>CM064884.1:38111841-38364341 GCA_003313485.2 Penstemon barbatus | reverse complement strand
TGATCTAGTGGCTAAAATTGATGTTCTAGAGACTTTTCCTAGATACCTATATAGAATGTTTTACTCCATACTCTGAAACCATGTATAAGTTAAAAAAATGTCCTATATATCTTCATGCATAATTTACTGTGCCATACTAAATTGATCAAGTATTGCTGAGGCAAATATTAACGTTAATGAGTCTTGTAGTGGTTCAGATGCATGTGTTGGACACATGATCGGAGCATGAAATCAAACTAGATTTATCCTACCAAATTAATTAACTTTTTGATACACATTGTATTGAAATCCTCCTTGTGTATTGTAACGCCCCGTAAATTTCAGACTTGTTAATCGTATTTTATTGGATTTTTAATCCAATTTCATGTGTTATATCTCTTTTGAAAAGTATTTGGACTTAATTGTGCAAAATAAATCATTTTTGGGACAAAAATGCACTTTATTTAAACATCGAGGAGCAAAGTGAAAAATCCAACCCATACTTGATGGCAGCTGATCATATGAGAGCAGTTATAGCTTCCTAGGGTGGCCAAGCATGCCCCTTGGGTAGAGAAACTTCTCTATGTGATTTTTGAAGACTAATTATATCTTCATATTTTCTCTATGTGAAAATAAACACCTTTACACTCTCATTTTCAAATTTTTTTCACCCTATTTACACCTTAGAGTTCATAGTTAAGTTAGAATTAGAGAAAAGAAAAAAGAGTGTGTGAGATAAGGTGAATTTTAGTGAGAAAGTGAAGGAATTGGAGGGAGAAATCACCACAACCATCGCCTCACCACTGCTGCCCTTGCACCGCCATCGGACCACTACCATTGCTGCCATACCATTGCCGCCGAACTGCCACCCACCCGCCACCGGAACCATTTGCAAGGAGTGTGGTATAACATCAAAACTCTCTTATAGGTGTATTTTTATTTTTTGGTAGTGAACCCTAAGTCCTATGTTAATGAAAATGATTTTGAAACACTTTCTAAATTTGTAGTCCATATAATAACTTTAACTTTGAGATTTATTGATAATTGTAATTTGGGTTTAAAAATAGTTTTACATTTATGTGTGATTTAGTAGTTGATTTTGTTGAGATTTTTATAGATCTATGTTTTCTCCATACATTTTTTTTTTTTTGGATATTTTGAAAATAAAAAGTATGTTATTCTCATAGTTTACATGTCCAACATTACAAAAGAATATTACATATTATAGATTTATAAGATTCTTGTGAAAGAATTGAAATTTGTAAAAATTTTGGGTGTTAAAAAGTTTTATTATTTGTTTTGGGCTAATTTTTTTAAATCTGGAAAGTAGGGGGTGTTTTATGCATATTTGGTGAGGTGGGCAGAGCCACCCCCGGCAACAAACTCCGGCTGCTGTGTAGTTCACCGTATCAACATAGAAATAGTTCACTGTATCAATATGGAAATTTAAACGAGCAAAAGATAAAAACACCCCTATGCTTTGTCTAACTCCCCAAAATCCCCCTGTGTTATTTTAAATACCAAAAAAACTCTTGTGTTTTTTTTTTTGTATTTGTACCGAGGGAGGGCAACTTTGTACATTGAAGATACATTATGGTGGAATTTTTAAGCATTTTCCTGTTGCATCATATGAAGGGGGCAGTGTGATTTCATATATTATGTAGAATATAGAAAGTTGACATTAACCATATTGACAAAAATGGTTAGGGAGTGTGGACTGGTGGGGTCACACTTTTCTACAGGATTGATAATTTGAAGAAGTTCAGACAAATGATCATGTGAAGCAGATGTAAATCTACTGGTTATTGATGGTTCTTGGAAACAAATTAAGGAGGTCTCAGTATACCTATTTCATGAGGAGTTAGAGAATTTAGGGAATGTGGATGATGGTGTTGAAAGAGTACTTGATGAAGATATTGTAGAAAAAAGAGATGCTAAGGCTTCATTGGTGGAGAATGAAGATGAATTGGTAGAGAATCCTGCATTCTGGGGTGAGGTGGATAAATTAATAGAAACACAAAGTACGCCAGCTCCACCTAGTCCACCGCCTGCTCAAGTTGCTCCAGTGAGCCCACCTGAGAATTATGAAGAAAACGACGAGGGTCAAGATCAAGTTTCTTATGGGACTCATGCTGAAGAGGAATCTGATGATAGTGATTGGATGGGGCAAAATGAGGGAGATCATAATAGTGATGAATCATATAGTGATGGGGGAGGGCTTTTAGATTCTGATGAGGAGTTAACATGGGAGCCTGACTATGATAAGGGCAGGAGCCCTATTTTTTACCCTGATACAATTTTGAATCCAAAGTTTCAATTGGAGCAGATTTTCACCTCAAGAGCATTGTCTAGACAAGTTGTGCATTCACATGCAATCAATACAATGAGAAACATCAAGATCACAGCTAATGATACTAGAAGAGTTTATGCAAAATGTGTTGTAGAAGGATGTGAATGGCATTTGCATGCGTTGAAAACTAAAGAAGATGATGCTTATCAGATTAGGGAGTATGAGCATAATCACAATTGTGGATCAAATACTCATTGTAAGAGTCTCAAATCAAGTTGTCTAGCCAAGAAATTTAAGAATGCTTTTAGAAGTGATCCAAATAGAAGTGTTAAGGGCTTCAGGCTTGTTTGCATTCGGGACATTAAATTTAACATTTCAAAACAACAAGCATAGAGAGCAAAGAGAAAGGCTATTACTGCAATAGAGGGAGATTATGATGATCATTTTAACAAGTTGTGGGACTATGCAGCAGAGTTGAGAAGACAAAATCCTGGATCAACAGTGATACTTAAGCAGTCAGAAGAATCTGATAGCAATGGTAAGAAGAAGTTTCAGAGCTTCTATGTAGATTTGAAACCTTTGAGGGATGGCTTCTTGGCTGCTTGTAGACCCTTTATAGGTGTTGATGCACTACAACAAATATGATCTATAGTGGCACCATGCTTGATAACATTTTAAAGAAAATGTCCCAAATTATTAATATAGTCATATTTTTTAAAAATGCCACAAATTATAAGTGTTAATTTTACTGATTAGTGACATTTTTATACTATAGTGATATTTTATAATGTTACATTGAATTATAATTGTGACATTGATACATTTAGCCACACTGCTACAAGTGGCACTTTGCTAGTGACATTTTACATAAAAAAATTTCAAACTGCCACTTGTAGCGGTGTGACTAAAAGTTAAATGTTACTATCATAACAAGATGTAACATTATAAAATGACATAATAATATTAAAATGTCACTAAAGAGTATATTTAACATTTATAATTCCTGACGTTTTTAAAAAATGTAACTGGATTCATTTTTTCTCACATTTTCTTCAAAATGTCATCAAGCTTGATGGCACCAAAGATCATTTTTGTTGCAGTGATGGGACTTGGTTGAAAGGTCCACATTCTGGAATTTTACTCACTGCTAATGGAGTTGATCCAAACAACAGTATGTACCCTATAGCCTATGCTATAGTGCAAAGTGAGACTAAAAAAGATTGGATATGGTTTTTGGAGCTTTTAAGAAAGGATTTAAATTTAGAAAGGCCTGACTGCTATACCTTCATTTCTGATAAACAAAAAGGTCTTGTCCCTGCATTTAAGGTCGTATTTCTAGATGCAGAAAATAGATTTTGTGTGAAACACTTGGTTGATAATATGCAAAAGGCTGGATACAAAGACTAGCCAATTGAACAAGCACTTTGGGATGCAGCCCGAGCAACAACTGTTCCAAATTTTGAAAAGAAGTTTAAGAAGTTTGTAGACTTGGATGAGGGTTTGAAGGGGTGGATGAAAGATAAACCTCCTCACCAATGGAGCAGATCACATTTTAGCACAAACTCAAAATGTGATGTTATTTTGAACAATATTTGTGAAACACTGAATGGGAATCTGATGGAGGCCAGAGAAAGACCAATTTTGACCTGTTTAGAGTGGATTAGACAGCATATAATGGATAGATTTCAACAGCTAAGAGATAAGGCAAAGAAAAAAGGGGAAGGTCAAAAATTTGCCCAAGAATTATAAAAATTCTTGAGAAGAGGATGAAATCTTCAGCCAACTGCATTCCATTAAAGTCAAATGATTGGCATTTTGAGATGCATTGCTCTGAAGGGGAACAATACGTTGTTGATATGAGGAAGCATACTTGCTCATATAGGAGCTTGGATTTATTTGGAATTCCATGCCATCATGCAGTGAGTGCCATTAGTTTCATAGTTCATAACCCTCTGGATTATGTGAACCCTTACTATAGTGTTGAAACATCATATGAACCAAATATTATGCCCATGAATGGACCACAAATGTGGGCAAAAACTGGACAAATACCCCCTTTACCACCAAACTTTGGAAGAAAGAAAGGTAGGCCCACCAGAGCAAGAAGAAGAGGTGGAGATGAACCTAAGAAGGGAAAAAGGAAGAAAAACAATGGGGGGATTAAAATGAAGACACAGATCTACAAAATGAAATTCACTTACTGTGGTGTAACTGGTCATAACAAAAATGGATGCCCGAGAGGAAAAGTTGCAGAAAGTGAAGCAAGAGAGGCACAAGAAGCTCAAGTAACTGAAGCAACACAAAGTGGTGCACCACAACCTGAAGCAACATAAACTGAAGCATAACCTAACCCTCCGGCAGAAAAAACATAAGGTACTTTAGATATCTTTACTTTTTTTACTTGTGACAATATTAATTTTATTATTATTTTGTTGTAGGTAAAGAGGGGGAAAAAATCTGCAGCAGCTACAAATCCTGTACCCTCAAAGGTGTTTCATATAACTTAAATTTATATGTATATTTCAGATTTTACTTCATTTATATGTATGTGTAACTTATTTATGATTATTATTGCATAGTTAAATAAGAGAAAAAAATTAAATGGTGCCAGTGAGTCTACTGATCCTATCCCTCCAGCAGGAAAGGTTAGTGTGTATTTTTTATGTGTGTGAAACTTTGATGAGTTCATAATCCAGGATTTTAATGGTGCTGATTATTATTTTGTCACAGGTAATTAAAAAGAAAATGTCAATTGTTGATAATGATGTATCAATTAGTCCTAGTGAAATGAATGTTGATGATGATGCTCCTATGCCTTCACAAGTAAACTTTTACACTTAATTTGTTTTGTTTTGTTTGATTGTTTATATGGTGTAATGTAATGACTAATTCATTTATAACTGAATTGTACATGTTCAATCCCAATCTGAATCCATACCACCAAGTGTGACCTTGCCTTCAAGTGTGTGTCCACCAGCTCCACCTGCATTCATACCTCCAAGACTTAACATTAGAGGTCATGCTCCTACCTTTTTCCAACCACAACCTCCAGTTAGTCTCCAACCACATCCAGGTGGTTCAAATCCATTTCTAGTGATCAAGGTTGATGGAATGAAGTACGTGACTTTGTCTAACCTACATGTTGCTTGCATCCTTAAAGAGTGCTAAGAAGAACTAGTTGGCTTAAATTGTGCCAATTGGTTTGTTTTTTATGTAGTTGGCTTAAAATTGTGCCAATTTTATTGTTTTTGATGTAGTTGGCTGCCAAACTGTTGGTTTTTCATGTATTTGACTTAAATTCGTGCAGAACTTATTGTTTTTGATGTAGTTGGATGGAATTGCTTAAACTAGTGCCCAATTTATGGTTTTTGATGTAGTTGGATGGAATTGCTTAAACTAGTTCCAAATTTATGGTTTTTGCTGTGTTTTGGCTTCAAAATTGTGAAAAGGTTGTGTTTCAAAGGTGTTATATTCACATTTGTGTACCATGAAGTTAGCATTTGTTTGGTATTTTTCTGTAAAGATGTAAAATGCTATTATGTTTAGTATGTAGAGGTTATATTGTTGTTTTGAATCATAAGATACACAAAAAACATCAATACCAAAAGTCTAATACATTGCATTAACTTACATTACATTACACAACTTAAAAACCTATGCATTACAACCTAAACAACATAAACCCTTAATCAAACAAACTAAACCAGATTTTTTTCGAATCCTAACAACCTTCAAAACAACAAAACCCACACCCATATGAATATAACCCAGCTCAAACCCTATAAGGCTCCCAAAAATTTTGTCATTTTCTCAGCCTCCTCCTTCTTTTTCTCCATTTGCTCTTTTTTAAACTCCACAACTTCTTTTTGTGCAGCGACTTTGTCCAACCGACGTAGCAGCCCCGGAAGGATAGCAACCAACCGTGCACACATTGGAGGATCTACCCAAAGGAAAAAACCACAACCATTACATGCCTCATAATTGATGCATGCTGGAACCTCCTACCTGGGTTTCCATATGACCATGAAGTTTTGAGTATGGAAAGTTTCTCCACAATAGCATTTCGGCAGTGAGGGTGGTGGTTCAGTACGCCTCATGTAGCTTGAGGTTGAAGAAGACGAAATTTTTCTTGAAGAATTGAGAAAAGCCCTAATTTTTGCCTAATTTGCTCTAATGTCGTGGGAAAGAAGAAGAAGAAGAAAGGGAGGGAATGAGAAATTGGAGGGAAATGGCTACCCTGGGAGGTTTATACTGGCAGAAGTCAACATCACGTGCTAGGCACGTGAGTTTTCTCCAGCTCAGACCGAGTTAACAGTCCACGTGTCATTTCCGTTAAGAAACTTGACGGAAGTATGTAAATTGTAACGTCCGTCTATTCTACAGTGTTATTTTTGAATTTTTGGTATGAAAAACGAACTTGGCCCTATTCTATGGTTTGAAAAATGAATTTTTACCCAATAATGATCTAGATGGGTTTTCATTTTGACCATGGTCAATGCAACTCATTTTCCAAGTCTCATAAATTTGGAAGAAATTAGATAAATATTCTCGATTCTTGTGAATTTGAAAATTACTACTATTATTAATTTGAATTCTTATAGATGAAATGAATAATATATTTATTTTGTAAATAGTTGTAGATTTTCTTAGATACTATGAAAAGAAGAAAAATAGCTTAAGAGATAAGTTAGTTTATATTAATATATACTATTTGTTATATGGGAGAAAAGTTATATCAAATTAGATTATAGATAAGTTTGTTTAAATTCTTCCAGAAAGAAAAATTCTCATTTTGCCCGCATAGGCAGCTCAATTGGTCTCAGAGGTGGAATTTGGAACAAAAGACCAAGGATCGAACCTCACCAGCGGCAGTGTGGGAGGAACCTCTCAAAAAATGAGGGGGGCTCCTTGTGCGCAGTGAGCACTGGTCCCAGCCTCCATAGTAGTTAAAAGCGCGCGCTATAGCGCGCTTTTCGCCATAGCGCGGCCTTCGCGCCTCGCGTCGCCACACGCGCTCGCTTACTGGTTAGCGAGCACGTGTGGCGCTATAGCGCTAATAGCGCTGGCTTTGGCCCAGAGCGCGCCACGTGGCGCAGAGCGGGCTCCCTAAGTTAAAAAAAAAAAATTATAACCCTTTTTTTTAACCCTAATTATCTAACCAATGTAAAATTTCAAAAAAAAAAAAAAAAAACCATCGCCTCTCTCAAAAAGCTCACACTGCCGCACGCTTCCTCCCTGCCGCCGCGCCTCCTCCTCCACAGACTCTGCCACCGCCGCGCCTGCTCCTCCCCAGTCCACTGCCGCCGCCGAAACTCCTCCAAAATTTAAGGTTAACTTTTTTTTTTTTACTTTTCTTTTAATAAATAAGTACTAGTGGTTTTAATATCTTGGAGATTATGAAACTATGAAAGTTTTGTGGGTCAGGTGGGTTTTAAAAAGGAAGAAGTACACTAGTGGTTTTTGATACATTGAATATTAATAAAGTGTGGTTTTTTATACATAGAATATTAATAAAGTATGATTAGTTATTGATACATATAATATTAATAAATAAAGTGTGGTTTTTGATACATAGAATATTAATAAGTGTGGTTTTTGATACAAAGAATATTAATAAAGTAAGAAGGATTATGCTGATAAAGTAAGAAAGATTATGCCGATAAAGTATGATTAGTTAATTAAGGACAGAGACAAAGTGACAAACCAAACAGTTTCTGATTTTCTCATCATTTTGATGATCATTTGATAGTGATATACTAAACAATGTTTTTTATTAACACAAAGATGGATTAATTAGTCATAAGATGATAAATAAGTGTGCACGTGTAGACTTTAGTAATATACTATATTATTATATTCTGGATGGTCAGAATATAATAACATAGTAGTAATACTAAATTACTAATAGTAGTACGGTAGAAATGGTTTTTGATCATTTATATATTTTCCAAATTAGGAATGTCAAAAGAGAAGGATCCCGGATGAAATCATGGAAGATTGCTTGATCCAAATAATGCTTCTAAGGGGATTGAATGCATTTATTGTAAGAAAGTATCAAAGGGTGGCATATCCCAACATAAACGACATCTTGTCGGGGGCTATAGAAACATTACCGCATGCATGAAAGTCCCGCCGGAAGTTAAAGAAGAATTTAGGAAAAGGTTTGAAGATAGGGAGAAACAAAAAAATGCAATGGACGCATTACCTCACTTTGATGAGATCGCGGATCAAGAAAGAGAACAAAGAGAATATGAGAGAAATGAGTTGCGCGAAGAAGATAGAAAACGTGGTAAGCGTCCTATGCATGCTCCCTCACAACGTAAAAAAGCAAGACAAATGGGTCCTATTGATTGGTTTTTCAAAAAGGATGCCGATGAAGTTGTTGAAGATAGAAAGGTAAGTGGTGGTGCATCACAAGGCATTTATAATGAAACTCAAAAGAAGATGAGAGATAATGCTTGTCAAAAGTTTTTTCGATGGATGTATGATGCGGGCATTCCTTTCAATGCGGTCCATTACGATAGTTTTGCGCCTATGATCAAAGTAATTGGGCAATATGGTCCGGGAATGAAGCCACTTTCTTATCACGAAGGAAGAGTATACTATTTAAAGAAGGAGATAGAACATGTTAATGATTTAATGAAAGATAATATAAAGGAAAAAGAGATGTATGGTTGCTCGTTGATGGCGGATGGTTGAGAAGATAGAAAACATAGGTCTTTGATCAATTTTCTCGTCAATACACCCAAAGGAAGTATGTTTATTGATTCTATAGATGCATCCGGATATTCTCACACTGGAATGAAAATGTTTGAGTTGCTTGATGGCTTTGTGCAAAAAGTTGGGGAGAAAAGCGTAGTTCAAGTTGTTACCGACAATGCTAGTGAATACAAATTTGCTGGTGAGTCAATTAATTTTAATTTAATTTTAACTTCGGTTATTATTTTCATTGATTCAAGTTACAATTTGTTTACTTGAGTTACTTAATGTATAGGAAAAAAGTTGATGGAAAAGTATCCACACTTGTATTGGACACCACGTGTTGCGCATTGTATGGACTTAATGTTTGAAGACATTTTCAAATTGCCAGACTTGAAGAGGACACTCGAACGTGCAATAAATATCAATCCATACATTTATCATCACAAGCCAGTGTTGAAAATGATGAGGGACTTTACCGGCCAGAGGGATATGGTTAGGACAGCCAAAACTCGATTTGCAACGGCTTTCTTAACTTTGGGAAGGTTTCAAAAGCATAGAACTCATTGAGAAAGATGTTCACCTCGGATGTGTGGACCAAAAGCAAGTATGCTAAGGAAAGAGCCGGTAAGCAAGTAGTAAGCATTATTTTGAACACTTCCTTTTGGAATAGTGTAAGTTATGCTACAAAAATTGGTGCCCCATTGGTTAAGACGCTTCGGCTTGTGGATGGAGAAATGAGGCCCGCAATGGGCTATATATATGTTTCAATACGAGATGCAAAGGAAGAGATTGCTAGATCTTTTAATAATAACTTGGAAAAGTACAACGAAGTGTTTGAAATCATTGATAGGAGGTGGGAAAATCAGCTACATCATCCCTTGCATGCAGCAGTTATTTCTTAAACCCAATGTTTTCGATTTTTGAAATCAAAGCAAGTCAAAATGAAGAACTCACACATGGCATGTTGGACGTTATTCAAAGGTTGGTTCCTAGTGTGGATGAACAAGATAAGATTGCTAGTGAGATTGAGATTTACAAGAAAAGTGAAGGTTTGTTTCAAAATGAGCTTGTAAAAAGGCAAAGATTACGTCTCTCACCAGGTAATATTATAATATTATAAGAATTGGTTTTACTAACCTAGTTTTATTAACTTATTACTTTTAATTGGTTTATTGAAAATACGAATACTTTTATTGTCTATAGCTTCATGGTGGAGTCAATACGGATATACTACTCCAAATTTGCAAAAACTTGCAATTAAAGTTCTTAGTTTTTGTTGTAGCGCATCCGGTTGCGAGCGAAACTGGAGTGTATTCGAACATGTAAGTAAATATTTATGTTGTAGTATTAATTTTCAAATGAATATTACGATTTATGAAGCTCTTCAATCAAATAATCAATTAATAAATTTGCAGCTTCATTCCAAGAAAAGGAATACGTTGGAGCAAAGAAGGCTTAATGATTTAGTGTACATCAAGTACAATCGAACTTTGAAGCGAAGATATGATATGCGTAACACCATCGATCCTATTGTCCTTGATAATCATGTTTTAGATGGTGGTAATGAGTGGATGGTAGGGAGAATGGATCCTATAGGTGAAGGTGATGATCGAGTGTTCCCTGATGAAACTTTGACTTGGCTTCAAGTTGAACTTGCTTCTGGAGCAGATGAACCTACATATTCACTAAGACGTTCTTCTAGATTTATAGCAAAGCAAACAGAGACTCCTAATGTGGATGAGGAGGAAGAGGACACTGATGATTATAATTCAGAATCCGAAGAGGAGAATAGCGATTGCTACAAATCTAAATTATCTAGTTCTAGTGAATCTGAAGATGGAGAGTCAAGTGGCAATGAGTTTGATTGATGATTGATGATGTTTCGAGTCTTTAGACTTTAGTATCATACTTTTAGGTTAACTAATTGTTATAAACTTCTAGTACTTTAGGTTGATTTGCTTGTTTTTTGGTATTTAGGATTTAATTTGGTATTAATGAACTAAGATGATTTGATTTTATTGTTTTTATATGTCTTATTAGAGATTTATGATTATTATTTTGAAAAATATATACATGTGTTTTATTTTCAAAAAGCCCGCGCTTTAGCGCTGCGCTATAGCCCAAGGAGCCTTTGCGCGTCGCTGCGCTATTCGCCTCTGACTACTATGCCAGCCTCTGTTGCCGGTTGAGTCACCATGATTTACCTCCTCTCACAATCCCATCGAGCAGGGAGTGAGGGGCGCCCGGGATGAGCGATTTCACCTTTTGGAACAAGAAAGAAAAATTCAAAGCAACCTCATATCCATAAATTCTCCATACGTTATATAGTCCGAATTTCAGTGGCTTGGTCACCACGTCACCAATACATTCTCACGTAGTAAAACTGTTTATATTAATTAATTATAGTGTAATTAATACTTCAATACTAAATATATAATTAAATACACAAATATTTGTAATTAATTTCAAGGACACTTCTTTCTACCGCCGTGAGTGGTCAAGCTAGCGTAACAAGGGCATGTCTCATAATTGCCGTAGGTACCCGGCGGCACACAGTTACACCTAGCACAAAATGTTCCACAAGCTCTATGACACAACTTCGGCCTCGACGATAATCGGCACCTTCTAACACATTCCGCACCACAATCTACATATTACTTTTACTCGTTAGTTAATTTGCACGTATACATGATATTATAAGTGTACCGAGTAAATATAAACTAAATATTTTTACGATTTTGTGGACCTATTTTTTGTTCATCGAAAGAGTATCGCTTCTCGTTGGTTTCGACCTGCATTTAAATGGAGAAAAATGGGTCTTCAATGAATTTAATTAAATATAGAAATTAAATAAGTTTAACTGATAAAAGATAAACAAATGTACCGATTCATGGGCTTGAACAATGGAGACAAAGAGCAAGGTAGTTAGGTAGAGATAAAGCAAAACAACAAGAACTTGAAGATTGACATGGCTACGTAACGTATGTACGATATATTTAATGTCAATAGTTTGTGGTGTGGTGAAATGATAGAATAAGGGTGCTATTTATAGTGTTAGAGATGTGAATACATGTCTTGATTCAAATGTATTTTCTTTAATTTTAAGGAAATCATATCATATCATATCATAAAATAAAGGAGAATGGTGTTACACTATAATTGGACAAAATTCTAATTTCTGTTAATCTTGAATTTCTTTTAATCAGAAAATAATTGGAGTAATTAATTGAAAATTATGTATTAATGGTAAATCCTACTTATTTTCGGTATGTTTTATTATTAAAATTAAAAAGGAAGTTTCATTCCGTTACCAAAAAAAATTCATTTAGTTACAATTCTATATTTAAATTTTATATTTTGGTTATAAGTTGCTATTAATTGTCATAAATTGACCAGAGATATACTATTTTACTAAGTTTCGGTAATTCTTCATACAACAATTATATGAAGTGTAATTTTTTCTTTTTTTTATTAAGATCATTAATTTGGACACCTAATTAAGGAATTTTGATTTGGCAAGTAATTAAAATTCTTAACTCATGCCAACAGTTTGGCCGTGATCAAGGCTAATCAATTTATTTTCCATAACTCAACATAATCCTTATTTTCTTGGGTGAGTTTAAAACGAGATTTCGAGGGGCGGTGAGCACATAAGATAGTAGTTATCTTGGTGCCAAGTGTCCTCTTAAAATTTAAATTTATATAATATATTTTTTTAAATACAAAATTATCCTTTTTTAAATATTTCTAAACGACAAAATTATCCTTTTTACATCTCCACTTTACTCTAGGATAAAATATGGTTCTTTCTGAAATAAGATTTTATAGAAAATTACTATAGGATAAAATATGGGTCTTTCTGAAATAAGATTTTATAGAACATAAGTGTCTATGAGATACTCCATCTCAACCACTAAAAAAAGTCAACCACAAATCTGAACCACAATTTATGAATCTAATACCTATGAGTTAATTTTTCAAACTTAAATGGTGATTTGTACTTATAATAAATTTAAAATATATATGAAACATCATGTAATTTTCAGAGGCAAGAAAATATTAAAAAAAGTATTCAAATGTAATTTTCAGAGGGCTTAATCCCACATTGCATCCTACAAATAGGAGCATTTTTCACTTTGCACCCTACAAAAAAAATTATCCCGCTTTGCACCCTACAAACCACTATTTAATTTCAGATTGCACCCTCAATCATTTTCAGCCCATTTAACTCGCCTGAGTAAGGGTAAATCCATCCATTCAAATTATTAACCACCCCAATTTCCCTTAAAAATAATATATGAGCAAAATTGTAATATATCACCATAATAAGTTTAAAAAATGCTGAAAACTAGAAAACAAATTTTATGGGGATCATATTCTCAATTTTCCTCTTTCTTCTTCAAATCCAGTCCAGTGCCGACCTTTTTTTTTATGTTTGAAGAAAAATGTGTTGGGTGCTACGAAAAGAGAATGAATTGTGTTTACCATATTTTCAATTTCTCATCTTATTTACGATTTGATTCTCATTTTCGTTAACAACTCTATTAGACTTGTTTTTAGAATTAATAATTAAGGATAATTATGAATAACTACATGTACTTCCTCGGAATTACTCTAGGTTAGTTTCAATAGTTATATGTAAAGTGAAAAAAAGAAGTCGGCACTGAAATCGACTTGAAGAAGAAAGATGAGAAATTAATTGAGTAAACCCTAAGACCCCGTAAGACTTGTTCTATTTTTTAGTTTTTTTTAAAGTTATTATGGAGATGTAAATTTTGCCCATATATATTTTTTTGGGGGGAAATTGGGGTGGTTAATACGTGAATGGACGAATTTACCCTTACTCCGGTAATTAAAATGGGCTGAAAATGATTGAGGGTGCAATCTGAAATGAAATAGTGGTTTATAGGGTGCAAAGTGGGATAAATTTTTTTGTATGGTGCAAAGTGGAACAAAATGCTCCTATTTGTAGGGTGCAAAGTGGGATTAAGCCATTTTCAGAGGCATGAAAATTGTAATTATCAAAATACATTGTAATATATTCTAAAATAAATTATTTAGGTCTATAAACTAGTATTAAATTACAAGGCAAAGTTCGATAAGGTCATGTAGCTTGGGAAAAAAATCGAAACAAATCCCCTAATTTTTCTTATTTGTCCATTATGAAATTGTTTGTCATGTTAGATTATAAAAAATAAAATAAAAAATTTGGAAATTATTAAATGGGAAAATTACGAATACCCCCGTGAGGTAAGACATAATTTTAAAAACCCCCCTCGGGTTTGTCATCTTATAAAAATTAACCACTTGTCCCTAAAAAATTTTAATTTTGCCCTTGATTGTTATTTAATTTTTGTAATATCTTATAAATGTTAAAACTTGATTGCTATTTGTTATATCTTATAAACTAGCAAAAAGATAATTATATATTTACTACCAAAATAATTGATAAAATTTATAATTGCCCATGATTTTTAATAAATATTGCCAAAGGAAAAGGTATTTACTTATTTACTAGCTATATAAATTGTTTAATAATAAATTAAATAGAATATTAATAATAATATTTCATTAATACACTACAAGAAAAATGAATTTTAGTGATAAAATATTAGGTAACATTGTTTAAATTGTCACTTTTTGCATATATTTAATGACAAAAATATTATTTTTGTCACAATAACAATAGTGACAAGTGCAATAGTGACAAAATATATTTTTATGTTGTCACTATGGCTATTAGTGACAAGTGTATGGAACTTAACTTGTCACTATTGACAATTAGTAACATCTTTTTAGTGACAATCTAGTGACAATAAATATTGTTATTATAATTTAGTGACAAATTTCTAGTTGTCATTTTTGGGGTATCACTACATGTCAATATTGACAACTTTTTCATATTTCTTGTCACTATTATATCTATATACATCATTTTAGCAACAATATTTAAATTATTGTCACCTGTCTACGATTTGTCTATCTCTAACATTAAGTCGCAAGAACGGCCTAAAAAAAATGAACAGAGCCATATACTAATTTGTGAATACCTCATTCAATCAAGGTTGCCTCGAACGGTGGTTCGAACAAGTTTTCTTAGTCGCCCTTACTAATGTCTTCTAAGATTGTTTATGTCTTCTAAGACCGCTTTATTTATGTGATGGCACAAAGAAGATAAGACAAAAGATGGTTCTATGAGGCATCCGACTGACTCTCCAGCATGGATGACATTTGATCATAAAAATCCAGACTTCTCAGTTGACTTGGTTTAGCAACTGATGGAATGAACCCCTTTAGAACCATGAGCACTACATACAGTATATGGCCAGTAGTTTTGATGGCATACAATTTTCCACCTTGGACGTGCATGGATCCCAATAACTTAATTTTGTCCATGATTATACCTGGTCTGGTCCCACTTCACCTGGAAATAACATTGATGTATACCTACAACCATTGATAGATGAACTGGATTTGTTATGGGGTCTGGGGTTATGACATATGATATTTCTACAAAGACCAATTTTCTAATGCGAGCAACACTGATGTGGACAATTAGTGATCTTCCAGGGCTTGCCTATGTATCAGGTTGGAGCACTAGGGGAAAATATGGTTGTATTGTATGTCAAAAAGAGACATGTTCTACATGGCTTAAACATGGTCGAAAGTTTAGCTACATGGGCCATCGTCGGTTTTTGGAGAAAAAACATGCTTTTCGAAAAGACGATAAATCTTTTCATGGTGGAAAAGATGGGTAACAAGCCTTCAAAGATGTTTCGATGATTGAAATATCAATTGAAAAGGACCGAGTCAATACTTTATTATCAAGAATGAATATTATCAAATACAAATTAGATAGAGTTAATATCAAGAATAAGATTCAATGGATGTTCAAGGAAATCTCAATCAATTTCGGATACGGAGTGAGGTTAATAGCTTTAAAATGAACATGGAATGACTTTGATGCTTAAGGATAAGTTACGATATTTTGATCGTTCTACCTTCAATTCAAAAGGAGTTATTGACTCATGTAGCAAAATGAAATGAATACTTTATAATGACCGAATCAAGAGTTCTAGAACAGTCATGATAGAAATAGCCAAACAATGAAAATAGTAAAGACAATGAGATCATTTTGCAACAAAAGAAACTATAGAAGACAACAAATAATCAAGTTCAATTTCCTCAGGACGTCGTGCCAAAAACAATATGAAAGAAACAGATAGAATCCTCACCTTAATCGAAGTCAGATGGATATTCTTCCAGATGCGTGGAGTTGCAATCGTAACCTCGATGATTGTCTCAATGCCTAATCAGGACCAATAGTACATATAAGAATTATATCCATACATTACCTTATATTACGGGCATCTCCTATGTAAAGAGGGGCAGGTGGATTTGGGGGTTTTTGAATTTAGAGGGGAAAAAAAGTGAAGAAAAATGTATAGAGGGGAAAAAATGGATAATTGCCTTACCACACCTTGAAGCTGTGAGCCAATCCAACCTTGGATTGGCTCACCGCTTGAGTCATTCATGCGCTAGGCTGGCGAGTGTCATGCGCTGGGCTGGCGAGTGTTGCACTCGCCAGCCCAGCCCAATTTATTTATTTTTTCTTTTTTTTTTCTTTTTTAAATAAAAATCCTTTTAATTTTAAAAAAAAATTCTTTAAAATACCTTATTAAATAAAATGTAATTCTTAATTAACATTAATTTTATTTAATTTGTGTACTATTTTTAAAAGGTTAATTTTAGTATAAAATGTAACTTTTATTTAATAAAATCAAATTTAATGTAACTATTATGTTGGAAAATTTAATGTCAATATTAAATTATTTTTATAATTTTCAAATCATGTCAATCAAGTATCTAATTGTTGTATTATTATGTAATTTAAAAAAATTATTGGTTGTCAACTATTTAATTATTGTATTGTTGTGTTTTTTTTTTAAAAAAAAATATTGGTTGTTATTGTTATTATTATTGTCAATCTTAAATTATATCTTATTGTTATTAATTATTTATTTATTTTACATACGAGTTAATTTTTTTTTATTAGTATTGCTATTATTATTAAGTGAGACTGTGAGAGTGGGGGAATTGAGAATTTTAATTAAATGGAATTGATAGATTGATACATTTTAGATGACTTATGAAAATGAAGGGGAAGCTGGACTCGAATTCTGAGGGGAAGCTGGACTGAGTGAGGGGAAGCTGGACTTGGGCTGAGGGATACATAGGAGATGGCCTACGACTTCTAATATTACTGGCACTAGCTCGTGCAAGTCAATTTAAAGTATTTGAATCAACTTTATTATTATATTACTATTTTTACCTCGAAATTTATTTATCTGACTCTACTTATACATAGTATAATTGTTTAGTTAAATTAATTCAAACCTTAAATCCACAATCTAATTAAGTCCAGTTACTCAAAAAAGTAATTAAGTTACCCACACTAATTATTCAAACACGAGCTATGCATAAGCTTAATGATCTAATTAATCATTTTTTTTGAAAAGTAAAAGGATTGAAAACATTGTTAATATTTCACTATGAACTGAAGAGTATATATACACCATATGAATTCCTAACATAAGGTATGTACATTGTAATTGACTAATTACATTCCTACATATCCCTAATTACATTCCCGCAATCATGTCAATCTAGGATAGCAGTATCACTTATTTTATGCATTGATTGACTTTTATTCCTTAACACTCCCCCTCAAGTTTGGAATATATGTTAATAATTCCTAACTTGCGAATTAAAGTTAAAAAATGCGAAGAACTTAATGGTTTAGTTAAAACGTCAGCTGGCTGGTTTGATGTGGATATGTGTTTCAGTTTGATAATTCCTTCTTGAACCTTTTCCCTTATAAGATGACAATCAACTTCTATATGCTTTGTTCGCTCGTGAAAAACTGGGTTCGAAGCAATATGTTGTGCCGCTTGATTGTCACAATATAGATTGGTAGCATGTGAGTGTTGTATGCCCAAGTCTTGTAGGATGTACTTTAACCAGATAATCTCACAACAAGTTGCAGCCATGGATCGGTATTCGGCTTCTGCGCTAGATCTCGATACTGTAGTTTGCTTCTTGGTTTTCCAAGAAATTAATGAATTTCCAAGAAATATGCAATACCTTGTCACTGATCGTCGTGTATCTCGACATCGAGCCCAATCTACATCACAAAATGCATTTAATTGAATTGAGCTATTTGTAGGGAGAAGAATTCCTTGACCTGGTGTTTGTTTTACATAACGTAATACACGATAAGCTGCTTCCAAATGTGGGACTCGTGGTTTGTCCGTAAATTGGCTTAGTACGTGGACTGCATATGCCAAGTCAGGTCGTGTGATAGTCAAGTATATTAGTCGTCCAACAAGTCGTCGATATGATAAAGGATCACTAATGTACTCGCCATCAAACTTACTAAGAGATAGGTTTTGCTCCATTGGGAAAGGGACTGGTTTCGCCGCCAAATATCCAGCATCTTCGAGAATTTCGAGAGCATACTTTCATTGTGAAAGAGCAATGCCTTTGTTGGATCGTGCAACTTCTATTCCTAGGAAATATTTTAACTCCCCAAGGTCCTTTATCTTAAATTGATCCTTTAGAAAGGACTTGGTATTTTCAATGTCTTGTAGATTATTTCCAGCTAGGATAACATCGTCAACATAAATGAGAAGAGCAGTGAATTTACCATCTTGGGATCGGACGAACAAAGAATAGTCAGCCTTAGATTGTTTGAATTTGGCTCGTTTGAGGGCAGTGGAGAGTTTGATAAACCATTGGCGGGAAGCTTGTTTGAGACCGTATAAAGATTTGTGAAGTTTGCAAACTCGTGTCTCCCCCTTTCGTCCGAAACCAGGAGGTAAAGACATGTAAACATCTTCAACAAGCTCTCCATGTAAGAAGGCATTATTGACATCAAGTTGATGAAGATGTCAATGTTGAGTTGAAGCCACAGCAAGGAGTAGACATACGGTCACAAGTTTTGCAACCGGAGCAAATGGCTCACTATAGTCCAGTCCTTCGATTTGATTGTATCCCTTGGCCACTAGCCTGGCCTTGTAACGCTCAACCGTGCCATCGGACTTGTATTTGATCTTGTATACCCATTTGCATCCGATGGGTTTCTTTCTTGGAGGAAGTGCTTGAAGAGACCATGTTCCATTAACTCTAAGTGCTTCAAGTTCTTGTTGCATAGCAAGACACCATTTGGGGTCACGAACTGCCTGCTCAAAGGATGAGGGCTCTTTTTGTACTGAGAGAGAAATGGTGAAAACATGGTGTTTGGTAGATAACTGATCATATGAAAGTACATCAGATAAAGGATAATTAGTACCTTTTTCTTTAACCATTGTCGAGTTAGATGATGGGACGTTCCGTGAAGGAAGAGAAACACCAACATGGTACTCATGCAAATAACTAGGTGTTTTTGTAGTTCGTGTCGGCCGTGAGGAAGGAACATGTGGGTCCAAAAACGAGGTTGGGGTAGGTTCATCAATGGGTGGGGAAGGTGTAGATGATTCGGTATATGGGTAGTTTTCTTCGTGAGAAATATGCTGAAGCGGAAACACTTCATTGTTGTGAGGAAAAGTAGTATTGTTGGGTAGGAGATTCGGTATTGGAGACAGACCTGCAGCAGAAGATGGAAAAGGAAAAATATCCTCGTGAAAAATAACATCACGTGAAACGAAAATCTTACTAGTTGAAATATCATAAACCCTATAACCCTTTTGAGCATATGGATATCCCAAGAAAATACATCGAGTGGCTCTTGGATCAAATTTGGTGGGACGCTGGTGATGTGTTGAGGCAAAGCATAGACATACGAAAACTCGCAAATGGTTATATACGGGTTGTTTTTGATGAAGTTTTTCGAAAGGTGTTTTTCTTGAAGAAGAGGTATGGGAGTTCGATTGATAAGGTAGGTAGCGGTCAAGATGGCATCTCCCCAAAATCTTTTAGGAAGATTGGCTTGGAATAATAGAGCTCGGGCAACATTGAGGAGATGACGATGTTTTCTTTCGGCTACCCTGTTTTGTTGTGGAGTGGAGACACAACTAGTTTGATGGATGATCCCTTTATTTAAGTAAAAATCTCTCATTGTAAACTCAGGTCCATTGTCACTTCTAAGAATTTTGACTTTCAAGGAAAATTGTGTTTCAACAAGGTTGATGAATTTGGTGATATATGAGTGTGTTTCTGATTTACGATTCATCAAATAAGTCCATGTGCAACGAGTATAATCATCAACTATTGTAAGAAAGTACTTTGCCCCTGTATTTGAACGAACATGATACCCTCCCCAAATATCAACATGAATTAGTTCAAATGGTATTTTTGCATTAATCGAACTAGTTGAAAATGAAGAACGAGTTTGTTTAGCTAATGGGCAGATTAAACAATCAGAGATAAAACAAAGTTTCATATCTTTTATTGAATGAGAAAGTAAACTGAAAATTTTATTTGATGGATGACCAAGACGTTGATGCCAAAGACTAGAGGAACACGAAACTGGTGAGGTGACTACATTACACCCAGTCCTTTGTGGAGTATCAAGATAGTAGAGTCCTCCTCTCTCAGTTCCCGTCCCAATCATCTTCTCCGATCGCTGGTCTTGTAGCATAAAAGTACTATTAGTGAATGTGGCAATGTAGTAGGAATTGTTCAAGAGCTTGCTAATGGAAATTAAGTTTAATTTAAAAGAAGGGACACAAAGCACATCCTTTAGGATGAAATTGGTGAAATGAATGTTCCCGACGTGTGTGACGGTAGCAATGGATCCATCTGGTAGATGAACAGTTTTATTGGTGACACGGGATTTTGTGGTTAACAAATCAGCAGAGTAAACCATGTGATCTGTGGCTCCTATGTCGACAATCCAGCACATTTCTTTGTCAATAACAGAAGCACAAAAGATTGTACCTGATAGATCACTCATGGCAGATGCACTACTAACATGATTGGCCATCGAATTATGCTTGTTTCCGCCAAGAAGTGTCATGAGGTTCTGATATTGTTCTGCTGTGAGAGTGAATGGTTTGGAAGATGATGGCGTGATGGTATCGGCATGATTTGCCTTGGAGGAAAATAAATTATCAGATTTGAGTCCTGTAGACTTCGCCTTTTGCAATTTTCGACAAACGTCGACGGTGTGACCTTGCCAGCCACAATAATCACATTTTAGGTGTGATCGGCATGTCTCCGATGTATGCCCAATTTTTCCACATGTTTCACATTTCAGATGAGGATTTTTAGGCTTGAAGGCCCTCTCAGGTTTTCGTAGATTGTTCTTCACAACAAAAACCGAGGCTTCTGCTAGCTCAACGTCTCTATCCGATTTTTCTCGCTGTTTTTCATCTTGTAGGATCAGAGAATAAGTTTTGTTGACGCTAGGGAGTGGATCCATGAGCAGAATCTGTCCTCTAGCACTTGCATACACTTCATTAAGTCCCATGAGAAATTTCATGGTCTTTTGATTTTGTTGGAACTGTAAAATGTCCTTCATGGTTCCACATGTGCAGTTAGGAATGCAACAAAGTGCTTCACGTTCATCCCATAGTCCTTTAAGCTTTGTGTAATAAGCCCCAACGGTCATATTGCCTTGTTTACAATCATGTATGGCTTCTTCTACATGGAAAAGATGAACGCTGTTAGTGCGTGAAAAACGATCTTTTAGATCAGACCAAATTTCATGGGCACTTTCATTGTATATTATGCTTGCTCCAATTTCTTGTGAGATTGAATTAAAGAGCCATGCTTTTACCAGATTGTTGCATCGCCTCCATTGTTGGAGTTCTATGGTAGAAGCCTCTGGTGGTTCTTTGATAGTGCCATTGACAAAGCCTTCTTTATTCTTGATGTTGAGAGCCATGAGCATAGCATGGCTCCATGTGCTATAATTTTCTCCATTCAGTGGTTGTGTGACAAGCATAACCCCAGGTTGATCAGGGTAATGAAGGTAAAGAGGATCATTTGGATTATCAAACTTATTGCTCTCAGGCTTGGCTGAGTTTTGAGTTTGTTCTTTCCCTGCCATATGCACTGGCTAGAAGAAAATGGGTAATTAGTTGGAAAAAAATTTAGGATCGTGATTGCTCTAGTACCATGAAAAGTAAAAGGATTGAAAACATTGTTAATATTTCACTATGAACTGAAGAGTATATATACACCATATGAATTCCTAACATAAGGTATGTACATTGTAATTGCCTAATTACATTCCTACATATCCCTAATTACATTCCCGCAATCATGTCAATCTAGGATAGCAGTATCACTTATTTTATGCATTGATTGACTTTTATTCCTTAACATTTTTTCAAGAGGGTCTAGAAGTCCTAAAATAATAGGACCAATTAACCCACTTTTGAAACTATCTCAAATCACTCCAACAAAATTCACTATAACCCAATTTGTAATACATGCATCATCCAAAATCAAACCTCAATTAAGTAATTATATATCATATTATCTCAATTTGATTAATCAACTAATAATTAACCCAGTAAATTCATAAATGTCTAAATATCATCTAAAATTAAACGGAGAAACAAAATTCTTACAACCTGCTACTTATATCGAGTTCGATCATCACCACTCCGACGAAGTTTCCGCCTCCATCAGTCGTCTCAAGTTGAGAATTTTACACATATAGATGTATATATCTATAGGTATATGTGTTAAACAGAGTATGTGTGTATAGCTGATTCAAGGACAAACGAGAAAGTTTCTTTCATATATGCAATTAGGACTGTCAATTGAGTCAGGCTTACCCGAAGCCCGATGGCTCAACCCGATTAAAATTGGCTCGAGCCCAAATATTTGTGACCCGGGTCGAGTTTGAGCCATTATATTAAACCCGATCAATTTATGAGCTGAGCTTGAGCCTAACACGGCTCAGCCCGAATAAAGCCCGAATATATGATTGATTTAAATATTACAATTAATTATTTGTATTGTAGTTATAGTTACTAATTATTATTTTTATTAAGTAAACTTACAAAAAGTTATAATGTAAACTCACATATATGTTGGTACATCAATTTCGTATTGATGACCAAAATCCAAAGAAAAAAATTAAATCAAAGATAAAAAAAATATAGGTCAATAAATTGGAGTATTGAGACTCTAAAACTCTACTGCATGTTCATATAGATCAAACATATCTTAAAAATATGAGCAAATAACTCGATCTTTAAGTTAAAATATTATTTAATAATATATACTCGTGTCTTAAGTTATAGTAGTCTATTCATATGTGTTTCGGTTATCTAAATATTTTATACCTCAAGCTATTTGTGCCTATATTAACAAACCCGATATAAGCCCAATATAGACCCGAAACCCAAAAAATTACATGGGCCGAGTTTGAGCCAGAGAAAACAGAAAATTTATGAGCCGAGTTTGAGCCTATAACTTTGAAGCTGGATATTATTTGAGTTCGAGCTACTTAAAACTCCGCTAACAAGGCCCGATTGACATTCCTATATGCAATGTATATATAATGAAGATGAAATTGAAGCAAATGCCTTCCACTCATTAATGTGCTATGTTTTATTTTTCAGTCATAGAGATGAGAACAAGTGGGTAAATAGGTGTTTAATTTGTATGAAGACAAAGTGGGTCAATGCAGGTTTATTGCCAAATCAATTTCTTAACCCCTCCACTAATTAAGGTTTTATTTTCCTTGCACTTTATCTTCTAATCCAATTAGGTCCTTACATTTTAAAGATTGTTGATTGAGTCCAAGGTTGTTGATTGAACCTATAACTTAAATTTATATACAATTAAGTCCGCAATATTTTAACCTTTTCTTAATTGACTCCAAAAATAAATTAACTCTTCTCATTAATCTAAATTAGATAACTTATTTAGTTATAGATTTTCGGGGTGTTACATGTAAGATGTGTAAGACTTTATGTCAAGTCATGTTTGTTATGTTAGATAAATTGTGTAACATATATGTTATTTTATGTCAAATCATAGTAGAATTTGTATATGTTTTATTTAGTGAAAGAAAATTATTGTTTGCTTTGTTTTTGAGAGAGTAATTTGAGAAAATTGAGAGGTGAAAAATTTATTTCAGAAAAAAAAAAACATGTTCGTTTGGTATTTCCCGAACAATTAATAATTTCTGAGAAACGCCTAACAAACAGGCCCGAAGCAACTTCAAAAGAGATTTGGACTGGTAATAATTGTGAATAACAGTAATTACGTTTTCACCAATACATCTTAAATTTTACTTATTTTGTTCTTCGTGAATTTAAATTAATGTACCATTGAATTAATATCACAACTTTGAGCAATTTCCTTTTTAAATTGTTGTATTATTAAAAAAAATTCATTTAGAACACTTGAAAAGAGGTTTTACAAAATAACATAAATTATTAAAGATTTAACTAACCAAAAATTTAAATATAAAATTATATTTTTCTTTATATTTAAATTATATAATTATTTTTTTCTTTGAGACATATGATGTTTGCTGACTAACATTAAGGTAAGCATAAATAAGCTAGATTTTGAAAATCCCACATTGTTTGTACAGTAAATATGAAGAGAGATTAGTTAATATAAATTGGGGCTTTCATCTTCTTTAAATCTCATACTTTTCTCGGCCTTTTGGCTAAGATCAAGTGTAGTATCTATTTTTATCAGTTTAATAATATTTGATATGTGGGCTATCAGTCCATACGATATTAAAATAATTTTTTTAGGGAAAAAGCCCACTAAGGTAGCTTGCTGTCTCGGCTTTTGCGTGTCACCCATGTGTTGCACTATTGCACGGACCTGGCACACCCCATCAATTCAAGTTAAATTATTTTTGATAGCAATTATAGAGCTGAAAGGCCCAACCCAAATTCCTCATTGTATTTATGTGTTTTCCTTTTAGAATTTTTTATTAGAGATCAACAATGAATTACTAGATAAAATGTCACTAACAATTACGGAATATTTTCCACTTGGCATAGATTATTCTTTATGATAATTCCTAACACACATACTTACATTCTTTAATAGAAGAAGGGGAAAGTTTAGGAAATATTTACTTTCTTTCTTCAAATATTTTAAAATGCACTCCAACATTTTAAACTTTTATTTATTTAGTTTTTCTCATAAATTTTAAAGGAAAGTTCGAATTTATTGGGAAAGAGATATACAATTTTCATACATTATTAATTGAAATATGAGGGAAAAGTTTATAGTACTAATTTTTTCTTAATCCAAACAAATTATCCTTTTGGAGTGACAATATAACGAAATGACTATATAGTCTCTTCAAATAAGCACACATCACTAATAATTCATGATAAACAAAAAGAAAACTACGTTTTAATTGAGGGGAATAATCATGCCTATATCAGTTATTCGATTGGTAAGATTACAGTTCTTATTGCAAAGCCGACATAAGGGGTTTGGGGGCCCTAGGCAAAATAAAAAATTGAGGCCTTTGTGTAATCTAATTTTTTATGTAAAATTTATTTTCCTTGTCTATTTGGATAGGAATAACTTTTTATAGCACTTTTAGTTCGTAATATAAATCGGAACTATTTACGCCTGATAATGAGTCAGGTTTTAAAGTATTTTCATGATTATTACGACATTCTTTCAAAGTTTTATACACAACTTATAATTTGATATTTTTTTCTTGTGGACATTGAAAACTTGATAGAGAAAATGTTGGTTAAAGCGTTCCATCTTCCAAAATTCTTTATTATATTTTGGTCTGTGTGTGAACTGAGCATTAATGGAAAAGAAACGGCTTTGCTCTGCATAGCTCCTATATTCTAATTTTTTTTCTTTTTGTTTATTACTAAAAAAGTACACGTACGTTGTACGTGTCTAGTTTTAATTTCATAGGTTTTTTTCATAAATTAGTGTAAAAATTGTCATTTTTATGTCATAGAATATCATATATTTATGACTGATCGATTTATTTTAATGAGATTTATTTTTATTAATTATTATTGGTTTATAAAAATATATGATGGCTTTGAATAGTTGTAATAAAATATATAATGATGACTGATTTAGTCATTACATCTAACAAAATTGGTTCTAAAATAAGATCAAAAAAATAATATTTAGTGCATTCCATAATAGTAGTTTTCATGTCAAGTTTATCCATTATTCACGGATGACAAAGGTTTAATCCGTTTCTTTATAAATTTTAACGATTTCACAAGCATTTTTTCTTACTGGTTTCACCAGTCTTTTCACCAACTTCACCAGTGTTTACCATTTTCACCCGAAGTTTCATCGGTTCATATGTTTTTACTGTTTAATTTTTTTATCTAGTTTTCCTCTTTTTAATCGATTATAACATTTTTCATTGTTTTTCCATTTTCTTGGATCTGTTTTTCAATTTAAACCATTTTCTTCCGATTTCACATTGTTTTTATCAGATAAAATTTAACTCGTTTTCACCTATTTCACTAATTTCACATGATCTTCACCTAAATGTTTCATTGATTAAACATGTTTTCACCGACTTCAAGCTTTTTTGACTGATTTTATTCGTTTCTTTACAAATTTCACCCAAACTTTCATCGATTTTTATGTTCTCACTGTGTAAATTTTGTTTACCCGGTTTATTTTTTTTTTAGTGATTTATCCTTTTTTTCTTATCAGTTATAACATTTTTTATTGTATTCTCATTTTTTATTGATTTCTTTTGTTTTTTTCTTCAATTTAAACCAATTTTCCATAGATTTTACCATTTAAACTCTTTTTTAACTGATTTCACTCGTTTTTACCATTTTAACCAGTTTTTATCTATTTTTTATGTTTTTTTCACTAACTTCACATGTTATCACCTGAATTTTTCATTGATTAAATATGTTCTTACCAACCTTACGTTTTGACCGATTTTATCCTTTTTTAACCAGCCTTACCCAATTTTATTGGATTTCACTGGCTTCATCATTTTTCTTAGAAATTTCATTATTTCCATCGATTTCACATATTTTCACCAACTTTACCTCTATTTTAACCGATTTTATCCGTTTTCATCTATTTTTCACAAATTTACCCCCCCCCCCCTTTTATCAATTTCAAATGTATTTAAGATTTCAAATTTATTTTTTTCACCGGTTTAAAGTGCACATACGTTGTACGTGTCTATTTAATTTGAAGTGAACATACGTTAAAATTAGCTTCATTATGTCATAAAATAGCACATATAAGTGACTGCTATTCAATATATTAACTTCATCATGGGTATTTTCACCGATTTCTTTAGTTTTTTTCGGTTCAAACCATTTTTCTAATGGTTTGACATTGTTTTTGTTGGTTCATTTTTATTGATTTTATCTATTTTACCAGTTTAACCAATTTTCACATGTTTTCACCGACTTTAGCCTTTTTCACCGATTTTACCCCGTTTTCACATATTTCATCATTTTTTATGTAATTTCATCGTTTCACCGGTGTCATCTATTTTTTCGCGAATTTCATTTGAATTTTCATCGATTGCACATGTATTTTGCCGAATTTTCACTCAAATAATTATATATCTTCAATTACTTTTAAGTATATCTCTCAAATTATTTCACTTACCTTATCATCTGAAAAATATTTCTTTGCCGATCTAAGCCATTTCACTTATTTTATTAATTAGTTTAATTCAGTTTTCATTGATTCTTAGCGGTTTTATATAATTTACTGATTTACTCGTCCTTGATTAATTATAACCTATTATCCATTGTTTTCCCTATTTTTCATCGATTTCTTTTGTTTTCTCCTATTCAAACAAAAAAATTCTACTGGTTTAGTTTACACTGTTATTTCTAGTTAAACTTCCTTTATTTTTTATTTTACTTATTTTTATCAGTTTAACTTATATTTCACATTGTTTTTTTTTAACATTTTCACTTGAACATTCATTGATTTCACATTATTTCACAGATTTTAACATTTTGCAATGATATGACCCATTCCTCATATATTTCACCCATTATTCATTGATTTCACCGATTTGTTTCCCATTTTTTCAGAAATGTCACCCGATCATTGAGTTTTTCACATGTATTTATCAATTTAACCCGCACTTTTTATTACCGATTTCACCCATTTTTCACCTACTTCACCAGCGTTCATAAATTTCATCTAGATCGATTTCACATATTTTCATCAATTACATAAAATTTATTAGATCGATTTCACCAATTTTCATTGATTTTCATCCGTTTTTTTACCTTATTTCACACGTCTTTCTCGAAAAGATTTTAACGAATATTTGAGGTAATGTTTCTCATGTCAAATAAGGATTACTTAGTTCACTAAGTCATAAGCATTTTTGTTCATTCATAGGTAGACGCGATTCTAATTTAATATATTTTATTATATTTAAGAGAATTTGATTTTTTTAAGAAGTGACATATTGTACTAAATATTTAAATGAAACAAATAGTTTTTTTACAACTATTCAAAATAATAGTCTTTATTTTTATTTTTATGTGTTATAGGAGAACAATAATAAAATTGTAAAAGTCATTTAGGAGTTAATTTCTTAATTATTGGAGTTAATGTAAGACATAACTATAACAAGACTTGATATCTAATTTGAATATACTTTTGTTTTTCTTTTATATTTATGGTGCTTGGTTAGGTTGCAAGAAAGTTACAAATTTTCTTAAAATATTTTCCTACCAGAGTTTTGATGAGAATATTTAAGGAAAATTAATGTCTAATTATATTTTATTAATATACTTTACAACTTGAATAAGAGCATTTTTGTCTTCAAAAATAGAAAAAAACTTAAATTATTTACACTTTTAGTAGTAATATAGATTATGTGATGTGGATAAGGGCTTAGAAATTAGTTGGGCTCAATTCACAAAAAAAGAAAAGCCCAACAACAAATTGGGTCATTGACAATTAATATAGCAAGCTAGGGGGAAGGGGCCCTAGAGCAGAGACCCGAGCTGCCTATGGGCTGGGTCGGCACTGTCTGGTTGGCTCGGAAGAGTGGTCAACCTCCCTTATTCAGAATAGTTGTAATTGTGATTTCCCCTTATGATTCAGTAATCAATAATCTTTTCAAGATAGGATTTCTACTTTACAATTTTATCCTACAATTTTAATAAGAAATTAAACTCCATGCCATTGAATTTAAATTCCAGAAACAAAAAGATGATTAGAAGGGTTCCTCAAAGTTCATCAAATGCAATGAAAGGTTATGAATTCAAACGATTTTTATCCTAAATATACCTTAAAACTCCACTTAGCCAAATTGTCCCTTGAAATTTGTTAATTAGCAATTGATGATTCATCTATATCTTTAAATCATAATAATTCTCATCATCTTTGCTACCTCTTAATTCTCTTCATGAGATGAAGTAGTGAATAATTCAGAAGCCTTACTATCATTAGGGTTGTCAATGGGTCAGACTCGGATCGGATCCGAGTTCGATTCAATTTCTTCTATCCGGATCCAGATTGGCACGGACCTT
The DNA here is from genome assembly GCA_003313485.2 of Penstemon barbatus. Taxonomy (NCBI): domain Eukaryota; kingdom Viridiplantae; phylum Streptophyta; class Magnoliopsida; order Lamiales; family Plantaginaceae; genus Penstemon; species Penstemon barbatus. The sequence continues at coordinate 38,334,902 of CM064884.1, read as the reverse complement.
AAAAAGTAGCAATGGGATCAGGATAAATTATCCGGATCTGTTTAGTATAATTAGCAAAAATATTTTTTCTTTCATTTTCCTAAAAATCACTTGTAGATTCCACCACCATGAATTAAAAATGTAATATTTTACTTATTTCATCAAAACTATTATCTGAAAATTGTAAAAGATGGAATATGGCGGACAAATATAAACGATAAAAATTAGAACAAATGAATAAACAAAAATATGAATAAAAAAAGATAGAACTAGGAAAAATAAGAAGAAAACCCAATATTGAGTAATAGAAGAGAAGAAAAAAATTGGAGGAAAAAGTAGAGGGAAGATGACGGCTACTACATAGATGAATGGTTAGGATTTTGATTTTTCTTATTAAATAGCATAAACTAATATGTTGTAGGCCCAATTAGTTATCAGATCAGTCCAACAATACCTCGCTTGCATTCCTTTTTAAGATTATTTTTAATATAGTAAAATATTTTAGTGGAACAAAGATAGTTTTATTTTTATTTTAGTTTAAATACATAATATATAAACATCATATAGTAATTAATATATATCGTATACGGATCTGTAACGGATCGAATCAGCCTAGATCCATATTCGATTCATATAATTCGGATTACGGATCTTCTTAATCGGATCAGGTCCATCGAATCACTAATTGGACAATTATCCTAATAAATCGAATCGAATTCGAATCGAATTCGGATTGAAATCCACCCCATTGACAACCCTAACTATTATCTTTAGCAGGATTTTTAGATTTCATTTGTTCATTTGTTGAATAATATAAAAAATTCAACCAAAAAATTAAGATGAAATTGGACTTGAGAAATTAAGATGGAACTGGTATTGATAAAAAGAAATTATAACCATATCTTTTCTCCAAATCATGAAATGGGAATATGGGATGGAAGTAAACAATGAAGAATATTTGGCTGGCAACAAATGTCTTAATAGGGTTATTTTTGTTAAATTCTATAGTTTTGGACATAACATGTCAACATTTTTTTTTATTAATGGACTGATTGTAATATTGAGCCAAATTTATAACCAAACGTCATTTTTAATGGTAGACTCAATTGTGATATAGGTGTAATAGACAATCTGGTCTAATTTTGTTGGACAAATCGAACGACCCATTAAGTGTTTGTGCACATTAGTACTTGCCCGACCCTCTCTTCTATTAGAAATATTGTTGGTTGCCATTTTTGGTTGGCCTAGGGTTGAATTTCATGAATTTTTTTTTTTATGCTCACTATATGGGCATATATAAGGGAAAGCAGGGGGCGGAACTAGAATTTTAAACTGAGGGAACAAAACCAAGTTGAAAAGGTCTTTATATTTTTACTATTATTTACGGAATAAAAATTAAATAGTTTTGGCCAAAGTGCGATTTACTCTAAATATTAATACTATTTGACCAACAATTATTGAGAATTCAAAAGTGAATGTAACAAATTTCACTGAGAATAGTCTTGAAATATTATATCGTCATTATATAAATTGTAACGGTGAAAATGCAATTGAAAATTCAGTAATATTTGATGGTTGATTGGCTAAAGGTGGCGAGGGGTAAGCAGTGGCGGAACTAGACAATTTCCTAGGGGGGGGCGAAATTTTTTTTGATAGCAAACTCGATAGTTTTTAAATGTTTTGATAGAGTGACAAACATTAATTTAAAATAATGTAACACTATAATTTTATCCAACATAAGATAAACAAAAATATACTAACAATTATTTTATTCAACAAATAATGAAAAAATCTATTAGCAGCTTTTTTAAGAGTTCATTAAATATATGATTCAAAATATTGAGGAATTAATAAAACATCAAAACATTTTATAATGATGCATAATAATTGAGATTTAAGAAAGAATAATAATAAAAAGTTGAACATGTAAACCAGCTTTTTCAAGAGTTTATTAAATATATGATTCAAAATATTGAGGAATTAATAAAACATCAAAACATTTTATGATGATGCATAATAATTGAGATTTAAAAAAGAATAATAATAAAAAGTTGAACATGTAAAACATATGTTTCGATCTCTGGCTGCTTATCAAACTAATCCTTCAGTAACTTAACCAACGTGCCATAAGAATTTAATTTTATTACTGTCGATAAAATTTATATATAGTATTATCAAAATTTTCTTGGGGGGCAAAAAAAAAATTTTATAATACTATATATAAATTTTATTCGACAACAATAACAAGATAATACCTATGGTGCGTTGGTTAAGGTACTGATGGATAAGTTTGGTATGCAGCCAGAGATTGAAATCTATGATTTACATGTTCCCCTTTTTATTATTTTTCTTTCTTAAATCTCAATTATTATGCATCATCTTAAAATGTTTTGATGCTTTATTAATTCCTTAATATTTTGAATCATATATTTAATGAACTATTAAAAAAGCAGCTAATAGATTTTTTCATCATTTGTTGGATAAAACAATTGCTAGTATATTTGTTTATCTTATGTTGTATAAAATTATAGTGTTACATTATTTTAAATTAATTTTTATCACTCTATCAAAATATTAAGAAACTATCGAGTTTGCTATCAAAAAATCATCATTTGTTGGATAAAACAATTGCTAGTATATTTGTTTATCTTATGTTGTATAAAATTATAGAGTTATATTATTTTAAATTAATTTTTCACTCTATCAAAATATTAAGAAACTATCGATCGAGTTTGCTATCAAAAAAATTTCGCACCCCCCCCCCTCCTCGGAAAATTGTCTAGCTCCGCCACTGCACAAGGTTAGGCTAATAATATTTTATGTTAAACATGTTCACACAAAAGTAATGCACGACCAACAATTTAACACTAATTCTTTTGTGCTAGGATTCTTTTCTCTTTTTTTATACGACCCACAAATGTTACGTGTTAAAATCTAAAATTGATATACTTATCTTTTTTCCACACGTTAAAAAAAGACAAGAATATTACGTGCAAATTTAGAACACGTGAAGTTTAAAAACCGTAAAACCAAAATATACTAAGGCATCAAGAAAAATGGACAATTCGATCTCAAGGCTATATAATATTTTGCAATACAATTGATGTCGTAATCACACTTTATTATGGCCTCTTGAAATAAATATGAACCCTTGGGGGAGGATTTTTATTCTCCACCAATCTTTATGGGTTGAAAATGAGGTGGGAATATATATGCTTTAAAATAAGATAATTAAATTAGTACAAAAAAAAAAAAAACATATTATTCACATTAACAAATAAATGATCTCTTTCTTGTAATAAAAGGATTCCCCAAGTGTGGATATCCTTCACTTAAAAAAGCTACTTTTGAATTGGTTGACCAAATTTTATATCTTTTTTCTCCTCACTCCATTTTATATTTTTGGCCGGTTTTGGATTTCATAACTATATATACACTTAAAGCATATTCCCTTTGCCTCAAAATTCTAAGGCGGTGTTTATAAGGTCTTGTGCAAAATTCGAACTTGATGCGTTTATTTGTGTTAGGCATAATTGCTTTCTTTTGTAAGATTTGGGTGCTTGTTAATAGACTTAAAAATCGAAGCTGTCAAAATCGGTAAAAAGAGATATTGACAAACTAATTTATAGTATGATGGCGAAGCTAAGTTTCCGTTATCAAAAGGTTATGGGTTCAAATCTCACTTATGTGTGGATTTTTCTATAGTTTAACACTAATTTTATTAGTGAATAAGATTCCTAGCACAAATTATTTGGTATAATATTAAAACCATAGTTTAATTATTTACAAAATTTACATTTTCTTGGAGAGCAACCCTATAGATGTTCATCGGGGTATAGCTTTTAACAATTTATTTATAGAAAACCAGAAATAGATGTATTTACAAACATGACTTTAGAGCCAAAAAAAAAAAAGAACCCACTCCTACCACAAGAAATTATGACATAAATTGGATTTGACTGAATCTAAGGTATTCATGTAACAAGTGCATTGCACTTGGTTTTGAGATTGAATATAATTTAAAGAATAGTGATCAATCACAAAATAAATACAATATTTTACTTTGTAGTTGAATAAATTTGATCAGATCAGGTTTGGGCAAAATTTTTGCTCCTACCCCACGCACACACCTACACTCATTCACAAATTCACATGTTGGAAATGCGTTGAACTAAGTTGAATATAGAATATGAGATTATATTATTATTCAAACTGGTTTAATTTAAAGCACTCCTAACGGACTCAGATTCGAATCCATGTTGGGAGAAGTACACACTTAATGTGTCCAACCCGACTCAAAAGGAATTAAACCCTTGAGAAATAAAAGAAACTATTTAAAGTGAATTTGAAAAACATGATCAAACAATTGTCACATATACAAAAAGGTTATAAATGACTTGACAGAAATCAAGCAATATATTGGCTTAATTCCACTTTGCACCCTACAAATAGGAGTATTTTTCACTTTGCACCCTATAATTTTTTTTTATCCCACTTTGCACCCTACAAACTACAATTTCACTTCAGATTGCACCCTCGAGTAATTTTAGGCCATTTTAGTCGCTGGAGTAAGGATAAATTCGTCCAATCACATTAATAACCATCCCAATTTCCCTCTAAAAACAATAAAAGGTCAAAATTAGATATAGTTAATGTCATAATATACCCAAGACATTTGCAAATTAAAAATGTATGCTACTCCACTCTTCATCCAGATCCAGATGGCCGTACTATTACTGTGTTGGTTAATTTTCCCCCCTTTTTTTTTTTTTTTGATTGATTTATTTTGAAATTTTGAAATTTTGAAATTTTGCAACATAATTTTATGTATGTGTCATGAAATTCACGTGTTACTTTTCCTTGCATTTTCTTTTTTTAATTAATCTAATATATATATATATATATATATATATATATATATATATATATATATATATATATATATATATATATATATATTGGATGCAAATCTTGATCTGCATATATTAAAAGCCATACGTAATTCTTTAATTTCTTTGACCCCCATTGTTCATTATTCTATATTAATATTCTATTAATTTTTTGCTTGCTCCATTATTATATAGTATTTTATTCATTGCTTTTCCAGTATTTGAAATGTTTTATTTATGTTGTAATAAAATAATAGTAATTTCTATTTTGCTTTTATTAATTATTTTTCTAAGGGGAAAGAAAATTACGAAAAATAAATTGGGATGTTTATTAATGTGACTGGATGAATTTGCCCTTATTCCGGCAACTAAAATGGCATGAAATTAATTGAGGGTGCATTTTGAAGCAACATTGTGGTTTGTAGGGTGCAAAGTGGGATAAATTTTTTTGTAGGGTGCAAGGTGGAAAATGCTCCTATTTGTAGGGTGCAAAGTGAAATTAAGCCCAATATATTGTTCGAAATCATGTCAGTTTTTTCACAGAATTTGAGATTATAACTTAAATTTATTGTTAAACGAATCAAATTCACCTAATTTTAATCTAATCGGTTTCAAACCAAACTCAAACGTTTTAATATTATATTGTTCAGCCTATCAAATCAAGTTTGCACCTCATTTTTAAAGTCATGAACGAGAAATATTATTCAAACTACAAATTAGACACAAACTAAAACAAGTTTTTAACAATTGAACTTAAGACAAATAGGAGTATAAGATAATTTAGTTTAATTTTCATAAAAATTACGTATATAAAAGAAAAAAAAAGGGGGGAGATTCTTGACATGTCCCACAATGCACTAACTTTCAAATATTCCCTCTCCATGCACAAATGCATACCATATATTGATTCTCCATTCATTCTCTCCGAAAGCACCTTTCTTAATTTTCTCCTCCATTCTCCAATCTTGAATTATGAATCCAGAAATGGAGGTAGGTATTATAATCCCAATTTAATGTTTGTAAATATATGTATGTTTTTTGTGAGTATTTATTTATATTTAACTTTATATAAAATGTACAGAAACCTCGAGTGACAGAGATAAAGGTGAGGATGGATTGTAATGGATGTGTTCAGAAAATCAAGAAAGCATTACATGGCATCACTGGTAAGAAATTTTCACAAAATATAATTCACTTTTTTTTTTTTTTTTGGTTCGTTTACTTAATTTAAAGATTTTGTTTTTCAGGTATATATGATATCTATGTTGATTTCCCTGAGCAAAAAATAACAGTAATTGGGTGGGCAGATCCTGAAAAAATAATCAAAGCCTTGAAAAAAACAAGAAAAACTGCAATAATTTGTTTGCATGAAGAGCAATCTAATCCGCCGACGGAACAACCACCCGAAGGAGGTGAACCACCATCGGAATCCACGAACCAACCTGCGGAACCACCACTGACAGAAGCAGGGCCGCCAACGGATCAACCGAAAGAACCACCACAACAAGAAAATCCACCACCGGAGACGAACATGCCACCTGAATCAGCCCAGTTTAGTCAACCTCCTAAACCAGAAAATGTCGAAGAAGTTCATGTCATATATCACCACCCCCCAGACTACAGATACAGATATGCGTATAATCACAACCTTCAACAAGGCTACGGTGGACAATCGAGTGGTTATCATGGTGATTCGGGATTCAGAGGTGAGCCGGCTCAACCGACTCAATACTATGGTCAACAAGGCTACGGTGGACAATCGAGTGCCTATCTCGGTGGTTTAGGGGTTAGGGGTGAGCCGGTTCAACCACCTCAACCCAATAGTAGTACCTACCCAGGTGGTCAAGCATTCAGAGGGGAGTCGGTTCGACCGCCTCAACCCTATAGTAGTACCTACCTCGAAAGTCAAGGATTCAGTGGGGAACCGGTTCAACCGCCTCAACCCTATGGTAGTACCTACCCCGGTGGTCAAGGATTCAAAGGGGAGCCGGTTCAACAGCCTCAATCCTATGGTACCTACCCCAGTGGTCCAAGTTTTAGAGGGGAGCCGGTTCAACCACCTCAACCCCATGGACATAACCTCAGACAAGGCTACGAGGGACAATCAAGTGGCTACCCAAGTGGTCCGGGATTCAGAGGGGAGTCGGTGCAACCGGTTTATGTGAGTCACAACTACAATACATACAAACCATCACCATACATAACCGAATATGCATATTCGAGGCCACCACCGAGTTATTATACCCCAAGATCACCACCCAAATATTATGCATATCCGAGGTCACCACCGAGTAATTATTCACATTATAGTAGACCAGACAATTTCAATCAAGATTATTACAGTGGAAACCATGGTAATGGCAATATTACATCAATGTTCAGTGAAGAAAACCCAAATGCATGCAAAATAATGTAAGACCCAAAAAAAGGGAAAAAAAAAAAACCAATCTTTTAATTGCAATGACTTAGAGATAAATTTGTTGTTTTTGAGCCATTACATTATATTCCTAGCTTGTAAGAGGAAAAAGCATTTGCTCTATATTTTTCTCAAGGAAGAAACTAGTACACGCACCATGCATTTGTTAATGTGAAAAGCATCCTAATATTCCACCTTATTCCCATATTCCATAAATCAATTAAAGAGAAAGTTAATTAATCAATAAAGGGGATAACTACACTTTGATCCACTATCTTACTAAATTGCATTATAGTCCCTAACAATTTTACAATTGCAACTCTAAGAATTATTGCCGTTGGCAACCTATGGACGTTCGACACTGGCACATAAATACTAACAATCTGTAACAGAAAAACCATTTTTTTAACACCTGATCTTTCGACTGTATTGTAATTTCACTCCTTACTTTTCGCTCATTTACCGAATATCTAAAGATCGTAAGTGCAACAATTTCAAAAGTTGGATGGATCCAACGTAAACACAATATGATTTTAGGGGGTAAACTGCACTAGAGTTTTGCTCTAGAGTTCATATTGGGAACACTTTCATAATTTGATACTACTCCAATTCAGAATGCCATTATTACGAGTAACAACAATAAGGGAAATGGAGATAGGCGAAATTCCACTTTGTCCCCCTTCAACTATCTATAATGCCTACTTCACCCCGTCAACTATCAATTGCATCACTTCGCCCTCTCAAATTATCCCTCTCCAATTATATTTCATGCTTTAATTGCACCGAACCTTTTATCATATTTCTATCAAAAACCCGCAAGCCAATCACCTCAAATTTTCCTTTTTGCCATTATAATTTAAAGAATATCGGAAGGGGCAAATGCTCTTAAATAAAAATCATGGTAAAATTGGAAATTTGAGGCGTTCATTGTCTTTTGACGGATATATATTGAAAAACGAATAATGGTTTGGCGCATTTAAAGCAGGCGTGATAGTTAAAGGGAGAAAAGTGATGCAATTGATAGTGGAAGCGATAAACTAGGAATTGGAGATAGTTGGAGGGGCAAATTGGAATTTAGCCATGGAGATATCAAGGAGAAAACAATTGAAATTTACACCAAATCATCAATCCAATGAACAAGTATAGAATGAGATTCAAGCTTATCAGAACATTAGACAAATGTGAACTCTAAAGAAGACCTTTTCTTGCTTCACAATGTGAAAATGTTGTTTCAAGAAAGTTCCCAAAATTGAGCAAATACCAAAAAGTAATACAATAAAAAATAAATTAAGTAATGAAGTACTTACTTCTTGTTACATAACAAATTTAATCATCACTATCAGTGCTTGTCTGAGAATCTTCCTCTATACCGTAAACATCTTCATCAACGTCTTCATCTTCGCTTTCATCCTCGTTCTCATTGTGTTCTAAGAAAACATTCTTGTTATTTGAGGCCTTGTTAATCTTTAGACAAACAAAAATCAAAGCATTAGATATATATTTATTATTATTTGAACTAAACTGAAATCGTAAGAAAATTAACCTGAGCCAAGACAAGTTGCAATCGACCAGATAACTGGAATAAAGGGTTCATGGCTGGCCCTTTCGATTTGGTAACCTGAAGAAGAAAAAATGAACTAAAAGTCATACACCTTTCATTAAAGAACAAAACTTAGCAAAAAATTTGAGCATATTTAAATGTAATTCCCACATCCGTTAAGAAAAAATAAATAAATCATAGGATACCAAGAATTGAATCGAGAAGTTACGAGATCAAACGGTAAACATAAATAAAAGGACTACCTTGTAGAGGGAATCAAGAAGTTTTGGTTCCTGAGTCTTGACGTAATCATTGTGGTACACCAATATACAACATATCCATGGAAGAACATGTTTTGCACTGTAAAATCTGGTAAAACAAAATTGAATAAAAATGATCTTAGAACACGACAAAATTAAATACCTTCATAAAAGCAAATTGCAATTTTAGTCCCAAGATATTAGACGTTCAACAATTCTAGTACTACGTTTACAAGTTTTTTATGTTTCACTTTGGTCCTATTGCACCCTCTTCCATTCATTTTGTGTCCGATTAATAGTCTCAGTTTAGTTCAGAACAGTTTTGCATTGCTGGTCTCTCACAGGACTATCTTAGTACTGTACGTTAGGTACCAAAATGGATGGAAAGAGGGTAATAGGGCCAAAAGTGCAAGACAGTTTACATAACTAGGCAAGGAGCAATATTGTAAAACGCGGGAACAAAAGTGTCGAGGGTTCAACCATGTGGGACTAAAAATGCAATTCCACCCTTTATAAAATCAAAACATATTTGTAGAGAGCAGAACTTTAGTCTTCTTCCTTTAATGGAATGTGCTATAAACAACATACGCAAGTCGTAAAAAAGGGCATAAGAGGAGCAAACCTGGACTGCCAAACATCCACCAAGCCCTTTAACAATTTGACCGCATTATTAGGTTCCATAGACAAGATAGATGCCCTCACCTATATAATTTTGGTTGAGAACTTTTTAAATTTTAGATGACGCGAGTAAAGAAACATCTGCAACTGTATACAGAAGACAAACCTTTCTGAGAGGTGTACTAGCATCAAGTTTGATTCCCTCGAACAATTTGGAATCCAATTTTGATTTGATTTTATCATCATTATTGCCAATTATCCCTAGAGATCTTAGCCTCTCTTCCATGCAGAGTGTGACAGTGTCAAGACCATCTTTATCTGCATTATTCCATAAAATGTGACCTAAATAATTAATTTGACTAGTATTATTTAGATACCGACTTTTATTCTTTGGATTTCATTGTACAAGTAAATGACTGCATTTTTTAGTTAGTTTGTTACATGGAGAAGATATGACAATCAAAGGAGATAATAGCATCATACGATGAATTCAGAAATACTCCTATGTTTTGCCTAATTATAAAAAATACGTGCTATTTTATTATCAAAACCCCCCTGGCCAATTTTTTATTAGCAAAAAAACCTCTCCAAGACAAACTGACAATTATACCCCAACCAAAGCATGCAAAAACACCCCTATTCACCTACAGAATTGGCAATAATCCCCCTATTAACTATGAAAATTGGCAATAAGCCCCTTGTTCATTAAAAAAATTGACAATAACCTCCCTATGATTTATGAAGGAATTTCAAATGGGTTTTTTTGCTAATATAGGGGATTTTATTAATATCGCATCATACATCATAAGGGAAAACAAGTGAATATTTAAGCATACCATTGCTTGCCACATGCTTTCCTTCACTCTTTTCATCAACCAGATCAAATATCTTAGGCACAGGAAGTAGAGCACCCTCGGTATTAGAGCTATCCAGAGCAGTAACTGTTCATAATCATAAAAATTGTCACAAAAACCACACGTAGCATTAGATTACGGCATCAAGTTTAACATAATAAATATGATATGACCATACTTAAAAGAATTACTTGCCTCGACTCTGCATGTCTGAAGCTTTCTTGGATTTGCGGGATTGATGAAAAGGTAAAAGGATTCCATCATGTGAAACATTTAATATCACGTCTGTCCCCTGGCGCACCAAAACTTTCTCGAAAGTTGGTTTAATTAGCAAACCATAAGCAAGAAACGCATTACCACATGCAGGCTCAGAGATACTTTGTAGTTTTGCAGCAAATACATTAGGAATTGATCCCACAGGTTTATTTAGAACTCCATCATCAAAAGGTATGGAGATTTTTGTGGGCTTTGCATTGCGCAATTCCTCAATAGTTTTTCCGTGCCAAAAGTAGCAAATGCCTGTTTCTGATATTGCGAAAACTGAGAGACCTGGATTTTTTGCATCTCCACTATTAACACACTTGCTATCCAAGAATACAGCAGGGTTGTCCATATTAAGAAGGGAGCATGCTGATTTGTTTTTGCTACCGTCAATTTTCCATATTGATACATATCGTTCGCCAGTAGCAGAAGAAAGCACATATTTACCATCTTCGGAGAAAATCATACATCTCACAGCTCCCTATTTAAAAATGGAAATAGTCTATGAGTAATGTTGTCGCAAATTCAAATATACCCCTTGTGTTTTGCCTAATTAGCGAGAAATACCTGTGTCATTTTTATTACCACACCCCCAGGTCCCCCACTCCTCACCCCACCCCCACCCCCACACCCCACTTGTGCTATTTTTATTAGCAAAAAAAACCTCCCAAGCAGGAGTACATATTTTGCTAGAAAAATGACAATTATACCCTCATCACAAAAATTAGCAAAAAGAACCTGGATTATTTTTATTACCAAAAAACCCCTTGTGCTATTTTTTATTAGCCAAAAAAACCCTCTCAAGTCGGAGTACAAATTTTGCAGAAAAAATGACAATTATACCCCCACCATAAATTCGAAAACACCCCTATTTACCTAAGAAGGTGACAATAATCCCACTATTAACTTTGAAAATTGGCAATAACTCCCCGTTAACTTAAAAAAATTGGCAATCCTTATTGATATATGAAGAAATTTCAAATGGAGTTTTTTGCTAATATAAAAAAAAAAAGGTTTTTGCTAATAAAAATAACACAATGGGGGTTTTGCCAATTAGGCAAAGCAAAGGGGATATTATTGCTTTAGCTCAATAATGTTTATGTTGCAAAATCAAAAGGGGAAAAAAATTTCAATCTGCTGATAAAGAAAATTTTGGAACAATCAAAGAAGATTTTATGCATGAAATGAAGCTAAAGGAAGCTGTATCTCACGGGATGGCCAGAAAAATTCTGTAGCTTTTTGTGATTTGAGGAGTTGAAAATCTTCAACTTAGCTGACGCAGTTGCTATCATGTTCCCATCTGATTTCAAGAAATAGTCAGAAGATCCCATTAAAGGTTTTATGTAAAGACATTAACTAAACATTGATGAAACAAGTGAGAATGTGGGATTTATAAAAACTGTTATAAATACTATAGAACTTGTGGGATAGAAAAGAAATCTGTAGAAGAGATTGTTGATATATATATATATATATATATATATATATATATATATATATATATATATATATATATATATATATATATATATATATATATTACCTGGGGAAACAGATAGAGAAGATATTGCCCTTGAAGTAGCGCTGAACTTGTTTAACAAGTTTCCTGACATTGAGTCGATTTCGCAAACCATTCCATCGGCACCAGTCGTGTAAATGCGTGATCCATGTGTAGGAAATGATACAGCACTAACACCCCTGTATTGTTCTCAATAAAGAAAATAAATGGTTAGGCTACTCACTCAAAAACTCTCAACAAACATCATGGTTAGACAGCAAGGCACCTCCTTTTCGCTCTAAATCCCAAACTACATTTAAAGTATATTCAAACTACATCTCGCATTTCCAATTCCCACTAACTCATTAACATTATCAGACATTCTGAAAGATCCAACCAAAACACATCCAAGTCATATATCAAATGTTCTTGCGTAAATTTTTTGGATAATCTTGGAATCAACAAACCAAAATCCGAAACACCAAAACCAATCCAAAATTTATCCAAACAAGCCCCACTGACTATTAAGTCTATTATTTGACTTACATATTAATATTCCCTACATGCTCAAATAAAACTATGACACGTCTATTATATTTCACCACGATATAGTTTACAGGTTATCTTGAATATTCAATTAACCGATTTCAATATATGTTTACAACAAATAAAGTGAAGAAAACAAATTATTTGGCATCCAATAATTTGAACATGTCATGTAATAAAAAGGATCAAATTATTTGATGCCAAAGCCCAAGAAAAATAAGACATGTTATATTTTAAAGCAAAGAACTGACCCTGGATGGCAGTTGTTAACTCTCCATTTATATTGGCCAGCAGACACATCCAATGCTAGAACATCACCGCCACCTGTCCCTAAAATCAATAGGGAACTTCCAAGCTTCCTCTTTTTCTGGAAAGATTAAGCTTACTTAGAATCGAAAATCTTTTAGAATTGATGATAAATGAGTACCAATCTTAATCCATGACATAATATTCAAACCTTTTTCTCTAAAGTCAGCCACTTCATACATGTATAGTCCATTGAAAGGTGCCCTCCTTCTTGTTTTCCAAATATACTATTAGTTTCAGTCGAAGCAACATCCGCAAATTCAGTCTGGAGCTGACCTTTCACTGTATCCCATATCTGAAAATTTCTCAAACTAAATCATCCTGCAAATATTCTTATACCTACTAAATTGAAAATATAACAAATTTCAACTCTCTTATATACCTATCTGGAATATAATGAATTTTTTTATTAACATCGAATACATTACAATACTATGAACAATTTTTTACCAAAATTTAACCTTTGCAAGACTACATAAGAAATTAAAAATTCCAAAAGAAAACTATGAGGCTTTTAAATAAATTGCAGCTGAACATGTTCAGAAAAAACCCACAAGTCAAACAGTCAAGAAACGAAGCTAAACAACAAAACAATTAAGAAAATACAAATTTGATTAATTCTTCAGTAATTGTATATAAAAAGAGAAGACTAAGCAATAAAAAGTAAGTACCTTTATCCGACCATCGCCAGTACTGATGGCAAATAAGTCTAGACTCGGGTTAAACGAAGTTAAAATGCCTCTTATATTTGTCGACCCCATTTTCTTTTCTTGCAAACAACAGCGGAATAATTATGAGTTCAAATGTTTACAGAATTTAACTGGTTTTTTTTCTGCGAGTGCGGGCAAGGTGTGTTGGAGCTACGCCGGGAGTGATGGTGCAGGTGGCGGCGAGAGGCGGTCGATTTTTGTAGAGGCAACAAGTTGTGCTTGAAACTGTGGCGGGGCTATAAACTTGAAGTATACTGAATAATTTGGACCTTAATGGGGCTCTTTACTTTAATTTTAGGGCACTAGGCTATTACAAATAATCACATGGCCTAAAGATGGGCCAAATTTTCTATAAGGCCCATTAATTTTAGAATCTCATTCCTTTGTATAGTTCGGCCCATAACAAAAACCCTTGCAAAAACCCCCAAATACAACTAAGGAAGAGTTACTTCTCTTTTATGTATTTTTTTCCTAAAATTTTCAATTCTTTTTCTTTCGAAAACATCTCATACAACAAACATCTCATACAACTAAGGAAGATTTAAAGAATTGAAATTTAAAAGGTCAAATTGAGAATGAAAGGGTATTAGGATATTTACTCTGGCTATATGAATAGTCTTTTTTTTTAGTGTTTCAAGGGTTTAATCATTTACGAGGCGCGTCGAACACATTAAGGATCCGTTTGTTTACTCGGAAATGTCATTTAAGTTGGCAATCTGATTCCTCAAAATCAAATAATATTGTTTTGGTAGATTTTTTGAATTTTGGGAAAAGAAACATATTCTTAAAATCCAAGAATTTTGCCATCAAAATATGGGAATGTAAACCCAACTTTTCTATGGTATTATGATTCATTTTCTAATGGATTTGATACTAAAATAAAAGAGAAATTATTACCCATATTATTTCTTAATTATGAATTTATATTTTATTCTTCTCCATACGTAATATTTCCCCCCATAGCCATTGCTTTCTTGTTTCTTTGTTATTTCCTTATCCAATTGTCATAACTATTAGAACAGAACTTTTTTTGTAATAGTTACATTCTTCGATTATATATATACGGTTTTCCTTATACACCGATTCCTTTTATACTCTTTAATTTTTATTACATATTAATTACATTATGTGATATAATAATTACATGATGTGATATAATATATAAATTAGTGATATATGAATATAATGGTAAATTATTAGCCTCCTTTAAGGCTTAATTACTTAAAAAAAAAGCGTTATTGAGTATTACGAGATCCCTTTTTCCTTAGAATGTCTCATATGTAAATTATAATATTGATAAGCCTAATTTATGTCATATCAATTTATATAAAGCAATACCATGTATGTCTAATTGGCCCAATAAGATATACCATGTACCGAATTTACTATCAGAATTTAGTTGGACCTTCTACTGAGCATCTCAGCTCATTTAAATAATAAATAAGTTTTGGTCTTCTATTTATTGTTTCGATACTATTATATACTGAAGCTTTATTTCTATTATATATTGAGGCTTTATTTCGTGTAATTTATATATTGGAGCAGAAAAAATGGTCATATAGTTATGTGAACTCTTTTATTTTTAAACCTCTTGTCAATTTTCTTAATGTTCTTAAACATAATCCAAATGCTAATCAAAGCTGCATTAAAAAAAAATTAATATATGTTTAGACCCATGATAGCCATGTATTCAATCTACCCACATTCATCAATAACAATTTAGCTATAAAAAAAAAGGCAGTTTCCAGAAAACTACTATATACATAAAATTTTCAAAATAAAATATTAATTACACATTAACAAAGTTTCTTCACAAAATAAAATAGAAATTTAAAGTCCAAACACCCAATCATATTTTCCCTGTTCATTCTTCTTCCTCAAAGATGCATTTATGGCTAATTTGATAAATGTGATCATATGCATCCTCTGATTTGGACGTTGGCAAAACTTCATTTTTGGCACCATAGAACTAGGCGTTTTCAAATTTTGGTACCATCGTGTCAATTTTGGTACCAATTCTGAATGCCGTTTTCAATTTCGGCACTTCCGTCAGTTGACCGACGGAAGTACCAAAATTGAAAAGGTCAGTAAGAATTTGTGCCAAAATTGACACAATGGTACCAAAATTGAAAAACTCCTAGTTCTATTGTGTCAAAAATGATTTTTTGCCAATTCCCATCACCAATTATTTCCAATTCACAATTTATGTCACTCCCAATTTAATAAGAATAAGAATAAGAATAACAAAATAGAAAAAAAAATATTATAAAAAATATTTGGGTACACAATAATAATAATTTTTTTTTGCTACACATGTTATCATAAAAACCACTCCTTATTACATTGACTCAACTTCATCTAACAATTCCCTTTTTTTTTTTTTATGATGACAAAACATTCAACTAAAAACGTCTTCTAAGTCTTCAGTTTGATCTTCACTCAAAGATGAAAATCATGTGGCTGAATAAAAATATACAATTATTTTCTGATTTAAACTTCCGTTTTTCAGTTGTATCCTTATTTCAATTATAAGTTGTCTTAGATGGGGGCTATTTCGTACCCCTTATAATACTCGGATCGACTAGGGGATATCAGATCGGTTCGACCGTACAAGCTCATTCGAAATCTATTACCTATCCGATCAGCGACGATTCTCCTTGGCGCCCAGACTACAATCCAGACTCAAGAAGGACCAATGTGCCGAGTCCTATTAGGATTAT
This sequence comes from Penstemon barbatus, assembly GCA_003313485.2. Classification (NCBI taxonomy): domain Eukaryota; kingdom Viridiplantae; phylum Streptophyta; class Magnoliopsida; order Lamiales; family Plantaginaceae; genus Penstemon; species Penstemon barbatus. Next base: position 38,318,305 of record CM064884.1, on the reverse strand, counting down.
GTTTCCTTGTAAAGCTAGGGTTAATGTCATATAAATACCTAGTTAAACATTGTATTAGAGACAGAATCAGACCTCACGCCTACACACTTGGGCAACCTGATTAACATACTTAATAGAAAAGCTTTTGCTATACTATTTACTCATTCATCGTCTTGTTACTTTTCATTGTTCTTTACTTAAATTGTTCTTCCTTGCAAATGATCCATCCCGAATAAAGTAACAGAGCCCTATACACATACTTAATTGTAACCTCTAGCACACATATTATTGATTTAATCGTACCCAACGAAAAACGGTTAAATCAGTTGGCGCCCACCGTGGGGCTAGGTTAATTATTCAATCGACATATGGCTCGCCCAAGGAAGAGCGTCCGTAACGGAGCAAGAAGTAATACGACCAACCCACATAACACATCTGAGGATCCACGGGGCAATACTGATAATAACGCCCCTATGACCAATGACACTCAGCAAGATAACGAGCAGCTGCCGAATCAGGAGGATCCACTAGGGATAAATATCCAAAACCCCCAAGGACAACAAGGGATTCCCGCTAATTCGGTACCTGAAAACCATGTAGCTCCAGCAATACCAGTTCCCCTGTCAGACACTCGGGAGAAGCTACGACAGATCGCTATGCTCTTTAATTCACTCTGCCCAGAGGACATACTAGCACCCGAGCAGATCCCTAGAAACCCTAGAGCGACTAGGGCAAATCCAATTCAACGGACTCCGAGACAGGTCGACCAGGTCTCGCAACAAGCGGTCAGCCCATCAAGTGAGCAACGATCACTGCACAGTCCCCAAAAGAGCAATTCAAAACCCTCCGATGAACATATCCGAAGAAAAATGGATCGGACGTGGCCGCAACCCGTCCACCCCGGATCAAAGGAACATACCATAATCCCCGTCGAGGATGACCCAAAGAATTGCTTAAGGGGGTCTGGAGAAGATAGCTCTAACCAATAATTCTACATTTTCCAATTCCTCCCATATCAAAGAATTGATATATTGATACATTGGTTACTTATTTGAAGAACATAGAACTCACGATCAGTACAAAGAAACATGGATTTTCTTGGACAATATTTTTTCTACGAGCTTAGACCTTTAAACAAAGGGTGTCATGCTCAAAGAAAAAGAAGAAATGACTACACCCTTATATAAGGTGTCCCTGGCAAACATACTATTATATAAAACATTGGTCGATCGACGACAAGAGTGCCAAAGAAAAATTCCTTCACAATCATTCAACAAATTATCTACATGGACGACCTACAGACAACATTCTGATATCCGAATGGGACTTCTGAAAGAGCCTAAGGAACCACGCTTGGTCGACCATCATTCTTATACTTGATTAATATTTGATTTGCAGAGCAAACATTACAATATTCAGCTATCCAAGACTGATCAAGCAAGAACGAGCTGCTTTTTCAAAACAAAGATAATCTCTCAGAAAATTAACACCAGATAAGTCAGCTAAAATCTCTGCTTATTTAGAAGATTTATATTCATAGCGATAAATTCTGCTGGACATAATTTATCAAAATATACTTATATGCTGAACTCAATCAAGGATTGAAACTGGTCATCATTGTCATTAATCTCGTTTTACATACAAAAATATTCAGGCTCGACAACCACATAAAGGATGGGGCTTATTCAGTCTAAAAAAAAAAAAAAAAAGGAACTCCAAATATAACAGCCGGGTTAGAACAGGTCATTGAGATGGATTGATATCACCAGGCCGACTAGCAGAAGCACTCCTCCGAGGAGTCATGTTACCTACAAACGCCATCAATTCCTCCTGACGCTTTAAATAACCGACATCATAACCTTGTTCATAGGCCTGCCGTCGAGACTCCTCTGCAAGGGCGGCAGCCTGAACCAAGTCACTTTTCTCCTTCTCAAGGACAGATTTCTCTTCATGTAATTTCTGAAGGTCATCATTAACAAGTTGCAGCTGGAGGGTCAGCCCTGTGACCTTCGCCGTCTCCGAGTCCAAGCGACGTTGATGGGCCTCCCTACTGATCCACATATCATCATTTTGCACACCCAGCTGGAGCGCAAAATACTTGGTCTGGAGCAGAAAAAGCCCTTACATAACAAGGCAATCGAAATAAAAGCAAGAAAAATACTCAGAAATATGATTACCTGCTCGCATAACTTGACCAGCGACTAAACGAGGCGAACATTGGAGGTACCTTCGTGCTTCCTCAACTCGCCTGGCAAAATAGTGCTTAGGCCCAAGTCCCAGGACAAAGCATCGGGCTCAACAGAGCCGGGCAGTTCACTATCGAGAGAAACACGGTCTGGCCGAGAAGTCACCGAATGCATTATATCCTTAACTTGCTCAAGGATGCAACGGTCATCTAACATACTAGGAGAATCCCTCTCGTTAGGATTCACCGAAGTCTCCTTGCCCGAAGCAGAGATAACGGTCCGTCGACCGGACCTAGAACCTGTACGACCGCCAGAAAGCCCGCCGGCCTCAAAAGAAGTAGACACCACAGTAGTATCATTAAACAAAAAGTCAGGAAAATCTTGGGAAGTAGATTGTGTTATGGATGGATTCAAAAGGCAATCTCCGCCAATTGCCCCAGCGGCAACACCCACTTGACTTCCGCTGACAACCAGGGCAGTAGAAGAAGAGAAAGGAACGGAATTATCAGGAACATGATCATTTAAGCCATGTTCAAAAGAAGAATCGCCCGAAGAAACAGGCATATTAAAGGGTGGCTCCACATTTGACATGTCACCAAAGGCCACCCGACCAGGGGAAGGTCTCCTTTCGACATCACCAGAAGTAGGGAAGCTTGGTTGGATAAAACTTGAACTAACTACAGGAAAAGCTTCAGAAGGAATAATGGGAGTCTCGATCTCTGACCTTCTAATTGAGGATGAACGAGGAGGATCTATCGAAGGCCCCTCTATACGGGACCTTTTAGGTCTAATATTTCTTGCACTTTCGCGCGAAGGATGCTTCGAAGTATTACCAAAAAGATTACTCATGATCGGAAATAAAAAAGAAAATTTAAGAATTTGAAAAGACATAAGCATAATGATTACGAAAAGGTTAATAACTTGTCTAAATTATTATCAATAGAGAAACTGAAAAGACGTAACTGTCAGAATATGAATCGTCTATTGTACAAGAGGATAAAAGGGTAATATTACAAATCAACTTATGTTGGTTATTACAAAGATTATTTCCCAGATCGATAGACTGCTGCCCACTTCATACAACCTGGTCGCCATTTGGAACTCCCTGTTCGTCAGCGACCTCCCCTTCGTTAGCTCCTTCGTTCGCTGCCTCCATATTATCCTCCTCTTCCTCTGGATCGATAAAATTATCATCGACCTCATCATTAATATCTGAAGGAGGAATCGGCAATGGTTTACCGAACTCTTCGACGAGGCGAGCCAAAGGAAATTGTTGGTAGATGGCGTCTGGCAGCTCGGAAGGAGAGTATTCTTCGCCATAACGATTCAGCCTAATGTGCGCTGCTTTAAAATATTCCCTTCGACGATCCTCTATCAGTTCCAGAGCAAATAGCTGATGAATCGCTTTCTTAAAAGTACTCTCTAAGAGCGGACCAACCATTCGATACACCAATGCCGTATGAACAGGAGAACTAAGGAACTCACGAATAACTCTTTCGTCAGGATTCCGGCCATAACGATCTTTAAGTCCACTAAGAGGGATGTCCCTATCATACTCCTCTAATGAGGCCTGAAGACTCAACACCTAAGATTCCAACTCGCTAATCCGGGTAGTACTTTGAAGTTGATGATCTTCCAACTTCTTAGCCAATTGATTAACTTGTTCTTGAGCATGGGAAGTCTCCAAAACTCTGTTCATGATCTCCTGATCATCAGTCCCCGCGGCCGGAGGCTCTATGATCGGAAGTGATATAGAAGGACCAACCTCTGAACCAGAAGCCTTCTGAAGTAATGCCTTGTATTTCTCATCCAAGAATTCGCATTGTTGCCTCCAGAGAGCAGCCTCGTAGGCGTATGATGCCAAACAAGTCTTGGTCTAAAAGGGAAAGTAATAAATAAAATGAGTTCCTGAGCTAAAGAATTCGTTAAAGAAGATTACCGCACGAACATACAAAGTAGGAAATCACCTTTTCAGCATAAAGAGAAGCTCTTTGAAATTTCTCCAAAGGATCCTTCCGAAGAAGCTTGTTCATATCGCGAGTAAAGACACCAGATAAAAGAACGCGAGTTGCCTTGTCCACAACGTTCTCGCTCTCATCATGAACCAAAGAATCATTCTCAGGAGAGCCAGCAGCTCTCTTCCCTTCTAAATGATCCTCGATCATCTCAACGAGAGTAGGTTTCGGATGGTTCTCACCTAGTAAAGGAAGATCCTCTCCAGAACGATCATAGTAACACCTTTTTCTCTCCACCGGCTTATCGTTGGGATGGGGCATCGACCAGCTACGGCACCCACGTATCCCAAGCGAAGTTCGAAGTTGGAAAGGAGGATAACCAGGTCCCGTCCCTTGACGAATAGGAGATTCTTGGGAAGAATCTGGAGATTCCTCTATGTTCTCTTCAGAATCATGACTCAATTCTAATTTTCTTTTCCGTGACGCTCTCTGCTCGATAGGAACATTGTCTATGGTTTTTGTGGATTTAGACAAAACCATCTTCCCCTTTAAAGAGCGTCGAGAATTTTCCACCATACGAACTGGAAGAAAAACAAAGTCAAAATTAGACTTAATGCTAGAGAGAATTATCACAATACGATACTGAAACGAATACTTACCCAGCGATTCAGAAGAAGAAGAGATTGGGAAAGCATGAGTACTTAATCCCGCCTCGCGAAGAAAGCCCTCACCAATAAGAAGAGCACTTTGGTACTTGTTGGCACGCATAGCCTGGATTTCGCCGATCAATTGAGGGTCGTCGGGGATAAGATATCCTGTCGCCAAGCGACCATAGTAAATCCATTTGGAATCATGGTCCCACGTGAATGGCATGGCTGAACTGTCCACTAAACGAACATGAGAAGATGGACGAACAAAGAAAAAATGAGATTTCCAGGAAGGATTGCTGGAAACCGGGGAGTAAAAAATTGAGCGACTATTCTTCTGGCTAGCGAAAAAGTATCCGCGATTTGAAGAACTAAAAACATTAAAACGAAACAATTGTGTGAAATTACGAAAGGAGGGTTGGAATCCTTTCGCTATCATCAAAACGGAAAAACAGACTACAAAAGCCACTGAATTTGGGACTAATTGAGTCAAGGATACACTGAAAATTCTCAAAATATCAAGAAAGAGAGCAGACAAGGGAAGACGCAGACCGTAATTAAAATGGGCTGTGTAAAAAGCTCGACAACCCTCAGGCGGAGAAGTAACCCTATCAGAGGGAGAAGGGAGAATAATCTCAGAATCTTCTGGAAAATATTTCGCATAATTATCCACGACCTCGTGGAAAGTTTCCTCGTTGTAAGCACAAGCGAGGTCCTCGATCGGTTCAGAAATTTGAGGAACCGTACCCTTGCCTTTCTTGGTCCTAGCAGCAACATCTGTATCAGATATAATTTGCACCTTAAAAGTGTCCTTAGTCGGAACGATAAATTCAGACACTCCGGTCTGCTCAGTCGAAGGACTAAGTGGTATTACCTCCTTGATAATAGGGGTAACTCTTTCCCTTGAAGATGAGGAAGATTTCCTTGAAATTGAAGCCATTCTTTGGGATCCTCGAAGAATGTTAACCGATAGGAGTAACTTGAAAATGAAATGGCCGAGTAGGAAAATGACTGCGGAAATTTGGGAAAGTAGAAAGTAAAAAATGACTGAAATAACGATCACCTATTTATAGAGAGAGATGAAAAGACGTTTCGAACTTCTCACGGCTGATCGCATTCCCGCCAAACGGCAAAAAATCAAAACGCTTCCCCATAGAGACACGTAGCGGTTCGTGATTGGAACGACAAAACGACCATCTATGAGGCGTAGCACTCTTTTCCTTACTTAAGATTTTTTCCCACAGGGTTTTTTCTTAAGTAAGGTTTTTAACAAGACACAATTCATAGAGAAGACAGTCGTAATCAACCATCTACTTCTACGAGCTTCTACTACATATACGCTCGAAGAAGTGAGGGAGTACTGATGAGGGCTATTTCGTACCCCTTATAATACTCGGATCGACTAGGGGATATCAGATCAGTTCGACCATACAAGCTCATTGGAAATCTATTACCTATTCGATCAGCGACGATTCTCCTTGGCGCCCAGACTACAATCCAGACTCAAGAAGGACCAATGTGCCGAGTCCTATTAGGATTATGTTTCCTTGTAAAGCTAGGGTTAATGTCATATAAATACCTAGTTAAACATTGTATTAGAGACTGAATCAGAGCTCACGCCTACACACTTGGGCAACCTGATTAACATACTTAATAGAAAAGCTTTTGCTATACTATTTAATCATTCATCGTCTTGTTACTTTTCATTGTTCTTTACTTAAATTGTTCTTCCTTGCAAACGATCCATCCCGAATAAAGTAACAGAGCCCTATACACATACTTAATTGTAACCTCTAGCACACATATTATTGATTTAATCGTACCCAACGAAAAACGGTTAAATCAGTCTTCTTCTCATTTTCTTCTTTCTCTTCTTCTCCTTATTATTCCAATAACGGGGACGTTGCTTAGATGCATTACTTCTTCTCATTTTGAAGAGTTAGAAGTGATTAATTGTTGATTCCCTTTAAATCGTTCGAAATTATATAAACACCTTTTAAACCATATTTGAAAGTCGGGTTGAAATAATAAATGAACAAATCAATAAACTGCATTGTTGTGCTATATAAAAAAATATGAATAAAATTTTATAGAAACTAATTTTATATACTCATAGGTAAAATAAAACACTTTAAATAAGTATGCAAATTTCTCTCAAAAAAAAAAAAAGTATGCAAACTATTATATGAGAATGTATAATATATTTATATTCTCAAAATTTACATTTAGCCAAAGGAGTTGATCTTAGTTTTCTTTTTCGGTTGTATCTCAAGAGATATTCCTTGATTTAAAATTAAAAGTATTATGAAACTTATGAATAAATATATTTTTTTTAATAAATTCAACATTTTTGAATGATAATTCATTTTTGGCACCATAAAACTAGTCTTTTTTAATTTTGGTACCATTGTGTCAATTTTGGCACCAATTTTGACTGACCTTTTCAATTTTGATACTTCTGTCACAAGTGCCAAAATTGAAAACGGCAGTTAGAATTGGTACCAAAATTGAAAAACGCCTAGTTCTATGGTGCCAAAAATGAATTTTTGCCTTTGGACATTCTTTTGAAGATCTTTAATGGTTTTGCCGTATTGATGTTGAAATGAGTAGTTTTTCCAAATTAAAACATAATTTTATTGTAGGTTCCTTAAATTCTAAAATAATTAACCCGTTATTATTTCATCAAGCGCATAAGTACGAGCAATACCATTACCCACTCAAAGTACGGTGACAGTATTTACACCTTCATGTCTTTATTATATTATTCAATAAATTGTTTATCATTTTGGCATTTATCTATTTTTAAATATAGATATTTAATACAATGTTTAATAACATTTCAAGTCTTATAACCAATTATTAGAAACGATATCTTTTTAATTCGTGAATTTCGGTAATGAAATTTGGGCAAGAACAAAACAGGTAGGAATTTGTCATAACGGTGACGTTTTTAAAGTCAAAAACAAAATTAAAATTACTGTTTCACATAAAAGATAACCGATCAAATGGAGAAACTAAAATATTATGCAAATCTTAATGAACTCATATCAATTGAATAATGGAGCCAATTAAGACTTAATTCTAATTTACATTAAGAAAGTCGTGGTGGTGCATATTTTTTAGCTGAGATGTTTGATTGAACAATAGAGCCACTTAAGGATTTAATTTGATTATTAGCTGAGATGTCTGCATATTTTTTGGTTTTCTAATTATACGGATTATAGCCCAATAAAATATTACATTTGAATAGATGAAATTTGGGCTTTGTTCTACAATATAAGCCAGTAAAATTGTGCAGAAAAAAAAAGTAATTTAATTTACGCGGGGTGAGCTTAATGATTACAAATACTTAAATTAACAGCGATGGTTAACGTGTGTCAGTAAAAAAAATCATCAACATTCATTTATCTGATTCCTTTCATTCATTGGAACTGTTCATCTTCTCGGAGAAGAGTCCGAGTTTAGGTATGGGTGAAATCTTCAGTGTTCTGTTTTAGGAATATAAATAAATAGTTTGTGTTTTCATCTGCATATTTCAGAAAGTTAAGTATCTCCTTCGTAGAAGAATTTAAACCCTATTAAGGTAAGTGTTTGCATGTTTTAGATGTTTTTATGAAAATGAATATACTTATTTAGAAAAACTAGAAAAGTGCACGTACGTTGTACGTGTCTAGTTTTAATTTCATAGGTTTTTTTTCATTAATTAGTGTAGAAATAGACATTTTTATGTCATAGAATATCATATATTTATGACTGATTATTTTATTTTAATGAGATTTATTTTTATTAATTATTATTGATTTATAAAAAAATGATGGTTTTGAATAGTTGTAATAAAATATATAATGATAATTGATTTAGTCACTACGTCTAATAAAATTGGTTCTAAAATAAGATCATAAAAACATTATTTAGCGCATTCCATAATAGTAGTTTTCATGTCATGTATATCCGTTATTCACCGATGCACATGTTTCATCCGCTTCTTCATAAATTAATTTTATCGATTTCTCGAGCATTTTTTCTTACTGGTTTCACCAGTATTTACCAATTTCACTCGAAGTTTCATCGGTTCATATGTTTTCAATGTTTAATTTTTTTTTTATCGAGTTTTCCTCTTTTTAATTAATTATAACATTTTCATTGTTTTTCCATTTTTTTCGATCTTTTTTCCAATTTAAACCATTTTCTTTTGATTTCACATTGTTTTTGTCGGATAAAGTTTAACTCGTTTTCACTAATTTCACTTGTTATTAACCTAAATTTTTCATTGATTAAACATGTTTTCACTGACTTCAAGCTTTTTTTACTGATATTATTTGTTTATTTACAAATTTCACCCAAACTTTCATTAATTCTTATGTTCTCACTGTCTAAATTTTGTTTACCCGGCTTATTTTTTTCAACGATTTATCCCTTTTTCTTATCGGTGATAATATTTTTTCGTTATTTTCTCATTTTTGGTCGATTTCTTTGGTTTCTTATTCGATCAGGTTACACCAATTTTCCATCGATTTCACCTGTTACTTTTTAACTGATTTCACTCGTTTTTACCATTTTAACCCGTTTTGATCTATTTTTCTTTTTTTTTTCACTAATTTCCCATGTTATTCACCTGAATTTTCCATAGATTAAATATGTTCTTGCCAACCTTACGTTTTGACCGATTTTATCATTTTTTAACCAACTTTACCCAATTTTATTGGGTTTCACTGGTTTAATCATTTTTCTTAAAAATTCCATTCTTTTCATCGATTTCACATATTTTGACCAACTTTGCCTTTAATTTAATCGATTTTACCCGTTTTCAGCCATTTTTCACAAATTTTACCCATTTTTTTTTATTGATTTCAAATGCATTTAAGATTTCACATTCATTTTTTCATCGGTTTAAAGTGCACATACATTTTACGTGTCTATTTAATTTATGTGGTATTTTGTTGTAAACCAGAGTTAAATTAACTTCATTATGTCATGAAAAAACACATATAAACGACTGTTATTCAATATATTAACTTCACCATGGGTATTTTCATTGATTTCTTTAGTTTTTTTTTGTTCAAACCAATTTTCTAATGGTTTGACATTGTTTTTGTTGGTTGAACTCTTTTTATTTTATTGATTTCATTTATTCTTACCAGTTTAACCAATTTTCACATGTTTTCACCGACTTTAGCCTTTTTCACTGATTTTACCCATTTTTCACATATTTCATCATTTTTTATGTAATTTCATCGTTTCACCGATGTCATCCATTTTTTCGCGAATTTCATTTGAATTTTTTATTGATTTCACATGTATTTGCCGAATTTTCAACTCAAATAATTATACATCTTCAATTACTTTAAGTATATCTCAAATTATTTCACTTACCTTATCATTTCAAAGATATTTCTTTACTGATTCAAGCCATTTCACTTATTATATTAATTAATTTAATTCAATTTTCATTGATTCTTATTGGTTTTTATATTTTTTACTGATTTACTCGTTCTTGATCAATTATAACCTATTATCCATTGTTTTTCCTAAACTTTTTTTTCCTGATTTTACTTTTTTTTATCAGTTTAACTTATATTTCACATGGTTTTTTTAACAATTTCACTTGAATTTTCATTGATTTTACATTATTTCACAGATTTTAACCTTTTTTCAATTATTTAACCCATTCTTCATAAATTTCACCCATTATTCATTGATTTCACCGATTTGTTTCCCATTTTTTCAGAAATGTCACCCGAATTTTCATCGATTTCACTATTTATCGATTTTACCGGCACTTTTTATTACTGATTTCACCCATTTTTCACCTATTTCACCAATGTTCATAAATTTCATCTAGATCAATTTCACATGTTTTCATCAATTACATACAATTTATTAGATCAATTTCACCAATTTTCATTGATTTTCATCAATTTTTTAACTTATTTCACACGTTTTTCTCGAAAAGATTTTCATGAAAATTTGAGGTTATGTTTCTCATGTCAAATAAAGATTAATTAGTTCACTATGTCATAAGCATTTTTGTTCATTCATAGGTAGGATGCGATTCTACTTTAACATATTTTATGATATTTAAGAGAATTTAATTTTTTTAAGAAGTAACATATTGTACTAAATATTTAAATGAAACAAATAATTTTTATTTACAACTATTCAAAATATTAGTCTTTATTTTTATTTTTATGTGTTATAGGAGAAGAATAATGAAATTGTAAAACTGATTTATGAGTTAATTTCTTACTTATTGGAGTTAATGTAAGAAATAACTATATAAGACTTCATACATAATTTGAATATAATTTTATTTTTCTTCCATATTCATGGTGATTGGTTAGAATGCAAGGAAGTTATAAATTTTCCATGAGGTGCCGGGAGCCCTGCAATTCCTTAAAGAAAGAACAAAATCAATGAAATGGATGTATTATCTCACAAATCATATATATGATAAGCCAATTGCCCTAACGGTACTCCTGACCTCAGCGGGACTTACAGGCAATCTCAAATATATAATCTATGTAAATAAAACAACCATTCTTTAACTTGTTCAAAATTCAAGGAATACAGGAACCGTAGCTTAATTCATGGACCATTCCATTGTCTTAACAATTTTCTGATGTACAGGATCCTCATAGGAGGCAAGTACAGAGCATACTTATTGATAAGGTTAGAGCATATTAATCAAGAACCTTTGAGAGGTTTCCGAAGAAATAGATAGAGAAAGTTTAGCTAGACATAATGTTTTAAACACAAAGGATAAATTTTATTGAATTCTGAATATCCTACAATGATACAAGAGACCTCTATATATAGAGGACGGACTCCAAGCAAATTACAATACAACATAATTTTACAATACGTCCAGACCACCAGAAAGGAATCTGCTTTATAGACACGACATAAACAAGGACCACCACCTTTATTACTTTTGACAACTAGCCACAACCTTTAATAAAGCTGCTTGGGACCCTTCCTTTAATTTGTCACGGACTATTGTCGGGAGAATCTTGAATAATGTCTCCATCAGATGTATGCATGACCATTGGATCAAATGTATCAGCCATAATCGTTGGATCAAAGTCTTTCATATTCAGAGGTCCATAATCCCATGGATCTTGTGCATCTTGAAATGTCTCTGGATTTTCTTCCATAATAATATCTTCTGGTTCATCCTGAGAGAAAGGAAGGAAATCTTTCATAGAATAACTAGGACCTGAGATAGGATATAGTGGTATCATCATATTTGAAGTACACTCTACATCTTCAATGAGACTGATAGGGACTTCATTCATTCTACAAAGATGTTTGTGTAACCCTCTAAGTTCTTCTGGTCGATTTCCCATACCACCCTTAGTAGATGTGAAAACATACCCATAAGCTTGAGGGATGATTTTATCTTCATATCCTGCTGAATAATAAGGCCTCTTTAATATAATAACTGTATAAGGATTTTTCATATGGGAAACATCCTTAATGGTATCTTTTAAGACCTTTATCCAGTCTTTTCTGGTCCAATATCCATATAAGAACTTAGTGATTCTTGGCTCAAGACTTCTTTTCCGGATTGCCTTTAAAAGAAAACTAGGTTTTACTTCAATGGCTAAATAACTGATCATCATAAGGCACCAAAAATACCAATATCCTTCAATTGGTAAATCAATCTCAGTATGAAACGTGAAGATTGGGAGGAAAGGGTGATCTGGATAGAATTTTCCCTGTTCAAGAGGAATATTCATTAGTAACAGAAACTTGGCAAGGTAATAGAAAAGATGATTTTTAGCATAACTCTTGAGACGTCCTGGACTATCCAAAGGAAGACTGGTTTCTGGGAACTCTGGTAATACAGTAGGCTTAGGTCGAGATGAAGATGCCATTAAGATCAATGGGATAGTTTTTGTGAGAGAGATTAGATGGACTTGTTTTGGCCTTGATAACAAATCTGGGATGAGATTTCGATCCCCTTTTATATGCTGAACTTCAAACTGGTACTTAGAGAACCAATCCTTTAGCCTCAATAATTGTGGCTCTGGAATTCCTTTATTTTTGAATTCAAAAATCTTCGGAAAGGATGAGTTGTCCATTTGTACAGTAAAGTGATGTCCAATCAGATGGAACTCAAATTTCTTGATTCCATATTTTATGGCCAAAATTTCTTTGTAAACAGTATGATAATGCTTTTCAGCATCTTTAAACTGTCCACTGGCATGTTCACAGAAATACTTTTTCCCATCAGTTTCTTCAATGAGAATAGCTCCCCAAAATTCGTCACTAGCATCTGTCTGCAGAATGCGTTTCCCTTTGTCAGGAATCTTTAAAGGAGGAGGGTTCTGGCAAAGCTGTTTCAATTGTTTTACAGCTGTAGTTTGACTGTTTCCCCAAGGAGGGCCTCCTTTCCTGAGCATCTTGGAAATTTGACTAGTGTACTTTGAACTGTGTGGGATAAACTCCTTCAGATAGTTAACTATACCAAGGAACTGTTGAATTTCCTTAGTAGTTAAGTTTTCATCTGGGAATTTGAGCAATTCTTGTGCAATATGTGGGCCTGGATGGTACTGTCCTTCTGAAAAATTCATTCCAAGAAATTCAATTTCTTTTTGACCAATAAACCCTTTCTTTTCGGACAACATGATACCATACTGTTGATAGAATAGTATCCTGCAAGCCAACTATTTGGCTACATTTAATTGAAAGGACCATTCAATTGGATTAATAAATGCATTTTATTATTATATGGTCATCTTTATCTTATGTAAAAATTATCTACGCATAAGGATAGAAGTCCTTAGATCACAGGGCTATGGGACAACCCGTGGACTGATCTCCAAGGCGTGATCTAGAATATATTCAAGAGTCGTAGAATCCAATCGAGATAGGACATCATTGGATTCGGTTAGACTCTCACTATTGTGTATACTCCGATGAACTGGAGAACGCTGGGGTCCACGAGCGTGACTGGGATAGTCGATACACATAAGTGGGTGGCTTGCTGGGATGGCAAGCGCACTGAATACCCCAATTAGGAAATAACTCACCATGGAAGCGGTAGTCGCATATCGGGGTTGAAGTTATTCCAATTTACAATAGTATACGAGGAACGATCCCTAACTACTTGAGATGATAGGGTTTATCTGGTGCGAGAACGTCTATGCTTTGATATGAGTTCCGACTGACTGGGGATCGCCAGAAAGTCTCTGTGGACTCATATTGGGTATAGAGGAACTCGTATGCAGATTCATATCATCAACAGAGGATCCATTGACCCGACTTGATAGGTTGGGAAATTCTCCTATGGATTTCTGTGAGAAATTAATTCTGGTAAAATCCTCGGCCGAGGTATCTGACGGCTTTATGTAAGTAGCTCATAAAGGTTAAGTCAAAGAGAATTATTTCGAGACCAGAATGCATAAGGTCAAGACAAAAGAAAAGGGAGACCGATGAAAGACCATACCCTTAAGTCTCGACTGGGAGATTGATCGATGGAGAGATTATGGCGTATACAGAAATTGTAAATGAGTTAAAAAGGTTCACTGAATTAATTCACCAGTGATTGGGCTCCATGGGCTTGTGGCTGGACATCGACCGTGGAGTGTGGGAGAATTCCCAAATTGGCAGAGGTGCTAATTTTGGAATGATTAATCGACAGAGTGTTCGATTGATTTAGAGTAAGTCTTACTCGAATAATTAAATAATATTTAATTATAACCCACAGCCAATTATGTGGTGAACCTACGGGGGCATACACAATACACATGAAGCGAAAGCGAGGAAATAAGAACGACCGAGTCGACTGGGTCGACTGGGTGAATAATCGACTGGGTCGACTGGGTGAATAATCGACTGGGTCGATTATTATGGTGGGTCGACTGGGTCGACCCAATTGGAACAAATTGGGATCCAATTGGAATTGGATCAAGATCATAAATTAGATTGGAATTTAATTTGTGGATTAATTAATTAAGTTGGATTTAATTAATTAGAAGGGATTTTAATTAAATGGACTTAGAGTCTGATTTAATTAAATGGGAGATTAAGTTAATTAATTGGGCTATTTAATTGGGAGATTAAATAAAGCCTGGTCAAATTAATTAACTGGGCCATGAATTAATTAGAAGACTTGGTCTTCTAATTAAAGAGGGCCATGGCCCATGTAGGAGAGAAGAGTCCTAGTCCTAAAAGGACTAGGTTAGGGAAATAACTATAAGTAGCTTTCTTGTAGTTATTTTTAAAACAACTCAACAAGCAAAATTTGAGCAAGAGCAAAAATTCTCTCCCCTCTCCCAAGCACAAGTCGACCGAACCCATTCTTCCCTTTGGAAGAATTTTTCGTTTTCGACCTTGTTCCTAAATCGTTCCTATATCCTAGATCATAATATATCTTGTGTTCTAGCTGATCAAGATTTATTATTTTCGTGTAATTGTGGTGTATCAACTCGTAGAGGCGCAACACGTGGGGCGCTGCTGCAAAGCTTGGATCGATTTGGCTGAGGAGAAATTCAGAGTTCGTTTTTGCTAGCCGAGGATTTGCAAGGAGATAGGTATAACGTGCAAACTTATACTATCGTTTTATTTATGTTTATATATATACACCTAGAGTAGTATCCTGGCAAGATTCCGTAAGAGGTCCTAAAATTTTTTTATATTCCGCTGTGCCTAGGGCTGTTTATCTTACCGAATCCCAACAGTGGTATCAGAGCCAACTCTAGGCTTTGTATATATATGAATTTGCAAATTCTGTGTTATAAATCATATGTTTGATTTATGTATGGCTAGTTCTTTAACTGTGTATGTTTTAGGACGTAGATCTGTTAACTTGGAGTTAATGTAAAATTTTGATTCGAAAATTTTATCGTGTTAATTTTTATTTTGGATTGAAATAATTAAAACTGTTGATTTTAATTAATTAAGGAATCAAACACGAATTATAACAAAACAAAAGGAAAACAAAGTAATTAGATCGAAACTTTATTCTCTTGGTGAGAATTAATATCGACCTTAGTGCGTATTTTCTTTTGTAATCACAGTTCTCGTGGCATGTGTGTAATAGCATGCATGTTGTTTTAATTTGTAAAAGGTGTTACGTAAGATTTGAAGCCATGTTATGTATTAAATTGAAATTGAATTTTGTTGATTGCAAAATGTTGGATTCTTGTCAATTTGAAGCCTACGATTTACGGCATGACATGGTGGTTCAAATTTTCGTGGCAGAATTTTGGATACATCCTGAAAATCTTGGAGATTTGGTTGTTATGGAATCTTGGTGAATCTTGGATTGATCTTAGAGATCTAATTAAACAAGGAAACTTAGAGTTTCATTTAATATAAGGCATTTAATTAAAATTAATGTCTTGTAATTAATCACCAAGATTAAAGATCTTAGAGATCTTATTAATCAAGGAAACTTAGAGTTTCAATAGTGATAAGAGATTTAATTAAAATTAATCTCTGCTAGTAAGTTACCAGGATTAAAGATCTTAGAGATCTTATTAAATTAGGAAACTTGGAGTTTTGGATATGGTAGAAATCTTGGTGGATTTGGACACTGCCTTAGTTAACTAATCCATTCAAAATAGGATTATCTTGAGAATCTTGGAGATTTGTAAAATTGGAAAACTTAGAGTTTTGGATAAGATAGTAATCTTGGAAGATTTGTAACTATCTTAATTAACCAACTTTATCAAGGTAAGAGTTGTAGATTACTTAGAACTCAAGTAAGAGTTAATTAATCTTAGAGATTAATTGTTAATTCGAAATTAAATTAACTTGGATAATTTTTGTGAATTAAAATTAAAGGAGCCGGTAAATTTACATTTATGCACTTATGTGAATTTATGCATGTTCTTGAGTGAATATGTGGATTGATCGATTTTGCCCTTAAGCCCTGTGTAGTTTTAGTTTATTTATTTTATGGGTTGTAATTAAATGGGCCTGATTGGTGCCCTTGCTTGCGCAAACGATTGTAATAGAATAGGGCCTTTATTTATATAAGCTAGGCTTAGATTTGGCTTGGAGTCGAGAAGACCTCATGAAGACTTGGAGATCCACATGGAGGCCCATTACCTTGGAGGACATGGAAGCCCAATTCATTACATGGAGGCCCAATCAAGGTGGATATTACAAGAAGGCCCATGATGTATGGGTTTGAAAAATTGTTATAGTTAGGATGTAACGGCCCGAGCCCTCGGGTCGAATCCTACGTGGATCCACCCCCGAGTCCGGGTCCGTATTCGGTGAAAACAACCCAAATTTGAGCAATTTTTTTTTTTTTGAAATCAACAACATAGTCATTCGGATCATAGTTCCACATAATAACATAAAACCCGGTACACTGCTATATGCAGGTGTGGGCACAAAATACAATTAAGCGTCTACAGCGCAACGACAAACATACGTAACAATAGTCTTAAGTATTTAATCATGCTCAACACAAAGCAACACGTAATCTGACATAACATGACATAACAATAATCAAAAGATAACATAACGACCCACGAAGACCGACAGACAGGATCTCGGAGACGAACACCAACTCTAGACATCAGACCCTGGAATACCTGTATCTGAAAAGAAGTAAACGGGAATGCGTAAGTTGGTCGTCCAACTTAGTGAGGCTGTAGTGCACATGTGTGCGTGTAATGCATGAACATAGCATAATATTAATGTGCATATTTAATACAGTAATTAAACACATGTATTATCAATTTAACAGTTTAAACAATTAACCAAAGGTTGTTGATGCCGTTCTCCTCTTACCCTCCAATTCATATTCGTGAATACCACCACCGAACACTCCAGTAAGGTGCGACCTTACATAACAATGCGCATTGACGTCAAATGCCAGGAGTTTGACATTCACTCACCAAGTGTAACCTCCACACTTGGCTCGTGAAGCAGGTCTACGGTGGATC
Source organism: Penstemon barbatus (assembly GCA_003313485.2). Taxonomy (NCBI): domain Eukaryota; kingdom Viridiplantae; phylum Streptophyta; class Magnoliopsida; order Lamiales; family Plantaginaceae; genus Penstemon; species Penstemon barbatus. Next base: position 38,300,630 of record CM064884.1, on the reverse strand, counting down.
GAGGTAACCCTCCGGCCCTTACCTTTCGGGTTAACCACGATTCCGCACACCAAAATAAGGGCCCACATAGTAACAGTAAACAGTACAGTACGGTACAATAACAGTTCAGTAACAGTAAATCGGTAACAACTCAATCAGTTCAATATCAATGATCATAAGCACATAAACGTAAACAATAATTCAAGGTGTGCATAGTTTGTTCTAACAGTCGAGCTTTTCATTATGTCCTACGTCGCATGCTCGTTCGTTCAGGGACTAAGTTACAATTATGACTCGACCTACTAGCATATTCGGACTGACACACAAGTAACACACAACACTCACCTGTGTTGCTTAGGTTTCTTGAACGAAAAGTAAAGCGTCCTTGGTTCCTGTAGATATGTATGTAACGGTTTAGAATCCAGCCGTAATACAAGCATTTATTTAGCGACTAAAGAAATGCTTTAGTCAAACATGCATATGAATCGTGATTACGATCGAAGTCACGATTAAAACTTGAGTATTTAGGTCCGGTTTAATGGTTTCAGGTTCGTTCGGGTTGCGTGGATGCAATATAATATACGTGAGCATATATAACAGTGCAGTAAATAAAGACATTTAGAATGGGATTTTCGGCATGGAAAATTGACAGTCAAATGAAGAGTCACGAGATTACAAAGGATGATTGAATCAAAGTGCTCAAGATAACAAGACAAGACTTAATAATGGCAACAAATAGAATAACCGATGAAATTTGCAAGAGTAGTTGAATATGGTAGCATGATAACCAAGTCAGTAGTTCGTTATAAGTAACAAGGAGAACGAGTAAAACACATCGGTAAGAATAACAGAAGAGTTAGGGTCAACCAATTTGAATGAAGTAAGCAAGAAGATGATAAAAAAATAATGATACTGATAACATGGTAGAAAGTCAAAATAAGTGTCATGATGATAATAACCAAAACATTAAGGTGTGTTTGGTCATTTGAAAAGCATGTCAAGATAAGCGAATTGATTTAAAGAAGTAATTATTTCAACAATCTGCAATAGGAAACACGCAAAGCTCAATAGTGAAATCAAAACGATCTAATCGAGCGGGACTGGGATTAATTTAATTTAAAAACAAATAGAAGGTAAGCCTGAAGTTCAAAAAGTCGAGAATAAAATGATATGATTTATGAGACTCACAAGAGTGAATGAAATAGACAAAGGAACAACAATTTATGAATTGACAAAAATTAAAATGTTAAGTTCAAAAGGTATTGCATAATTAAATACAATGAATAAGAGTAATATAAAATCATGTGGATGATATCAAAACAATCACAACTCAATAGTCAGGTTGAGGGAAAAGTAAGATAATTCATAGAAATCTGATGAAAATAAACAATTTTGGTTATGAAACTGATACAAGGAAATACCTTAAGAAATACGGAGAGGTAAACTCTATATGGGTACGAAAAATAAAGGATCAAAACAGAAGCTTGATAGGATAACAAGAAGTGAATTTTAGATTCACAATAAACGAAAGCATGTTGAATTAAGGGTATCGATGATGTATCAAGGAAAACAATCAATTTTAGAGTCAAAAATAGTCTTAAGTATTTAATCATGCTCAACACAAAGCAACACGTAATCTGACATAACATGACATAACAATAATCAAAAGATAACATAACGACCCACGAAGACCGACAGACAGGATCTCGGAGACGAACACCAACTCTAGACATCATACCCTGGAATACCTGTATCTGAAAAGAAGTAAACGGGAATGCGTAAGTTGGTCGTCCAACTTAGTGAGGCTGTAGTGCACATGTGTGCGTGTAATGCATGAACATAGCATAATATTAATGTGCATATTTAATACAGTAATTAAACACATGTATTATCAATTTAACAGTTTAAACAATTAACCAAAGGTTGTTGAGTTCATATGTATTTAGTGTGACTTGCTTTGGTTTTGTTTAAATATTTCTTATATGTTTGGATCTTGATTTCTTTTTGAAAGAAAGTTGATGTTTTTATTTTTCTCAAAACTTTGGGGTATATTTGAAAGATTTGAAAAGTTGAAGGGCTGAGGGCTGCAATTTTTATTGGGAGTAAGATGGACTGAAAATCTAAATTTTTGTTTGATATTTGGTATAAATTTACTTGAAAAGCATTTGTTCTAAAGTTTGCTTAGAGGTTTTTGCAAAAAGGGAGTTTTTGAAACTTTTGGGGTTATTTTTGTAAATCTGAAAATAAGGGGTCAAATGCGCTGTTTTGTCACTGTTTTTACATGGTTCTTTTATAAAATCTTGATTTATTGATTTGAAGTAGTGGTTTATTCATTTTAGTTTTTAGATTGAATATTTGTAAATTTTTCGAAGAAAGCTCATAATTAAAGAACTTTTTGTTTCGTTTGTGAAAAGATATTAAAACTTATTTTTAATCTTAGTTTTATAGTGAAAATTATGCTTGATTATTTTTAAATATTTCTTAAATGCGTGGATCTTAAATTATTTTTCAAGAAAATTGGTTTGGTTAAGTTTTCAAAACTATGAGGGTGTTTTTGAAAAGTTTTAAACTTGTGGGGTTTTTAAAGCTTTGATTTTTGAAGTAAAATGATACTTAATACTTTCATTTGATTTTCGATATGAGTTTAGTTAAAAATCTTTTGATTTAAAGTTTGTTGCAAAAATTTTCGGAAAAATGGATGTTTATAAAAGTTTAGGGGTTGTTTTGTAAATCTGGAAAATAAAAGGAAAATTTTGCTATGTTGGCGTTGTTTTATGAAATTAGAATTTTGAGTTCTGAAAATAATAACTTTTAAGTGGAGTTGATGTCGTAAATTTTAAATACTTTTGTGCGATGTGTTAGTTTAGGAAATCCTTGTGTAGGATTTCATTAGTTACGTTTTAGTAAGATTGTTAGATACATTCTAAGTCGTATACGTACTTGCTCAGGTTTCGGATATGCATCATTTGTGGAGTTTTAGTCGCTATACTAAGCGACAAAGGTGAGCGCTGTGTGTTTAATTTGTATGTCTGTCCGATGTGCTAGTAGATCGAGTCCAAACATGCACTTAGGCTCTTAATAATCAAAGCATGAATTTTATTCTAACTTTTCTTGCATGTCGTCACGAATAGGTTGACTTATTAGGTCAACATTTCTCGCATGAAATCACTTAGCATTTGAACATGATTATCCAAATACATGCTACATCCGAATCTATTAGTTGCGAATATATTTTTCGAAATTATCATGATACCCAAAATTTCATTTGATAAGTTATTAAATGTTGATAATATGTTAATATGTTTGATATGTTATGTTCCATTTGTTTCCGACTATATGTTTTCGATTTTGTGTGGGCCCCCTTTTGATTGGTCTATGGACCCGATGCCAACCTGGCCGGTAGGATTGTCACGGTTACCCGTAGGCCTGTTCTTACAACCTAAGTGGGGAGGAACACTTGGGGAGTAAGGACGAACTCCGGCAAAGACATGTCGATGCATTTTTGATAGTAAGGTCGCTCCTTACTTGGTGAGTTTGGATGGATATCAGACTGAGGATGGAGGGTAAGTGGAGGACAGCATCAACAATTCTTGGTTATGTGAATTCCGTGTTTCCTCCGTCTTGAATATATGTTTATTTGATTGATAACATGCTTATGTTTTATAATATGTTGCATTCACACAACATCATGCAAATTCGTACATAGCCTCACTAAGTTGGACGATCAACTTATGCGTTCTATGTTTCACTCTTTTCACTTTCAGGCGTTCTGGAAATAATAGACGGTGTTGCGGTTAGGTAATCACGGTTGCGGTCCCACCCTAGTATTCGGGAGAGTAGTAATATTTTGTTGTCGTTGTCGATTTATTCTCTTTTTGATTTTGTTTAAAACCTTACTTAGAATATTTGAATCGTTAAAGATGATTTATATTTTCATAAAAGAGATAAGATTTTCATAAATTATTTGTTAATCTCTCTCGGTTGATTTTGTTCAAATATTTTGATATACTTTGATTAAATGTTTTCGCTTTCAAACTCAACTATGAAGATTGATTTTATTTGTTCGACAAAAAACTTAGTAATTTAAATTGTTCTTATTTCGCTTTAAACCGCTTCCGCTGTTAAATTTTTAATTCATCGTTCCAAAAAAAAAAAAAAACAAATTTCGATTTTTTTAACGCTTTTTTTCAAAATAACAATAAATTTTCGACCGTTATCCGACGGACCCGCGGTGCCGTGCCGTCACAGATGGTATCAGAGCTTCGGCTAATATAGAGTAATTAGATTCTAAGATCGTTACATAAACGTGTACAGGAACCGAAGACGCTACTTTTTCGCACTTCATCGAGAATCGTAAGCTACACAGGTGAGTGTTGTATGTTACTTGTGCGTATGTATGAATGTGCTAGTAGGTCGAGTCAGAGCTGTAACTTAGTTCCTAAACGAACGAGCATGTGATGTATGATACAATGAATAACTCGACTGCTAGGACGAATTATTCTTGTTGAATTATTATGCTAATGCTTATGTGCCTATGAGTACTTGATATTGTATACCGAATTGTCTTGATTATTGTTATTGAGTTGTTTTCTAATTCCCTATTACTCGATTGTTATTGTACTGTATTGCTACTGAATTGTTACTGTACTGTATTGTTTGTTATTATTGTATGGGCCCTATTTTGGTGTGCGGAATCATGGTAACCCGGAAGGTTAGGGCCGGAGGGTTACCTCGATCCACCGTAGACCCGCTTCACGAGCCAAGTGTGGAGGTTACACTTTGGGGAGTGAATGTCAAACTCCTGGCATTAGACGTCTATGCGCACAGTTAGTAAGGTAGCTCCTTACTTGGAGTGTTCGGTGGGGGCGTCATAATATGGACTGGAGGGTAAGAGGAGGACGGCATCAACAACTGTTGGTTACTTGTTTAATGTGATTAAATTGTTATCGCATGTTTTTATTTACTGTAATGTTATATATGTTTATGTACAATATGTCACATCCATGCATCACACGCACATGTGCACTACAACCTCACTAAGTTAGACGATCAACTTACGCATTCGTGTTTACTTCTTTTTCAGATACAAATATACTATGGTCTGATGTCTAGCGTTGGTGTTGTCCGTCTCCGAGATCCTGTCTGTCGATCGTCGAGGGTCATCCTCGTTGTTATCTTTTGCTTTTATTATGTTGTTATGTTTGTGTCGTTTATGTATCTGGCATAATTTGTACTTAAGAGTGTTTATTGTTGAAACTTGTTATTGCGCTATTTGCACTTATTTTGAATGTTTTGCCCGCTCCTACACATAGCAGTGTTTCGGGTTTTTATGCTCCATGTTTGAACTATTCCTTCGAATTATTGTGTTTGTTGTTTGTTCTGTTTTAAAAAAAAAAAATTTACTCAAAATTTGGTTGTGTTCACCGAATACGGCCCGAGCCCCCGGGTCGGGTCCACGTTTTTTTGCCCCCAAAAATAAAAATTTTGCTCATTTAGGTCCAAAATAAATTGCAAATAGACCCCATCAATTTAAAAGCTACGTACATAATTTTCTAAATTACTTCCAAGCCCTTAATGACATAAGAAGCAATTGTTAAACACAATATAGCATAAACTAAAATATTTTTAATACAAAACATAGTAGCATACAAAACTAAACAATAGTCTAATTAAAACACATTAAATAATTCCTAAAACTTGTGGGTTTTACAATCCTTCCCCCTTAAAAGAATTTGGTCCCCAAATTCAGTCTTGGGTTTCAAATAGTTCGGGGTATTGCTGTCGCATCTGCTCTTCTGGCTCCCATGTAGCTTCCTCAATGCTTTGACTTTGCCACAAAACCTTGACTATCGGGATCTTCCTTTTCCGTAATTCTTGGAACTTCTTATCCAAAATACGGACAGGCCTCTCAATGTACGACAAACTCTCTTGAAGTTGCAATGGCTCATAATCTATCACGTGAGATGGGTCCGGTAAATACTTTTTCAAGAGTGACACATGGAATACGTCATGTATTCCCCCAAGGGTTGATGGCAGATCCAACTTATAGGCTACACTTGAATGGTCCAACATATCGAGGGTTGAGCTTCCCACCCTTGCCATGTTTGATAAGGCCCTTCTTGGGTGAAATCTTAAGGAATACTTGATCACCTACCTCAAACTCGAGAGGTTTACGACGGCGATCGGCATAACTCTTCTGGCGACTCTGAGCAGCTAGCATCCTTTTCTTAATTACCGGCACGATATCAATAGCTTCCTGTAATGCTCATTTTGAACGTTTAAGTTCAAGTTAACTCTTTTCGTGGCTATGTTTACCACACTTCATGAAAGAACCATAGAACCTTTAGATCGGACGTAAATGTCCAAGTTTTGATCGTGGCTTCGATATTGAACAACCACGATTCAATTGTTTGCTCGACTAAAGCATTGCTTTAGTCACTCTAGAAGCTTATGGAGTAATTTAAATTATTCTTCTATCGTTTTAAACCGCTTCCGCTTTAAACTTTCACAATTGAAAATGGATTTTTATTTTGTCAATAAACTAAATAATATAAACTATTTTTATACATTTATTGTTGGCTGATTATGGACTAATAGCTTTCGAAATAAAGTTTTAAATTTTTGTTTTGGTTTTACACCCTTTTCAAAAAAAAAAAAGAACAAATCGGTACTTTATCAATTTCCTTAAATAAAAATTTAATCGAGTATTATCCAACGGACCCACATAGTCGGGCCGTCACATAGGACATTTAATTTCCACCCTAGACTGACCAATTGGTCCATCATGTGGCTCGTGATGGATAGCATAGGATGGGCAATCGATCAATCGTGTGTGCAATGCTAGGTGATGAATGTTTACTTTTTCGTAATTATTCTTTGATGTATGAGATGCATGCTTAGGATAGAAAACGTAAACAAGATAAAGCATTATCTGATGAGACCTCGCACAAGGAAAACTTAAAACCTCCAATTGAATTTAAAATCAATTAGAATATTAAATCGAATAACGGGCGCATATGAATGGTGTCTATGGTCCGAGCCTATCCAATTACTAGGTCTTAGGCATATTGTACGAATATATCTCGATGTCTCACGAGTCGTGGGTCGAGCTATAGGAAGATGATATGTCTATTGCCTCGATGCACAATGTAGTGCCAAGGGAGGGGATAGCAAGGTCCTAGGCGCTGTCTCACGAGTCGTGGGGCGTCTAGGATTGAACTATTTCTCTTCACGAGTATTGGACATGATTTAACGCGAGTAAGTATGGATGTCTCACGAGTCGTGGGTCCATAACGAAAAACGAGGCTAAATGAACTCAAGGGTTAGCTGGGATGGTTAACCGGCGACGTGATCGCCCACCAAGTGGATCAATTGGTATGGCCAACGAGTCGTGGGTACTGAACGATTGCATTTGGGCCTTGAGCCCATTAGGAAATTTTTATTTCCCGAACCTTATGTGGGGGCATAAGTATTCGATAAAAATAGTGGGAGTAATTTACAAACGAAAACCATGTTTGTAAATTATGCATTGATATTAATCTGTCGCGTATTTATCGTCATGTTTATGATAATTTTTCATAAGTGATGTATCCTTGAATATTTACCATCATACTTGAATCAAATAAATTGACTGAACCCAAATGAATTTTGAATGAATTCAAAACTTGAGAAAATTATTCTCGAGTCCAAGCAAGGACTGATCTCCTTACAAAGATTTCATTGTTTTTCCTTTCGAAGTTACACTTCGACTGGAATGGTGATAGGTTTCACCAAGCTGCCTTTTTCGAAGTTACTCTTCAAATAAGAAAGGTGATAAGTTTCACCAGAGGGTTGAGGATGGTTCTCAAGCCCAAATTTTCTTGAAGGCAAACATGAAGTCTCCCATAAATGGGAAGTAACATCTTGTGAAAAGGCCTCAAAAGGCTCGAGAGATGGAAGAAGAGGAATGTATCCTCTCTAAAGGGAAATAACCTTGGAGGTTTTTCCGTAAGGATGATAAGTTGTAAAGTCAATCAAAATTGTTCTTCCATGGATTAAGATCAAGGGAAATAGAGAATTGAACCTATTCATCCCATAAGGGATGATCAAATTTTATTGAACTTAACCTTATGGTTATAGTAATGCATAAGGGTGTTGGATGCCTGATGAAGCACTCATTGATGCATTTCAATGCATCTAAAGCCATGAATTATTTAGATCATTAGAATTTGCTTGTACCATCCCTTGTCTTAAGGGATGTGATAGTTTCATAATGGTTGGAACTGATTGCGCTATAAGATTTATACGCAAAAGGTGTACATAAGCAAATGAGTATGGATACTCATATATCGACTAAATATAATATGCATAGTCAATAAAATATAAATAATCAATATTTCACACACTTGAGTCGTTGTAAAAAACCGAAAGGCAATACACGAATACTAAAACATATTTCCGAATTAAAAGATTCAAAGACTGAGCTCGACTGGGTCGAGCTTGACTGGGATGCTGTACATAGTAACCGACTTTCGAATCTTGCTTAATGGAAATTAGATTTAGTAGTTGGTTGCTAGGCAACCAAGGGGCATAAACAATTGCAATGGATTTAATCCATTTATAAGTGTGTAGAAACACTAAAGCATTAGTGGGAGATAAGGCGTCTCTAGCACCCTCATGGGTAAAAGTACGTTGTGATGTACAATTCCAAATTACTTTTGGAATAAAGAAGAGAGCCTAATCAATGAAAGCATGTAAGAAATTTGGATCGATTCAAAATCGAACATGCATTGGCAGTACGCCATTGATTATTTAATAGAGAATTAGATTCTCGAAATGTAAGACCCGCTCGAAACGTTGTATGTTGTCAAGCATTCTGGGCATGTAAATGTCCATTAAGAAATCTTACATGAAATTCCTTAATCAAACAAATAAAACTTGATCGAGAAAATCGAAGATACTGAGCTAAGTATCTCTGAAGCCAGTTCCAAAAAAAAAAACACGTGATATGAGTTTTGGTATTGTACCTTCATATGCATTCATGCGCATATGGGGTCTCCCGCTTATGTGAATAAGCTGGTGGGAGATAAGTTGGACGTAAAGTCCATCTTATGCAATTCGTGGGGTATCCAGAAAACTCTATAGGATACAAGTTCTACGATCCTACAAGATAAACTACGTTTGTCTCAAGGAACCCACACTTCTTGGAGAAGGATTTCTTGCTAGGCAAGAAGGAACACAACGTAGAACTAGATGAGGTCACTGAAGCTGAAAAGGCCGAAGATGATGAGGGCTATTTCGCACCCTACATACTGTACGGATCGAGTAAAGAACATGAGATCGGTTCGACCAAATCAAATAGTTCGGGATCCTCTTATCGACCCGGCCAAGTACAGCTCTCTTCGACTAGGAGATTATATTCCGGACCCAAGAAGGGTATTTGGGCCGAGTCCTATTAGGACTATGTTTCCTTGTAACGCTAGGTTTAGCATGATATAAATACCAAGCTAATCATTGTATTAAACAACTCCGAAAACTCTGAATCATAAGGCAAATACGCCATTGAATGCTGCTTAAACAGCACAACTCAATATTATTCAATAGAGAAAGAGCTTTTCTCCTCATATTGGTGTGTTCTTTACTTTGGTTTGTATGTTTACTTCTTGTTTTTACCATATTGCTTTTCTTTGTGATTGATCCATCCGGAATAAAGTAACAGAGCCCTATAATATATAAATATTGATAAACCCCCAATATCACAAATTCACTGATACAATATTTAACCCGACGAAATCCGGTTAAATCAGTTGGCACCCACCGAGGGGCTAAGTTAATTATTCGATCGACACATGGCTCGCCCAAGGAAAAGCGCTCGTATCGGAGCAAGAAGTAACACAACCACCGGTCATAACACATCTGAAGACCTACAGGACAACAATGATAATAACGCTCCCAACACCAACGAGAATTTGCAGGATACCCACCCCCGTCAGCAGGAAACCCAAGGAGGTCTTCCCGGTACAATACGGGAAGAACCGGAAGTCCCTGAGATCCCCGTTCCTCTCCCGGGCGCTCAGGAGAAACTGTGACAAATAGAAATGCTCTTTAAATCACTCTCTCCAGAAGAATTACTCGTACTTGATCAAATTCTGCGGAACGTTAGGGCTGCCAGGGCGACTTCTGCTCAAAGAACGCCAAGGCCAAACGAACAAACCTCTCAACAAGCTGACAACCCGGCAAGTGAGCGACGCTCGCTACACACTCCGCAGCAGGGCAATTCTAAACCCTCCGATAATCATCCCCGAAGAAAACCAGGACAAAGAAAACCGCAACCGGGGCGCAGTGGCTCCAAGGAACGTACGATAATCTCTATCGAGGATGATATAGACGATGCAATCCCAGATCGACCACGAACAACCCGATTCTCGGAAAGAGAAATCGAAAGGATGGTACAGGAGCGACTGGAACAACGCCTACGATCTGTCCAAAACCCGTGGGCCCGGACCGCGGAACTCCAGGAGAGCCTTGCATCTTGTTCTCCCTTCTGCAGAGAAATAAAAGAGGCGCAATCCATTGGACAAGTCCCGGGTAGACTACCCCGATATGATGGAACCACCGACCCGGATGATTATATTTTTAGCTTCACGAATATAATGAATTTATATGCCCACTCTGCCGAATTCACCGCCAAGTTAATGGTAACCACATTCGAAGGACTCGCGTTGGATTGGTTCGCCAAACAACCTGCCAACTCCATATTCAGTTTCCGGGAATTATGCAATAAACTGACGCAGCAGTTTGCCAGTCAGAAGAGGCAAAAACTCCCAATGAGCTACCTAGGAACCATACATTAACAAGAAGGAGAATCCCTGAGGAACTGGTTGGCAAGATTTAATGTGGAATTACTCAAAATCGATTCTCTAAATATCGATTACATAATTTCTATTCTCTTCGACCTCACAAAAAACCGGCAGTTCGGAAACGCCCTCAGTCGAAAACAACCGAGAACGTTCGCCGACATCATGAGCTTGGCGTCTAAGTATATGACCCAAGAAGAGATGAATTCCTTTAAGGATAAAAACAAAAACAAAGCCACAACTTCAGGCTCCAAACGGCATGATAGGATTCCTGCCCAAAGATCCATGGATTATGAGCGATCTTCTAGAAAAGGCAACGTCTTCCAGCGACTGGAATACAACAAAGCTGACCAAGAAAGACAACCAAATTTCTACCAAAGACCAAGAAACCCCGAACAACCGATCAGAAGCAGGGTGAATCAAGTGGAACACCCAAGGTTAAATGCTCCACTGGAAGAAATATTGGAAGTTCTAGAAAGAAATAACTGGATCCCCGAAGCGAGGAAAATCGCTCAGCCCAGACCAGGGTCTCGAAACTACGACCTATACTGTAAGTACCATAGGGCACACGGACATCGAACAGAAAATTGTTTTCACCTTAAGAGAGAAGTTGAAAAACTGATCGAACAGGGAAAACTAAACGACTACATAGAGCGAGATAACCGCAAGAGGGAAAGAAGTGGAAGTCCTCGAAATTATAATCAAAGAAGGAGTTCTCGTCGAAGGTCACCCGAGCATGGTCCTACGCAAGAATTGGTCCACGACCAGATCAATGGGACCATTCATACAATATCCGCGGGACCCGCGGGTGGAGATAGTCGTAACGCCCGACGAAGGACAGCCCGATCCATAATTGGAAACTCAAAATACCCAAAAGAAATATGGACTCTGGAAAACAAGCCGTCGAACCACCAGCCGATCAGCTTTAACGAAGGCGAAGTACCTAAAAACATCATTTGGGACACAAAAGAGGATAACCTCGATTTCCCGATGGTGGTGTCGTTAGAAATAGCGAATTATAATGTCAAAAGAATCCTAATTGATAATGGAAGCTCAACAAATATCATCTCCCGGGAGGTTTTAGCCCAAATGAACTTAGGGCAGATAAATCTACAGAAAGTAGGTACGCCGTTAGTAGGGTTTGGAGGGTCCGAGATCATCCCCAGCGGAACGATAACATTAAGTGTGTCGCTCGGGAAAAAACCGCACCGGACGGTGAAGCTAGTGAAATTCCTAGTGGTAGAAACTCCCTTCGCTTATAACGCAATATTGGGACGACCTGCTCTCAACCTATTCCGAGCCGTTGTCTCTACTTATCACCAGAAGATAAAGTTTCCGACCGATAGAGGTATCAGGGAAATAACGAATGATCACTGTATGGCGTGGGATTGCTACAGCACCTCGTTAACCTTGAAAGAACATCCAAAATCAATCACTCCGAGCAAAAGAAAAATCGAAGACGATCTCGTTAAAAACAAAGTTGAAATCCCTAGTACAGATCGAATGGATAAAAAGGGAAAAGAACCGCTAGATTTATCCTTGAAACCTCCAGAACATAAGGATGTAATCCTGGTTGAAGGGGACTCGTCCAAAACGACAAGAATAGGTACTGAATTGAGCAAGGAAGGGGAAGTAATGTTAATTAACTTCCTCAGAGATAATGTCGACGTCTTCGCCTGGAGCGCGAACGATATTGAAGGAATTGATCCTCGAGTAATCAAACATTCCCTAAAAATTGATCCTATGGCAAAACCTGCCAGACAAAAGAAGAGAAATCATGGCCCAGTAAAAGATAAAATTATCAAAGCCGAGGTAGAAAGACTACTTGAAGCAAAACAAATTTGAGAAATACACTTCTCAGAATGGATGTGTAATGTTGTGCTGGTAGCAAAAGGGGATAAAAAGGACAACAAATGGAGGATGTGCAATGACTTTACCGACCTTAATAAATTATGCCCGCGCGACCCGTACCCCCTCCCAAGGATCGACTTATTAGTGGACTCAACTGTGGGCTTCGCGATATTCAGTATGATGGACGCCTTTCAAGGGTTTTATCAAATATACATGGATGAGCGGGACCAAGAAAAGACTGCATTCGTAACCGAGCAGGGAGTATATTGCTTTATAGTGATGCCATTCGGCTTAAGAAATGCCGAGGCTACTTACCAAAGGTTAGTAAACTTAATGTTCAAAGAATTAATCGGAGAGTTAATGGAAGTCTATGTGGACGACATGTTGGTCAAAAGTATGAACGAAGCGGATCACGTAAAACATCTTGATCGATGTTTTCAGATCTTAAGAAAATACCGTATGAAGTTAAACCCCGCGAAATGCACTTTCGGTGTTAAGTCAGGAAAATTTTTGGGTTATTTAGTCCACCAACGAGGAATAGAAGCCAACCCAGAAAAAATCCGAGCCATAACTGAAATGAAACCTCCCAAAACCATCTCCCAAGTGCAAAGCTTGGTCGGGAAAATCGTAGCATTGAACAGATTCATATCAAAATCTGCGGACAGAAGCTTGCCCTTTTTCCAAACTCTCCGAAAAGCAAAAAACTTCATTTGGACCGAAGAATGCATTCGAGCCTTCGAACAACTCAAAGAATATTTGACAACACCCCCGGTGTTGGCCAAACCAACGGAAGGAGAACCATTGTATATCTACATCTCCATCTCCGAAGCGGCCATTAGTTCTGTACTAATTAAGATAGAAGGCTCGGAACATAGGCCTGTCTATTATCTAAGCAAATTATTGCAAGGGGCGGAGAAGAATTATTTGGAAATTGAAAAATTCACGCTGGCCTTAGTAGTGGCTGCACGAAAACTTCGACCCTATTTTTTAACCTACAAAATCATCGTTTTAACGAATCAACCACTAAGACAAGTCTTAGCAAAACCGGAAGCCTCCGGAAGACTAATCAAATGGGCGATCGAACTCGGCCAATTCGAAATCGACTACAAACCAAGAATCGCAATTAAGGCCCAAGTGTTGGCTGATTTTCTATTGGAAACACCGACGCGGGCAACTGAATCATCGAGCAGCCTCAACGACGATGTCTTGATCATAGAAGATCAAACTTGGCTAATGCATGTCGACGGTGCTTCATGCCGAGAAGGAGGAGGCGCCGGAATCAACTTCACCGGACCAAATAAAGAAGATTTGAATTATGCGATAACATTGGACTTCGTCGTAACGAACAATGAAGCAGAATATGAAGCGTTAATCGCAGGAATGGAAATGGCGATCAAAGCCAACATAAAGAGCCTTAAGGTATTAACCGATTCAGAGTTAGTGCAAAGACAAATCGAAGGCCTATACGAGGCTAAGGAATTCAATATGGTAAAATACATCGCCAAAGTGAAAACACTAGCTGAGAAATTTGAAAGTTTCGGCATACAGAACATTCCACGGTCGGAAAACAAATGGGCCGATCAACTATCTAAGTTCACAGGATCCCATGATGGAAAGACCGAAAGGGTGATCAACTGGTTAATCTCTAATACACCGGCACTCGATATTATGGAAATCGAAGGAGCTGAAGGAAACTGGATGACTCCAATGATAGAATATCTTCGAGAAGGAAAACTACCACCTGACCAGAATGAAGCTCGGAAAATAAGATATCGAGCTCCAAAGTATACACTTGTAGAAGGAAAACTCTACCGAAGATCAATATCAGGAATTCTTCTGAAATGCGTCTCTGAATCACAAACCGCCGATATACTACGAGAAATACATGAAGGAGATGCAGGAAATCATAGCGGATAAAGGGCATTGGCCTTAAAATGTCTCAGAACAGGTTACTATTGGCCTACCATCAATAAAGATGCCGCTCAGTATGTCCAAGAATGTCATCACTGCCAAGTTCATGCTAATGTATGTCATCGACCAGCAGAAAACATGCACCCAATCCCGATATGTTGGCCTTTCGATCAATGGGGAATGGACATCGTGGGACCTTTCCCAGCGGCTAGATCCAAGAAAGCTTATGTCCTGGTCGCTGTAGAGTATTTCAGCAAATGGATAGAGTGCATCGCCCTCGCACGAATAACTCAATTCCAAGTGATCAACTTCCTATGGAAATTCATAGTTTGTCGATTCGGCATCCCTAGGATCCTAATTTCTGATAATGGAACCCAATTCACGGGAAAACAGGTAATAGAATGGTGTTCAAAACTGGGAATCCAACAAAATTTCACTTCGGTCGGGCCTCCTAGAGCGAACGGACAAACCGAAGTAGCAAACCGAGAAATAATTAAATCCTTGGAAAAAAGATTAGGAGCGGCCAAAGGAAAATGGCTTGATGAACTCCCAGGAGTACTTTGGGCGAATCGAACCACAGTTAGAAGCTCGACCGGAGAAACCCCGTTTAGCTTGGTATATGGTTCGGAAGCTGTTATTCCTGTTGAAACTCTGATTCCAACACCAAGAATTGAAATGTTCGACGATCATGAAAACGAAAAGACAAGAGAAAATGATGTCGACTTAACAGAAGCTTTAAGAGAAAAAGCCGCTGTACGCTTGCAAGCCACTAAAGCAAATATGGAAAAAGCATACAATCAAAAAGTACGCATCCGAACCTTCAAAGAAGGAGACCTGGTCTTGAAAAAGGTAGAAGTATCCAAGCATGTGGGAAAGTTACAACAAAACTGGGATGGACCTTATGTTGTCATTGGCGTAGGAAAGAAAGGTTCATACAAAATTGCACACTTGGATGGAACAGCCTTACCAAGAACCTGGAATGCAGTCAACCTTAGAAAATACTATGGTAAATAAATTTTTGCAGATTATGCTGCTTTATTTTATTTCATTAAGTTTTAGTCTTTGTAATAAAGGCCTTAGCCTACAGTTCAATTATTAAAGATTTTAGCAATTTCTATAAATCGATTGTTTCGGTAAACACTCCTCGGAATTCTACTATCATATTGGTTGAGATTGGGACAAAAGGAGTTAAGTATACATTGATCAGCTCAATAAACACTCCTCAATCCAACCATAAAAACGAGTCGAGTATACATTGATCCGCTCAATAAAAACTCCTCGTCCGTTATTCACGAAAATCAAAAAAGACTTTTGGTATTAAAAACCTAAGTCTAAATAAAAACGAGTCGAGTATACATTGATCCGCTCAATAAAAACTCCTCGTCCGTTAGATTAAAAAAGACTTTTGGTATTAAAAACCTAAGTCTAAATAAAAACGAGTCGAGTATACATTGATCCGCTAAATAAAAACTCCTCGTCCGTTAGATTAAAAAAGACTTTTGGTATTAAAAACCTATGCCTAAATAAAAACGAGTCGAGTATACATTGATCCGCTCAATAAAAACTCCTCGTCCGTTAGATTAAAAAAGACTTTTGGTATTAAAAACCTAAGTCTAAATAAAAACGAGTCGAGTATACATTGATCCGCTCAATAAAAACTCCTCGTCCGTTTATTCACGAAGATTAAAAAAGACTTTTGGTATTAAAAACCTAAGTCTAAATCAAAACGAGTCGAGTATACATTGATCCGCTCAATAAAAACTCCTCGTCCGTTAGATTAAAAAAGACTTTTGGTATTAAAAACCTAAGTCTAAATCAAAACGAGTCGAGTATACATTGATCCGCTCAATAAAAACTCCTCGTCCGTTAGATTAAAAAAGACTTTTGGTATTAAAAAACCTAAGTCTAAATAAAAACGAGTCGAGTATACATTGATCCGCTCAATAAAAACTCCTCGTCCGTTATTCACGAAGATATCAAAAGGACTTTCAGGTACTAAAAACCTAAGTCTAAACAAAACGAGTTGAGTAAACATCGATCCGCTCGATAAAAACTCCTCGATATATTTTACAACGATCAGAAAGATTTCAGGTGATAAAAACCTAAGTCTAAAAGAGTCGAGTATACATTGATCCGCTCAATAAACACTCCTCGATCTAAGTCTAATAAAAAAGAGTTGAGTATACATTGATCCGCTCAATAAAAACTCCTCGATATATTTTCAACGATTAAAATGCTTTTGGCTTAAAATCCTAAGTCTAAAAGAGTCGAGTATACATTGATCCGCTCAATAAACACTCCTCGATCTAAGTCTAATAAAAAAAGAGTTGAGTATACATTGATCCGCTCAATAAAAACTCCTCGATATATTTTCAACGATTTACTTATGACGATTAAAAGGCTTTTTGGTTAAAAACCTAAGTCTAATCAAAACAGAAGTTGAGTATACATTGATCCGCTCAATAAACACTCCTCGATCTGTTTCTAACGATCTAAAAGATCTGCTAATACTCCTAAAGTTTTGAAGATTAATTGAGTATGAACACGTCTGCTCGGAAAATGCTACTCATAAATAAAAATTATGACAGAATTAACGACAAGGAAGATGCAAGGGATAAAAGTAATATTTTATTCATCAAATCAGTTACATACAAAAGTCCTACGTTACAAAGGTCTACATACTACATAAACACCGTTACAATGGTTTAGATGAAATGATCATTTAGATCGGCGATCTTCACGACAATGTCCACGGAAACACCAATCTCCTCCCTAGTACCTTGTCGATTATGATAAACCACCTAAGAAGCATGCTGCTCAGGATGGTCGACTTCTTTGGTTCGATGGCCAGGGGCGGAAGATCAAATGTTCTTCCAGACGAAATGATTATTACCAGCCAGATGACCGGCAACACTCATTCACCCACAACGAGATACTGCTTCTACTTTAGGAGTTAATATTTTATCCTAAAGCAGCATCTCCTCGGGACCGTCGCAAAAGAAAAATTAACCAGCACACCCCGGTGGTCTATCACCCCTGAGGTGACATCCAAGAGTGGGGTGACTGGCAAATATGAACCCTCCATGTGCAAACAGAAACCACGGACCTCTAATTGATGAAGACAAAAACTGAGGCCTCATGGGACCCGTCAGTACAAGGTAGGGCTGACATGGGACCCGTCAGTACAAGATAGAAGATAATCAAGCTATTACAAAATGAATCACGATAATGTGACTTTTTGAAAACTATGGGATCTGAAGGCAAAATGAAATCTAAGGAAACCGAGATCTCCATCCTCTTTGAGAAATTGCAAATGAAGAATGCGAACCTCCCCCCTATTTATAGGGATAGATCTAAGGGATCCAACGGCTGAAAAAGTATTTGATCAACGGACACAGATGCGACCCTTTGACTCCCCGTAATAAATGCAAGTAAGTTGGAACGGCACTATCTAATCGCCTCAACTAGTCGATAACAAAAGAGGTCGTAGATCAAAACGATCAATCAATAACACGAGCAGACCTAAAAAAGCTTTGGATCAGACATACCGGCACGATCATACTTCATGGTCGATGGCTTGAAAACCTAGAATCCACAAACGAAGGCATACAAGTTTTAAAATCGTAGTGAAAAGGATACTTGCTCGATAAAAGATAAAAGACCAAACCATTCACCATACGAGGGACGTCACTGCCTCATACATCATATGGATGACCATTGACTAAGCCATACAGGAACTCCTTTGAAATCCAAGATATCTGACATAGAAATCAGGAGAATAGTCCTCCTTATACGAAACGGCAGAAAAGTCACTGCCTAACATACCAAAGAATTGCTGAAGGAGGTCTGAACAGGGTAGATCTGGCTAAGACCCCTGCGTTTTCCAATCCCTCCCATATCAAGAAAGTGATATAATGATACACGGACCAAGGAACATACAGATCAAAATTAATGCTAGGAAACATGAAGTTTTGAAAGATACTGAAAGAGATATTTTCCTTTGGTCTGATGGAAAGAAAAGTGCAGTTCAACAAAAGGGACAATAGACCCCCTATATAAGATTTACATCGCAAAAAGACAAGTTTACAAGGCACGGATCGAACAACTATTATCGATACGAACGATCGGTTGTCTACTTCTTAACGTAAAACATGTTGGGGGACATAATCCAAGGGATTATACTTGGTTGATCAACAAAAAGATTTGATTTGCAGAAGCAAACATTATACAATTCAGTTACTCAAATAGTGACTAAGCAAGGACGAGCTACCTTTTCTCTATCCTGAAAATTCTTCGAAAAGATCAATTTCAGATAAGTATGCTAATCTATACTGATTATTTCATGATGATTATATTTATTCACAAAGGAAGAACGAGCATAACAAAGTATATCTACAGAAGAAAATTGATCAAGGCAAGAATCTGCCTACAAAAAGGTCATAATTTCCAATTTAGTACTTCTCCCATTACAAAAAATTGCAGCCCTAACAAATACACAAAAGTTGGGCAGAAAAAAAAAAAAAAAAAAGAGACAGTCCTAGGCCTGCCAGGTCAAACAAAGATCACTGAGAAGAACAGTCAGCAGGTCGACTACTAGAAACAGTCCTCCGAGGAGTCAAGTTGCCAGCAAACGCCATCAACTCCTCTTGACGCTTTAGATAACCAGCGTCATATCCTTCCTCATAGGACCGCCGTTGAGACTCCTCTGCAAGGGCAGCAGCCCGAACCAAGTCGTTTTTCTCTTGCTCCCAGACAGACTTCTCCTCCTGCAATTTTTTCAAATCATCATTGGCAAGCTGCAGCTGGAGAGTCTGCCCTGCGACCTTCGCCGACTCCGACTCCAACCGTTTTCGGTAAGAATCCTTACTATTCCACAGATCATCGTTTTGCACACCCAGCTGGAGTGCAAAGTACTTAGCCTGGAAAAAGAAAACAATCCTTATGTAAGAAGGAAGTCAAAAATTAAAACAAATAAAACAATGAAAAGATTCGTCCACCTGTTCACATATCTTCACCAGCGACTGAACAAGGCGTACGTTGGAGGTACCCTCAAGCTTCTTCAGCTCACCAGGCAAAATAGTGCTTAAACCCAGATCCCAAGACAAAGTATCAGGCTCAACTGAGCCAGGCAATTCACTATTAGAAGGGACACCATCAGAACGTGGAGTCTCTGACAACATAATATCCTTAACTTGCTCAAAGATGCATCGGTCATCTAACAGACGAGGAGATTCTCTCTCGTCGGGGCTAACGGAGGTCTCCTTGCCCGAAGCAGAAATAACGGTTCGACGACCAGACCTAGAACCGGTCCGACCTCCGGAAGGTCCTCCCGATTCGAAGGAAGTAGTCATCACAGTAGTATCATTAAACAGATAATCAGGACAATCCTGCACAATAGATTGTGTCGTGGAAGGATTGACAAAAAAGCCATCACCAGCTTGCCCTCCGCTAGCGATTGGGGCAGTAGAAACAGACAAAGGAAGGGAAATAGCAAAGTCCCCTCCATGAAAAACATGCTCGAAGGAAGAAGCACTTGAAGTAACAGGTATATTATAAGTCGGTTCCTTGTTGGACATATCGCCAAAAGCTACCCGACCAGGGGAAGGCATACTTCCTACTTGAGTGGAAGAAGAAAATATTGGTTCTGAAAACGACGAGTTTGCTACAGAAAAAGGTTCGGAAGGAATAACACGAGTATCAATCACCGACCTAATTATTGGGGACGAACGAGGAGGCTCCATCGATGGCCCATCTCTTCGAGATTTTTTGGATCTATTATCCCTAGCGCTCTTACGAGAAGGTCGTTTCGAAGTATTGCCGAAAAGATTACTCATGATCGAATTGTTGAAGAATATAAAGCAAATAACGAGAAAGTTTATCGACTAACCAAAGAAAGAGTATTCTATTAAAAAAGACGAGTATAACGGTAAATAACAAGTCAAGTTTTTACCTTTAGTATTTATACTACACGAAAAGACGCTACAGACCTAAAGAAAGGGCGCGAAATAGAAAAACGGGCCTTGGAGCAAACGCTAGAATTTGAAAAGACACACGCATAATGATTACGGCGAACTTAATGACTTGTCTGAATTATTACGGCGAAAATGAAAAGACACTTCTGTCAGAATACGAAACGTTTAGCGTACAAAGGGATGAAAAGGTAAAATTACAATTAAACCTACGGGTAAATAATTACAAGGATTGCTTCAAAAGTCAAAATATATTATACAGCCTGGTCGCTATCTGGGATTCTCTGTTCACTATCAACATTCTCGGTCGTACCAATATCTCATTCTTCTTCTTCGTCTTCTGGATCGATAAAAGTATCATCAAGCTCATCGTTAACATCAGAAGGAGGAATCGGCAATGGTTTCCCGAACTCTTTGACGAGGTGAGCCAAAGGAAAATCTTGATATACGACATCTGGAAGCTCGGAAGGAGAATAGAGTTCGCCATAACGGTTCAACCGAATGTGCGCCGCCTTAAAATACTCCTTTCGACGGTCGTCGATCATCTCTAAAGCGACCAGCTGATGAACCGCCTTCTTGAAAGTACTCTCCAGAAGGGGACCGACCATCTGATACACCAACGCCGTATGGACAGGAGAGTTAAGGAATTCACGGATAACTCTTTCATCAGGGTTCCTACCGTACCGATCTTTAAGTCCACTAAGAGGGACGTCCTCTTCGTACTCCTCTAATGAAGATTGAAGACTTGATACTTGGGATTCTAGCTCACTAATTCGAGCCGTGCTCTGTAACTGGAATTCCTCTAACTTTTTAGCCATTTGATTGGCCTGCTCTTGAGCACGAGAAACCTCCATCACCCTATTTATGATCTCTTGATCTTCAGTCTCAGTAGCACGGGTCTCTACGACAGGAACGGAAGAAGATGTTGAGGGACCAACCTCTGAACCAGAAAACTTACGAAGTAGAGCTTTATTTTTCTCATCTAGAAACTCACATTGCTGTTTCCAGAGTGCGGTTTCGTATGCGTACGAGGCTAAACAAGTCTTTGTCTAAAAAAACAAAAGGGTAAAATAAGAAATGAGTTAGCAAGAATATCTTCGGAGTAAAGAATATCCTATAAAGCGAGCTCAACAGAAATTACCTTTTCAGCATAAAGAGAAGCACGCTGAAATTTCTCCAGAGGATCCTTACGGAAAAGTTTGTTCAAATCACGAGTAAAAACCCCGGATAAGAGAACGCGAGTCGCCTTGTCAACCGCGTTCTCGCTTTCGTCATGGACAAGTGAATCTTTCTCGGAATAACCAGCGGCTCTCTTCCCCTCTAAATGATCTTCGATCATTTCAACCAAAGTAGGTTTCGGATGACTGTCGCCAGGTAGAAAAAGATCATTGCCAGAACGACCATAATAGCTCCTTTTTCTCCCCACCGGGTTATCGCTAGGATGAGGCATCGACCAACTACGACATTCGCGAATTCCCAAGGATGATCTAAGCTGAAGAGGGGGATAACCAGGCCCAGTCCCTTGACGAACAGGGGAATCTTGTGAAGAATTTGGAGACTCCTCTCCATTCTCCTCGGACTCATGACTCAACTCCAGTTTCCTCTTCCGAGAAGCTCTCTGCTCGATCGGGTTGTTCTCTATAGACTTAGAGGATTTGGATAACACCATCTTTCCCTTTGAAGAATGTCGAGAATTCTCTACCATATGAGCTGAACAAGAAACAGAATAGAAGTTAGTTTCTCTATATAAGAAAATATTATCGTAACACTAAATTAAAGAGAAATGCTTACCCAGTGATTCTAATGATGAACTGATTGGAAAAGTATGGACGCTCAATCCCGCCTTACGAAGGAAAGCTTCCCCAATCAGAAGAGCACTCTGATATTTGTTCGCACGCATTTCGGGGATTTCGGCGATAAACTGAGCATCGTCAGGAATAAATTCACCCGTCGGCGAGCGACCTCCGTATACCCATTTGAAATCATGATCCCACGAGAAGGGTATAGTCGAACCATCCGCCAAACGAAGATGAGGTGGGGGGCGAACAAAGAAAAAGTGAGATTTCCAAAAAGGGTTGCTAGAAACAGGGGCATCAAAAATTGCTCGACTAGGCCTCTGACTAGCGAAGAAATACCCACGATTGGATGAACTGGAAATATTGAACCGAAAAAGTTGCGTAAAATTACGAAAGGAAGGTTTAAACCCTTTCGCGATCATCAGAACAAAAAAGCAAACCAGGAAAGCCACAGAATTTGGAACTAATTGTGTCAAGGACACACTAAATATTCTCAAGATGTCAAGAAAAAGGGGAGACAACGGAAGACGGAGGCCGCTATTGAAGTGAGCCGTATAAAAGGCACGACATCCTTCCGGGGGAGAAGTAACCCTATCAGAAGGGGAAATAAGGATTATCTCGGAACCCTCCGGGAAATATTTTGCATAATTGTTCACAACCTCCGGAAAAGTATCCACTGTATAAGCGCAATCAAGGTCCTCAATTGGATCAGAAATCTGAGGAGTAGTACCTTTGCCCTTTTTGGCTCGGGCAGCAACCTCTGTGTCAGAAAGGATCTGTACCTTAAATGTATCTTCTATAGGAACGACGAAGTCAGAAATGGCAGATTGTCCGCCCAAAAGATTAGAGCGCAACTCCTCTTCGTTGTTAGGAGCAACATTCTCCCTCGAGGAAGAAGAAAATTTTCTCAAAGAAGCCATATTTTCGGACTCTCGAAGGATGAAAGTCGATAAAAGGAAAAACTTTATATGACGAACGACTAAGCAAGATTGTGACTACGAACTGTAAGTAAGTCTAAAGGAAAAATGACGAACTCAAAGGTCACCTATTTATACTAAGATGGGAAAAGACGTTTCGAACTCGTCACAATGAATCACATTCCCGCAAAAAACGGAAGGAAATGAAAAGCCTCCAGAATAGACGCGCGGCGATTCATAATCGGACAAAGAAAACGACTATCTATGATATGTAGCACTCTTTTCCTTACTTAAGATTTTTTCCCACATGGTTTTTTCTTAAGAAAGGTTTTTAACGAGGCTCCATTCATAGAAAACGAACCGTCGTAAAGAATTATCTACTTCCACGAGCTTCTATTATCTATACGCTCGAAGAAGTGAGGGAGTACTGATGAGGGCTATTTCGCACCCTACATACTGTACGGATCGAGTAAAGAACATGAGATCGGTTCGACCAAATCAAATAGTTCGGGATCATCTTATCGACCCGGCCAAGTACAGCTCTCTTCGACTAGGAGATTATATTCCGGACCCAAGAAGGGTATTTGGGCCGAGTCCTATTAGGACTATGTTTCCTTGTAACGCTAGGTTTAGCATGATATAAATACCTAGCTAATCATTGTATTAAACAACTCCGAAAACTCTGAATCATAAGGCAAATACGCCATTGAATGCTGCTTGAACAGCACAACTCAATATTATTCAATAGAGAAAGAGCTTTTCTCCTCATATTGGTGTGTTCTTTACTTTGGTTTGTATGTTTACTTCTTGTTTTTACCATATTGCTTTTCTTTGTGATTGATCCATCCGGAATAAAGTAACAGAGCCCTATAATATATAAATATTGATAAACCCCCAATATCACAAATTCACTGATACAATATTTAACCCGACGAAATCCGGTTAAATCAGAAGAGGTCAATCAAGCCGACCCATCACCACAGGCAGTGGGAGAACATGAGCATGAAAGTGCACTAGAAAGTACACCGGCACTTCGTAGGTCAGAAAGACAACGTAGAGAACCCGAAAGGTACTACGGTCTTCTGCGTGAGACTAGACAGTCTCTAACCGACCCAAGGACTTACGAAGAGGCTATGCTAGGCATAGACTCAGGAAAGTGGCGTGAAACCATGGAATTCGAATTGGACTCCATGCACTCGAACAAGGTCTGAGCCTTGGTAGATCCACCAGTGGGAGTAGCTCCCGTGGGTTGCAAGTGGATCTATAAGCGAAAGCTTGGAGTGAACGGAGAGGTAATAACCTACAAGGCGCGACTAGTGGCAAAATGATACACTCAAAGGCCAAGCATCGACTTTGAGGAGACCTTCTCGCCCGTCGCAATGCCTAAATCCATTCAAATCTTGCTGGCCATAGCTGCGTGATATAACTACGAGATATGGCAGATGGATGTAAAGATTGCCTTTCTCAATGGGGACATTGATAAGGAGATCTACATGGAGCAACCAAAAGGATATGCATCCAAAGGAGATGAACACAAGATGTGCAAACTCCAGAGGTCCATTTATGGACTGAAGCAAGCTTCCCGAAGTTGGAACATCCGTTTCGATGAAACAATCCAAACTTTTGGATTCATCAAAAACGTATTCGAACCTTGTGTGTACAAAAGGGTCAGTGGGAGTACAGTTGAATTTTTGGTGCTTTACGTTGATGACATTCTTCTCATTGGAAATAATGTGAAAGTGTTGTCCGAAACTAAAGCATGGTTATCTACACAATTCTCGATGAAGGATTTGGGAGAAGCATCCTTTGTACTGGGTATAAGGATCTACCGATATAGATCAAAAGGACTGCTGGGCCTCTCCCAATCGCAGTACATAGATAAAATCTTGAAGAGATTTAATATGGAAGAATCCAAGAGAGGATTGCTTCCAATGAGACATGTAATTGCACTCTCTAAGTCTATGGCCCCAAAGACGCCTGAAGAGAGAAGCAATATGTCTCGAATACCATATGCATCCGCAATGGGAAGCATAATGTATGGTATGTTATGTACGAGACCAGACGTAGCATACGCTTTATGCGTTACAAGTCGCTACCAGTCTGATCCAGGTGAGCAGCACTGGATAGCCGTAAAGACAATTCTGAAGTACCTGAGAAGGACTAAGGAATTGTTCTTGGTATACGGTGGAAGAGAATTGAAATTGGAGGGCTATACTGATTCTAGCTTCCAATGTAATGTAGACAACTTCAAGTCAACATCTGGATACGTGTTCTGCCTCAATAGTGGTGCGGTAAGCTGGAAGATCTCCAAGCAAAACACTACCTGATGAGGGGTAATTCGGATCCCCAGCCTCCGCAGGCTCGGTGCAGATCGAACGATATTAGATACTGTTCCCAGGAACCTAGAGCTGGCCCAGTGTTCTAAGTAAAGTGTTCCGATCCCTTGAAAAGAACCCGAGCTCAAGATGTACTGCTGGGCCTAACCTAGGCCCAAGCCCATCAATTCTGCTATAAATACCCCAAGCATTTATGACGACGACACACAACTTCCCAGGTGCTCTACCTTCGAGACTGCTGCTCGGAATCACTTGGGAATAATAGCATAGGCTACCTTGTATGAATTTCACCCTCTAGCTTGTACGGCATCCAATAATGCTCGAATAGGACCCCCCCCATCATTGTAATTTGTACTCGAACACATTGAATACAATATTTTGATCTTTCTCTTCTTTTTTGTTTGCATTCATATCATCTCGCAATACACTTTGATCGAACACACGAAAACACGTAAGATCAATTGGCGCCCACCGAGGGGCCCTTATTCGAGTATTAGATCGAAATATGCCTACTACGAGGAGAAATATGTATGTTAGCTGGAAGCCTTACTGATCTGGAATTCCACTACCTACTAACTAAGAGGATCCTCCGACCTTCGAAGCATTCGTCGGTCCAAAGTCGAAGATACGACCTATACGATGAAATTCCGAGCTTAAAGTTTAGTGGTTTATTTCTATGACTGCATAGCTCATTTATTCCCTCAAAGGATTTATTTTCCTTGAAGGATCTATGTTCTAAATACATGAATAAATAAGAAGTTCGCAGATATCGTCCACAGCAGATTAACACAGAATTAATCCCGTCGACTCGATCATCAGTTAATTAATTTCGGAAGCAAATTTCACGAAGTGATGATTTGGGAGACTAGTCTGTATACATTTTTTTATCAGTTATCTGTATCTTTCTCGAGTTAATTGGGATAAGTTGGATATTCGAACAATGACAACAACTTATATAATTCCTAGGAGTCATGGATAGATATCAGCGATCATTCGACCATTAAGAGAAGAATAAATTATGAAATTTAATCAGAGAACAAAGCTTTATTATTTCCTCAAACAAGTTACAAGGTAAAGCCTCGAATATAATTCGAGCTCAAGAAGTACAATACAATCGCTCCTACCCTATTACAAGACCTATGGATAATTCTATCCTGTTTCGGGCTCGGTCTTCATTCCCTAAGATCACTCCAGATGCAGAACTCAGCAATGAATTTCATTGACAATCACTCGCCACCTGTCGCACAGCCGTCTTCGAACGGGATAAAGGCCGGCTCGCAGCTCCACTCCAAGGCTTTAGACCGACCTTAGGTCTAAATCTATTAACAATGATTGAAACACTCAATCATTATTTACAGATTAATCCGAACCGAAGCAGCAAAGGGTTATCTCAGCAGAGGCACTCCAAGGGAACTCGAAGGAACTATCTCGTAAGAAAGCCCTCGAGGAAGCTGGTGCCTCAGATTTAAAGAACTCCTCTCAGGATAACCAGCTGCCCGATCGGATACAACGCCAGAATACCAGAATTCTAACCCACACCAGACAAGATATGTCTGGGAAAACAGGTTGCCTGCCGGTATTCTAGGCGCATTTTCTTTTGCCTGTCGATATTCTAAGCGAAAAAGCTTATGCTAAAGGAGCTGAGATCAAAAAACAGGGTTCTGAGTCTAACCTCAAACTCCTTTATCTTGGAGAAAATATGGATCAAATTTAAATCTCGACCCATAGTGATCGGAGGAAGCATAAAGGAGAAAATAAGGAGTGTCGTATGCATGAAGGGACCTATTTATAGTGGTAAAGGGTTTTTGAATCAACGGCTCAGACAACGAATCACGGACGGCTAGGATCTCCGTATTAAATGAACTGACTGATGCGTTTCCCGAGAAAAGGGTCATGTTTGGTTAGCAAGACATGCGGTCCAACGATGTGCAAAGAAGGGCTTCTTTGAAACATTCGTCCGAACAATGTTTTCGCTTACTAATCCAACTCCAAAAATAGATAATTAGAAATGTTCGAGTCGGGAAAACTACGATTGATCTACTTGGAAAAAAAACTAACAAGATATTCGACAGCGTTTGAAATTTGACGATAGGAATGATCATTCATAATAAGTTTTTATTTAACTTCAAATCTACCAAGACATTAATATTCTTAGAGACCACTGTTCGGGTATTTCGTCGTTAATCTTAGATATATGTGGTCGAAGTCATGAGAAATAAGAGTATCTGATTATCTTTGTTTCTATCGACAAGGAAAGGGGAAAATTTCATTCATAAATTTCACTAAATAATACAAGAGTTCAGAAGGAAAACAGGAAAGATACATTCCGAACATAATACAAGCTAATATATTACAGAAGAGCACATTTACTTTCTACAATCCTATGAAATTTTCGGTTCCCTCTCCTATAGTCTACTCGAAATAACCTAGCTCCGAGTAGAGAATCTCCTTCGAATTTGCAGGCCTTTAACTTTATTTACAATCTTCCGAAGACAAAAGGGCGAACGCCCGGATTATCGGGTAAATATATTCTGAATCGTTCTCTCCCCAGTACATCTTCCTAAATGCATTGTTGCAACAGGTCCCTAATCGAAGACTTGCGCGACAACCTGCGAACTTCTGGAATCTGGCATATTGGCCTTCAAGATGGGAATTCTATTTGCCTGTCGATATTCTAAGCGAGATCGGGTTAGAAGACTGTCCCTCTTGAAAATTGTTCGAAGTCTGAGCTCAAAAAGCTGAGTCGATTGAATAACAATTTCGGTTACCATGATCGGACAGATGAAATGCCGATACAACGAATTAGAAAATCTCAACAGTATGATATCCCCGTTTTTATAGTAAAAGATGAAAGAATCCGGCGGCAGACAATTCGCGAAATGAATGGATGAGATTCGTCGACCCTTGCAATTCTCAGTAAATGAGGAACCGTTTGGAAAAAATCAAACTTATCAAAATTGGGAACTTACAGACAAAGAATTTTCTTAACAAAGGCATAATGATTATTTAAATTCTAAGGTTATTCACTACTGGCTGTTTCTCTACGATTCATCTTTTCTCATAATTGCAGAAGACTATTATCTCATCAAAATTTGTTTCGATCAGAGTTATATATTCAGTGGAAACTAATCTCATCGATATTCATATTCATTCATCTCTTTCTTATATTATCAAACTCGGTTCATCTATTGTTCGATCTCTTCTCATCTCCATCTACTATTAAAAGAGGGTGAAAGCTGTTGCTATGACCCTCGAAAATCGACCAAGGGTTAAAGCCGTTGCTACGCCCCTTGGATCGAAAAATAAAAATGGGTGACGACCCTCGGGCTAAAAATGCTCTGATACGACTAAGGGTGAAAGCCGTTGCTATGCCCCTTAGATCGAAATTACTAAATGGGTGAAAGCCTCTGCTATGACCCTCGGGCTAAAAATGCTCTGATACGACTAAGGGTGAAAGCCGTTGCTATGCCCCTTAGATCGAAATTACTAAATGGGTGAAAGCCTCTGCTATGACCCTCGGGCTAAAAATGCTCTGATACGACTAAGGGTGAAAGCCGTTGCTATGCCCCTTAGATCGAAATTAATAAATGGGTGAAAGCCTCTACTATGACCCTCGGGCTAAAAATGCTCTGATACGACTAAGGGTGAAAGCCGTTGCTATGCCCCTTAGATCGAAATTACTAAATGGGTGAAAGCCTCTGCTATGACCCTCGAGCTAAAAATGCTCTGATACGACTAAGGGTGAAAGCCGTTGCTATGCCCCTTAGATCGAAATTACTAAATGGGTGAAAGCCTCTGCTATGACCCTCGAGCTAAAATTGCTCTGATAAGACTAAGGGTGAAAACCGTTGCTATGCCCCTTAGATCGAAATTATTATCCAACATGAACCAGCGTTCTATTCTATTATTTCTCCATGATTGTTCATACGTCTAAGGGTGAAAGCCGTTGCTATGACCCTTAGATCGAAATTATTATCCAAGATCAACCAGCATTCTATTCTATTATTTCTCCATGATTGTTCATACGTCTAAGGGTGAAAGCCGTTGCTATGACCCTTAGATCAAAGTTATTATTCAAGATCGATCAAGACCCTATTTCGATTATTTTTTCAAGATTATTTGTCCGACGGGGGGATGTGGCCCCTCAGATTGAAATTGTTACTCAAAGATCAATCTGAATTCTACTATTCGATGTCTTAATTATTATGTATTTGATTAAGGAATAAAAGCCTTCTACGTGTTATATTCAAAATTGAGGAACATCAGTTGTCGTCTATCATCTAAATATTTATCAAAGTTGATAAAGAATAGCACTTGTTCATATTTTTGAGGCAGAGAAATTGATGCTCGATGACAGTATACGAAAGCAATTCTGCAAATTAACGAGTAAGGATGATAAAGGAAACAATGTCTCATTCATGATCTTCCAAAAGGTTACAAGAGAACTCGTGATTACAATAATAAGGAAAATCGAGCAAAGATGAAACTTTTACATCTAATGTGTCCCTATTACAAATTAACCCTACACTAGAATGTCTCCGTAATCAAAGGAGGAAGGCGGGGCTAGGATAACACTTCCACCCTTCATCCCTCACTTCCTCAATAATTACTCCACACCGGACCAGATCGAGAAATAAGGAAGCAACCCCTAGAAAAATTATTCCACGCAATCTCGAAGGCAACATTTTTCAAGAAATATCTTGAAGAAGTAGAGATCGAGTGCAGGAAAACTCCTCCAGCAGTCGACCCACTATCCCGACTGGATAGAGATCAGAGTACAGGAAGTCGAGCCCGCCTCAAAGACTTGGAATCAAAGAGAGTTGGTCGCCTGCCGGTACCCCAGTCACAATTATTTTCGCCTGTCGATACCCTAGTCGAAATAAGTTGCCATCAGGAGATAGCGAAATTTATAAAGGAAGATAGTTCGAAGGAGAACCTCGAACAGTTCGAAGGAGATAACAAACGGAACATGATGGCCAGAGAGAGTAAAATCTTAATCATAGAGCCGATCAGAAGTGTTACTGAAATGTAAAATTTGAAGGTAACTACGGAACTATATATAGTGGAAGGAAAAGGCAATTAACGACTCAGATTTGATAATACTAACGGCTGAGATATAAGCAGTAAATGCGCCGACCGTTACAATTCCCGAGAATACAGAAACTATTTCGGGAAAAGTGAAGAAAATGTCAAAATTATTCTGCTCGAGTTCATCCTATGTAGTCTCAGTTCCAAACATCAAAGGAAAATCATGAAGAAACCAAAATACAGCTTATAAAGAAAGCGTTGTCAATAATTGGCCCGAGGATAAGTAGAGCAGTCATAAAGATCGATAAAAATACTATTATTTTCCGAGCTCGACATGTCAAGCAATTACAAGTTAAAGAGACATCAGCTCCAATTACGTATAGGGCCAATCTTTCGATACTAAGTACCTTTTACAGTTATGAGAACATTGAGAAAGAACAAATACATATATCCGAACGAGAGAGGAGCTTCATAGCTAGGCGATCCTATGAAATTTTCGGCAGACAATAATGCCCTTACTCGAATAGGAGGCACCTGTCAAGCCAACAAATTTTCGACTGTGGTTGCGATTCTTCGAAAAGGAGAGGGATAATACATCTCTTTCCTAAGAAGAATGTGAATATTTTCTTAAGGACGTCAGTCCCCGAAGCACTACCCATGACATTTTCAAGAAAGAACCTAGCAAATTGCGTCATACCCTCGAAAAACTTGACGCCAGAGCCTCCCTGAACCACAAAAAGGCCATGGGCCAATAGGGTCGTGGATGGTCAACAATAAAGCTTATTGGTCTTCAAGGTTGAAATAGCGTTCGCCTGCAGATACCCTAGTCGAGGTTGAAGTATAAATTTGACTATGATACGCAAAATAAGTCCTAACTCGAGAATACTATTCTCTTTGGACGTGTTTCTCTCCTTGGGCATGTTAGTTTCCGAAGAAGTAAAGTTAACTTGCAACATACTACCCATGGGATCAGTCTTAGAAGGAGACCCATCTTTCGACTCCTCGGGCAGGGAAGGAGTAACTTTCGAAGGAATGGGGTTAACCCGGGGTTCGGGAGGATTATCAATCTTCAAAGCTTCAGCAGAGGCCCCTTCACCAATCTCTAACTTGGATTTTTTGCTGAGATTCCCTGCGGGAGGAACGGTCGAAGCATCGGAAGATAACTTGCTATCAATAGCAAGATTTTGTAAAGCCTCAATGGGAGTGACCCCATCGGAATAAGGCCTCTTATTCGAAGAAGGAATAGGAGTCTTTTCTCGGACGGGATCTTCACTCGGAGAGTCGACCACTTTCGGGGAAGAACCCCCGAGCGCAGCCTCGAGCTCTTCATCCAGAATGGACTTGCCGGAAGTACCCTTGGTTTGCTTGGAGGAAATGGTTTTCTCTTTCTTATTTTCTCCCCCTTTAGGAGCTTTC
The DNA here is from genome assembly GCA_003313485.2 of Penstemon barbatus. Classification (NCBI taxonomy): domain Eukaryota; kingdom Viridiplantae; phylum Streptophyta; class Magnoliopsida; order Lamiales; family Plantaginaceae; genus Penstemon; species Penstemon barbatus. The sequence goes on along the minus strand of CM064884.1, from coordinate 38,268,592 downwards.
GGGGAAGACACAGAATTTTTAGAAGAAGATTTGGAGGGTTTGGCCTCCTTGGCAGGTTTCTGCTCTTTGCTCGGATTCTTATTCTTCAAGCCACCAAACAGCTGCTTGGGGTCGATTGCTTTGCCCAGTATGTTTTCCATGATGAACACGAAGAGAGTTGAGAAATTAGAAGAGTACAAATGTTGAGGAAGAGCTCCGATCTCTGAGAATGTTTCCTGACAAGATTTGAAGAGGTCCTGATATTTATAGACGCTAGATCATATAATTATTAATAGTGGAATCGACGCGACTGTCAAGAAAGATTCCATAAGGAATAAATAAATATCGAGCAGAGACCACGAGAAAATATCGAACTACGAGAGGCGGGTAATGCCTAAACATTGACGAGGTTGGAATATACAAGTTATACGAATTAAACCAAAAGGAAAACGATCCCGATTACAAAAGTGGGTTACATACGTATACATTCAACCCCTAACTACGAAACTATAGATCACCCCCTTCGGCATGCTCGAACTCGGCATTTGGACCGACCCCACCTTCACCGCCACTGCCTAATGGATCGATCTGGTCAACGGGTCGATCATCTTCCTTATCCGATCCATCCTCTACGTTAACATCTTCCTTTTTCCCTGAAGCAGAAGGGCAATCGTCATTAGAGAGCTCGAGCAAGTCAGGATTAAGCATTGGAACGCCATACTCTTCTACTAAGGGGGCAAAACGATGATCCTGCCACTTTATATCCGTCTTGGGTAAAGAGGAAGCCTTGTAATCCTTCCCTTCAGCATTTTTAAACGGGTTCATGTGCTGATAATATTCGTCCATATTGTCTGGAATTCTCTCGGCCGAAACCAATTGATGAACCCCTTTGTAGAAGATCGTTTGGAGAATCCCTCCCATTCTCCTTTGGACTAAGGGATCTAAGACAGGAGATTCCAAGAATTCTCGTATGGCTGGAATCACAGCCTCATCTCGACCTTGGGCATACGCACGCTCGGAATCCTGCTTGGCTAGCTCAAGTTCGACCTTGATCTTCTTCAGTTCTTCCTCGAGGGCACTTCTCTCTTTAACAGACGCCAGCAAATCTTCCTCCACGGACGAGGAACGTTTCTTAGTAGCTTTTTCAAGCTCCGTCTTTATTTGAGATAACTCTTGTTGACTTTCTGCTAATTGAGATCGAAGAGTTTGATTATCGATGAAAATTTGCGCATACGCATCGTGAGCATCCTGCGACTCTTGCTCCAGCAAAGCTAAGCGATATGTTTGGGTGGCGAACAGATCTCCGATCTAAGAAGTAAGAAGAGATAACACAGAAATGTTAAGGGCACTAAAGAGAGAACAGTTGATCAAAAGACAAGTATTTACCTCGTGATACGTCCTGGAGAAATCACTCAAAACCTCAAAATCTCCTTTGACGGACTGAAGCGGGATATCCCGTTTAAACCGACTAGCCATGTAGATCCTAGTAGCTTTGTCAAATTCGTTCTCACCACCTGAATCTAGATCGGTTAGAATGGTACCGTCTTCAGGGTATCCGGCAGTCCTGCTACCACGGAGGTGCTCATCCATGAAATCCACCACATCAGGCTCAGACCTACTTTCTCGACATGGAACGGAATCAGAACTCACGCCAAAAGGTTTCACCCTCCTTGAGGGCCCGGGATGTTCAGCATTTCTTTTTCGACTCAGGAGCTTCTCATACTCCTGGATACCCTGAATTCGGTTCCAAGAATGCTGACTGTAGCCGACCGACGAAAGAACAGAAGTATCCGGGGAAAACAAAGTTCGAAGAGGTCCGGCAGTGGCAGAGTTCAGGCAACTCATAGTGCCAAGCCCTCTCAAATCGGGAATCGTAGCTGCTATGACGACTGGGTTCCCACCTAAATTACTTGCGTCCGCACTCTTTTCGGAAGTATATGGTAACGGCTCGAAATAAAATGGCTTATCTCCGACCAAGCCGGCGGCGGACACTCGAAATTTCTCGACGATTCGACCTGCAGGGGTAATACGAGTCAGGCACGGGTTTAAACAAGAAGAGTTGTTCGGCCAAACCTCAATGTAGGCAGAAGATAAGAAGCTTACCCAAAGAAGGAGTCGCAAGGGGCGGAGCACTAGAGGTTGGCAGGACATCGGTTTGCGGACGAGACCCTTCAGAAGATTGATTGGGATACTTAATCGCCGGGGCAGGATAATCATAGTGGCTCAAGCCAGCTAATCGCAAAACGCCTTCCTGAACTAAGAACTTGGTATGGTAAGGATTGGACCGCAATTGCTCGAGAAATTCATCGGAGAGACATTGAATGAGCTTCTTCTTAATTCTACGAGAGCCATATAACCAAGAATTTGCACCATCCCATCGGTATGGTCTTGTTTTTGAGCTACCTTCCGATATCGGAATATCAGGACCTTTTACGAAGAAGAACCTCCTTTTCCAACCTGTACTCTTTACCGTTGCTATCTTAGTAAGAAAAGGTCGTTTCGACCTCTGGCGAATGGATACGAAATCCGCATTTGAACCTTTGCCTAAATCCATTCGGAAAATATGCCAAAAGTTGCTAAAGGAGGCCTCTTCCCCTTTTGCCTCCATAAGAGCAGCGAATGCTACTATATATGCGACAGAGTGCGGAAGAAGTTGAGCGGGGGACAGCGAAAAGAAAGTAAGGACATTTCTGATAAGGGGAATGAATGGAATACGCAAACCACAGGAGAATTGGCCCTCATAAAAGGATTGACAGCCGGCCGGGGGCTCAGTAGCACGTTCGGAATAAGAAGGAATGACAATCGAAAACCCTTTGGGAAGAAATTTCCCAAACTCCGTCTCGAGATAAACGCGATCCTTCTTCGAAAAACAACAGGAAGTCTCTCTAGCTGGAAGTTCTGACCTGTTTGAGGTCACGGCCTCGGAAGCAAGCGTAGGCTTGAAAATTCTGACGAAGGCACCCTCACCGATGCTGCGTTTCTTGACCTCATCTTCTTCGAGATCCACGCTCGGATCATCATCCTCGCCTTCTTGACGAAATTCCCCGTCTTCGTAATCATCAACAAGCTTTAATAAAGGATCAGACTCTTGCCTCTCTTCGACCTTATTCTTGCCCTTTGAATTCCTAGAACTTGACATTATGGATTCGGAAATGAATGTATTAAAGTAAGTGCCGTTTCGATTCAAACACTCCGAGCTCAAGAGAAAATGCAATATGGAAGTGATTTTCCAACGGGTTAACATATATATACGGGGGTAAAAAGGTAAAATTGCAAACAGGTCCCCGAGTAACCGCGACGGTTGAACTTACTTAAAGTAAAACCTAATTTTACCCTCAAGAGAATTGCATTTTCGGCCCTCTACTTAAAAGTTATGGGGTAAACTCCCCATAGATTATTCCGAAGGTATCCCAGTACCCTCCTTGTTATGGTCGGAAAATTCGGAAAGTACTCACCAAGAAGTTGAATCTAGCATCATGGAATAGTAAGGAATGTAACTATTTTCAAGGACTAATGACGAGGTTGTCTTTACGACACACCGGTAAACTGTTTTCTTGTATATTCACTCTTTTTCCCTGGCTCGGTTTTTATCCCAATGGGTTTTTCCGAGTTAGGTTTTTAACGAGGCATATCGGAAACACATCAAGAGTGGCTCATCTCGTAGCAGCGTGTAACATAACTTGTACTTCTTCGAGCGCAAGCTCCTCTTCACGCTCGAGAACTGGGGGAGTATTGATGAGGGGTAATTCGGATCCCCAGCCTCCGCAGGCTCGGTGCAGATCGAACGATATTAGATCATGTTCCCAGGAACCTAGAGCTGGCCCAGTGTTCTAAGTAAAGTGTTCCGATCCCTTGAAAAGAACCCGAGCTCAAGATGTACTGCTGGGCCTAACCTAGGCCCAAGCCCATCAATTCTGCTATAAATACCCCAAGCATTTATGACGACGACACACAACTTCCCAGGTGCTCTACCTTCGAGACTGCTGCTCGGAATCACTTGGGAATAATAGCATAGGCTACCTTGTATGAATTTCACCCTCTAGCTTGTACGGCATCCAATAATGCTCGAATAGGCCCCCCCCATCATTGTAATTTGTACTCGAACACATTGAATACAATATTATTGATCTTTCTCTTCTTTTTTGTTTGCATTCATATCATCTCGCAATACACTTTGATCGAACACACGAAAACACGTAAGATCACTATCGCAGATTCAACCACCGAGACAGAATACATTGCCGCGAGTGAAGCGGCAAAGGAAGGTGTTTGGATGAAAAACTTCATCCACGAATTGGATGTGATACCTAGCATTGTCGAGCCATTACTATCTTCTGTGATAATAATGGAGCTATCTCGCAAGCGAAGGAGTAGAGATCTCGTCAGAATCCAAGCACGAACTAAGACAATACCATTTGATATGTTATATCATTGGTAGAGGGGACATAAAGATGGAACGTGTCACCTCAAGGGATAATACGACGGACCCGCTGTCTAAGCCATTGCCTCAAAGGCATCCGAAAACATCTGTCTAAGATGGGAATCAGAAGTATGAAAAGTTGGCTTTAGTACAAGTGGGAGATTGATAGAATAGTGTCCTGCAAGCCAACTATTTGGCTGCATTTAATTGAAAGGACCATTCAATTGGATTAATAAATGCATTTTATTATTATATGGTCATCTTTATCTTATGTAAAAATTATCTACGCATAAGGATATAAGTCCTTAGATCACAGGGCTATGGGACAACCCGTGGACTGATCTCCAAGGCCGTGATCTAGAATATATTCAAGAGTCGTAGAATCCAATCGAGATATGACATCATTGGATTCGGTTAGACTCTCACTATTGTGTATACTCCGATGAACTGGAGAACGCTGGGTTCCACGAGCGTGACTGGGATAGTCGATACACATAAGTGGGTGGCTTGCTGGGATGGCAAGCGCACTGTATACCCCAATTAGGAAATAACTCACCATGGAAGCGATAGTCGCATATCGGGGTTGAAGTTATTCCAATTTACAATAGTATACGAGGAACGATCCCTAACTACTTGAGATGATAGGGTTTATCTGGTGCGAGAACATCTATGCTTTGATATGAGTTCCGACTGACTGGGGATCGCCAGAAAGTCTCTGTGGACTCATATTGGGTATAGAGGAACTCGTATGTAGATTCATATCATCAACAGAGGATCCATTGACCCGACTTGATAGGTTGGGAAATTCTCCTATGGATTTCTGTGAGAAATTAATTCTGGTAAAATCCTCGGCCGAGGTATCTGACGGCTTTATGAAAGTAGCTCATAAAGGTTAAGTCAAAGAGAATTATTTCGAGACCAGAATGCATAAGGTCAAGACAAAAGAAAAGGGAGACCGATGAAAGACCATACCCTTAAGTCTCGACTGGGAGATTGATCGATGGAGAGATTATGGCGTATACGGAAATTGTAAATGAGTTAAAAAGGTTCACTGAATTAATTCACCAGTGATTGGGCTCCATGGGCTTGTGGCTGGACATCGACCGTGGAGTGTGGGAGAATTCCCAAATTGGCAGGGGTGCTAATTTTGGAATGATTAATCGACAGAGTGTTCGATTGATTTAGAGTAAGTCTTACTCGAATAATTAAATAATATTTAATTATAACCCACATCCGATTATGTGGTGAACCTACGGGGGCATACACAATACACATGAAGCGAAAGCGAGGAAATAAGAACGACCGAGTCGACTGGGTGAATAATCGACTGGGTCGACTGGGTGAATAATCGACTGGGTCGATTATTATGGGTGGGTCGACTGGGTCGACCCAATTGGAACAAATTGGGATCCAATTGGAATTGGATCAGGATCATAAATTAGATTGGAATTTAATTTGTGGATTAATTAATTAATTTGGATTTAATTAATTAGAAGGGATTTTAATTAAATGGACTTAGAGTCTGATTTAATTAAATGGGAGATTAAGTTAATTAATTGGACTATTTAATTGGGAGATTAAATAAAGCCTGGTCAAATTAATTAACTGGGCCATGAATTAATTAGAAGACTTGGTCTTCTAATTAAAGAGGGCCATGGCCCATGTAGGAGAGAAGAGTCCTAGTCCTAAAAGGACTAGGTTAGGGAGATAACTATAAGTAGCTTTCTTGTAGTTATTTTTAAAACAACTCAACAAGCAAAATTTGAGCAAGAGCAAAAATTCTCTCCCCTCTCCCAAGCACAAGTCGACCGAACCCATTCCTCCCTTTGGAAGAATTTTTCGTTTTCGACCTTGTTCCTAAATCGTTCCTATATCCTAGATCATAATATATCTTGTGTTCTAGCTGATCAAGATTTATTATTTTCGTGTAATTGTGGTGTATCAACACGTAGAGGCGCAACACGTGGGGCGCTGCTGCAGAGCTTGGATCGATTTGGCTGAGGAGAAATTCAGAGTTCGTTTTTGCTAGCCGAGGATTTGCAAGGAGATAGGTATAACGTGCAAACTTATACTATCGTTTTATTTATGTTTATATATATACACCTAGAGTAGTATCCTGGCAAGATTCCGTAAGAGGTCCTAAAATTTTTTATATTCCGCTGTGCCTAGGGCTGTTTATCTTACCGAATCCCAACAACTGTTGAACAATTTCGAGAAACTGTTGTAGTAACTCTTCATGGGCCTGTTTATCTTTTGAGAATAATAAGATGTCATCAATATAGAACAGAGAACTGTGTAATATGGGCTCAAAGATTCGAGTCATAGCTTTTTGGAATAGTGATGGGGCGACTTTAAGCCCAAAAGGCATGACCGTCCATTGGAACTGGGCCGTAGGTATACAAAATGTTGGTTTGTACCTATCTTTTGGATCAATACCTATCTGCCAAAATCCAGCCTTCAGATCGAACTTTGAGAATATATGAGCTTGGGTTAACTGAGAGAACAACATTTGGGTTCTTGGTAAAGGAAATTTGTCATCTGCTAGGAAATGATTTAATGGCTTATAATCGATGACGAGCCTCTTTTTCCCTCTGACCTGTTCAGCCCTTTTATTTACATAGAAGGCTTGGCAAGCCCAATTGGATTTTGTTGGTTCAATAAGCCCAAGTTATTGAAGCTGTTGACATTCTTTCTTGGCTAATGCCAGATCATTGGGTGTCATCCCTGGATGAGTAGCCTTGGTAGGATTGACATCTTCGTTCATCTTGAATGGAAGCTAGATGAAGAATTCTGAGTTCTTCCATAGTGGAAGAGGATGGTTGAATTCTACATGAGATTCAGCACATCAATCTTGAAGCTTTGTTGCTATGTTATGAAATTCTTTTGAAGCATTTGACAGAGCATAAATATTCTGGATAATAGTATAAGGTTGGAACTGCCTCTTATACTTTATTCCATTAGGAAGGACCATAAGTTTTTGTGCTTTATATTAAAGAGCAAAACATATGAGAAGATCTTTTCCGTGTAACTTACTTCCAATTACTTTCATCCAAACTATGCAATCAGGAAAGAATTGAATTCCAATTGGATGTTTAGTAATAAGAGAAGTTTTGAACCTTTGTCCGTCTGCTGCTTGAAAGTACTCATAATGAGTAGTTCATGCTTCTTTAGGAAGGATGTCTTGATTCATCATGGACTTAGCTGCTCCAGTATCCATAAATCCAATTACTTTGATTGGTCTTTCATACTTTGAAGGAAGAACATGGATTTGGATATGTGGAGAGGGAACAACCTCTTGACTGATTGTTACCGTCTGGAGAATAGGAAGATATTCATCTTCTTGTTCAGATTCTTCAGAGATAATGGATTCTTCAAAGTCTTCAAGGGCAAAGATACTTTCTTCTGTTTGCTCATATTGTTCAGAGAACAGGGATTCAATATCAGTATCATCAAGAGTTATATCAGTGCATTGCTGGATGTGTGTTATCATTCGAGCTGACTTTTCTCTATTTTGAGGACAATTTTTTGCAAAATGTCCTTTCTTTTTGCAAATGTAACACCTATTTGTTCTTTTGTTTCTATAAGACTTTCTTTTGAAGAATCTGAGACTTCCTTTCTTTTTGGATTTCTCCTTATCGCCTTTGGACTTCTTCTTCTTAACATGACACGTGCAGTCTTCCTTGGAGTTACATTTTATCTCCAAATGTGATTTTTTGCATGCTTGCTTCAAAGCAGTTTTGTTATGGACTAGAGACTTGAACATGGTTTGTTGTTCACAGAGCTTCTCAACTATTGCAATTGCCATTTGGTGAATTTCTCCAAGAGTGAGAGTATTTATTTCCTTTCTGGCAGCTGTGATAAGGCGATTGAGCTCTGGATGAATTTCATTCGGGAGAGATGCCACATATACGTGTTTGAGATTGGGATCATTACTTCCATTCAATGTATAGTATAGTTCATACATTCTCTTGAAATGAAAGTCCAAATCTTTTTCCTGTAAAGAACAACACTTCATTGCAAAGTAATTCTGCTGTGCTAGCTTATCATAGATTGAACTATCACCCAGAAATTCTTGATGTATAGCCCCTAGTGCCTGAGCTGCATTGGCTTGGAAAAATTGTATTTGTCTGTATTCTCCAAGGGCTAGGAACCATTCTCTTAAAGTTCCAGTGAATCGAGATGCAAATTCTCTAAGGATAACAGGAAAGTTCTGTTCCTTAGTTTTTTGTAGATCTATCCAGGCTGCGAAGGATTGTAACATTTCTCTTCTTTTTCCAACAGGTATATCATCAAAAGTAAACCATGGCCCATTTGTTGGTTTTGATGGTGACGTTTCAACATTTCGGGCTGGAAGAGGATCTTCCATCATGGTTTCTTCATCTAATTCTTCAGGTTGATTCTCCTGTTGTGATTCAAATGGATCAGCCATAAGTATTTGGGAAATGTCTGCCATTTCTTGATCCATTTCAGAATATTGGCTGGAGGACTCCAATGAACTTGATGAATCCTCAGAAGATTGATTTCCATCTATTTGCATTTCAGGAAATTTTTGAATCATAAGGGCCTTTTGAGGATCCTTCACCTTCTTTTTTAGTTTTTCATCCTTTGGTGCAAAGGATTTTTTCTTTTGTTTAAGTGGTGGTTGCTCAAAGGGTATATCTGAAGCCATGAAGAATCGTTTGGAATAATCTGGCGAAGATGTTGGCATATCAAATAAAGAGGAAGACGAAGGTGTCTGGAGAAAAGGGAGGATAGGGATAAATCTCCTTTTCCTATCTTCTTCCATTAGATAAAGATCTTTCTTGAGCTTCCTGATCTCTGCTTCCTTCTGATCAAATTCGGGACCTGTTATGTGCTGAGAAATTAGTTGCCTGAGCTCTTTATCAAGGAGATCTATTCTTTTTACTATCCGGTTATAGATTCCTTCAAGTTCTAGTGCCATGGAATCCACCTTTTGTGTGTTGGCCTGCACTTGAGATAAAGCCTGGTCTATTTTGGAATCAATTTGAACCAGGGTTTTATTTTGAGCTCTAGAATTGGTCGTTTGACAATTCATGACTTCTTCTGCTTGAGTTAGATCAGAAGTCCTTCTTCTGCCATCAGAATCAACAGTGGTTGTTGTGATGTTAGGCCTTGTAGTGACTGATCCAGATGTGTTTCTTTCCAAAGGAGGAAACTCTGCTTCATAATTTTGAAACATCATACATGGCTGGATCAGAGGAGCAGAAATAATGCTTGAGGGTACCGATTGTCTGCATTTCTTCTTTTGTTCTCTTCGGAGAATCTTTAAGGCCTGACTATAACATGGCAGTGGTTGTGCACAAACAGGTGGATCTAGATCAGGGTCATCAGATCTATCTTCTCTGCAAGAAAGACGTTGTTTTCTTGCCTTTCTTCTCCTTCTTCTTCTACTCGCTTCGCTCTCATCCTCATCAGATTCTTCTTGTTCATCACATGAACAATCCGGATCACACATGGATGGATCAACATCCCATAGAAAATGGCCATCGATTTTATCTGTATATACATGGGAGCCATCTAGTTTAAAGAAAGCTATGGGTATTGGTATCTTTGTTCCATACCATGTTGTTTTTTCTCTTTTATCTTCTACTGGCTGGATCATCAGTTGCCTGAAAATATTCTTTGATGAAGAAGATTCTTCATCCTGAGGCATTTTGAAGATGGTTTTAGTTTTTCCATATTTCATCCTTTGGAACTCATAAGTGGTAGACCTGATCGGTTCATGAGTTTGTTGGAGACATTCATAATTTGTGATCCATTCAGTGGGCATCAGCATTTCCAATTCATGGCGAGGAATTTGTGTAGGGATATGGACTATTGTAGGTGTGTTAGATCCAGAATCAGCCAGAATCATTAGAGCATCAGGGGATCCAGATCCTTGTAGATCTAGCCCATGGTCTTGTAGTCGGTAGACCAATTGATGATGGAGAGTTGCAGAAATGGCTGATGCAACTTGTTCTGCACCAGTGATTTGTATTTGAACCTTCAAAGCATTCAGAAGGTTGGAGTCGTTGAGAGACATGGCAAAGTTGGGGAAGTAAGTGAGAACTGCACTTCCGTTGTTGAGAGTGGTGACAACTGTTCCAATAACAGCATGTTCGTAGCATGTGAAACGAGTATCTAGGAGAGCTAGTCTGGCAGTAACAGGAAGACCTTTTCTTCCTTGGTAAGATAATACTAGGCGTACTGCACCAAAGTGTAGATGAGTATAGCCTTCTCTTTGCCAGGAGTTGATATACTCTCGAGGGATAGCAAGAGTGATGTACTGTTCTTTTTTAGAGTAAGGAATATCACACTTGTCGATTTTTGAAGTCTGAACATATTCTTTGGTTAAAGGTATGTTCGAAGATATGAGAGAACGAATTCCCCTAAGGGATCCTTTTTTCCGGTATATATTGTAAGGACTTATAATTGGAGGTACGGAGGTTTCAATTACAGCGGAATATGGAATGGTGGAGTATTCTACAAGGTTTTCAATTTTACTGGTAGAATGACGCGGTAAAGATCAAGAGGATGAAACCGAAATCAATTGATCTGGAGATGTCATATTTTGTGAGCTTATGTAGTTCTTCTTCCTCCTACTCTTCCGGCATCAAGATTAATTTACTCTGGGGCTCTTTTAGGAAAAGTTTATGGCTCTGATACCATGAGGTGCCAAAACAAGTCCATCTAATCTCTCTCACAAAAACTATCCCATTGATCTTAATGGCATCTTCATCTCGACCTAAGCCTACTGTATTACCAGAGTTCCCAGAAACCAGTCTTCCTTTGGATAGTCCAGGACGTCTCAAGAGTTATGCTAAAAATCATCTTTTCTATTACCTTGCCAAGTTTCTGTTACTGATGAATATTCCTCTTAAACAGGGAAAATTCTATCCAGATCACCCTTTCCTCCCAATCTTCACGTTTCATACTGAGATTGATTTACCAAGTGAAGGATATTGGTATTTTTGGTGCCTTGGGATGATCAGTTATTTTTCCATTGAAGTACAACCTAGTTTTCTTTTAAAGGCAATCCGGAAAAGAAGTCTTGAGCCAAGAATCACTAAGTTCTTATATGGATATTGGACCAGAAAAGACTGGATAAAGGTCTTAAAAGATACCATTAAGGATGTTTCCCATATGAAAAATCCTTATACAGTTATTATATTAAAGAGGCCTTATTATTCCGCAGGATATGAAGATAAAATCATCCCTCAAGCTTATGGGTATGTTTTCACTTCTACTGATGGTGGTATGGGAAATCGACCAGAAGAACTTAGAGGGTTACACAAACATCTTTGTAGAATGAATGAAGTCCCTATCAGTCTCATTGAAGATGTAGAGTGTACTTCAAATATGATGATACCACTATATCCTATCTCAGGTCCTAGTTATTCTATGAAAGATTTCCTTCCTTTCTCTCAGGATGAACCAGAAGATATTATTATGGAAGAAAATCCAGAGACATTTCAAGATGCACAAGATCCATGGGATTATGGACCTCTGAATATGAAAGACTTTGATCCAACGATTATGGCTGATACATTTGATCCAATGGTCATGCATACATCTGATAGAGACATTATTCAAGATTCTCCCGACAATAGTCCGTGACAAATTAAAGGAAGGGTCCCAAGCAGCTTTATTAAAGGTTGTGGCTAGTTGTCAAAAGTAATAAAGGTGGTGGTCCTTGTTATGTCGTGTCTATAAAGCAGATTCCTTTCTGGTGGTCTGGACGTATTGTAAAATTATGTTGTATTGTAATTTGCTTGGAGTCCGTCCTCTATATATAGAGGTCTCTTGTATCATTGTAGGATATTCAGAATTCAATAAAATTTATCCTTTGTGTTTAAAACATTATGTCTAGCTAAACTTCCTCTATCTAGTTCTTCAGAAACCTCTCAAATGTTCTTGATTAATATGCTCTAACCTTATCAATAAGTATGCGTACTTGCCTCTTATGAGGATCCTGTACATCAGAAAATTGTTAAGACAATGGAATGGCCCATGAATTAACCTACGGTCCCTGTATTCCTTGAATTTTGAACAAGTTAAAGAATGGTTGTTTTATTTACATAGATTATATATCTGAGATTGCCTGTAAGTCCCGCTGAGGTCAGGAGTACCGTTAGGGCAATTGGCTTATCATATATATGATTTGTGAGATAATACATCCATTTCATTGATTTTGTTCTTTCTTTAAGGAATTGCAGGGCTCCCGGGGGAGATGGAGATAGGAATCGAATCGATTGAAGAAGAAATTTCCTTACCACAATTTTGATGAGAAAATTTAAGGAAAATTCATGTCTAATTATATTTTATTAATATACTTTACAACTTAAATAAGGGCATTTTTGTCTTAACAAAAAAAGAAAAAAACTTAAATTATTCACACTTTTAGTAGTAGTATAGATTATACTACCGAGATTATTTGAACTTCATTTGATTTTATGTTTCAGGAATAGTGTTCTAATTTTTTTGTTTGTCTCTGTTATTTTTTCTATGGAAATACTTTTTATGTTGTTTTGTTTATTGTTTTGAAATAATGTTGCACGTATAATTTAGATATTAATAATGTTATTGTGAAATTATCAATTGAAATAACTTTTGGTTACCTCTTTCCTTATTCTGATGAAATTTAGAGAAGTCACCTCGGGATTAAATTCGTGTTGAGCTTTTCTTTGAACACTCGGAGCCGGTACACATATATTTCACCAAATTATTTCTGAAGGCTGGATTTTGGTAGATAGGTATTGATCCAAAAGATAGGCACAAAACAGCATTTTGTATACCTACGGCCCAGTTCCAATGGACGGTCATGCCTTTTGGGCTTAAAGTCGCCCCATCACTATTCCAAAAAGCTATGACTCGAATCTTTGTGCCCATATTACACAGTTCCCTGGTCTATATTGATGACATCTTATTATTCTCAAAAGATAAATAGGCCCATGAAGAGTTACTACAACAGTTTCTCGAAATTGTTCAACAGTATGGTATCATGTTGTCCGAAAAGAAAGGGTTTATTTTTCAAAAAGAAATTGAATTTCTTGGAATGAATTTTTCAGAAGGACAGTACCATCCAGACCCACATATTGCACAAGAATTGCTCAAATTCCCAGATGAAAACTTAACTACTAAGGAAATTCAACAGTTCCTTGGTATAGTTAACTATCTGAAGGAGTTTATCCCACACAGTTCAAAGTACACTAGTCAAATTTCCAAGATGCTCAGGAAAGGAGGCCCTCCTTGGGGAAACAGTCAAACTTCAGCTGTAAAGCAATTGAAACAGCTTTGCCAGAACCCTCCTCCTTTAAAGATTCCTGACAAAGGGAAACGCATTCTGCAGACAGATGCTAGTGACGAATTTTGGGGAGCTATTCTCATTTAAGAAACTGATGGGAAAAAGTATTTCTGTGGACATGCCAGTGGACAGTTTAAAAATGCTGAAAAGCATTATCATACTGTTTACAAAGAAATTTTGGCCGTAAAATATGGGATCAAGAAATTTGAGTTCCATCTGATTGGACATCACTTTACTGTACAAATGGACAACTCATCCTTTCCGAAGATTTTTGAATTCAAAAATAAAGGAATTCCAAAGCCACAATTATTGAGGCTAAAAGATTTGTTCTCTAAGTACCAGTTTGAAGTTCAGCATATAAAAGGGGATCGAAATCTCATCCCAGATTTGTTATCAAGGCCAAAACAAGTCCATCTAATCTCTCTCACAAAAACTATCCCCTTGATCTTAATGGCATCTTCATCTCGACCTAAGCCTACTGTATTACCAGAGTTCCCAGAAACCAGTCTTCCTTTGGATAGTCCAGGACGTCTCAAGAGTTATGCTAAAAATCATCTTTTCTATTACCTTGCCAAGTTTCTGTTACTGATGAATATTCCTCTTGAACAGGGAAAATTCTATCCAGATCACCCTTTCCTCCCAATCTTCACGTTTCATACTGAGATTGATTTACCAAGTGAAGGATATTGGTATTTTTGGTGCCTTAGGATGATCAGTTATTTTGCCATTGAAGTAAAACCTAGTTTTCTTTTAAAGGCAATCCGGAAAAGAAGTCTTGAGCCAAGAATCACTAAGTTCTTATATGGATATTGGTCCAGAAAAGACTGGATAAAGGTCTTAAAAGATACCATTAAGGATGTTTCCCATATGAAAAATTCTTATACAGTTATTATATTAAAGAGGCCTTATTATTCAACAGGATATGAAGATAAAATCATCCCTCAAGCTTATGGGTATGTTTTCACTTCTACTGATGGTGGTATGGGAAATCGACCAGAAGAACTTAGAGGGTTACACAAACATCTTTGTAGAATGAATGAAGTCCCTATCAGTCTCATTGAAGATGTAGAGTGTACTTCAAATATGATGATACCACTATATCCTATCTCAGGTCCTAGTTATTCTATGAAAGATTTCCTTCCTTTCTCTCAGGATGAACCAGAAGATATTATTATGGAAGAAAATCCAGAGACATTTCAAGATGCACAAGATCCATGGGATTATGGACCTCTGAATATGAAAGACTTTGATCCAACGATTATGGCTGATACATTTGATCCAATGGTCATGCATACATCTGATGGAGACATTATTCAAGATTCTCCCGACAATAGTCCGTGACAAATTAAAGGAAGGGTCCCAAGCAGCTTTATTAAAGGTTGTGGCTAGTTGTCAAAAGTAATAATGGTGGTGGTCCTTGTTTATGTCGTGTCTATAAAGCAGATTCCTTTCTGGTGGTCTGGACGTATTGTAAAATTATGTTGTATTGTAATTTGCTTGGAGTCCGTCCTCTATATATAGAGGTCTCTTGTATCATAGGATATTCAGAATTCAATAAAATTTATCCTTTGTGTTTAAAACATTATGTCTAGCTAACCTTCCTCTATCTAGTTCTTCGGAAACCTCTCAAAGGTTCTTGATTAATATGCTCTAACCTTATTAATAAGTATGCTCTGTACTTGCCTCTTATGATGATCCTGTACATCAGAAAATTGTTAAGACAATGGAATTGTCCATGAATTAAGCTACGGTCCCTGTATTCCTTGAATTTTGAACAAGTTAAAGAATGGTTGTTTTATTTACATAGATTATATATCTGAGATTGCCTGTAAGTCCCGCTGAGGTCAGGAGTACCGTTAGGGCAATTGGCTTATCATATATATGATTTGTGAGATAATACATCCATTTCATTGATTTTGTTCTTTCTTTAAGGAATTGCAGGGCTCCCGGGGGATGTGGAGATAGGAATCGAATCGATTGAAGAAGAAATTTCCTTACCACAATTTTGATGAGAAAATTTAAGGAAAATTCATGTCTAATTATATTTTATTAATATGCTTTACAACTTAAATAAGGGCATTCTTGTCTTCACAAAAAAAGAAAAAAAATTAAATTATTCACACTTTTAGTAGTAGTATAGATATAGATTATACTACCGAGATTATTTGAACTTCATTTGATTTTATGTTTCAGGAATAGTGTTCTTATTTTTTTGTTTCTCTCTGTTATTTATTCTATGGAAATACTTTTTATGTTGTTTTGTTTATTGTTTTGAAATAATGTTGCATGTATAATTTAGATATTAATAATGTTATTGTGAAATTATCAATTGAAATAACTTTTGGTTACCTCTTTCCTTATTCTGATGAAATTTAGAGAAGTCACCTCGGGATTAAATTCGTGTTGAGCTTTTCTTTGAACACTCGGAGCCGGTACACATATATTTCACCTAATTATTTCTTAGAATTAAGAAAATAAAGGTTTTCATTCTTATAATAATTACTATATTATTGGCCAGGTCTTTTTACATCAGTTTTATATGGGTGAATCATTATACATTCATCTTCAACCATTTTGTGTATATTACTGTAATTTTGAAATAATCATTTGCTACTGAAAATTATTTGGATTTCATTAGCTTGTATTTATTTATACTTTTAAAGCATAGTTAGTTAAGATTGTATAGGTTGTTCTGAAATTCATTTTTTTATCTTACAGATGATAAAAACTATCAAATTGGACAATAGTGTTGAAATGTGAGATATTTTGCTTGAAGATTCTAGAAAATTCTAGGATTATCATGAGATATCATGTAATTGAATCAATTGATAGAAGAATCTAGATAAATCTCATGTAATCCTAAGTATCCAAGATAAATGTGGACAAATCTAGAAAATGTAGATTGTACTAGAAAGCATGGTTAGCTCTAGATAATCTAGAATGTTCCATAGGCAACTATAAATTTGTGTACAACTCAAATGTAAAGTGGGAAATGTAAGAGGAATCAATTGAATAAAATTTCCTCTCTAAAAATTACTCTCCTCCAAATAACAACAAATACTAATAATAAATTAAATCATCAAGTTGATATCAATTTTACAATTGATTCAACCCTCAAAAATCCAACAAGTGGTATCAGAGCTCATTGATCTTACGGGATTGAGTTTAAAAAATGGGTTCATCAAATATAGCGCTTCCTACACCACCGATTTTCAACGGTGAAGACTATGACTATTGGGCGGTAAGAATGAAGGCTTTTCTCGTAGCAAATGAGTTATGGGAAATTGTTGAAAACGGTTATGAAAAATCGGAAGATGAAGGTACTCTTACCGCACCTCAACAAAAGAATAACAAAGAAGAATATACAAATAACATGAAGGCACTTACATTCCTCCAAGCTACCGTTACTAAAGAAATCTTCATCGAAATAGTCGCTACGACTACGGCCAAAGAAGCATGGGAGATTCTTCGAGAAAAATATCAATGCTTGGAGAGCATTTCAATGGCGAAACAAGAAAGAGAAGAGCAAGGAATTAAGCAGCGAATTAAGAGTGCGTTTGTCTCTCGCCTGCAATATATCAAAGACCAGGCCGATTCATTGACGTTGAATTCTGTGATAAGATTGTTAGAAACCGATTTGGGGCTTGAGAAATTTGCATTGGATGCCCACAAAAGATTTATTCGCCTCTACTTTGAAAAGATAATGGATGATGATTATGGTTGCACCTCTGAAACTGCAACTGAAAATTTGGAGAAAAATGTGGATATAAGTAATCCAGAAGCACCAATAATGCTTGAACAACAAGAGACAAAGAAGGGTTCGGAAAAATCCAACAATAAAGAAGAAGAAATAATGGAATACTTCTCTAGGAGCAAATCATTTGAATCTCCGAAAAAATTTAAATCCGTTACAGATAAATTTGCATGTTGTCAAATGACATTTACGGAGACAAGCAATTACAAAGAAACTTCTGAAAAATGGAAAGTTGGAATAAAGGAGGAGATAAAAAAGAACATAAAAGAAACACAGAAGCTGATTGGAGGACCTAATAATAAGAAGGTGCTTCGTGCAAAAAAGGGTTATAAGAAAAGAGCTAATCGAAATGGCACAGTCAACAAGCATAAAGACAAGAGGGTTGCAATGAGAAATGCACAAAAAATGAGGTTCAGCTACAAAGATGCATTTGCACATGTGGCACAGCATAATACAATCAAAAACTTCCATAATCAAAATTTGAGATACTTGGATATAAGCTTGGATTATCAAGCAAAAATCTCAAGGAGGAGTGTTGAAATGTGAGATATTTTGCTTGAAGATTCTAGAAAATTCTAGGATTATCATGAGATATCATGTAATTGAATCAATTGATAGAAGAATCTAGATAAATCTCATGTAATCCTAAGTATCCAAGATAAATGTGGACAAATCTAGAAAATGTAGATTGTACTAGAAAGTATGGTTAGCTCTAGATAATCTAGAATGTTCCATAGGCAACTATAAATTTGTGTACAACTCAAATGTAAAGTGGGAAATGTAAGAGGAATCAATTGAATAAAATTTCCTCTCTAAAAATTACTCTCCTCCAATTAACAACAAATACAAATAATAAATTAAATCATCAAGTTGATATCAATTTTACAATTGATTCAACCCTCAAAAATCCAACAAATAGTCATGCAGGTAAGACAAAATAATTGTTTTATATTTTCCTAAAAAAACTATTTCTAACTATCTGTTGTATGTATGTAGGTCCAAAGAGGACAATAGTCATGCAGGTAAGACAAAATAATTGTTTTATATTTTCCTAAAAAAACTATCAAATTGGACTATAGTCATCCGGATTTAGACCAAGGACTTATGTGTACAATGAATCTCAGGTATGTTTAATGTTATAAGTTTAGTTATTTGGAGAAAAAGTTTCTGAGTAATATGTTCTTCTTATGTAGGCAAGAAAGAGAGCGAACAAGTGTGAGCTGTATTTGTACTATAAAGGTAGTTTTTTTCGTAAACGTGGGGTACTCAGCCGATCCTGGAACAATATTGATGAATATAGACTCAAAAAAATTCAAGATGCGGCATTTGGTCCATGTCATTTACAAGTTGGGAATGTATATACCGGAAGGGCTTTGGTACAGAGTACCAAACGGGGAGTTTGCTGACAGTTCGCGGACTATCAACAGCAATGAGAATATTCGCACCATATTCGATCTTCTTATGGTGTCAGGGACCTACAAATGCCTCTATGCACATGAGCAGTTGGTACGGCTTGATGAAGAGGGACTTTATGTTCATGCACTGCCAAACTCCGTGCCAAGAGTTTTCAACAAGGTGAACAAGCAAGAACCATTAAAGATCATTCGAGGCATGTCCAAGGAAGAGGATGCATTTGATCATATTTATCAAATTAGCCACAAATGCATCTTTGAGGAAGAAGAATGAAATGGAAGAATATGATCAAGTGGCTGGACTTTAAATTACCTCCTCTTTTTTGCAATGGAACTTTTTGAATATATAATTTGTACTCTGAATTTGGTTGGTTGATGTATGTAGTTGTTTTCTAAAAAAATATGGTTGTTTAGTAAGTGTTTTTTGATTGGTAATGTTGATTTGATGAATTTTCAGTGGTTTAGTAATACTATAGTTTTCGTAACTCCATGATCAGATTTCTTTAACGGAGATATGAGTTATACATTAGCACATGATTTTTTTTTTTTTTTTAAAAAACTATGGTTTTTTCAGCTTTAAAGAAATAAGTAAAGTTTGTTTAGTTTAATATTGAATTGATTATATGCATAGGGTATTGGATGTGGAACTGCTACGTTGGTATTTAGCTAACCATTTAACAATCAAGTTTTATACAATTATGTAACTTCAGTAAAATGCACAGATATAACAACCTTTTTATTATAACAAAAGAGTGTGAGATTGAATGATATATTTAGTCTAATCTTTTTTTTTATCAACAGGATTTATGTTCATAGGTTATTAAAACTTGGATGATTTTATTAAATCTATAGTAACAGACTCGTAGGTCTGTTTAACAATTTCACAATCTGACTAATTTATTCTCTAAAAAATGTTATATTAAAGTAAGGGTAAATACCACTTTTGGTCCATCTTATCATTAATTTTTACAGAGTGGTCCCTTTTATGTTTTTTTTCCCACTCTAGTCCCTACTATGAATTATTAGTTTCACTTTAGTCCCTAATATGAATTATGTGTTTCACTATAGTCCTTATCAAGTGGTTCCGATAACACATGACATGCATATGAATATTTTTTAGGGCATTTTCATCCGTTCACTTTTGAGACTATTTGCGATATTGTTTAATTGGTGAGCAATTTTGGTGTTTGAAAAAGATTTTAGGAAAAAACTTTAGTTTGGAACGAAATGTACGATTAAGTTCGATTGGAATGAAAGCCTAGTTTGGAAATTTAGTTTTTTTTTAGATAATTAGAAAGACGAAAATATCCATGATAGTTTACTTGAATGACAAAATTGCCCTCATGAGCATATCACATGTTATCGGAATCGTCTTGGACCACTTGAAAAGGACTAAAGTGAAACAAATAATTCATAGTAGGGACTAAAGTGGGAAAAAAACATAAGAGGGATCACTTTGTCAAAAATTAATGATAAGAGGGATCAAAAGTGGTGTTTACCCTTAAAGTAATTATTGATATAATATAGTTGTTGGATTTTTTGAAATATAAGAATGGGTTTAGTACTGGTGTTAGTGGTGTGGGTGTGTAAGTTGATATCCCAAGTAGAATTTTATGATTTTTTAAATAATTTGCAGTTTTATTAGTACATTTTTATTATTGCACACGGAGAGACAATTTTTCAGATTTAAAAGACATATCTAATAGTTTTAGGATATGCAAAGTTATGATGTACATATAAATTAGAAGCATATTATAATTTGTACTTAGTTAGATTTGTAATCTCCATTAATGGAGTTTTGATCTTATACAAAAGATCGAAGAAAAATAAAAAAGGAAAAAATTGTGTAATGTATATATTTTTACAAAGTAGGATTCAAATCCTATATATATACAAAGATGAGTACTAAAAGAATAACGTTAACTAAGAAAACAAATAAGGAAAAAAGGGAGCAGACTATACATGTAAAAAGAATAAAATCCCCAAATTGAGGCCTTTGTCTTGTATGCAAAAAGAGAAAGAAACGTGGAAAATGAGTATGAGCTCAATACCCCCCCCCCCCTCAAGGTGGACGATGGATATCAAGGACGGTCATCTTGGACAACAAATAAGAGAAACGAGGTAAGGGCAAAGGTTTGGTTAAAATGTCGGCAATTTGGTCGTCTGTTCGAATAGGCATTAATCTGATAGTTCCTTTGCAAACTTGGTCCCTCACGAAATGACAATCTATTTCTATGTGCTTATTTCTCTCATGGAATATAGGATTGTTAGCAATATGTGTGGCGGCTTAATTGTCGCAAAAAATGAGAGTAGAGGACAACGTGTCAATCTGAAAACTCTTGAGTAGTTGTTGTAACCATATTAGTTCACTAGAGACTGTTGCTAAGGCCCTATACTCTGCTTCAGCAGAGGACTTAGAAACAATGGGTTGTTTCTTGGACTTCCATGAAACCAAGGAATCACCTATGTAAACACAGAACCCTGTGGTAGAACGTCTAGTGTCAGGACAAGAACCCCAGTCGGCATCTGCATAGTCTTTAAGTGTTGTGGATGAATTTGCTGAAAAAAATAGACCTTGTCCAGGTGTAAACTTAAGATATCTCAGTATATGATGAACCGCTTCCAAATGAGGTTTTCGAGGCTTGGAAACAAACTGACTTAACTTGTGTACAACATAAGTTATGTTAGGCCTTGTAATAGTTAAGTAGAGCAGTCTCCCAATCAGCCTTATGTAAGCTGACTCATCAGTTAATAAATCCCCATCCTCAGAGTTGTATTTGTGCTTAGGATCCATTGGTAGAGTTAGTGGTTTGGAACCAAGATAACCTGTATCTTCAAGAATCTGCAGTGTGTATTGTCTTTGACATAACATGATGCCGTTTCTGGTTCTTGCAAATTTCAATACCCAAGAAATATTTTAGATTTCCTAAGTCCTTTACTTTGAAGTGATTTTAGATAAAACACTTGAATTTGCTAATTTCATCAGCATTAGGACCTGCAATTAAGATATCATCAACATAAATAAGTAAGCAAATAAAGGATTCACCAGTGCCCTTAGTAAATAATGAGTAATCTGATTTGGATTGCATAAAACCAAATGTAAGTAGACTTTCAGTAAATTTAGCATTCCACTGTCTTGAAGCCTGTTTGAGGCCATAAAGGGACTTTTGCAGTTTGCAAATCAATTTCACAGAGCTTGTAGGTGCAATTTTAGGTTTGTAACCCAAAGGTAAATCCATAAACACTTCCTCATGTAAGTCTCCATTGAGAAATGCATTGTTAACATCCATCTGAAAAAGATGCCAGTTCTTGATTGCTGCTAGAGATAAAAGTACTTTAAATGAAATCATTTTAGCAACAAGAGAAAAAGTGTCAGTAAAATCTACTCCTTCTTGTTGTGTGTACGCCTTGGCCACTAATCTGGCCTTGTATCTGTCTATTGAACCATCTGGCTGCCTTTTGATTCTATAAACCCATTTACATCCTATGGAGTGTTTACCCTTTGGTAGATGCACCACTGACCAAGTGTTTGTATTTTCAAGAGCTTGCAATTCCGCAGACATAGCAAGTCTCCAGTTACTACTCTTGACAGCTTGATGATAAAATGTAGGTTCAACCTCAGTAGATATGTTGAGGATAAAAGATTTGTGTTCCTCGGAAAGTCTTGAATATTGTAGATAATCTGAAAGAGGGTATAGAGTGCTGCAAGGAGAAACATTAGAGATAACAGAAGAATAGTTGCAGTGATAATCATTTAAGTACCCATGTTTAGTTATAGTCCTTGAAGATCTTCTAACATTAGATGGTGGAGCAGAAATAGGGTAATCAATATTAGTATTAGGGGATGTCGTGTTACTGTATGAATAATCAACATCAAACGAAGTAGTGTCTCTATAAGAAAAAAAATTAGGAGTAACTAGATGTTTAAAAGGATCAGTAAGATGATCATTTGTGGATATATTGTGAAAAGGAAAAGAGTCTTCATGGAAAACTACATCCCTAGAGATAAAAATTTCTTTAGTGTGTACATCATAAA
The DNA here is from genome assembly GCA_003313485.2 of Penstemon barbatus. NCBI lineage: Eukaryota > Viridiplantae > Streptophyta > Magnoliopsida > Lamiales > Plantaginaceae > Penstemon > Penstemon barbatus. The sequence goes on along the minus strand of CM064884.1, from coordinate 38,245,687 downwards.
GTTTATAACCTTTTACACCAATAGGATAGCCTATGAAAGCACAACGCCTTGCTCTAGGATCAAATTTAGTTTTATGAACCTTTAAAGTGGAAGCAAAGGCTAAACAACCAAACACATTAAAAGTAGAATAATCAACATTTTTATGATAAAGTCTTTCAAAAGGTGATTTATGATCCAAAACTTTAGATGGAATTCTATTAATAATATATGCAGCAGTGGAAACACAATCTGTCCAGAGTCAATAGGTATTTTAGAGTCAAATAACAAAGCTCTAGCAACATTTAAAAGATGTTGATGTTTTCTTTCCACCACAGAATTTTGCTGGGGAGTTTCAACACAAGAAAACTGATGGAGAATGCCATGTTTCTCAAAAAGATTTGTAAACATAAATTCAGGTGCATTATTACTTCTAAACATTTTAATTTTAGAATTAAACTGAGTATCAACCGATTTAATAAAGTAGGGTAAAACAGTGGCAATATCAGATTTATTCGTCAAAAAACATATCCAGGTGAATCTAGAAAAATCATCAACTAATGTAGCAAAATACCTATAACCAGTATGAGAAGTAATATGGAAAGGGCCCCAAATATCACAATGAAGCAGTTCAAAAGGTTTACTTGAAAAATTATTATGAGAAATAAAAGGAAGTCTGCTCTGTTTAGCAAGAGGACTAATATGACAAGTAGTTTCATTACAATCATTAGAAAAATCTAAATTTAAAGAACTCTTAAGCCAAGTCAAGGCTTTTAATGACATATGTCCTAATCTTTTGTGCCACAACATGGTGGAAGCTTTATTACAATATGCAGTAGTAGTCTCTTGAAATGTAGGACAGTCCAGAACATACAAGCCCTCTAAGATTCTACCCATGCCAATCATCTTCTTTTGGGAATCCTGAATTAAAAAATTATGATTATTGAAATTAATAGAAATATTAGTTCCTTTCAATAGTTCACTAACAGAAAGAAGGTTAAATTTGAAATGAGGTATATAGAATACATCTTTTAAAAAAATATGCTCATTAATGAGAACATCGCCTATCTCTTTGACTTGAAAGCTAGAATTATCAAGTAGTATGATTTTGGCATTGAGAATGGGTTTAAAAGATTTGAATAAATTCTTATTATTGCATATATGTCTAGATGCTCCAGAGTCTATAATCCAAGAATTTTTAATAAAACTATTGTTGGAATCATTAATACTTAAAGAAATACCTGAGACAGAGGAGATGTTAGCAACTGTGTCATTATCGGTCTTTGTGTTGTTGGAAGAGTTGGTCATCTGAGAAGAAAACAAAGACATAAGCTGCTGACATTGTTGTGGATTGAGACTCTGAAAAAGTTCTCCCATAGTAGCTTGTGTAGAAGCAGAAGTGATATCAGAAATTTGATTAATATTTTGATTATAATTTCCAGGTGGCCTAGGTTTAGGCTTGCATCCAATTGGATAACCATGTATCTTGTAACATTTTTCTATAGTATGACCAGAAAATTTGCAATGAGTGCAGTACAATTTTTCTTTTGATTTGAAAGTATTTGTGTTGGGATTGAGATTTTGATTGATAGGTAATGGACTAAAGGTATTCCTGTTGTTATTAGAATAATTTGAATAATTTGGCATGATCATTCTTGGCAGCAAAGATCAAATAATTTGAATTAGTAGTAAAGGAATTTGAACCAATAAAACGTTGGATCTCTTCTTGAGTGATTAGAGAGAAAACTTTGTTTATGTTAGGCAATGGATCCATAAGGAGGATTTGTCCTCTGATTTGACTGTAAGACTCATTGAATCCCATTAAAAATGCCATAACATATTCAGAATGGTAGTATTCTTGAATACTTTGAGCCTCTGTGTAGGTACAATCAGGCCTATGATTAGATAGTTCATCCTAAATAGTTTTGAGTCGCGTAAAATAAATGTTGACAGATTCTTGACCCTGTGTAAGATTGGCCAATTCTTTGTGCAGACGAAAAATTCTAGGGCCATTGCGTTGTTGTAATCTTGTTTTAAGGTCATCCCAAATTTCTTGGGCAGTAGTGGTGTAAATGAGACTAGCTTGAATTTCTTTTGTTACTGAATTCATTAACCAAGTCATAACAGCATTATTGTTTCTATTCCAAGCAGATAACAAGGAATCAGTAACAGCAGGCTTGGGAATGGATCCATCAATGAATCCCAATTTATTTTTCATGGTAAGTGACATAATTATGGCACGGCTCCAAGATGCATAGTTGTCCTGGGCCAAAGGATTGGAAACCAAATTAACTCCGGAATCCGAAGGATGAAGATAAAAGGGCGAAGCAGGGTCCTCCAATGGCGGACGCGAACGAGGAGGATTATCAAAAGCCATGAAAAGAAAAATAGATCTGGAAATAAAAGATGAATAATTTCAGAGAATTTGAGCGGAAATCGTATATGATAAAACTGATACCATATTATAATTTGTACTTTGTTAGATTTGTAATCTCCATTAATGGAGTTTTGATCTTTGACAAAAGAGAAGAAAAACCAAAAAGGAAAAAATTGTGTATTGTATATATTTTTACAAAGTAGGATTCAAATCCTATATATATACAAAGATGAGCACTAAAAGAATAACGTTAACTAAGAAAACAAATAAGGAAAAAAGGAAACATACTATACATGTAAAAAGAATAAAATCCCCAAATTGAGGCCTTTGTCTTGTATGAAAAAAGAGAAAGAAACGTGGAAAATGAGTGTGAGCTCAATAATTTTAAAATTTTCGTTTTAGTAATGAAAGCTTAAGATTGAAGTTCATGGGTGTCAAGTAGAAAAGAATTTCGTGTTTGATATTTGAAATTTTATTTGGTACTCGAAGTTCCATTTTATAGTTAATCGAATTGAAGAAATGTTTAGAGGGAAAATTGCATATTTTGTACCATATAATAGGACATTTTGCAATTTTGATATCACTAGAACAATAAATGCATATTTAGTAAATTAATTTAAAGTTTACTTGAAATGTTCATGGCACCGTCACATAAATTGATGACATGACCAAGTATTCTCGTCTTTTGGAGAAAAAATTATCACATTAATTCATCTTTTTGAGGGAAAATTATAACGTCTCCCTCATGTTTTGATGATTTTCACACCAAGAAGAGGATTAACAATCATGCACGGTGCACGTGGTCAATTTCTTCTATTTCGGTCCAGTTATTTGATGATAGTATGAACATTGCAACCAATATTTAAACTGTGGTACTAAATATGCATTTATATATCTAGTGGTATAAACATTTCAAATGGTCTATTGAAATCTGCAATTTTCCCAATGCTCAAAGTTGTATGCATATACATATTCTGCCCTAAAGTTTTTCTATCTAGAGAAAAACCCATCTCAGGGTTTTGAAGGTACAAAGCTGATCTATTGGTGTTAAACATGTTAAAATCAGCTACATGGGGTGACTTAATGGCAATCTATCCCCTTGATATTCATTATGTTTAATTTACCTCCCTGTTAATTTGATAAAAAAATACTCTACCCCTGTAATTTTATAAGTCTCCCTGGCCATTTTATATGTGACACTTTACCTTCCTGTATTATGATAATGTGGCAGTTTACTCCCCTACGTTTTGACAAATTTGACAATTTACCTCACGTGTTATGATAAATTTATTAATTTACCCTCCTATGTTCCAAACCATTTTACAAACTCCGGCTCAATGGGTAAATTGTTTCTTTAATTTTTTTATAAGGGGATAAATTACTCTTTTTTAAATTACAGGAAATAAATTGAACATTATAAATATCACAGGAAGATAAATTGCTTTTAACCCACTTCGGGTTGGTGAATGAAGGTTGGATGGTTTTTCCTCAAGTTTGAGTGACGGATCAATCTCTTATCAGTTGTATGTTTGTATTCCCTTTAGTTTCTATTGTTATTGAGCTTAAATCACAATCTTCTATCATTTGGAGGAGGCTTTTAATTTTGTTCTAAGGATTTTGGGCTTTTTCTATGGGTGAAATACAATTTACCCCCTTAAAGTATGAGGGTGGTATCAATTACCCCCCTAAAGTATCACTTGTAACACTTACCCCCTTCTTTTATAGTTTTAGAGTTTTTATTCCAAAAATACCCCCACTCCTTTTATAAAAATAAATATTTTTATTAATTTATCAACAAAAAATTGTCTCTTTATTAATTATGAATCCATCCATCCACCAAACAATATTATGTTTCAATTTCTTCATGTATTTAGTTCCTTCGCATTTCTTGTCTCAATTTTATCTTCATTTTCTAATTTTTTTTATTCCTGTTTCAATTTGTTTTTTTATTTTGGTTTCAATTTCTTTCTTCATTTATATCTCGATTTTTTCTTTACAATTTGGCTCATATTTATTTGGTGATAATTATCTCCTTTGTTTTTGTTACAAACTATAATTCAAAATTTTGAGTAATTCTCCTTCAAGATTTTACTCAAAAAATACATACCAAAAATAAATGAGATAACTACCACAAAATAAAAATTGAGAAAATATAAAGAAAAAAAAATTGAGATGGACAAAACTGAAATAGAAAATAATGAATACAAATTGAACATAAAGAAAGAAAAAAAATGTGATGAAATTTAAGAAAAGAACTGAGATTGCAAAACGGAAGGTAACAAAAAAAAAATGAAAAGATTGAAACATAATGTTGTTTGGTGGATGAATGGATTCATAATTAATAAAGAGACAATCTTTTGTAGATAAATTAATAAAAATATCTATTTTTAATAAAAGGGGTGGGGGGTATTTGTGAAATAAAAACTCTAAAAATATAACAGAGGGGGGTAAATGTTACAAATGATATATTAGGGGAGTAACTAATACCACCCCCATACTTTAAGGGTGGAAACTGTATTTCGCCCTTTTTCTATTGGTTTTCCACTTTCCTTGTTTACCAATATCTTGTGTTTCATTTATGTTTTAATTCTAGTTTTTCTAAATGAATGTTTATTTATCAAAAAGAAAAGGAATTAAAGAAATGTTACGACCAAACTCATAAAATTCCTATGTAGTATAATCCATCTTAAAGTCGTATGCCACAATATATCATGAAATACAACTTCAAAGGGGAATTTGTTTTTTACTGCCACATGATATAGTCCACATTACAACTTTGATACAATTGGCCACGGAAATGAAAATTTTAAATCACAGTTTATGTTTTTATTTTAACTTCATACCAAACCCTATTTTCTGGATGGAGACGGACGGAAAAGCGGTACGTCATGCTTTTTTGTCCATCTCAGTCCAAAAATTGGGTTTCTAATGAACGTTGCAACGAAAACTTAAATTGTGGTATCAAATTCATTTTTTAGTGTTTAGTGGTATCAAAGTTGCAAGGTGACATATCACGTGGTACCAAAAAAGCGAATTGACATGAAAATTTCAACGTTGCTATGTTTTAATAAATCTTGAAGAGAATATTTTTTATCAATCTAGTAGACTTAAACTGCCTCGTTGGTCGATTTCTAGGTCGAGCTCGACCACAAGACCACAGTCTTAATTAATTGGAACTGGTAAAATAAATGAAAAAGGCAGAACACAAACCTGTATTTGATGCGTCCCCTAGTTCTTTTTTGCAGAGGAGCATACAAGAGTGATATTGATTCGGCTCATCACCAAATTAACTGCTGCATGCATGCATGCTAGTTTTAATGCAAAATATGGTGCTGAGCCGAAAGCAATATCACGCCATGTCTACTTCTCAAATTTTTTTATTTTTTTTTAATTCTTCCATGGATTATGAAATGGTGCAATGAACCTTTCCTCGTGAGAACTTTTCTCTCCCTTATGGGAATTTTCTCTCTCCTCGTGAGATTTTAGTTTTCTTCTATCTAGGGTTTGGGTACTCTTATTATTGTGGTGGCTTTCATGGGCGACGTTATTTCTCGATTGAGATCTAATCTGAAATTGACTGAGGATGAGGAAGTGGAAAGTAGCCCTCCCATGGAGGCGTGGACTATTGCTAATAATAATACTGAGTTGCAATTGGTGGGTCGTTTATTGACACATAAAGATATTAATTTGGAAGCACTGGAGCGTACGATGTCGATGGTGTGGAGCCCCGTCCACGGAATTTCAGCGGAAAAGATAGGGGACGGACGATTTTTACTTTTAAGCATAAATTGGATCGCCAAAAGGCTTTGGAGGAGGGTCCATGGTGTTTCGAGAAAAATCTAATTGTGCTGAATTCGATTGCAGAGGACGAAAATCCTAAAAATACTGATTTGGATTGGTGTGATTTCAACGTACACGTGGTAGGTCTGCCTTTAAGTCGTATGAATTTGGTGATGGCTAGACATATTGGTGATTCCATTGGAAAATCAAAGGTGAATAGTGTTAACGACGACTTTCAGATCTGTGGTGCTATTTTGAGAATTAGAGTGGCTTTAAATGTGATGAAACCTTTACGTAGAATCTTGAAATTGAGTACGGATAGAGGGGGTATTATGGAGGTATCTTTTTGTTTCGAACGGCTTCCAAACTTTTGCTACTTATGTGGTTCTATGGCGCACATATCTGGGGGTTGCCGTAAACAATACCTACTCTCGTCGGAGGAGAGGGAAGGGGAAACACCGTATGGCCCGTGGTTGAAGGCTACTATACCTCCATAATCCCAGTCCAAGAATTCTAAGAAGCCGGAGAGAGCAAGAGGGGCCGCATCGAATGTAGGTGAAGGGGGTTCAGGCGCTACGTCGGAGACTCCGACTGAAACGGAAGAGGAAAGGAGTGCTATGTCTAGGGACAATCTGGTCTTTTCCTATAATAATGATCATCATCAGTCCGAGAAAAATCTTAACAATATAGGAAGTTCCCGTAATTTAAGCATGGTTCCGTTTGATATTAATTTTCAAAGAGATTCGGGGGAGGATCTCGTGGATTCTACTACGCGCGTGGCTCCACTGCCGGGTAGGTTGGGAAAATCTTTATTGCTGGACCCGAGTTTATTTCTCGGGTCGGGAGGTGGAATGGGTCCTTTACATATTGCTCCTGGGACAATTAATAATTGTGGTGGGCCTATTATTTTTTAGAGGCAGCCTTGGATAAATTTAATTCCCCGACCCGCTCTAATAGCCAATCCCGCAGGGGCAGAGGATGAGGTACTGTTCGGAAAACAATATCAGCTAAAGGGAGTAACGATGATGAAAATAATTCAGGGGTGAAGAGAAAACGTGGAGATGGTTCAAGCAAGCCTTGGAAGGTGGTTGTCAAAGGAATGAAATCAGTTATTATTGAAGATATGGACATTTCGGAGGATGAAAGGAGAAATAAACAAATTGTTATTCGAGATATTGTGAACCCTAGTTCAAATTTCTTAACGGCGAAGGCTGCCAAGCAGTCCCGCCGATCGCCATGAGTTGTCTAGCCTGGAACTGTCGGGGTTTGGGGGGGGTCCCGAAAGTTTCGTACACTCGGAGACCTTATCCGAGTTCATAACCCCCACCTCTTCTTTCTTTGGGAAACAAAAATATCTGCCAGAAAGTTTGAGGTTATCAAGATGAAATTAAATATGAATGGTGTTTGTTTTGAGTCTAGGGGTTTATCGGGAGGTTTGGCTCTGCTATGGCTGAAGGATTTGCAAGTTGTTTTGCAAAGTTTGTCTTTTAATCATATTGATGTTGAAGTATATGAGGATGATTCAAATATTAGCTGGAGATTTATCGGGTTTTATGGGGACCCAGATGATACTCTTAGAGATATATCTTGGCAGTTGTTACGTAAATTGGCTACATTGTCAAATAAGCCTTGGCTTTGTGCTGGGGATTTTAATGCCATGCTTTCAATTTCGGAAAAGAGCAGTAGGCGTTTAGCTTCTTTTAGTGATATTCAAGACTTTAGTGAATGTTTACGGGATGCGGGTCTTACTGATTTGGGCTTTGTAGGTTACCCATATACCTGGTCTAATAATAGGAGATTTCCGTTTACTACCAGGCAGCGTATTGACAGAGCGTGCGGTGATTCAGATTGGCTGGAGAATTTTCCGGATCACCGTGTGGTTCATTTGGATACGTTAGGTTCTGATCATATTCCGATCCTTATTGAATTGAAGAGCCGAAGATTTTCTAAGCAGGTGAGGCAGAATAGGGGGTTCAAGTTTGAGGCTATGTGGCTAAAATCTGAGGATTGTGCGAAAATTATAGAAGATAATTGGTATGCTAGTATGGGTCTGGAAGATTCGTTACATCAATGGAGTCAGCTGGATAATTGCAAGATTGGTTTAGTAACTTGGAGTGAACTTTCTTTTGGTGGAGTTAAAAAACAAGTGGCTAAATTAAAAGAGAAAATAGTCACTCGTAAAAAAGGGATTATTACTGATGCTGTTAGCTTGGAAATCAAGGAACTTACGAAAGAGTTGGACGACTTGATGGATAAAGAAGAAATGATGTGGAGGCAACGTGCCAAAGCCCACCGGCTACGAGAAGATGATAAAAATACTAAATTCTTTCATGCTAAAGCCACATCGAGGAGAAAGAAGAACACTATTTCGGGTCTTCGAAATGCAAACGGTGTTTGGTGCGATAAAGAAGCCGAGTTGGAGGAAATTGTGTCAGATTATTTTCGTAACATTTTTACCTCAAAGAACCCCTCGACTGACGAGTTAGAAGAAGTGCTTAGTGCAATTGAACCGAGAGTTACAAATGAGATAAATAATTTGCTTTTAGAAGAGTACACGGCTGATGAGGTTAAGAAGGCACTGGATAATATGCACCCGTTGAAATCACCGGGTCCAGATGGCTTTCCGATAATTTTTTATCAAAGGTTCTGGCATTTAGTGGGACATGATGTCACGAGATGGACTCTCCGGCTGCTTAATCAGAAAGTTTTCCCTTCAGATTGCAATTTCACCCATATTGTGCTCATTCCGAAATGCTCTGATCCGGAGTCGATGTCCCAATTTAGACCGATTAGTCTAAGTAATGTTATTTATAAAATTGCTTCGAAAGCTATTGTAAACCGTTTAAAATATCATATGAATCATATTATCTCTGAATCTCAATCAGCTTTTGTTCCTGAAAGGCTAATATCTGATAATATTCTTATTGCGTATGAGGTTGTGCATTATATGAAACGAAGTAAGGCAGAGCATATGGCTATTAAACTTGACATGAGCAAAGCATATGATCGGATTGAATGGCTATTTTTACGTAATGTTATGCTTCGATTGGGTTTTGATGAGCGATTTGTAGAACTAATTATGCTTTGTGTTTCTACGGTTACCTACTCATTTGTATTAAATGGGGGGTCATTTGGCTTTCTGACGCCTGAGAGAGGTATTAGACAAGGGGATCCGTTATCTCCTTATTTGTTCTTATTTTGTGCCGAAGCACTTAGTGCCCTTATTAAACCTGAGGAATCAAAAGGGAATATTGCTGGATTAGCTATTTGTCATGGAGCCCCGAAAGTCTCTCATCTTCTCTTTGCAGACGATACAATGATCTTCTGCAATGCGAACGTTTCATCGGCTGTATGTGTTAAGAAAATTCTTCATACATACGAAGCTGCCTCCGGTCAATTTGTCAACTTCCAAAAATCGAGTGTTGCTTTTAGTAAATCCGTAAATGCTGAAGCTATAAAATCGATATGTGCGCATCTTCCTATGGAGGTGGTTAACAAGCATGATAAATATTTGGGTCTACCCTCGGTAATTGGCAAATCCAAACGTGTGGCTTTTGCTACTATTAGAGACAGGGTTTGTAAACGCCTCCAAGGGTGGAAAGAGAGATGGCTTTCGAAAGGAGGTAAGGAGATTTTGCTTAAAGCTGTTATTCAAGCAATCCCTTCTTTTGCTATGAGTTGTTTTCGACTTCCACAATACTTTATCACTGATATTGAGAGGTTGATGGCTAAATTTTGTTGGGAGAATACGCAAGGTCATGGAATTCACTGGGTTAAGTGGCAAACTTTGTGCAACAGTAAAGATTTCGGTGGACTTGGCTTTCGAGACTTGTTTGCTTTTAATACAGCCTTTTTGGCGAAGCAAATTTGGCGTCTTTTAGAGTCTCCGAACATTTAATTGAGCCAAATTTTCAAAGCACGTTACTACCCAAATACGGATGTGCTTGGTTCAGTTTTGGGTTCTAATCCGTCTTACAAGTGGAGAAGTATTAGGGGAGCAAAGTATATTGTTGAAGAAGGCATTCGTTGGCGAATTGGAAATGGAGCTTTGGTGAATATTTGGGGCGATCGCTGGATTCCTAGGGAACGTACGCTTCAACTGTTCACTCCTAGAGGTTTGTATTCTCCGGACTTGAAGCTGAGCTTTTTGATTGATAGTAATTCAGGACAATGGGATATTGCTCGGGTTAATTCAATATTTGATCCGGAGGATAGTCGCTGCATTTTGTCAATTCCTTTGGGCAGCAATGGAAATGTTGATCAACGAAATGTCGAAGGTGTGATCAAAATAAATTTTGACGCAGCAGTTAACGAAATTGATGGTTGTTGTGGTTTTGGTGGTCTAGCCAGAGATCATTCTGGCGTTTGTCTGGCTTGGTTTTCATTACATCATGCTCAGGCCTTGGATGCTCCCTCAGCCGAAGCTATGGCAGCCGTACGAGCTTTGGAGTTTGCTAGAGTTCAACAGTGGAATAATATTGTATTAGAAGGGGATTCTAGTGTAATTATAAATGCTATTGGTGGGGAAGTGAACTCTAGTACTCATTACGGCAACATTATTGAAGACACTAGAAACATAGCTCGGGGGTTTGGAGTTTTTAAGGTTCAACACATCTTGAGAGAAGGAAACAAAGCCGCCCACGAAGTTGCTAATTTGTCTAGAAAAGAACAATTTAATTCTGTCGTTCTTCCGCTTCCTATTCTCAATATTGTAAACTCTGATTTGATCCATTAATACAATTCACGTGTCTTCTCAAAAAAAAAAAAAAAAAAATACAATGTGCTTAAAATTTCTCTTAGGCTATTTTCAATAATTTCCTGAGGCTATTCCCAGGTCAGCCCCCGAGCTAGCCATGCCTCGGGATGATCATCTCCAGTGGTGTTCTCCAGCATTCAATATTTTCTAATTTTTTCTCTTCCCCACTCCCATCATTATAATAATAGTTTTTTAGATTGTTTTTAATATTGATATTAATAATAATTATTATTATTATTTTAATAATATAATTAATTTAAAAATATTTATTTCTTTAAGTTTTAATTCAAATTATTTGTCGGTGTTTAATTATATTTTAAAGTAATTCTAATTCTAACTTAGGAGAAAATTTTATTCTTATTAAATCATTTGTCTAAGAGTGTAAATATATTTTCAAGTATGTATTTCTCACTTTAAGTACTAGTCTAAGTTGTTTTCCTAAGTGTGCATTTATATTTTCAAGTAATTCTTATTCTAATTAATTGGGAAATTTTAATTTTATTTTTATAAAATCATTAATAATTAGAATAAATCAAATTATTTACTAACAAATTATTATCAAATAATATACAAAAGAATTATTTACAAATTTTAAGCGCTATTTTTTTAATACAAGAAACAATTAAAACCATTATTTAATTTTATTATTATTAAACCATTAATAATTAGAATTGTTATTATAAATCAATAATAATAATTAAAACATATACTACTAATTGTATTATAGTATTAACAAATACTCCCTCTGTCCCAATTTTTTTGCTCCCCAGGTACAGTTGACCAGTCAACTTGACCAAATTTGTAGAAATTATAATAAATAATTTATTTAATATATTTCACTAATAAGTTGATAATATCTTATGACACTATATATATTAATATTTAAAATGTTTAATACACCACAAATGTGAATAATTTAATATGATAAGTCACCTAAAAGATTAAAAACTTTGACCGAGTACTGTAGCAAAGGGAGCAAAATAAATGGGACGGAGGGAGTATTAAAAAAATTAATTCCTAAATTAAAACAATTTTCATACATTTAAGATAATTAAAACAATTTCTATACATTTAAAATAATTAGAACAATTAATTATAACAATTAAAAACTAAAAAAAAAAAAAAAGGGAACCAGTCAGGTGGTGCCTAAACTCTCCCATCTTCTTCCCCAACTAGTGACGCGTGCCCGTTCTCCACTCAATTCCCCGTTGCGACCGCGACCCAGCCCACGCTACCTCACGAGCCGCCCCGCCCTGCTGCTGGAGATGACTCCCCAGCCCAGCCAGGATCTCACGCGCGCCTCGAGTCCACGGTTGGAGTTGCACTTACTTTATTATATAATGCAAGAGATTGATCACTTTAAAGTAATTTATCAATTTTTATTTTATTTTAGACTAAACAATTATAATGGAGTGGTCAAATTTAAAAAAGCAATATCATTAGTGAAATCTAGGCACCTTATCTGATAGACGAATTCAAAGAATATTTTTCTAAAAATAGGAACACTCGAAGGTTCTATCCCAATCAAGATGAATAATCGAAATAATTTGAGTGATTTTCTATACATAAGCAAAGAAAATTAAGGGGAAAATTGCAAATTTGGTAACATATAACAGAACACTTTGTATAAAAGCATAATTAGTATCATAATTTATATATTGGTTACAATATTCATATCAATGTCAAATAATTAGATTGAAATGTATGAAATCGGTCAAATGCAATGTGATTTTCAAGCTTGGTATGAATGTTGCAAGGTGTATTGCAAACTTAAATTGTGGTATAGAATTTGATTTTCTTTGACCATTGATACCAAAGTTGCAAGGTGATTTATAAGAAAATAAATTTCCCCAACTTCATAATATTAATTTACGCATTTGATTTTTAAATTAAATAAGTTCAAAGAAAGTCAAATACACAATACGAGGACGGCGGAGCTTTTTGCAACTAAATTTCACTCATAGACTTTAGAATCTCAGATGATCTAGTTTCATTCATAAAATAAATTTCCAATGGGCTTTGGAGAACTATGTCACATACAAAATAAGCTATAAGGGTCTATTTGAATGGGTTTTGGCTCGGTTTTATGGGTCTCAGTTTAAAAAAAAATGGTTTATGTGGTTTCGATGAATACTTAGAGACTTCATTTGGATGTGTTTTGATTGTTGAATTTTGTGGTTTGAATAAGTTGAAACACCATTTGGATTGGGTTTATATGTTGGGATTTAAGGAAAAAAATAGATGGTAGGTGTCAAATCAATGTCTTTTTAGTGAAATTTAGGAAAAAAAATAGGTGGCATGTGTCAAATCAATATTTTATATGTTTGAAGAGTTTGAGTGTGAGTTTTTGAATTGATTTTGTATGGTTTCATAGGTTTGGCGAAAACTCATTTGAAAGAGTTTTGACTCGGTGTCGCTAAGCCCGCAAAATCGGGCCAAAGTCCATCCACATGCACCCGAGTCAATTTTTTTAACTTGGATTGGTGAGGTCCGCCAGGCCCTTTCAATAGTGCAACGTATGGTCCAAGTGGTTCAAGTAGCAAGATATCTTATTGGATCTTCCCCTTAAAATAATAATTTAGTATCGTATAAATTAATGACTCACGTATGAGATATTAAACTGATCGATACGAAATTATACTACATTTAATTGCCAAATGGCAGAGAAAGGTCCGAGTACTAATGAAATGAAACTCTCAATTTGTTGGATGAAGATGTAGAAGAAGTGCAAGGAGATAAGAGAGGTTTTGATGATTTCCAAAATATCAGAATTAGCCAAGTAAGGAATGCTTGGAACCTCAAAGGTCCAGAAGACTACTGATCTTAAGCTGACTTCGTAATCAGACGGGTAGGTTATCAGCTGAATCAAATCAGATGAGTTCAAGTTTGATCAGCAGAGTATTTATCAGAAGGGTTACTTCGATCAGCAGAGTGGAAGAGATCAAGGAGTCTGCCCAACGGTAATAAATGCACTTCGAGTAATAAATGCTGCAAGAGAAGGGTATTAATGACAAATGATTGAAGACATTCTCGGATCAGCAGGGCACATTTAATGCAACTGGAAGAATAGTACAACAGAGTGTACAGTGCAGCAATTGCAGGGAGCCGTTCCAGGAACAGGGGGACCAGTAGTTGTAGCTTTGAAATTTATCTTACTTTCAACTGATAGATTTAAAAAACAGTATAAATATAGCTGAATTCAAGAATTGGGAAAAACACAACAATCTGAGAATTCATACGCGAAGCAGAATTTCTCTAAGTCTCAAAAGCTCAAGAATAACTCACTCGTCTGCTGAAGTCTTTTGTTGACATAAGCTGAGATGAAGTCAAAAGATAAATTATTTTCTCTGTAATAGGAGTGTTGTGAGAAGCGTAGGTCTATCTAAGTGAGTGATCTAGCTTCAGAGGACAGGAGTTTCTTTGTGAATTCCTGTTGTTAACTTACGGCTCATCATTTGTTGTACATCGTAAGTATAGTATATTGTAAACTGTGTATTTATAGTATAACCCAAGATCTAAGTGACTTAGAAGAGTGGACTAAAGGATTTTTACCTATAAATCACTATAAAAATTCTTTGTGTTTTTAACTTGCATGTTTTAAAGTTGCATAAGAACACTTATAAAAGTGTTAGTAAGATTTTTCAAAGGAGTTTGCTAAAACTGGTGGATAAAATTCTTTCTAAGTATACTTGTGAAAACACTATTTTATATCCGCTGCAAGTATTCTGAATGAAAATTTGATTTTGCTGTAATCAGCTAAGTTATCATCAGAAGAGTGGTCAACTCTGTTGTTCAAGCTTTGTGCACGATCAGCCTAGTCTGCTTACAATTCTCGATCAGCTTAGTCTGCTGACAGATGACTTGAAAAGTTTTTAAAATCTAAAATTTTCAGAGGTCTATTCACCCCCCTAGACCTCAACTGGCCATTTGGGACCAACAAGTGGTATTAGAGCGGGTGATTTATTAGAATCAACTGTCTGATCAACGAGCTTAATCCTAGTGTTTTTCAAAGTTTTTAAAGTCTTAAAACGAGCACATATTTGAAAATTAAATACTCTTTGAAAATTGACTGTATCAGCCAATGTTCCCCACATCGGCGGTATGAGTTTTGAGGATTAGAAGATTAGGATGGAGATCTTCCTTGCTTCTTACAAAGACATGTACACATGCATTACAAAAGGTCCATTCAAGATCACCAAGACTATAGAGGTTGATGAAGTTGATATAATGGTGAATAAAGAACTTGAGGAGATGACAGCGGAAGAAATGAAGCTGTTTAATCTTGATAAGGTTGGCCGTTTCGTCATGACCAAGGCCTTGGACAACGATCGGTTTGACAAAGTCAAGCATTGCAAGACTTCAAAGGAAATGTGGGATAAGGTCCATGAATTAGCGATGAAAACGATGCCATAAAGGAGCACCGTGTTGCTCTTGAAAAGTTAGACAACTTCAAGATGAAGTCTGCGGAAACCATTGACCAGATGGATACAAGGTTTACAAGGACGCTGAATGAAGTTCTAAAGCTGGAAAAGACCTTCACTGACAAAGAGATCAATGTCAGAGTACTGAAGGCTCTGCCTCCGAAATTCAACATGAAGGTGATTGTTGGTCCCAAGTGGTCAGATGAGGTCTAGAAGGGGGGGGGGTGTGAATAGACCTCTAAACTTTTTGCAAATTTTCACTTTAAAACCTTTTTGTTAACTTAAACAGACTAAGCTGTTCTCAACAGTAGGTTCCTCGGCTGATCGCGAACAAATCTTTGAACAGCTTCGTAGACCACTAAACTGATAGTTACTTAGCTGATTTTATCAAAATCAGTTTTAATACTTAGAGTACTTGCAGCGTATTTATAAAGTGTTTTTCACAAGTAAACTTAGCAGTTTGAAAGTTTGTTCCCCAGTTTTACAAAACTTCTTTTCTTAGAAAACTTTTCAAACAGTTAACTTAAAGTGTTTTTATGCAACAGAAAATATGCAAGTAAGAATGCAAGTAAAAACACAAGTAATTTTTATAGTGGTTATATGGATGTAAATATCCTTTAGTCCACTCTTTCAAGTCACTTAGATCTTGGGTTATACTATAATCACAAAGTTTACAGTATACTCTGCTTGCGACAATCAACAAATGAAAAGGCCACAAGTGCGCAGTAGGAAATCACTTAGAAACTCCTACTCTCCGAAGTAATATCACTCACAAAGATGGATATCTACTTCTCACAATCACTCAGTTTACAAATTCACTCAGAAGATGTGTTTAGTTTTGTTCTTCAACTTCGCTTTTCGTCAACAAATGACTAAGCTGATGAGTGAGCTGTTCTTGAGACTTAAAGAATTCTGCTTCAAAAATTTCTCAGAGATTGTGTTCTACTTTTCTTCTCGTCTCTTTCAGCTATTTATACTTGAGGTTTGAAAAATGTCCGCTGAAGAGAGACATGATTCAAATTCCTCGAGTACTGGTCCTTAAAATCCGCGAACGGCTCTTTTGCAGTCTGTCCGTACTGTCAACAGTACTTTCCTGCAGGCAGCATTAAATGCACCCAGCTGATGCGAAGCATTTCTTCAATCATTTGTCTTTAATAACCTTGTACTTCAGCATTTATTACTTCCAGGGGCATTTATTACCGTTGGGAAGACTTTATGATCCTTTCCACTTGGTTGACGGAAGTGCAAGTCTGATGGCGAACAAAGCTGATCTCAAACTTGAACAAATCTGATTTGAGTCGGCTGATCTTCATCAGTCTGATATTTTTCCTTCAGCGGATCAGTAGTCTTTGGACCTTGATTTTTGACTCTTCTGATGTCTTCTTTACTTAGTAAAAAATTCTTCACAAGGGACCATCAGCTAAGTTAATCCATACTTAGCAGATTTTGAAGTTTTGGAATGCATCAAAACCTCCATTAAAAATTTGTCTTCAGTGCTTTCATCTTCATCCTTATCCAACAATTTCTCCCTTTTTGATGATGACAAAACTTCAGCCAAGTACCTGTTAATACGTAAGCTAAAGATTGTGATCCTCAAAATTTTCTGAGATAGAAAAGATGTGTTGGATTAAACTTTTCTTTTTATTGATAGTGAAAATATTACAAGTACAAATTTATCAGATGAGATGTCTGAAGAATAGATAAAGTAAACTGATTACAAAGGATTTATAAATTCTAATTATCAGCTTCTTCATCAGATCCTTCTAACACTTCTTCATATTCATAAGATGATTCTTCATCATCTTCTTCTTCTTCATCTTCATCAGCTTCATCTTCTGAAAGTATGTTTGCTTTGGCAGCATCCATCTTTTCTTTGAGTTGCTGCTCCCTTAGTAGCTCCATTGTTTTTCTGGCTGATTCAGTATTCTTGTACTTGGTCAACGACTCTGTTTGATCTTCAGTAGAGTCCTTGATTTCAGCCATTACTTCATCAGTTTTGGCTTTGTCCTTAGTCTCTTCTTCAGACTTCTCTTCACTTTGTACCTTTCCAACTGTTTCAGCAGTCTTGGTCTCAGCAGTCTTAGTCTTTTCAGTAGAGTCTTCAGCCTTCGCAACTTCAGCATCAGCAATAGTCTCCTTAGTTGATTCTTCCCCTTTATCTTCCCCCTTTTTGTCATCATCAGACTTGATGACATCTTCAGGTTTAGCAGCAGGGTTGAGTGCAACAGTAGGAATCTTCATTGCAGCACATAAAGTCTTCAGGTTCTGATTTACTACATCATGACTTGCTGTTAAATGATGAAGAGTGGTACTGATGTTGTCAGTTTGGTCATTGAAGCAGTCAATATTTAGTTGCATTGTTGCAAGTTCATTGTGTAATTCCTTTTCAGCGTTTGAGACTTCTTGCAACATTCCAATATTAACCTCCTTTTCTTCTTCACTAACTTTGATGAAGGTTGCAGTTAAATCAGCTATTTTGTGCTTAGCTCTTTGTAAGGCAGTATGAAGGTGATTTATATCAGCCTTCACATCTTCAACGTTTCTGTTCATTTCAGTAAGGCTTTGCACTAACTGCATGGAATTATCTTGAGGTATAGGGAAACTATCAATTTCAGTCTTGATGATCTTTTCAGTTGATTGTTGCATAGTTTCCAGCTGAAGTCTGTTGGATTCTACCAACTCTGCTTTCAGTTCTTCCTCCAGCTCCTCTTTCATCTTTGTCAGCTGCAGGCTATGCTTCTCTTCCAGTTCTTTCATAGAACTCTCCATCAGCATCTGGAAGGCTTCCATCAGGGATGAATGTTGATCACCTGATGAAGCAGAAGTAGCAGCTTCCTTTTCTTCAGTCTCCTGGTGGACAGGGACATCTTTCATTTCAGTCTCCTGATCAGCTTTCGTGTCCTTAGATGAAGCAGAAGTAGCAGCTTCCTTTTCTTCAGTCTCCTGGTGGACAAGGACATCTTTCATTTCAGTCTCCTGATCAGCTTTCGTGTCCTTAGCGCTCCACTCAAGTGCTAAGGGTTTATCAGCTTTCTTGTGCTCATCAGTGACATCATCATAGAACAGATTTGTAATAGAGCCATCATCATTGAAACAGGTTGTTTGACGAATCTGTCGCACAATTATCCAAGGATTTACAAAGGCATTATTACCTTTGGGCACTTCACAAAATTCCTTTACTTCTTTGCCAAAAATAATTTGCTGAATGCTAGGCAGCTGAGGCATTTCACTTGAACAGCCTTGCTGATACCTTGACCTTTCTGCCCATCTCTTCAAGGCGGTCATAGCAGCTATGTTAATAGCCCTTTCTTCAGCATTATCAGATTTTCGTCTCTTGGCAGGTAAAGTGTTCTTGATCTTCTTGGCCTCCTCTAATGCAAATTCCTTTGCATATTTATGCATGATGTCTCTAACATAGTGAGGATCCAAGGCTTTCTGAATGGAGTCTGTCCTTAGCCAATTTAGAACCCACTGTTCTTCATCAGCTAACTCCTTCAGACTTTGAAGATCTGCTATTGATCTTTTCATTCTGTTGTCTCTCCATCTAATGTATCTAGGCTTTTCTTGAGTGAACAGAGTCTTCAGCATTAGCTTCTGGTCATAGTAAGCCAGGGTCTTCTCAAATCTTTTGAAAATCTCTTTGTCAGCATAGACAATGTTGAAAGCTTTTCTGATTTCATATTTCTCCTTTTTCTTGACTTCACCAGCAGGCATTTTGGGCTTCTTAGGTTTGTCTTCACCATCAGCCTCATTAATTTTGATGCCTCCACCATGGATAGGTCCATGAGCATCAACCTTGCTGAGTTCAATAACCACAGCAAGTTCTGCATCTTCAGCAGCTTTTCTTTCTGCCTCAGACATTTTTCTTCTGGCCTCATCCTTTGCTTCCTGAATTTTGCTCAGTTCAAGAGCCTTTTTCTCCTCTATTTCATCCTGCTTTCTTTGTTCAGCTTCTTCCCTTTTTCTCTTATCAGCTTTGGAAATCTTCTTTATTTTGATCACGATCTTTCTTTTTCCTTTATCAGCTGGGGCAGGGGCTGGACCAGCAGAAGAAATCGGTGCAGCAGCAATAGGATGGATGATCATAACATCTGGATCATCCTGAGGTTTGGCAGCCTCAACTGTTGGTGTAGCTTGAGTCATCTGTTGCCCATCAGTTTGGTCAGCAGCAGAAGCCTCATCAGCTCCAACAGGTCTTTCAGCAGTTGCAGGACTTTGCCTTACTAAATTTTCCAGTTCAGTAGGCTTTTCAACAAAGGTCATCTGCTTCCTCACTGTTTTCTTCATCAATCCCTGAATGGGTCTTGAAGCAGCAGTGTCTTTCAGTTGACACCTGGTCCTATGAGAAACAGTCTCATCAGGAACTTGAGCAGATGGTGTTCTTGAAGATGATGCAGGGGACACATTCCTGTCATCAGTAGTGGGTAGGTTAACAACCTTGTTAGCTTCAACATCCTCCACTTTCTTCATTTTCTTAGGAGTCTTCTCCTTAGGCTTTTCAGTAGCCTTTTTCTTTTGTGTCTCAACAGCTAACTCAGCTGTTTTGACCAATCTCCTTGACCTTTTGGCAGGAACATCCTTTTGTTCCTCGTTTTCATCCTCATCAAGCTCATCAGCCTTTCTCTTCAAAACTGGCAAGTACTTCACCATTGCCTTTGACTTATGGATCTCCTTTCCATTTGTCATACCACAACCCAGTTTAAACAGCAGATAACTGAGCGTGATTATGTGATTTGTCTGAGGAGTCTTGCCTTTCTTTACTTCGAGGAAGTTTGCCAAAATATACCAGATGACAACAGACCAATTGACTTCTAGTCCGCAGTAAATGGCAGCCATGATGCTGAACCTCTTCATGGTAACAGCATCCAGAGAGAATGTGCAGTTTTCGATCAACTTAGAAACCATATCAGCCATCCGCTGATACTCGTCTTTCAACTGTCTCTTCTTGATGTTGCCAGACAACATCTCCCCTTCTTTGGCGCAGATCGCCCAGAGCTGTTGGTGCTTTTCCTCCGTCAGCACAGTGACGTCATGTCGTCCTTTGTTCGGAAGACCAAAGGTCTCGTGAAGGACAGCAGGAGTTATGATGATGGATTTACCTCCAACCGTAGCTTTGATTTCCATGGTAGTGAAATCAACAGTAGCAGTTTTGTAGTACTCCAAAACCTGGTCAGTCCAGATTACTCATTCATTATACTCCATAAAATTAACCAGTAGGGCCGACTTGAACTTCTCCAGCAGTTCTTTCATCAGATCGGTAGCAGATTGATAGTAGGAATCGTAAACAAGGTACATACCATCAGCGGCCATTTCGAATCTGTTGAAGGTTAGGGAAACAAGAAGAAATTTGCAGAAAATTGCAAGTATTTTCTCTCAAGTGTGCTTTGAATATTTGGGTGCGTAAAGAGCTACACAACTGATCAGATCTGGATTTATAGAGTTAGGGTATCTTGGTTTCCGTGATACCAGCTAACCGTTAGATCCGTTTCTTGTCAGTGCTGATCGTGCGGCGTCAGTTACGACCTTTCAAATTCGAATCGCATTAAATGAGGAGCGGGAAAAAGGCCGCTCTTATGTTACTTGTAAAAGCGCGTTTTTGGAAATAACGTTTTAAACAGTAAGCTTTTCACAAGTAATCAGATTAGTAAGATAAATACTTATCTGATGGACTACTGTCCTGATGACAAAGCTGTTATCAGTGAAAGCCAATAACTGATAACCTTCCTCGGCTGTTTGTCAATCCAGCTAGATAATAAGTCTTCAATCTTCAAAACTTTAATCTTCTGTTGACAACATAACTTCAACTAACTGTCATCAACAAATTTCATCTTTTAATCAGAAGTACCGCTAGTCTTACACGTTCCTCCAGACTTTAAGAATTCATAAGTTAACTAGTCTGTTGAGAGTTAATCCTTGAAGATGAATAAGATGAGTAAGCTGTTGAACTCTAGTCTTCTGATGAGTTCCCCCTTAGCTTATGCATCCAATTTTAATAAACCCAGTTCAGCTCTTAGAGTTGAAAACCTTGTCTCACTTAGGGGTTTTGTGAAGATGTCAGCAACTTGATTTTCAGTAAACACATATTCTATCATGACATTTCCTTTCTCCACATGATCTCTAATAAAGTGATGCTTGATCTCAATATGCTTAGTCCTTGAATGACTTGTAGTATTCTGAGTAAGACTGATTGCACTTGTATTGTCACAGTAGATTGGAATTCCACTGATTTTGATATTGTAGTCTTCTAGTTGATGCTTCAACCATAAGATTTGTGCACAGCAAGCTCCAGCAGCTATGTATTCAGTTTCAGCAGTTGATATGGATACTGAAGTCTGTTTCTTACTCATCCATGAGATCAGACACTACCTGAGAATTGACAGGCACCTGTTGTGCTTTTTCTATCAATTTTGCAGCCAGCAAGGTCAGAATCTGAATATCCAATAAGCTCAAATACAGATTCTCTAGGATACCACAATTCCAAATCTTCAGTACCTTTAAGATACTTTAGTATCCTTTTGGCAGCTAAGAGGTGAGATTCCTTAGGATTTGATTGAAATCTCGCACAAACCCCAACTGAGTACATGATATCAGGTCTGCTTGCTGTTAGATATAACAGTGACCCAATAATGCCTCTGTATTTGGTTATGTCCACTGACTTGCCATCTTCATCTTTATCCAAACGAAGACTTGTAGACATTGGAATAGTAGCAGTAGAGCTAGTTTCCATACCAAATTTCTTGAACAGATCCTTTGTGTATTTTGATTGGTTGATGAATATTCCATCAGGCAACTGTCTTACTTGCAAACCAAGAAAATAATTACATCATGCTCATTTCAAACTTGTTCTGCATCATCTTTGAGAACTTGTCACACATTTGTTGGTTAGTTGAACCAAAAATAATATCGTCCACATAAATTTGCACAAGCAAAATATGTTCTTCCCATTCAATAGTGAACAAGGTCTTGTCAACTTTACCTTTCCGAAATCCTTTAATTAAAAGAAAATCAGATAAGGTATCATACTATGCTCTTGGAGCCTGTTTCAGTCCATAGAGGGCTTTCTTCAGACGATACACATTGTCTCCTTCTTGATAGACTTCAAATCCAGGTGGTTGTTCAACGTAAACTTCTTCTTGCAATTCTCCATTGTGAAAGGCTGATTTCACATCCATCTGATAGACGGTGAAATTCTTGTGAGCAGCATAGGCAAGAAAGAGTCTGATTGCCTCTAATCTTGCCACTGGTGCAAATGTTTCATCAAAGTCAATGCCTTCTTCTTGGCAGTAACCTTTGGCCACTAATCTTGCTTTATTTCTGGTGACTTCACCATCTTCATTCATCTTATTCCTGAATACCCATTTAGTGCCAATGACTCTTTGATGACTTGGTCTAGGAACTAAGTACCAGACTTCATTCCTTTCAAATTGATTTAGCTCTTCTTGCATAGCTTCAATCCAGTTGGAATCACTAAGAGCTTCTTCAATTAGTTTGGGCTCAATTTGAGATAGGAAGCTGACAAACATCGCATCAATTGCAGCAACTCTCCTTGTCTTCACTTTATCCAAAGGATCACCAATCACCAGCTCTGGTGGGTGATTCTTGAGCCATCTGAGATCAGGTTGCAAATCATAATGTTGTCCTTTGTTTTGATCTTGCAACACCACTGTTGGAGTTCCAGTAGTAATCTGTTGAACATTTGTTGTCTGTTGAACAGTCTCTGGTCTATCAGCTGTCTGCAACTCGTCTGTTAGACAATCAGCACTGTGATTTTGAACAGCACTTGAGTTATCAGCTGGGTTGAGATCAGGTAGTATGATGGGAACATATTCTTCATTCCTTCCAACATTCAACTTCTGTAAATCAGTAGACAAATCTTGATTAATACTTTGATTCTTTTCAGAAGATTGACTTGGTTCATCAAATACTACATGAATGGATTCTTCTATTAGTAATGGTTTTTGTTAAAAACTCTATAAGCTTTTCTAACAGTAGAGTATCCTACAAAAACAGCTTCATCAGCCTTTTCTGCAAATGCAGTTAGGTGATTTTTCCCATTATTTAATACAAAGCATTTACAACCAAATATCTTAAAATAATGAATGTTTGGATTCCTGTTGTTCCAAACTTCATATGGAGTCTTGTTTTGGTGCTTGTTGATCATGCATATGTTTTGGGTAAAACATGATGTGTTTGTTGCTTCTGCCCAAAATCTTTGTGGCAGCTTAGCTTCAGCTATCATGGTTCTGACAGCTTCCTTTAGTGTTCTGTTTCTCCTTTCAGCAAAACCATTCTGTTGAGGGGTTCTAGCAGCTGAATACTCATGATGTATTCCTTTGATATTACAATACTCTTCAACAGTAGAGTTTGTAAACTCTGTCCCTCTATCTGATCTGATCTTCAATATTTTTATACTTTTCTCATTCTGGATCAGTTCCATCAGATTAGTAAGATGTTCCTTGGTTTCACTTTTCTTCTTCATGAATATCACCCAATTATATCTTGAATAGTCATCCACAACAACTAGGCAGTATTTCTTTCCACCATTGCTGACTGGATCAATGGGTCCAAATAAGTCCATGTGTAGCAGCTCCAATATTCTTCCAGAAGATTGATGCTTCTTGCTTTTGAAAGATGACTTGATTTGTTTACCCTTCTGACAGGCGTCACAGAGCTTATCTTTGCTCATGTCTGTCTTTGGAATTCCTTCTACCAGATTATTCTTGATTAGTCTGTTGATGGTCTTGAAATTTACATGATTCATTCTTTTGTGCCACAACCAACTGACTTCACTTGGTGTTGATGCTACCAAACAAATGCTCGAATTCTTGTCAGCAGAATTCTAGTCCACTGTGTAGACATTCCCTTGTCGTCTTCTAGATAAAATTACATTCTTTGTACCTATCTGTTCAACATAGCACTTATCTGTTGAGAAGATGACTGAATATCCCTTGTCACAAAATTGACTTATGCTCAGCAAATTGTATTTGAGGCCTTTAACATAAGAGATCGTCAGATATCTCAATGTTTCCTTTGATCAGTTTTCCACTTGCTACAATCTTGCCTTCCTTGCTGTCCCCAAAAGTAACTTTAGGACCATCCACAGCAACAGCATCAGTCAGCTCATGTATGTTTCCACACATGTGTCTTGAACAGCCACTGTCCAAGTACCAAATCTTCTCTACTTTACTCCTACTCTTAATCCTAACCTACAAAACAAAATAAAATTGTTTTAGGTACCCTTATTGAGAGGGTCCTGAAGGATTAGTTCCACCTTTGATAACCCAAGATGATGAAGTCTTAGGCTTCTTAGGCTTATGAGTTTCAACATGAGTATGAACAGCTTTGCCTTTACCACGTTCATCAGATTTGTCATATTGTTGATGATCAGCATGATAAGGGTAATGTTCAAATCCCGAGTAAGATGCATGATAAGGAGGATATGCATGCATTGGATGAGCAGGGTATGGTGCATAGTAAGTTGGAAATTGAGGTGCATGACACATAGGATGATATGCAGCAGGTTGCACATAATAAGACTCATTTCCATACCAAGCATTTTGATTTTTCTTGTTTTTATGCTTCTTTGGTTTACTTGTTGCTTGCTCATTAACAGACGACTTAGTTTTATCACTAGTCTGATTAGTTTTAGCCTTGTCAGAGGACTTCCTAGGACTCTTCTGTTTAGGCTTACTAGTCTGTTTTCCTACACTAGGCTCTTTGCTCTTTTTAGCCTTAGGAGTTTTCGTCTCTTTTAATACTTTCTCAGGTGAAGCATGTTTAGTAGTCTGAACATACAATATGACCTTACTATTGTCAGCTGATATGAATTTTTCAGTATGATTCAGTTCTAACTTTTCCTGATCTAAAGGTGTCTTCTGTTTACTAGACATGTGAGTGGATGCAACAAATAACTTCTCATGAGACTCAATGACTTTCTCAAGCTCAATGATTTTACCCTTTAAAACTTCACATTCAGCTTTCAGAGATTCATTCTCTTGCTCAAGCAAGTTATATTCAGCTGATTCTTTTAGCGTTTCAGCTTTAAGTTTCAGTGAACTGTTTTGCTCTTTCAGCAATATCATCTCTTCCTTAAGCTTTTTAAATGCATCAGCAATGCTAGTATTGTTGAGCATCATTTGTTCAAATGAATTAAATAATTCATTATCAAGAGGAGTTACCTCATCATCCTCAGAGTCATCAGATTCCTTAGCCATCAGGCATAGAAGAGCAGGGCTCTCTTCATCAGAAGTGTCTGAATCTGAATCAGATGAGTAGACAGCAGCTAGCTTTTCTGCTTCTGCTACCAGCACCTTTCCTTTCTGATGCTTTCTTTCTTTTCTGATTCTCCTTTCTTCTTCTGTATACTTCTCAGCTTTAGGATATGGGCAGTCTCTGATGAAATGACCCAGTTTCCTGCAGTTATAGTACATTATTTTGGATTTATAAGAATCCTTATCCTGAGAAGAAGAAGTAGGGTTAGAGGTAGAAGCATTGTTATATTTGTTCTTCATTTTTCGTCTGTTGAACTTTTTGAAGTTGTTCATCAGCAATGCTACGTCTCCAGCAGTGTACTCCTTTTTATTGAGTAGTGTGGCTTCATCAGATGAGTCCACATCTTTGCTTTTGTGAGCTGGCCTTCTGGGATTTTCAGCAGCAACGAGTACAGCTGTGGGACTTGAAGTAGAGGTTTCTTCAACACCCATTCTTGGCAGTTTATACTCGTACGCTTTGAGTACTGAGAACAGCTCGGTGAGAGAAATCTTGCCCAGATCTTTTGTGTGACGGCCCGGCTAGGCGGGTCCGTCGAAAAACAGTCGAAAAATTATTATTATTTTTTTTTTTAGAAAAGTGTTAAAAATATCGAAACTTTTTTTTTTAAAGGAAACGATAAATTAAAAGTTTAACGGCGGAAGCGGTTTAAAGCGAATTAAGAACAATTTAAATTACTAAGTTTTTTTTAACGAACAAATAAAATCAATCTTCATAGTTGAGTTTTAAAGCTGAAACATTTAATCACAACATATCAAATGATTTGAACAAAATCAACCGAGAGAGATAATTAAGTAATTTATGAAAATCTTGAATTTTCGACAAAAATATAAATCGACTTTAACGAATCAAACATTCTAAGCAAGGTTTTAAACAAAATCGAGAAAGAACCTAAATCAACGACAAAATATAATTACTTTTCGGAATACTAGGGTGGGATCGCAACCGTGATGACCTAACCGCAACCAGACTATAAATTTTCAGAGCACCTGAAACTGAAAAGAGTGAAATATAGAACGCATAAGTTGATCGTCCAACTTAGTGAGGCTATGTGCGAATTTGCATGGTGGTGTGTGGATGCAACATATTATATAACATAAGCATGTTATCAAGCAAATAAACATATATTCAAGACGGAAGAAACACGAAATTCACATAACAAAGAATTTGCTGATGTCGTCCTCCACTTACCCTCCATCCTCAGTCTGATCAAAGTCCATCCAAACTCACCAAGTAAGGAGCGACCTTACTATCAAAAATGCATCGACATGTCTTTGCCGGAGTTCGTCCTTACTCCCTAAGTGTTCCTCCCCACTTGGTTTGTAAGGCCAGGCCTACGGGTAACCGTGACAATCCTGCCGGCCCTTGCCGGCCAGGTTGGCATCGGGTCCATATACCAATCAAAAGGGGGCTCACACAAAATCGGAAACAAACGGAAACATATAGTCGGAAACAAACGGAACATAGCATATCAAACATATTAACATATTATCAATATTTAATAACTTATCGAATGAAATTTTGGGTATCATAATAATTTCGAAAAATATATTCGCAACTAGTAAATTCGGATGTAGCATGTATTTGGATAATCATGTTGAAATGCTAAGTGATTTCATGCGAGTAATGTTGACCTAATAAGTCAACCTATTCGTGACGACATGCAAGAAAAGTTAGAACAAAATTCATGCTTTGATTATTAAGAGCCTAAGTGCATGTTTGGACTCGATCTACAAGCACATCGGACCGACATACAAATTAAACACACAGCGCTCACCTTTGTCGCTTAGTATAGCGACTAAAACTCCACAAATGAAGCGTATCCGAAACCTGAGCAAGTACGTATACGACTTAGAAACATAACTAATGAAAATCCTACACAAGGATTTCCTACTAACACATCTCACAAAATTGCTTAGAACTTTCGACATCAACTCCACTTAAAAGTAATTATTTTCAAAACTCAAAATACTACTTAAATACAACAGCGCCAAAACAGCAAATTTTTACCTTCATTTTTCAGATTTACAAATCAACCCCTAAACTTTTATAAACATCCATTTTTCCGAAAAATTTGCAACAAACTTTAAATCAAAATATTTTTAACTAAACCCATATCAAAACTCAAATAAAAACATAGTTTTAAGTATCTTGTTACTTCAAAAATCAAATCTTTGAAATTCCCACAAGTTTAAAAACTTTTCAAAAATACCCTCATAGTTTCACAAACTTAATAAAATCAATTTCCTTGAAAAATAATTCAAGATCCATGCATCTAAGCAATATTTAAAAATAATCAAGCATATTTTTCACTATAAAACTAAGATTAAAAATAAGTTTTAGTAACTTTCCACCAAACTAACAATGAGAAACAAAAATTCTTTAATCATAAACTTTCTTCAAAAAAATTTACAATTTTTCAATCTAAAAACTAAAATTAATAAAACACTACTTCAAATCAATAAATCAAGATTTTATAAAAGAACTATGTAAAAATAGCGACAAAACAGCGCATTTGACCCCTTGTTTTCAGATTTACAAAAGTAACCCCAAAAGTTTCAAAAACTCCATTTTTGCAAGAATCTCAAAGCAAACTTTAAAACAAATGCTTTTCAAATAACTTTATACCAAACATCAAACAAAAATTTAGATTTTCAGTCCATCTTACTCCCAATAAAAATTGCAGCCCTTAACCTTTCAACTTTTAAAATTTTCAAAAATACCCCCAAAGTTTTGAGAAAAATAAAAACATCAACTTTCTCACAAAAAGAAGTCAAGATACAAACATATAAGAAATATTTAAACAAAACCAAAGCAAGTCACACTAAATATTACATATGAACTCAACAACTTATCACAAGGACAAACTAAACTTCTTCAACATATATTTTAAAGAGAATAAAGTAATATCACAAAGACTAAAGAACACATGAATAGATGTCTTTTTACCCAAAGCAACGAAGGGGGTGAAGATCTCTTCGTTTTCAGACCTCCGAAGGTGGTGGTTCATAACAAAAGCCCTCAAATCCTTATTTTTCCCCAACTTCCAAGGACTGCCGATTCACTCTGGGAGATCCAATCGACGATCCGAACGGTCAATATGTAGCCCCATGTGTGAATAACCATCACGTAAAATTTGGGAATGATCCAACGGTGGACGAAGGCGGAATGGTCGGAAAACCGAGGCTGTGTAGTGAGAATCCGAAAATTCTCTTTCTAGTGTGTTCTCTCTTCTCTCTCTCTTTCTTATTTTCTTGATCTAAGTATTTTTAAGTTGTAAAGAAGATAATGTAGGTTTGAGGAGGATATTTACTAGGTTATGAAATCAGATTTTTAATGTATATACACATATACATACAATATGATAATGAAGGAGTATTATTACTCCACATTTTCCACCAATGCATGTCAACTTAGGTGGATGAGTTTATCTACCCAAGGGAATGCTTGAAAGCCCTAGGAGTGTGCAAGAAGAGAAAATGATTATTTTCCTACAAAAATCTGGAACTTTGGGCAAATTTACACTTTGCCCCCCGAAGTTTTGAAATCTTACATTTTTGTCAACAAAAACAAATTTTTTGTGCATCCAAGCCCAAAAATTTTCAAAAAGGTCTTGATCTTATTTTAAAGTAACTTTTGAAATTTTAATTATATCAAAGTTCATAAGATCACAAGATTTAGTTAATTTGTATATTTTAGTTCAAATTAATGCTTAACTTTGAAAATAAAATGTAGCACATAAATTTGGATTAAAAATCCAATCAAACGGGTTCGAAATTTTTGGGGCGTTACAATCCTCCCCACTTAAAAGAATTTGGTCCCCAAATTCGTTCTTGAGATTCGCGTGGTATGGTTTACGCCATCGTATCTTCTTTTCTTGCTCCCGAAACGTTTCTTCATTACTCAATGTGCGTCATAAAATATTTTCTTGTAGAATCTGCGGCCTTCTTGATTAAAACGAGTGTGCGAAAATGTTCTCTTATACGTTAGGAGTTTTCAAAAATCTGACGTATCTTTTTATCTAACTCCCAAGTCGCCTTTTTATACTCTGGCCGCGCCATAATGAAATTCACTTGTTTCTTAATCTAGATGTAGATGAGTATGCAAACGTGTCTTCGTTTGTACGTTACATATTTCTGAAGATCTTAAGATATGTAGTCAGGTTCACGAGGATAATCGATGTAGTACTTCATATACGTACGCATAATCATGATGCGGTAGAATGAGATACGACGATAAATCCAACTCCTATGTCACGGATTAAGATTCTTCTCAAAAGAAAAACTACTCACATAACAATATATAGTTCAGTTTGGCCCAGAGAATTCAAAAGGTACTGAATGACATTTGACTTGGGATTCTCGCAAGGAACAAAATGAGTCAAATGAAGAGACACGATAAGGATTAGAAAAGATGATCGAATCAAGATGCTCAAGATGACAAGATAAGAATTAGCAATGGCAACATAAAGAATAATCAACAAAGATTGGAAAAGGATTGAAATATCGATAATAAAGATAACCAAATGAATAGTTCGATATAAGTGACAAGGCGAACAATTAAGGTGCACCGATAAGAATAACGAAAGGGATGAGCCTCACCATTTCAAACGGTGCAAGTAAAAAGAAGATCAAAGCAAGGATATCGGTAAGGATAACAGAATGTTGAAACAAGTATCATGACAATAATAACCAAAAACATTAAAGTGTGTTTGGTCATTTGAAAAGCAAGTCAAGATAAATGGCGAGATTCGAAGATCATTTCAATGATGATTACAACAAGCTGCAATAGAAAACAAGTAAAACTCGATAGTGAAATATGAGAACATCGAAACGATCAAATTGAACGAGACGGGAATTAAAAATAAGTTCAAAACAAATAGAAGGTAAGTCCGAAGTTCAAAAGGAATTGAGAATAAATTGATATGATTTATGCGGCTTGCACAAGGAATGAAATAGACAAAGGAACAACAATTTATGAATGGACAAATGAAAACGTGAAGTTCAAAAAGGAACCGAGACAATTCAATTCCTTCAGGAAATTTAGAAGATTGTATAATTGAATACAACGAAAAAGAGTAACATGAAATCATATGGATAATTTCAAAACGATCATAACGAAATAAATAGGCTCGGAAAAAAGAAGGACAAGGAACAATAACAATAACAGAATCCGACAAAAATAAATAATTTTGGTTTATGAAGTCAATACGAGAAAGTATCTCATGAAATAAGGAGGGGTAAACTCTGAACAAGTACAAAAATAAGGGATCGAAATAAAAGCTTAAAGGGATACAGGAAGGCAATCCCCAGTAGACAAATACATGTTCATTGAGAGAGTCGATAAGCACTCAGGGAAAACAACCAAGGAGATAGATTAAATGTAATTAAGGGTATGGCTTGAAAATAAGCCATATCAAGAAAGAGACTAAAAATGATTTGAAGAAAATTTTCGGTAAATTACTCTCCATGAATGAAAGATACAATGGGGCAATGGCATTTAGAAACTTCAGAAAGGCACGAGCAGAAATGAAAAGATTAGACATGAACTTAGGGTAGTTTGAGAATTCAAATTGAAGTTACTCGCTATCAATGATAATTCGTAGTTGAATGCAAAGAGCGGGAATTGACGAGTTAGAACTCAAGACCGATGTCAATAAAATTTGAATGATATTTTGTATATTGAAAGAAAGATTGCTTACATAACAATTTGATTCACCAAAATGGTGAAGAAAAGACATCTAGGGATCACAAGCTAAAAATGAATAAGTACCAACATTAGAATAAAGGCGAAACAATATTTACACTGAAAAAGGCTCAAGAGAGCTTACTAAATTCGAGAGATCAATTTGAAGATGAGTACGTTCAGAATTAGAATTATGAGTTCTGAGGAAGGTAAACACGATAATGGAATTCAAAAGGATTAGGGCTATTTTAGTCATTCTACATTTACTTCAAGAAATGTCACTTGATTCAAATATTTTAATTTACTTAAAATTCATGGAGTGCACACATATACAATCATAACCAGACATTAATATGAACAATAAAGTTCAAATAATGTTATAGTATTCGGGATACCACCAACAAAATAATAAATCAAGAAAACACAGAATCAAGCAAAAATAACTCTAAACCTCAAGGACACGTATTACACATATGATTTCGGTTGCAGTCTTGTCCTAATAGTGAACTACCAAATGTGGGTAGACACACTAAAGTCACGACGGTGAGTCCCACCTTACTAGCACCTCAGTACAAATCCGAGGATCCTATCCTGGCCTTGAGCCGAAGCTCTGATACCATCTGTGACGGCCCGGCTCGGCGGGTCCTTCGAAAAACAGTCGAAAAATTATTATTATTTTTTTTTTTAGAAAAGTGTTAAAAATATCGAAACTTTTTTTTTAAAGGAAACGATAAATTAAAAGTTTAACAGCGGAAGCGGTTTAAAGCGAATTAAGAACAATTTAAATTACTAAGTTTTTTTTAACGAACAAATAAAATCAATCTTCATAGTTGAGTTTTAAAGCTGAAACATTTAATCACAACATATCAAATGATTTGAACAAAATCAACCGAGAGAGATAATTAAGTAATTTATGAAAATCTTGAATTTTCGACAAAAATATAAATCGACTTTAACGAATCAAACATTCTAAGCAAGGTTTTAAACAAAATCGAGAAAGAACCTAAATCAACGACAAAATATAATTACTTTTCGGAGTACTAGGGTGCGATCGCAACCGTGATGACCTAACCGCAACCCGACTATAAATTTTCAGAGCACCTGAAACTGAAAAGAGTGAAACATAGAACGCATAAGTTGATCGTCCAATTAGTGAGGCTATGTGCGAATTTGCATGGTGGTGTGTGGATGCAACATATTATATAACATAAGCATGTTATCAAGCAAATAAACATATATTCAAGACGGAAGAAACACGAAATTCACATAACCAAGAATTTGCTAATGTCGTCCTCCACTTACCCTCCATCCTCAGTCTGATCAAAGTCCATCCAAACTCACCAAGTAAGGAGCGACCTTACTATCAAAAATGCATCGACATGTCTTTGCCGGAGTTCGTCCTTACTCCCTAAGTGTTCCTCCCCACTTGGTTTGTAAGGCCAGGCCTACGGGTAACCGTGACAATCCTGCCGGCCCTTGCCGGCCAGGTTGGCATCGGGTCCATATACCAATCAAAAGGGGGCCCACACAAAATCGGAAACAAACGGAAACATATAGTCGGAAACAAACGGAACATAGCATATCAAACATATTAACATATTATCAATATTTAATAACTTATCGAATGAAATTTTGGGTATCATAATAATTTCGAAAAATATATTCGCAACTAGTAAATTCGGATGTAGCATGTATTTGGATAATCATGTTGAAATGCTAAGTGATTTCATGCGAGTAATGTTGACCTAATAAGTCAACCTATTCGTGACGACATGCAAGAAAAGTTAGAACAAAATTCATGCTTTGATTATTAAGAGCCTAAGTGCATGTTTGGACTCGATCTACAAGCACATCGGACCGACATACAAATTAAACACACAGCGCTCACCTTTGTCGCTTAGTATAGCGACTAAAACTCCACAAATGAAGCGTATCCGAAACCTGAGCAAGTACGTATACGACTTAGAAACATAACTAATGAAAATCCTACACAAGGATTTCCTACTAACACATCTCACAAAATTGCTTAGAACTTTCGACATCAACTCCACTTAAAAGTAATTATTTTCAAAACTCAAAATACTACTTAAATACAACAGCGCCAAAACAACAAATTTTTACCTTCATTTTTCAGATTTACAAATCAACCCCTAAACTTTTATAAACATCCATTTTTCCGAAAAATTTGCAACAAACTTTAAATCAAAATATTTTTAACTAAACCCATATCAAAACTCAAATAAAAACATAGTTTTAAGTATCTTGTTACTTCAAAAATCAAATCTTTGAAATTCCCACAAGTTTAAAAACTTTTCAAAAATACCCTCATAGTTTCACAAACTTAATAAAATCAATTTCCTTGAAAAATAATTCAAGATCCATGCATCTAAGCAATATTTAAAAATAATCAAGCATATTTTTCACTATAAAACTAAGATTAAAAATAAGTTTTAGTAACTTTCCACCAAACTAACAATGAGAAACAAAAATTCTTTAATCATAAACTTTCTTCAAAAAAATTTACAATTTTTCAATCTAAAAACTAAAATTAATAAAACACTACTTCAAATCAATAAATCAAGATTTTATAAAAGAACTATGTAAAAATAGCGACAAAACAGCGCATTTGACCCCTTGTTTTCAGATTTACAAAAGTAACCCCAAAAGTTTCAAAAACTCCATTTTTGCAAGAATCTCAAAGCAAACTTTAAAACAAATGCTTTTCAAATAACTTTATACCAAACATCAAACAAAAATTTAGATTTTCAGTCCATCTTACTCCCAATAAAAATTGCAGCCCTTAACCTTTCAACTTTTAAAATTTTCAAAAATACCCCCAAAGTTTTGAGAAAAATAAAAACATCAACTTTCTCACAAAAAGAAGTCAAGATACAAACATATAAGAAATATTTAAACAAAACCAAAGCAAGTCACACTAAATATTACATATGAACTCAACAACTTATCACAAGGACAAACTAAACTTCTTCAACATATATTTTAAAGAGAATAAAGTAATATCACAAAGACTAAAGAACACATGAATAGATGTCTTTTTACCCAAAGCAACGAAGGGGGTGAAGATCTCTTCGTTTTCAGACCTCCGAAGGTGGTGGTTCATAACAAAAGCCCTCAAATCCTTATTTTTCCCCAACTTCCAAGGACTGCCGATTCACTCTGGGAGATCCAATCGACGATCCGAACGGTCAATATGTAGCCCCATGTGTGAATAACCATCACGTAAAATTTGGGAATGATCCAACGGTGGACGAAGGCGGAATGGTCGGAAAACCGAGGCTGTGTAGTGAGAATCCGAAAATTCTCTTTCTAGTGTGTTCTCTCTTCTCTCTCTCTTTCTTATTTTCTTGATCTAAGTATTTTTAAGTTGTAAAGAAGATAATGTAGGTTTGAGGAGGATATTTACTAGGTTATGAAATCAGATTTTTAATGTATATACACATATACATACAATATGATAATGAAGGAGTATTATTACTCCACATTTTCCACCAATGCATGTCAACTTAGGTGGATGAGTTTATCTACCCAAGGGAATGCTTGAAAGCCCTAGGAGTGTGCAAGGAGAGAAAATGATTATTTTCCTACAAAAATCTGGAACTTTGGGCAAATTTACACTTTGCCCCCCGAAGTTTTGAAATCTTACATTTTTGTCCACAAAAACAAATTTTTTGTGCATCCAAGCCCAAAAATTTTCAAAAAGGTCTTGATCTTATTTTAAAGTAACTTTTGAAATTTTAATTATATCAAAGTTCATAAGATCACAAGATTTAGTTAATTTGTATATTTTAGTTCAAATTAATGCTTAACTTTGAAAATAAAATGTAGCACATAAATTTGGATTAAAAATCCAATCAAACGGGTTCGAAATTTTTGGGGCGTTACAATCCTCCTTACTTAAAAGAATTTGGTCCCCAAATTCGTTCTTGAGATTCGCGTGGTATGGTTTACGCCATCGTATCTTCTTTTCTTGCTCCCGAAACGTTTCTTCATTACTCAATGTTCGTCATAAAATATTTTCTTGTAGAATCTGCGGCCTTCTTGATTAAAACGAGTGTGCGAAAATGTTCTCTTATACGTTAGGAGTTTTCAAAAATCTGACGTATCTTTTTATCTAACTCCCAAGTCGCCTTTTTATACTCTGGCCGCGCCATAATGAAATTCACTTGTTTCTTAATCTAGATGTAGATGAGTATGCAAACGTGTCTTCGTTTGTACGTTACATATTTCTGAAGATCTTAAGATATGTAGTCAGGTTCACGAGGATAATCGATGTAGTACTTCATATACGTACGCATAATCATGATGCGGTAGAATGAGATACGACGATAAATCCAACTCCTATGTCGCGGATTAAGATTCTTCTCAAAAGAAAAACTACTCACATAACAATATATAGTTCAGTTTGGCCCAGAGAATTCAAAAGGTACTGAATGACATTTGACTTGGGATTCTCGCAAGGAACAAAATGAGTCAAATGAAGAGACACGATAAGGATTAGAAAAGATGATCGAATCAAGATGCTCAAGATGACAAGATAAGAATTAGCAATGGCAACATAAAGAATAATCAACAAAGATTGGAAAAGGATTGAAATATCGATAATAAAGATAACCAAATGAATAGTTCGATATAAGTGACAAGGCGAACAATTAAGGTGCACCGATAAGAATAACGAAAGGGATGAGCCTCACCATTTCAAACGGTGCAAGTAAAAAGAAGATCAAAGCAAGGATATCGGTAAGGATAACAGAATGTTGAAACAAGTATCATGACAATAATAACCAAAAACATTAAAGTGTGTTTGGTCATTTGAAAAGCAAGTCAAGATAAATGGCGAGATTCGAAGATCATTTCAATAATGATTACAACAAGCTGCAATAGAAAACAAGTAAAACTCGATAGTGAAATATGAGAACATCGAAACGATCAAATTGAACGAGACGGGAATTAAAAATAAGTTCAAAACAAATAGAAGGTAAGTCCGAAGTTCAAAAGGAATTGAGAATAAATTGATATGATTTATGCGGCTTGCACAAGGAATGAAATAGACAAAGGAACAACAATTTATGAATGGACAAATGAAAACGTGAAGTTCAAAAAGGAACCGAGACAATTCAATTCCTTCAGGAAATTTAGAAGATTGTATAATTGAATACAACGAAAAAGAGTAACATGAAATCATATGGATAATTTCAAAACGATCATAACGAAATAAATAGGCTCGGAAAAAAGAAGGACAAGGAACAATAACAATAACAGAATCCGACAAAAATAAATAATTTTGGTTTATGAAGTCAATACGAGAAAGTATCTCATGAAATAAGGAGGGGTAAACTCTGAACAAGTACAAAAATAAGGGATCGAAATAAAAGCTTAAAGGGATACAGGAAGGCAATCCCCAGTAGACAAATACATGTTCATTGAGAGAGTCGATAAGCACTCAGGGAAAACAACCAAGGAGATAGATTAAATGTAATTAAGGGTATGGCTTGAAAATAAGCCATATCAAGAAAGAGACTAAAAATGATTTGAAGAAAATTTTCGGTAAATTACTCTCCATGAATGAAAGATACAATGGGGCAATGGCATTTAGAAACTTCAGAAAGGCACGAGCAGAAATGAAAAGATTAGACATGAACTTAGGGTAGTTTGAGAATTCAAATTGAAGTTACTCGCTATCAATGATAATTCGTAGTTGAATGCAAAGAGCGGGAATTGACGAGTTAGAACTCAAGACCGATGTCAATGAAATTTGAATGATATTTTGTATATTGAAAGAAAGATTGCTTACATAACAATTTGATTCACCAAAATGGTGAAGAAAAGACATCTAGGGATCACAAGCTAAAAATGAATAAGTACCAACATTAGAATAAAGGCGAAACAATATTTACACCGAAAAAGGCTCAAGAGAGCTTACTAAATTCGAGAGATCAATTTGAAGATGAGTACGTTCAGAATTAGAATTATGAGTTCTGAGGAAGGTAAACACGATAATGGAATTCAAAAGGATTAGGGCTATTTTAGTCATTCTACATGTACTTCAAGAAATGTCACTTGATTCAAATATTTTAATTTACTTAAAATTCATGGAGTGCACACATATACAATCATAACCAGACATTAATATGAACAATAAAGTTCAAATAATGTTATAGTATTCGGGATACCACCAACAAAATAATAAATCAAGAAAACACAGAATCAAGCAAAAATAACTCTAAACCTCAAGGACACGTATTACACATATGATTTCGGTTGCAGTCTTGTCCTAATAGTGAACTACCAAATGTGGGTAGACACACTAAAGTCACGACGGTGAGTCCCACCTTACTAGCACCTCAGTACAAATCCGAGGATCCTATCCTGGCATTGAGCCGAAGCTCTGATACCATCTGTGACGGCCCGGCTCGGCGGGTCCGTTGAAAAACAGTCGAAAAATTATTATTATTTTTTTTTTTAGAAAAGTGTTAAAAATATCGAAACTTTTTTTTTAAAGGAAACGATAAATTAAAAGTTTAACAGCGGAACCGGTTTAAAGCGAATTAAGAACAATTTAAATTACTAAGTTTTTTTTAACGAACAAATAAAATCAATCTTCATAGTTGAGTTTTAAAGCTGAAACATTTAATCACAACATATCAAATGATTTGAACAAAATCAACCGAGAGAGATAATTAAGTAATTTATGAAAATCTTGAATTTTCGACAAAAATATAAATCGACTTTAACGAATCAAACATTCTAAGAAAGGTTTTAAACAAAATCGAGAAAGAACCTAAATCAACGACAAAATATAATTACTTTTCGGAATACTAGGGTGGGATCGCAACCGTGATGACCTAACCGCAACCCGACTATAAATTTTCAGAGCACCTGAAACTGAAAAGAGTGAAACATAGAACGCATAAGTTGATCGTCCAACTTAGTGAGGCTATGTGCGAATTTGCATGGTGGTGTGTGGATGCAACATATTATATAACATAAGCATGTTATCAAGCAAATAAACATATATTCAAGACGGAAGAAACACGAAATTCACATAACCAAGAATTTGCTAATGTCGTCCTCCACTTACCCTCCATCCTCAGTCTGATCAAAGTCCATCCAAACTCACCAAGTAAGGAGCGACCTTACTATAAAAAATGCATCGACATGTCTTTGCCGGAGTTCGTCCTTACTCCCTAAGTGTTCCTCCCCACTTGGTTTGTAAGGCCAGGCCTACGGGTAACCGTGACAATCCTGCCGGCCCTTGCCGGCCAGGTTGGCATCGGGTCCATATACCAATCAAAAGGGGGCCCACACAAAATCGGAAACAAACGGAAACATATAGTCGGAAACAAACGGAACATAGCATATCAAACATATTAACATATTATCAATATTTAATAACTTATCGAATGAAATTTTGGGTATCATAATAATTTCGAAAAATATATTCGCAACTAGTAAATTCGGATGTAGCATGTATTTGGATAATCATGTTGAAATGCTAAGTGATTTCATGCGAGTAATGTTGACCTAATAAGTCAACCTATTCGTGACGACATGCAAGAAAAGTTAGAACAAAATTCATGCTTTGATTATTAAGAGCCTAAGTGCATGTTTGGACTCGATCTACAAGCACATCGGACCGACATACAAATTAAACACACAGCGCTCACCTTTGTCGCTTAGTATAGCGACTAAAACTCCACAAATGAAGCGTATCCGAAACCTGAGCAAGTACGTATACGACTTAGAAACATAACTAATGAAAATCCTACACAAGGATTTCCTACTAACACATCTCACAAAATTGCTTAGAACTTTCGACATCAACTCCACTTAAAAGTAATTATTTTCAAAACTCAAAATACTACTTAAATACAACAGCGCCAAAACAGCAAATTTTTACCTTCATTTTTCAGATTTACAAATCAACCCCTAAACTTTTATAAACATCCATTTTTCCGAAAAATTTGCAACAAACTTTAAATCAAAATATTTTTAACTAAACCCATATCAAAACTCAAATAAAAACATAGTTTTAAGTATCTTGTTACTTCAAAAATCAAATCTTTGAAATTCCCACAAGTTTAAAAACTTTTCAAAAATACCCTCATAGTTTCACAAACTTAATAAAATCAATTTCCTTGAAAAATAATTCAAGATCCATGCATCTAAGCAATATTTAAAAATAATCAAGCATATTTTTCACTATAAAACTAAGATTAAAAATAAGTTTTAGTAACTTTCCACCAAACTAACAATGAGAAACAAAAATTCTTTAATCATAAACTTTCTTCAAAAAAATTTACAATTTTTCAATCTAAAAACTAAAATTAATAAAACACTACTTCAAATCAATAAATCAAGATTTTATAAAAGAACTATGTAAAAATAGCGACAAAACAGCGCATTTGACCCCTTGTTTTCAGATTTACAAAAGTAACCCCAAAAGTTTCAAAAACTCCATTTTTGCAAGAATCTCAAAGCAAACTTTAAAACAAATGCTTTTCAAATAACTTTATACCAAACATCAAACAAAAATTTAGATTTTCAGTCCATCTTACTCCCAATAAAAATTGCAGCCCTTAACCTTTCAACTTTTAAAATTTTCAAAAATACCCCCAAAGTTTTGAGAAAAATAAAAACATCAACTTTCTCACAAAAAGAAGTCAAGATACAAACATATAAGAAATATTTAAACAAAACCAAAGCAAGTCACACTAAATATTACATATGAACTCAACAACTTATCACAAGGACAAACTAAACTTCTTCAACATATATTTTAAAGAGAATAAAGTAATATCACAAAGACTAAAGAACACATGAATAGATGTCTTTTTACCCAAAGCAACGAAGGGGGTGAAGATCTCTTCGTTTTCAGACCTCCGAAGGTGGTGGTTCATAACAAAAGCCCTCAAATCCTTATTTTTCCCCAACTTCCAAGGACTGCCGATTCACTCTGGGAGATCCAATCGACGATCCGAACGGTCAATATGTAGCCCCATGTGTGAATAACCATCACGTAAAATTTGGGAATGATCCAACGGTGGACGAAGGCGGAATGGTCGGAAAACCGAGGCTGTGTAGTGAGAATCCGAAAATTCTCTTTCTAGTGTGTTCTCTCTTCTCTCTCTCTTTCTTATTTTCTTGATCTAAGTATTTTTAAGTTGTAAAGAAGATAATGTAGGTTTGAGGAGGATATTTACTAGGTTATGAAATCAGATTTTTAATGTATATACACATATACATACAATATGATAATGAAGGAGTATTATTACTCCACATTTTCCACCAATGCATGTCAACTTAGGTGGATGAGTTTATCTACCCAAGGGAATGCTTGAAAGCCCTAGGAGTGTGCAAGGAGAGAAAATGATTATTTTCCTACAAAAATCTGGAACTTTGGGCAAATTTACACTTTGCCCCCCGAAGTTTTGAAATCTTACATTTTTGTCCACAAAAACAAATTTTTTGTGCATCCAAGCCCAAAAATTTTCAAAAAGGTCTTGATCTTATTTTAAAGTAACTTTTGAAATTTTAATTATATCAAAGTTCATAAGATCACAAGATTTAGTTAATTTGTATATTTTAGTTCAAATTAATGCTTAACTTTGAAAATAAAATGTAGCACATAAATTTGGATTAAAAATCCAATCAAACGGGTTCGAAATTTTTGGGGCGTTACAATCCTCCTTACTTAAAAGAATTTGGTCCCCAAATTCGTTCTTGAGATTCGCGTGGTATGGTTTACGCCATCGTATCTTCTTTTCTTGCTCCCGAAACGTTTCTTCATTACTCAATGTTCGTCATAAAATATTTTCTTGTAGAATCTGCGGCCTTCTTGATTAAAACGAGTGTGCGAAAATGTTCTCTTATACGTTAGGAGTTTTCAAAAATCTGACGTATCTTTTTATCTAACTCCCAAGTCGCCTTTTTATACTCTGGCCGCGCCATAATGAAATTCACTTGTTTCTTAATCTAGATGTAGATGAGTATGCAAACGTGTCTTCGTTTGTACGTTACATATTTCTGAAGATCTTAAGATATGTAGTCAGGTTCACGAGGATAATCGATGTAGTACTTCATATACGTACGCATAATCATGATGCGGTAGAATGAGATACGACGATAAATCCAACTCCTATGTCGCGGATTAAGATTCTTCTCAAAAGAAAAACTACTCACATAACAATATATAGTTCAGTTTGGCCCAGAGAATTCAAAAGGTACTGAATGACATTTGACTTGGGATTCTCGCAAGGAACAAAATGAGTCAAATGAAGAGACACGATAAGGATTAGAAAAGATGATCGAATCAAGATGCTCAAGATGACAAGATAAGAATTAGCAATGGCAACATAAAGAATAATCAACAAAGATTGGAAAAGGATTGAAATATCGATAATAAAGATAACCAAATGAATAGTTCGATATAAGTGACAAGGCGAACAATTAAGGTGCACCGATAAGAATAACGAAAGGGATGAGCCTCACCATTTCAAACGGTGCAAGTAAAAAGAAGATCAAAGCAAGGATATCGGTAAGGATAACAGAATGTTGAAACAAGTATCATGACAATAATAACCAAAAACATTAAAGTGTGTTTGGTCATTTGAAAAGCAAGTCAAGATAAATGGCGAGATTCGAAGATCATTTCAATAATGATTACAACAAGCTGCAATAGAAAACAAGTAAAACTCGATAGTGAAATATGAGAACATCGAAACGATCAAATTGAACGAGACGGGAATTAAAAATAAGTTCAAAACAAATAGAAGGTAAGTCCGAAGTTCAAAAGGAATTGAGAATAAATTGATATGATTTATGCGGCTTGCACAAGGAATGAAATAGACAAAGGAACAACAATTTATGAATGGACAAATGAAAACG
The DNA here is from genome assembly GCA_003313485.2 of Penstemon barbatus. NCBI lineage: Eukaryota > Viridiplantae > Streptophyta > Magnoliopsida > Lamiales > Plantaginaceae > Penstemon > Penstemon barbatus. The sequence continues at coordinate 38,203,518 of CM064884.1, read as the reverse complement.
TGAAGTTCAAAAAGGAACCGAGACAATTCAATTCCTTCAGGAAATTTAGAAGATTGTATAATTGAATACAACGAAAAAGAGTAACATGAAATCATATGGATAATTTCAAAACGATCATAACGAAATAAATAGGCTCGGAAAAAAGAAGGACAAGGAACAATAACAATAACAGAATCCGACAAAAATAAATAATTTTGGTTTATGAAGTCAATACGAGAAAGTATCTCATGAAATAAGGAGGGGTAAACTCTGAACAAGTACAAAAATAAGGGATCGAAATAAAAGCTTAAAGGGATACAGGAAGGCAATCCCCAGTAGACAAATACATGTTCATTGAGAGAGTCGATAAGCACTCAGGGAAAACAACCAAGGAGATAGATTAAATGTAATTAAGGGTATGGCTTGAAAATAAGCCATATCAAGAAAGAGACTAAAAATGATTTGAAGAAAATTTTCGGTAAATTACTCTCCATGAATGAAAGATACAATGGGGCAATGGCATTTAGAAACTTCAGAAAGGCACGAGCAGAAATGAAAAGATTAGACATGAACTTAGGGTAGTTTGAGAATTCAAATTGAAGTTACTCGCTATCAATGATAATTCGTAGTTGAATGCAAAGAGCGGGAATTGACGAGTTAGAACTCAAGACCGATGTCAATGAAATTTGAATGATATTTTGTATATTGAAAGAAAGATTGCTTACATAACAATTTGATTCACCAAAATGGTGAAGAAAAGACATCTAGGGATCACAAGCTAAAAATGAATAAGTACCAACATTAGAATAAAGGCGAAACAATATTTACACCGAAAAAGGCTCAAGAGAGCTTACTAAATTCGAGAGATCAATTTGAAGATGAGTACGTTCAGAATTAGAATTATGAGTTCTGAGGAAGGTAAACACGATAATGGAATTCAAAAGGATTAGGGCTATTTTAGTCATTCTACATGTACTTCAAGAAATGTCACTTGATTCAAATATTTTAATTTACTTAAAATTCATGGAGTGCACACATATACAATCATAACCAGACATTAATATGAACAATAAAGTTCAAATAATGTTATAGTATTCGGGATACCACCAACAAAATAATAAATCAAGAAAACACAGAATCAAGCAAAAATAACTCTAAACCTCAAGGACACGTATTACACATATGATTTCGGTTGCAGTCTTGTCCTAATAGTGAACTACCAAATGTGGGTAGACACACTAAAGTCACGACGGTGAGTCCCACCTTACTAGCACCTCAGTACAAATCCGAGGATCCTATCCTGGCATTGAGCCGAAGCTCTGATACCATCTGTGACGGCCCGGCTCGGCGGGTCCGTTGAAAAACAGTCGAAAAATTATTATTATTTTTTTTTTTTAGAAAAGTGTTAAAAATATCGAAACTTTTTTTTTTAAAGGAAACGATAAATTAAAAGTTTAACAGCGGAACCGGTTTAAAGCGAATTAAGAACAATTTAAATTACTAAGTTTTTTTTAACGAACAAATAAAATCAATCTTCATAGTTGAGTTTTAAAGCTGAAACATTTAATCACAACATATCAAATGATTTGAACAAAATCAACCGAGAGAGATAATTAAGTAATTTATGAAAATCTTGAATTTTCGACAAAAATATAAATCGACTTTAACGAATCAAACATTCTAAGAAAGGTTTTAAACAAAATCGAGAAAGAACCTAAATCAACGACAAAATATAATTACTTTTCGGAATACTAGGGTGGGATCGCAACCGTGATGACCTAACCGCAACCCGACTATAAATTTTCAGAGCACCTGAAACTGAAAAGAGTGAAACATAGAACGCATAAGTTGATCGTCCAACTTAGTGAGGCTATGTGCGAATTTGCATGGTGGTGTGTGGATGCAACATATTATATAACATAAGCATGTTATCAAGCAAATAAACATATATTCAAGACGGAAGAAACACGAAATTCACATAACCAAGAATTTGCTAATGTCGTCCTCCACTTACCCTCCATCCTCAGTCTGATCAAAGTCCATCCAAACTCACCAAGTAAGGAGCGACCTTACTATAAAAAATGCATCGACATGTCTTTGCCGGAGTTCGTCCTTACTCCCTAAGTGTTCCTCCCCACTTGGTTTGTAAGGCCAGGCCTACGGGTAACCGTGACAATCCTGCCGGCCCTTGCCGGCCAGGTTGGCATCGGGTCCATATACCAATCAAAAGGGGGCCCACACAAAATCGGAAACAAACGGAAACATATAGTCGGAAACAAACGGAACATAGCATATCAAACATATTAACATATTATCAATATTTAATAACTTATCGAATGAAATTTTGGGTATCATAATAATTTCGAAAAATATATTCGCAACTAGTAAATTCGGATGTAGCATGTATTTGGATAATCATGTTGAAATGCTAAGTGATTTCATGCGAGTAATGTTGACCTAATAAGTCAACCTATTCGTGACGACATGCAAGAAAATTTAGAACAAAATTCATGCTTTGATTATTAAGAGCCTAAGTGCATGTTTGGACTCGATCTACAAGCACATCGGACCGACATACAAATTAAACACACAGCGCTCACCTTTGTCGCTTAGTATAGCGACTAAAACTCCACAAATGAAGCGTATCCGAAACCTGAGCAAGTACGTATACGACTTAGAAACATAACTAATGAAAATCCTACACAAGGATTTCCTACTAACACATCTCACAAAATTGCTTAGAACTTTCGACATCAACTCCACTTAAAAGTAATTATTTTCAAAACTCAAAATACTACTTAAATACAACAGCGCCAAAACAGCAAATTTTTACCTTCATTTTTCAGATTTACAAATCAACCCCTAAACTTTTATAAACATCCATTTTTCCGAAAAATTTGCAACAAACTTTAAATCAAAATATTTTTAACTAAACCCATATCAAAACTCAAATAAAAACATAGTTTTAAGTATCTTGTTACTTCAAAAATCAAATCTTTGAAATTCCCACAAGTTTAAAAACTTTTCAAAAATACCCTCATAGTTTCACAAACTTAATAAAATCAATTTCCTTGAAAAATAATTCAAGATCCATGCATCTAAGCAATATTTAAAAATAATCAAGCATATTTTTCACTATAAAACTAAGATTAAAAATAAGTTTTAGTAACTTTCCACCAAACTAACAATGAGAAACAAAAATTCTTTAATCATAAACTTTCTTCAAAAAAATTTACAATTTTTCAATCTAAAAACTAAAATTAATAAAACACTACTTCAAATCAATAAATCAAGATTTTATAAAAGAACTATGTAAAAATAGCGACAAAACAGCGCATTTGACCCCTTGTTTTCAGATTTACAAAAGTAACCCCAAAAGTTTCAAAAACTCCATTTTTGCAAGAATCTCAAAGCAAACTTTAAAACAAATGCTTTTCAAATAACTTTATACCAAACATCAAACAAAAATTTAGATTTTCAGTCCATCTTACTCCCAATAAAAATTGCAGCCCTTAACCTTTCAACTTTTAAAATTTTCAAAAATACCCCCAAAGTTTTGAGAAAAATAAAAACATCAACTTTCTCACAAAAAGAAGTCAAGATACAAACATATAAGAAATATTTAAACAAAACCAAAGCAAGTCACACTAAATATTACATATGAACTCAACAACTTATCACAAGGACAAACTAAACTTCTTCAACATATATTTTAAAGAGAATAAAGTAATATCACAAAGACTAAAGAACACATGAATAGATGTCTTTTTACCCAAAGCAACGAAGGGGGTGAAGATATCTTCGTTTTCAGACCTCCGAAGGTGGTGGTTCATAACAAAAGCCCTCAAATCCTTATTTTTCCCCAACTTCCAAGGACTGCCGATTCACTCTGGGAGATCCAATCGACGATCCGAACGGTCAATATGTAGCCCCATGTGTGAATAACCATCACGTAAAATTTGGGAATGATCCAACGGTGGACGAAGGCGGAATGGTCGGAAAACCGAGGCTGTGTAGTGAGAATCCGAAAATTCTCTTTCTAGTGTGTTCTCTCTTCTCTCTCTCTTTCTTATTTTCTTGATCTAAGTATTTTTAAGTTGTAAAGAAGATAATGTAGGTTTGAGGAGGATATTTACTAGGTTATGAAATCAGATTTTTAATGTATATACACATATACATACAATATGATAATGAAGGAGTATTATTACTCCACATTTTCCACCAATGCATGTCAACTTAGGTGGATGAGTTTATCTACCCAAGGGAATGCTTGAAAGCCCTAGGAGTGTGCAAGGAGAGAAAATGATTATTTTCCTACAAAAATCTGGAACTTTGGGCAAATTTACACTTTGCCCCCCGAAGTTTTGAAATCTTACATTTTTGTCCACAAAAACAAATTTTTTGTGCATCCAAGCCCAAAAATTTTCAAAAAGGTCTTGATCTTATTTTAAAGTAACTTTTGAAATTTTAATTATATCAAAGTTCATAAGATCACAAGATTTAGTTAATTTGTATATTTTAGTTCAAATTAATGCTTAACTTTGAAAATAAAATGTAGCACATAAATTTGGATTAAAAATCCAATCAAACGGGTTCGAAATTTTTGGGGCGTTACATCTTGACTCTTCCATGGCTGTCACCTTCATGTTGAACTTTGGAGGTAGGGCCTTCCGAACTCTGACGGTTATCTCCTTGTCCGTAAAGGTTTTTCCAAGCTTTAAAACTTCATTCAGTGTCCTTGTAAACCTTGTGTCCATCTGGTCAATGGTTTCTGCAGACTTCATCTTGAAGTTGTCCAGCTTTTCCAGAGCAACACTCAGCTGATGCTCTTTGATGGCGTCGTTTCCTTTGCTCATGTCACGAACCTTATCCCACATCTCCTTTGCAGTTTTGCAATGTTTGACTTTATCAAACCTATCATTATCCAGGGCTTTGGTCATGATGAAACGCCAACTTTATCCAGATTGAACAGTTTTATTTCTTCGGCTGTCATCTCTGTTAGATCTTTTTCCACCAATAGTTCAGCTTCATCAACTATGATAGTCTTGGTGAATTTGAATGGACCTTCTATGATACATGTGTACATGTTATCATTATAGGCAGCTAGGAAATTCTCCATTCTGATTTTCCAGTCTTCAAACGACATACCAACAATGTGGGGAACATGGCTGATACAGTCCACTTTTCAAAAAGTTTTTTTTTTTTGTTTTTCAAAAAGATGCTCTTTTGAAAAGTTTTAAAAACCTTTAAAAAACACTTGGATCAAGCTCGTTGATCAGGCAGCTGATTCTAATGAACCACCTGCTCTGATACCACTTGTTGGTCCCAAGTGGTCAGATGAGGTCTAGAGGGGGGGGGGTGAATAGACCTCTAAACTTTTTGCAAATTTTAACTTTAATACCTTTTTGTTATCTTAAACAGACTAAGCTGATTTTATAAAGTGTTTTTCACAAGTAAACTTAGCAGTTTGAAAGTTTGTTCCCCAGTTTTACAAAACTTCTTTTCTTAGAAAACATTTCAAACAGTTAACTTAAAGTGTTTTTATGCAACAGAAAATATGCATGTAAGAATTCAAGTGAAAACACAAGTAATTTTTATAGTGGTTATATGGATGTAAATATCCTTTAGTCCACTCTTCCAAGTCACTTAGATCTTGGGTTATACTATAATCACAAAGTTTACATTATACTCTGCTTGCGCCAATCAACAAATGAAAAGGCCACAAGTGCGCAGTAGGAAATCACTTAGAAACTCCTACTCTCCGAATTAATATCACTCACAAAGATGGATATCTACTTCTCACAATCACTCAGTTTACAAATTCACTTAGAAGATGTGTTTAGCTTTGTTCTTCAACTTCGCTTTTCGTCAACATATGACTAAGCTGATGAGTGAGCTGTTCTTGAGACTTAAAGAATTCTGCTTCGAAAATTTCTCAGAGATTGTGTTCTACTTTTCTTCTCGTCTCTTTAAGCTATTTATACTTGAGGTTTGAAAAATGTCCGTTGAAGAGAGACAAGATTCAAATTCCTCGAGTACTGGTCCTTAAAATCCTCGAACGGCTCTTTTGCAGTCTGTCCGTACTGTCAACAGTACTTTCCTGCAGGCAGCATTAAATGCACCCAGCTGATGCGAAGCATTTCTTCAATCATTTGTCTTTAATAACCTTGTACTTCAGCATTTATTACTTCCAGGGGCATTTATTACCGTTGGGAAGTCTTTATGATCCTTTCCACTTGGCTGACGGAAGTGCAAGTCTGATGGCGAACAAAGCTGATCTCAAACTTGAACAAATCTGATTTGAGTCGGCTGATCTTCATCAGTCTAATATTTTTCCTTCAGCGGATCAGTAGTGTTTGGACCTTGATTTTTGACTCTTCTGATGTCTTCTTTACTTGGTAAAAAATTCTTCAAAAGGGACCATCAGCTAAGTTAATCCATACTTAGCAGATTTTGAAGTTTTGGAATGCATCAAAACCTCCCTTAACAATTTGTGTTCAGTGCTTTCATCTGATGAAGAAGCTGATAATTAGAAGACAATGCCTTACTGAAATGAACAGAAACGTTGAAGATGTGAAGGCCGATATAAATCACCTTCATACTGCCTTACAAAGAGCTGAGCACAAAATAGCTGATTTAACTTCAACCTTCATCAAAGTCAGTGAAGAAGAAAAGGAGGTTAATATTGGAATGTTGCAAGAAGTCTCAAACGCTGAAAAGGAATTACACAATGAACTTGCAACAATGCAACTAAATATTGACTGCTTCAATGACCAAACTGACAACATCAGTACCACTCTTCATCATTTAACAGCAAGTCGTGATGTAGTAAATCAGAACCTGAAGACTTTATGTGCTGCAATGAAGATTCCTACTGTTGCACTCAACCCTGCTGCTAAACCTGAAGATGTCATCAAGTCTGATGATGACAAAAAGGGGGAAGATAAAGGGGAAGAATCAACTAAGGAGACTATTGCTGATGCTGAAGTTGAGAAGGCTGAAGACTCTACTGAAAAGACTAAGACTGCTGAAACAGTTGGAAAGGTACAAGGTGAAGAGAAGTCTGAAGAAGAGACTAAGGATAAAGCCACAACTGATGAAGTAATGGCTGAAATCAAGGACTCTACTGAAGATCAAACAGAGCCGTTGACCAAGTACAAGAAAACTGAATCAGCCAGAAAGACAATGGAGCTACTAAGGGAGCAGCAACTCAAAGAAAAGATGGATACTGCCAAAGCAAACATACTTTCAGAAGATGAAGCTAATGAAGATGAAGAAGAAGAAGATGATGAAGAATCATCTTATGAATATGAAGAAGTGTTAGAAGGATCTGATGAAGAAGCTGATAATTAAAATTTATAAATCCTTTGTAATCAGTTTACTTTATCTATTCTTCAGACATCTCATCTGATAAACTTGTACTTGTAATATTTTCTCTATCAATAAAAAGACAAGGTTAATCCAACACATCTTTTCTATCTCAGAAAATTTTGAGGATCACAATCTTTAGCTTAGGTATTAACAGGTACTTGGCTGAAGTTTTGTCATCATCAAAAAAGGGGAAATTGTTGGATAAGGATGAAGATGAAAGCACTGAAGACAAATTGTTAAGGGAGGTTTTGATGCATTCCAAAACTTCAAAATCTACTAAGTATGGATTAACTTAGCTGATGGTCCCTTGTGAAGAATTTTTGACTAAGTAAAGAAGACATCAGAAGAGTCAAAAATCAAGGTCCAAAGACTACTGATCCGCTGAAAGAAAAATATCAGACTGATGAAGATCAGCCGACTCAAATCAGATTTGTTCAAGTTTGAGATCAGTTTTGTTCGCCATCAGACTTGCACTTCCGTCAGCCAAGTGGAAAGGATCATAAAGTCTTCCCAACGGTAATAAATGCCCCCGGAAGTAATAAATGCTGAAGTACAAGGTTATTAAAGAAAAATGATTGAAGAAATGCTTCGCATCAGCTGGGTGCATTTAATGCTGCCGGCAGGAAAGTACTATTGATAGTACGGACAGACTGCAAAAGAGTCGTTCGCGGATTTTAAGGACCAGTACTCGAGGAATTTGAATCATATCTCTCTTCAACGGACATTTTTCAAACCTCAAGTATAAATAGCTGAACGAGACGAGAAGAAAAGTAGAACACAATCTCTGAGAAATTTTCGAAGCAGAATTCTTTAAGTCTCAAGAACAGCTCACTCATCAGCTTAGGCATTTGTTGACGAAAAGCGAAGTTGAAGAACAAAGCTAAACACGTCTTCTGAGTTAATTTGTAAACTGAGTGATTGTGAGAAGTAGATATCCATCTTTGTGAGTGATATTACTTCGGAGAGTAGGAGTTTCTAAGTGATTTCCTACTATGCACTTGTGGCCTTTTCATTTGTTGATTGGCGCAAGCAGAGTATACTGTAAACTTTGTGATTATAGTATAACCCAAGATCTAAGTGACTTGGAAGAGTGGACTAAAGGATATTTACATCCATATAACCACTATAAAAATTACTTGTGTTTTTAATTGCATTCTTACTTGCATATTTTCTGTTGCATAAAAACACTTTAAATTAACTGTTTGAAAAGATTTCTAAGAAAAGAAGTTTTGTAAAACTGGGGAACAAACTTTCAAACTGCTAAGTTTACTTGTGAAAAACACTTTATAAATCCGCTGCAAGTACTTTAAGTATTAAAACTGATTTTGATAAAATCAGCTAAGTAACTATCAGTTTAGTGGTCTACGAAGCTGTTCAAAGATTTGTTCGCGATTAGCAGAGGAACCTACTGTTGATAACATCTTAGTCTGTTTAAGTTAACAAAAAGGTTTTAAAGTTAAAATTTGCAAAAAGTTTAGAGGTCTATTCACCCCCCCCCCTCTAGACCTCATCTGACCACTTGGGACCAACAAGGTGATGGCTATGGAAGAATCAAGAGATATGGGGAAGTTCTCTCTTACAAAGCTGTTCTCCATACTCAAGGCATACGAGTATAAACTTCCAAGAATGGATATTGAAGAAACCTCAACTTCAGGCCCCACAGCTACACTGATTGCTGCTGAAAAACCCAAGAAGAACAACAAACAAAAATAAAGAAGTGAACTCATCTGATGAAGCCACACTGCTCAACAAAAAGGAATACACTGCTGGAGACGTTGCATTGCTGATAACAAATTCAAGAAGTTCTACAAGAGAAAAATGAAGAACAAATACAACAATGCTTCTACTTCTAACCCTGCCTCTTCTTCTCATGATAGTAAGGATGCTTATTAATCCAAACTATTGTGTTATAACTGCAGAAAATTGGGACATTTCAACAGAGATTGCCCCTATCATAAAGCTGAAAAGTACATTGACGGGGGCTATTTTATACCCCATAACATATTCGGAGAACTCAAGGATAATAGATCGGCCCGACCAAAGGCCCAGGTCGTAAGTGCTTATCTACTCGATCTAACAACAAGAGTCTCAGCGACCAAGTTCCAATCCGAGTACGAGAGGGACATCATTCTGAGTCCTATTATGGATATGTTTCCTTGTATAGCTAGGGAGGAAGACCTATAAATACTGATGGGTCTATTTTACACCCCTTATAACACTCGGAACGACTAGACAATACTTGATCGACTCGATCAGGAAAGCTGTTTTGCTAACGAGCCACGCGATCCGACCAGAGATATCAATCCGCAGCGATCAAGCCTGAAATCCGAATTCCTGAAGGATTATTATACCAAGTCCTATTAGGACTATGTTTCCTTGTATAGCTAGGGTTGATAACATATAAATACCTAGTTAAACATTGTATAGGAGGACAACTACAATTCAGAACTTACGCCTCCATACTTGGGCAATCTAATAATACATTTATAGAAAAGCTTTTGCTATACTATATTAAATATTCATCATCTTGCGATCTTACTTGCTCTTTACATATTGTTCTTTCTTGAGATTGATCCATCTGGAATAAAGTAACTAGGCCCTATATTACTTAGAATTTAACCCCGTAAACCTCTATTATTGATTTAATCCAACCCTACGAAAAACGGTTAAATCAGTTGGCGCCCACCGTGGGGCTGAGTTAATTATTTGATAGACACATGGCTCGCCCGAGGAAGAATACTCGTAACGACGCAAGGAGTAACACGACACATCCGCATATCACGTCTGATGACTTACAAAACGATACGAATAATAACATTCCAATCGTCAACAATGAAAATAATCAAGGAGAGAACGACCAACCACCGAATCATGATGAACGTCAAGGGATCCATGTTCGAAACTCCCAAGGGCAACAAGAGATCACCGCCAATCAAATACCGGAAGCCCCTGTGGCTCCAACAATCCCTGTTCCTCTACCGGATACACATGAGAAAATGAGACAGATCGCTATGCTATTCAGTTCACTGTACCCAGGGGAACTACTGATCCCCGAGTAGATGCCCAGAGACCCTAGAACTACTAGGGCAAACCCTGTTCGGAGAGCTCCAAGGCAGGTCGATCAAATGTCCGACCAAGCAGATAGCTCTGTGAGTGAAGAGAGATCCTTGCACAGTCCACAAAGGAGCGATACGAAACCAACCGATGAGCGAATCCGAGGAAAAACAGATCGGACGAAGCCACAACCAACCCGCCGAGGATCAAGGAACATACCATAATTCCCATTGAGGACGACGTCGTGGACACGATTCCTAATCGACAAAGAGCTATCCGCATCTCAGAAAGAGAGATTGAGAAAATGGTACAGGAGCGTCTAGAACAACGTCTACAGACAGCTCAAAATCCCTGGGCCAGAAGCACAGAGCTCCAAGAAAGCCTAGCCGCATGCTCCCCCTTTTGTAGGGAGATAAAAGAAGCTCAATCATGTGGCCAGGTTCCAGGACGATTACCAAGATACGATGGAACCACTGATCCCGATGATTATATATTCAGCTTCACGAATATTATGAATTTATATGCTCACTCGGCGGAATACACCGCCAAACTAATGGTTACCATATTCGAAGGACTAGCTTTGGATTGGTTTGCAAAACAACCCACCAACTCCATCTTCAGTTTTCGTGAGTTATGCAATAAGCTGACCCAACAATTTGCTAGCCAGAGAAGACAGAAACTGCCGATGAGCTACCTTAGAACCATCCATCAACAAGAGAGATAGTCTTTGTGAAACTGGTTGGCTAGATTTAGCGTGGGATTGTTAAAAACTATTTCCCCAAACATCGACTACATAATCTCCTTCCTCTTCGATCTCACCAAAAATAGGCAATTCGGGAATGCTCTCAGTAGAAAGCAACTGAGAACTTTTGCGGATATTATGACCTTAGCATCAAAATACATGACTCAAGAGGAGATGAACTCTTTCAAAGATAAGAACAGAAACAAAGCTCCCGCCGCCGGATCAAGGCGGCAAGACAAAGCTCCTGCTTCAAGACCTACGGATTACGATCGGTCCTTCAGAAAAGGAAATGTCTTTCAACTATTAGAATACAATCGTGATGGGGGCTATTTCGCACCCTACATACTGTACGGACCAAGTAAAGAACACAAGATCGATTCGACCAAATCAGACAGTTCGGGATCATCTTATCTACCCGGCCGAATGCAGCTCTCTTCGACTAGAAGACTATACTCCGGACCCAAGAAGGATATTTGGGCCGAGTCCTATTAGGACTATATTTCCTTGTAACGCTAGGTTTAGTATGATATAAATACCTAGTCAATCATTGTATTAGACAACTCTGAATTACAAGGCAAATACGCCATTGAATCCTGCATAAACTGCACAACTCACTATTATTCAATAAAGAAAGAGCTTTCTCTTCATATTTGTGTTATTTCTGCGTTGGTTTGAATATTCACTTTCTGTTCTTATGATATCGCTCTTCCTTGAGATTGATCCATCCTGAATAAAGTAACAGAGCCCTATAAAGTATATATATTGAAAACCCCCAATATCACAAATTCACTGATACCTTTAACCCGACGAAATCAGGTTAAATCAGTTGGCGCCCACCGTGGGGCTAGGTTAATTGTTCGATCGACACATGGCTCGCCCAAGGAAAAGCGCTCGTATCGGAGCAAGAAGTAACACAACCACCGGTCATAACACATCTGAAGATCTACAGGACGACAATGACAATAACGCTCCCAACACCAACGAGAATTTGCAGGATACCCACCCCCGTCAGCAGGAACCCCAAGGAGGTCTTCCCGGTACAATACAGGAAGAACCGGAAGTCCCTGTGATCCCCGTTCCTCTCCCGGGTGCTCAGGAGAAACTGCGACAAATAGTAATGCTCTTTAAATCACTCTCTCCAGAAGAATTACTCGTACTTGATCAAATTCCTCGAAACGTTAGGGCTGCCAGGACGACTCCTGCTCAAAGAGCACCAAGGCAAAACGATCAAACCTCTTAACAAGCTGACAGCCCGGCAAGCGAGCAGCGCTCGCTACACAGTCCGCAGCAAGGCAATTCTAAACCCTCCGATAACCATCCCCGAAGAAAACCAGGACAAAGAAAACCACAGCCGGGGCGCAGTGGGTCCAAGGAACGTACAATAATCCCTATCAAGGATGACATAGATGATGCCATCCCAGATCGACCACGAACAACGCGATTCTCGGAAAGAGAAATCGAAAGGATGGTACAGGAGCGACTTGAACAACGCCTACGATCTGTTCAAAACCCGTGGGCCCGAACCACGAAACTTCTGGAGAGCCTTGCGGCCTGTTCTCCCTTCTGCAGAGAAATAAAAGAGGCACAATCCATTGGACAGGTCCCGGGTAGACTACCCCGATATGATAGAACCACTGACCCAGATGATTATATTTTTAGCTTCACGAATATAATGAACTTATACGCCCACTCTGCGGAATTCACCGCCAAGTTAATGGTGACCACATTCGAAGGACTTGCATTGGACTGGTTCGCCAAACAACCTGCCAACTCCATATTCAGTTTTCGGGAATTATGCAATAAACTGACACAGCAGTTTGCCAGTCAGAAGAGGCAAAAACTCCCGATGAGCTACTTAGGAACCATACACCAACAAGAGGGAGAATCCCTAAGAAACTAGTTGGCGAGATTTAACGTGGAGTTACTCAAAATTGATTCCCCAAATATCGATTACATAATTTCTATTCTCTTCGACCTCACGAAGAATAGGCAGTTCGGAAATGCCCTCAATCGAAAACAACCGAGAACGTTTGCCGACATCATGAGCTTGGCGTCTAAATATATGACCCAAGAAGAGATGAATTCCTTTAAAGATAAAAACAAAAACAAAGCCACAACTTCAAGCTCCAAACGGCATGATAGGATTCCCGCCCAAAGATCCGTGGATTATGAGCGATCTTTTAGAAAAGGCAACGTTTTCCAGCGATTGGAATACAACAAAGCCGACCAAGAAAGGCAACCTAATTTCTACCAAAGACCAAGAAACCCCGAACTACCGATCAGAGGTAGGGTGAATCAAGTAGAACACCCAAGGTTAAATGCTCCGAAGGAAGAAATATTGGAAGTTCTAGAAAGGAATAACTGGATCCCCGAAGCGAGGAAAATCGCTCAGTCCAGACCAGGATCTCGAAACTATGACCTATACTGTAAATACCATCGGGCACACAGACATCGAACGGAAAATTGTTTTCACCTTAAAAGAGAAGTTGAAAAACTAATCGAACAGGGAAAACTAGACGACTACATAGAGCGAGATAACCGCAAAAGGGAAAGAAGTAGAAGCCCTCGGAATAATAATCAAAGAAGGAGTTCTCGTCGAAGGTCACCCGAGAATGGTCCTACGCAGGAGTTGAACCACGACCAGATCAATGGGACTATCCATACAATATCCGGAGGACCCGCAGGCGGGGATAGTCGTAACGCCCGACGAAGGACAGCCAGATCCATAATTGGAAACTTGAAATACCCAAAAGAAATATGGACTCTGGAAAACAAGCCATCAAACGACCAGCCGATCAGCTTTAACGAAGGCGAAGTACCTAAAAACATCGTTTGGGACACGAAAGAGGATAACCCCGATTTCCCGATGGTGGTGTCGCTAGAAATAGCAAATTATAATGTCAAAAGAATCCTAATCGATAATGGGAGCTCAGCGAATATCATCTCCCGGGAGGTTTTAGCCCAGATGAACTTGGGACAGATAAATCTACAGAAAGTAGCTACGCCATTAGTAGGGTTTGGAGGGTCCGAAATCATCCCTAGCGGAACAATAACCTTAAGTGTATCACTCGGAAAAAAACCGCACCGGACAGTGAAGCTAGTAAAATTCCTAGTGGTAGAAACACCCTTCGCTTATAACGCAATATTAGGACGACCAGCCCTCAACCTATTCCGAGCCGTTGTCTCTACTTATCACCAGAAGATAAAGTTTCCGACTGATAGAGGTATCGGAGAAATAATGAATGATCACTGTATGGCATGGGATTGCTAAAGCACCTCATTAACCTTGAAAGAACACCCCAAATCTATTACCCCGAGCAAAAGTAAACTCGAAGACGATCTCGTTAGAAACAAGGTTGAAATCCCTAGTACTGATCGAATAGATAAAAAGGGAAAAGAACCGCTAGATTTAGCCTTAAAACCCCCAGAACATAAGGATGTAATTCTAGTACAAGGGGACTCGTCCAAAACAACAAGAATAGGTACTGAATTGAGCAAAGAAGGGGAAGTAATGTTAATCTACTTCCTCAGAGATAATGTCGACGTCTTCGCCTGGAGCGCGAATGACATTGAAGGAATTGATGCTCGAGTAATCAAGCATTCCCTAAAAATTGATCCTTTGGCAAAACCCGCCAGACAAAAGAAGAGAAATCATGGGCCAGTAAAAGATAAAATTATCAAAGCCGAGGTAGAAAGACTACTTGAAGCAAAACAAATCCGAGAAATACACTTCTCAGAATGGCTATGTAATGTTGTTCTAGTAGCAAAAGGGGATAAAAAGGACAACAAATGGAGAATGTGTAATGATTTTACCGACCTTAACAAATTATGCCCACGCGACCCATATCCCCTCCCAAGGATCGACTTATTAGTCGACTCAACCGCTGGCTTCGCGATATTCAGCATGATGGACGCCTTCAAGGGTTTTATCAAATATACATGGATGAACAGGACCAAGAGAAGACTGCGTTCATAACCGGGCAGGGAGTATATTGCTTTATAGTAATGCCATTCGGCTTAAGGAATGCCGGGGCTATTTACCAAAGGTTAGTAAACCTAATGTTCAAAGAGTTAATCGGAGAGATAATGGAAGTCTATGTAGACGACATGTTAGTCAAAAGTATGAACGAAGCGGATCATATAAAACATCTTGATCGATGTTTCCGGATCTTGAGAAAATACCGCATGAAGTTAAATCCCGTGAAATGCACTTTCGGTGTTAAGTCAGGAAAATTTTTGGGCTATTTGGTACACCAGCGAGGAATAGAAGCCAACCCAGAAAAAATTCGAGCCATAACTGAAATGAAACCTCCCAAAACCATCTCCCAAGTACAAAGCTTGGTTGGGAAAATCGTAGCGTTGAACAGATTCATATCAAAATCAGCAGATAGAAGTTTGCCCTTTTTCCAAACGCTTCGAAAAGCAAAAAACTTTGTTTAGACTAAAGAATGCGATCGAGCCTTCGAACAACTCAAAGAGTATTTGACAACACCCCCGATGTTGGCCAAACCAACGGAAGGAGAACCATTGTATATCTACATCTCGATCTCCGACGCGGCCGTTAGTTCAGTACTAATTAAGATAGAAGGTTCAGAACATAAGCCTGTCTATTATTTAAGCAAATTACTGCAAGGGGCGGAGAAGAATTATTTGGAAATTGAGAAATTCACTCTGGCCTTAGTAGTGGCTGCACGAAAACTTCGACCTTACTTTTTAACCTACAAAATCGTGGTTTTAACGAATCAACCACTAAGACAAGTCTTAGCAAAACCGGAAGCCTCCGGAAGACTGATCAAATGGGCGATCGAACTCGGCCAATTCGAAATTGATTACAAACCAAGAATTGCTGATTTTCTATTGGAAACCCCGACACAGGCAACCGAACTATCGAACAGCCTCAACGACGATATCTTGATCATAGAAGATCAAACTTTGTTAATGCATGTTGACGGTTCTTCATGCCGAGAAGGAGGAGGCGCCGGAATCAACTTCACCGGACCAAATAAAGAAGATTTAAATTATGCGATAACGTTGGACTTCGTCGTAACAAACAATGAAGCAGAATATGAAGCGTTAATCGCAGGAATGGAAATGGCGATCAAAGCCAACATAAAGAGCCTTAAAGTATTAACCGATTCAGAGTTAGTACAAAGACAAATAGAAGGCCTGTATGAGGCTAAGGAATTTAATATGGTTAAATACCTCGCCAAAGTGAAAACACTAGCCGAGAAATTCGAAAGCTTCGGTATACAGAACATTCCTCGTTGGGAAAACAAGTGGGCCGATCAACTGTCTAAGTTCACAGGAGCCCATGACGGTAAAATCGAAAGGGTGATCAACTGATTAATCTCTAATAC
The DNA here is from genome assembly GCA_003313485.2 of Penstemon barbatus. NCBI lineage: Eukaryota > Viridiplantae > Streptophyta > Magnoliopsida > Lamiales > Plantaginaceae > Penstemon > Penstemon barbatus. The sequence goes on along the minus strand of CM064884.1, from coordinate 38,187,015 downwards.
ACCAGCGATCGATATCGATGAAACACCGGCAGTCGATATAATGGAAATCGAAGAAGTTGAAGAAAACTGGATGACTCCAATGATAGACTATCTTCGAGAGGGAAAACTGCCGCTTGACCAGAATGAAGCTCGGAAAATAAATTATCGAGCTCCAAAATATACATTGGTAGAAGAAAAACTCTACCGGAGATCAGTATCAGGAATTCTTCTGAAATGCGTCTCTGAATCACAAACCATTGATATTCTACGAGAGGTACATGAAGGAGACGCAGGGAATCACAGCGGAGCAAGGGCATTGGCTTTAAAATGCCTCCGAACGGGTTATTATTGGCCTACCATCAATAAGGATGCCGCTCAGTATGTCCAAGAATGTCATCACTGCCAAGTCCATGCTAATATATGTCATCGACCAGCAGAAAACATGCACCCAATCCCGGTATGTTGGCCTTTCGATCAATGGGGAATGGACATCGTGGGACCGTTCCCAGCGGCTAGATCCAAGAAAGCTTATGTCCTGGTCGCCGTAGAATATTTCAGCAAATGGATAGAATGCATCGCCCTCGCACGAATAACTCAATTCCAAGTGATCAACTTCCTATGGAAATTCATAGTTTGTCAATTTGGCATCCCAAGGATCTTAATTTCTGATAATGGAACCCAATTCGCGGGAAAACAGGTAATAGAATGGTGTTCGAAACTTGGGATTCAACAAAATTTCACTTCAGTCGGGCACCCTAGAGCGAACGGACAAACCGAAGTAGCAAACCGAGAAATAATAAAATCCTTGGAAAAAAGATTGGGAGCGGCCAAAGGAAAATGGCTTGATGAACTCCCAGGAGTACTTTGGGCTAATCGAACCACAGTCAGGAGCTCAACCGGGGAAACCCCATTTAGCTTGGTATATGGGTCGGAAGCTGTTATTCCAGTTGAAACTCTAATCCCAACGCTAAGAATCGAGATGTACGATGATCAGGAAAATGAAAAGACAAGAGAAAGTGACGTCGATTTAACAGAAGCTTTGAGAGAAAAAGCCGTTGTACGCCTGCAAGCCTCTAAAGCAAATATGGAAAAGGCATACAATCAAAAAGTACGCATCCGAACCTTCAAAGAAGGAGACCTGGTATTGAAAAAGGTAGAAGTATCCAAGCATGTGGGAAAGTTACAACAAAATTGGGATGTACCTTACGTTGTCATTGGCGTAGGAAAGAAAGGTTCATACAAAATTGCACACTTGGATGGAACAGCTTTACCAAGAACCTGGAAAGCAGTCAACCTTAGAAAATACTATGGTAAATAAATTTTAGCAGATTATGCTGCTTTTTTTTTTTAAGTTTTAATCTTTGTAATAAAGGCCTTAGCCTACAGTTCAATTATTAAAGATTTTAGCAATTTCTATAAATCGATTGTTTCGATAATCACTCCTTGGAATTCTACTGTCATATTGGTTAAGATCGGGACAAAAGGAGTTAAGTATACATTGATCAGCTCAATAAACACTCCTCAATCCAACCATAAAAACGAGTCGAGTATACATTGATCCACTCAATAAAAACTCCTCGTCCGTTATTCACGAAGATCAAAAAAGACTTTTGGTATTAAAAACCTAAGTCTAAATAAAAACGAGTCGAGTATACATTGATCCGCTCAATAAAAACTCCTCGTTCGTTATTCACGAAGATTAAAAGGCTTTGGGTATTAAAAACCTAAGTCTAATAAAAACGAGTCGAGTATACATTGATCCGCTCAATAAAAACTCCTCGGTCATTATTCACGAAGATTAAAAGGTTTTGGGTATTAAAAACCTAAGTCTAAGTAAAAACGAGTCGAGTATACATTGATCTGCTCAATAAACACTCCTCGATCCGACCATACAAACGAGTCGAGTATACATTGATCCGCTCAATAAAAACTCCTCGTTCGTTATTCACGAAGATTAAAAGACTTTTGGTATAAAAACCTAAGTCTAAATAAAAACGAGTCGAGTATACATTGATCCGCTCAATAAAAACTCCTCATTCGTTATTCACGAAGATTAAAAGACTTTTGGTATAAAAAGCTAAGTCTAAATTATAACGAGTTGAGTATACATTGATCCGCTCAATAAAAACTCCTCTATATATTTTCAACGATTGAAAGACTTCAGGTATTAAAAACCTAAGTCTAAACAAAACGAGTTGAGTAAACATTGATCCGCTCAATAAAAACTCCTCGATTTACTCATGACGATTAAAAGACTTTTTGGTATAAAAACCTAAGTCTAAATTATAACGAGTTGAGTATACATTGATCCGCTCAATAAAAACTCCTCGATCCGTTTTCAACGATTAATAGACTTCTGGTATTAAAAACCTAAGTCTAAACAAAAAGAGTTGAGTATACATTGATCCGCTCAATAAACACTCCTCGATCTGTTCCTAACGATTTAAAAGATCTGCTAATACACCTAAGTTTTTGAAGATGAATTGAGTATGAATCCGTCTGCTCAGAAAATGCTCCCCATAAATAAAATTATGACAAAATCAACGAACAAGGAGAATGCAAGGGATAAAAGTAATATTTTATTCATCAAATCAGTTACATACAAAAGTCCTACATTACAAATGTCTACATACTACTTAAACACCGTTACAATGGTTTAGATGAAATGATCCTTTAGATCGGCGATCTTCACGACAATGTCCACGGAAACACCAATCTTCTCCCTGGTACCTCGTCGATTATGATAAACCACCTAAGAAGCATGCTGCTCAGGATGGTCGACTTCTTTAGTTCGATGGCCAGGGACGGATGATCAAATGTTGTTCCAGATGAAATGAGCATTACCAGCCAGATAACCGGCAATACTCAATCACCCACAGCAAATACTGCTTCTACATAAGGAGTTGGCATTTTACTCTGAAGCAGCATCTCGCAAGGACTGTTGAGATCAGCACATTTACCAGCCCACCCCGGTAGTCTATCACTTTGGAGGTGACATCGAAGAGCAGGGGTGAGTGGCAAGTATGAACCCTCCATGTGCAAACAGAAACCACGGACCTCAAATCTGTGAAAACAACATTTGAGGCCTCATGGGACCCGTTAGAACAAAGTAGGGCTTCCATGGGACCTGTCAGTACAAGGTAGAAGAACATCAAGCTATTACAGTATGAATCACGATAATGTGACTTTTTGAAAATTATGGGATATGAATGCAAAATAAAATCTAAGGAAACTGAGATCTCCATCCTTTTTGAGAAATTGCAAATGAAAAATGCAAACCACCCCCTATTTATAGGGATAGATCTAAGGAATCCAACGGCTGAAAAAGTATTTGATCAACGGACATAAATGCGGCCTTTTAACTCCCCATAATAAATGCAAGTAAGTTGGAACGGCGCTATCTAATCGACTCAACCAGTCGATAACAAGAGAAGCCGCAGATCAAAGCGATCATCGAGATAACACTAGCAGACCTAAAGGAGCTCCGGACCAGACAGATCGGCACGATCATACATAATGGTCGAAGGCATACAAGTTTAAAACCGTCGTGAAAAGGATACTTACTCGATAAAAGATAAAAGACCAAACCCTCCACCATACGAGGGCCGTCACTGCCTCATACATCATGTGGGTAACCATTAACTAAGCCATACAAGAACTCCTTTGGAGTCCAAGATATCTGACATAGAAATCAGGAGAATAGTCCTCCTTATACGAAACTGCAAAGAAATCACTGCCTAACATACCAAAGAATTGCTGAAGGAAGTCTGAACAGGTCAGATCTGGCCAAGACCCCTACATTTTCCAATTCCTCCCATATCAAGGAAATGATATAATGATACACTGGCTGAGGAACATATAGTTCAAAGTTAATACTGGGAAACATAAAGCTTTGGAATATACTAAAAGGGATATTTTCTCTTAGTCTGATGAAAAGAAAAAGCGGAGTTCAACAGAAGGGGCGATAGCCTCCTTATATAAGATATCCGTCACATAAAAACAAATTTACAAGGCATGGAATGAACATCGACCAAGATGCTGAGCGTTCCTTAACAGCTATTAAATCGATTATCGATACGAAAGAACCTACTATCTACATTTTTGATGTACTGCGCGATTTTGGATATAACTCAAGGGACTATACTGGGTTGATCAACAAAAATTTGATTTGCAGAGAAAACATTATATCATTCAGTTACTTAAAAAGTGACCGAGCAAGATCAAGCTACCTTTTCTCTATCCTGAATTTTCTCCGCAGAGATCAATATCAGATAAGTAAGCTAATCTATGCTGATTATTCCATGATGTTATGTTTATGCATAATAGTAAAATTTGAAAACAAAGTATGTCTACAGAATAAAAATTGAACAAGGCAAGAATCTGCCTACAAAAGATCATAATTTCCAATTTAGTCGTTCTCCCAATACAAAAATTTCAGCCCGAACAACTACACAAAAGTTGGGCACAAAAAAAAAGAGAGAGACAGTCCAAGGCCTGCCAGGTCGAACAAAGATCACTGAGAAGAGTTGCCAGCAGGTCGACTAGCAGAAACAGTCCTCCGAGGAGTCAAATTGCCAGCAAACGCCATCAACTCCTCTTGACGCTTTAGATAACCGGCGTCATATCCTTCCTCATAGGACCGCCTTCGAGACTCTTCTGCTAGGGCAGCAGCCTGAACCAAGTCACTCTTCTCTTTCTCCCAGACAGACTTTTCCTCCTGCAATTTTTTCAAATCATCATTGGCAAGCTGCAGCTGGAGAGACTGCCCTGCAACCTTCGCCGACTCTGACTGCAAACGACGTTGATAAGCACCTCTACTTATCCAAAGATCATCGTTTTGCACACCCAGCTGGAGTGCAAAGTACTTAGCCTGGAGAAAGAAAATAGTCCTTATGTAACAAGGAAGTCAAAATAAAAACAAATAAAACAATGAAAGATTTGTCCACCTGTTCGCATATCTTCACTAGCGACTGAACAAGGCATACGTTGGAAGTACCCTCAAGCTTCTTCAACTCTCCAGGCAGAATAGTGCTCAAACCCAGATCCCAAGAAAAAGCATCAGGCTCAACAGAGCCCGGAAGCTCGCTAAGAAGAGGGACGTTGTCAGGGCGGGGAGTCGCTGCCCGCAAGATGTCCTTAACCTGCTCGAGAATACAACGATCATCTAACAGACAGGGGGAACCCCTCTCGTCGGGACTAACTGAGGTTTCCTTACCCGAAGCAGATATAACGGTCCGGCGACCGGGCCTTGACTCGGGTCGACCTCCAAAAGGTCCGCCAGATTCAAAGGAGGCATTAACAATAGTTGTATCATGGAACAAAAAATCAGAAAAATCATGGGACACAGGTTGTGTCATAAAAGGATCTCCGCCATCTGCCCCTGCATCATCTCCCCTTAAGGGTCCACTGACAAGCCGGGCGGCAGAAAGAGAAGAAGAAACGGAGCTATTAGGAACCTCTCCGTGAAAAGCACCTTCAAAGGAAGAAGCACCTGAAGTAATGGGTATATTATAAGTCGGCTCCTCATTTGATATATCGCCAAAAGCCACCCGACCAGGGGAAGGCATACTTGCTACTTGAGTGGAAGAAGAAAAGATTGGTTCTGAAAACGATGAGTTTACTACTGAAAAAGGTTCAGAAGGGATAACATGAGTATCAATCACTGACCTAGTTACTGGAGACGAACGAGGAGGCTCCATCGAGGGCCCATCTCTTCGAGATTTTTTGGATCTATTATCCCTAGCGCTCTCACGAGAAGGTCGTTTCGAAGTATTGCCGAAAAGATTACTCATGATCGAATTGTTGAAAAGTATAAAGAAAATAATGAGAAAGTTTATCGACTAGCCAAAGAAAAAGTATTCTATTAGAAGAGACGAGTATAACGGTAAATAACAAGTCAAGTTTTTACCTTTTGTATTTATACTACACGAAAAGACGCAACAGGCCTAAAGAAAGGGCGCGAAATACTGAAATATAGCTTTGGAATAAACAAAAGAATTTGAAACGACATACGCATAATGATTACGGCGAAGTAAATGACTTGTCTGAATCATTACATAAGAACACGGATGGACGCGACTGTCAGAATACGAAAGGTTTATTTCGAAGGGATGAAAAGGTAAGGTTACAATTAAACCTACGGGTAAATAATTACAAAGATTATTTCAAAAGTCAATATATCATAGAGCCTGGTCGCTATCTGGGATTCTCTGTTCACTACCGACGTTCTCGGTCGTGCCAATATCTTCTTCTTCTTCTTCTTCGTCTTCTGGATCGATAAAAGTATCATCAAGCTCATCGTTAACATCAGAAGGAGGAATCGGTAATGGTTTTCCGAACTCTTTGACAAGGTGAGCCAAAGGAAAACTTTGATATACGACATCTGGAAGCTCGGAAGGAGAATAAACTTCGCCATAACGGTTCAACCGAATATGTGCCGCTTTAAAATACTCCTTTCGACGGTCATCGATCAATTCAAAGGCGACCAACTGATGAACCGCCTTCTTGAAAGTACTCTCCAGAAGAGGACCGACCATCTGATACACCAACGCCGTATGGACAGGAGAGTTAAGGAATTCGCGAATCACTCTTTCATCAGGGTTCCTACCATATCGATCCCTAAGTCCACTAAGAGGGACGTCCTTTTCATACTCCTCTAATGAAGCTTGAAGACTTGATACTTGAGATTCTAGCTCACTAATTCGAGCCGTACTCTGGAACTGGAATTCCTCTAACTTTTTAGCCATTTGATTGGTTTGCTCTTGAGCACGGGAAGTCTCCATAACCCTATTTATGATCTCATGGTCTTCAGTCCCCGTAGCATGAGTATCTACGACGGGAACGGAAGAAGACGTTGAGGGACCAACCTCTGAACCAGAAAACTTATGAAGTAAAGCTTTGTTCTTCTCATCCAGAAACTCACATTGTTGTTTCCAGAGTGCAGTTTCATAAGCGTATGAGGCTAAACAAGTCTTAGTTTGAAAAAGCAAAGGAGTAAAACAAGAAATAAGTTAGCAAGAATATCTTCAAAAGAAAAAATACCCTATAAAGCAAGCTTAAAAGGAATTTACCTTTTCAGCATAAAGAGAAGCTCGCTGAAATTTCTCCAGAGGATCCTTCCGAAAAAGCTTGTTCAAATCACGAGTAAAAACCCCGGATAAGAGAACACGAGTCGCCTTATCGACCGCATTCTCGCTTTCATCATGGACTAGAGAATCTTTCTCAGAATAACCAGCGGCTCTCTTCCCCTCTAAATGATCTTCGATCATTTCAACCAAGGTAGGTTTCGGATGATTGTCGCCAAGTAAAAAAAGATCATTGCCAGAACGACCATAATAGCTCCTTTTTCTCCCCACCGGGTTGTCGCTAGGATGAGGCATCGACCAACTACGACATCCACGAATTCCCAAGGATGTTCTAAGCTGAAGGGGGGATAACCAGGTCCAGTCCCTTGACGAACAGGGGAATCTTGGGAAGAATTTGGAGACTCCTCTTCATTCTCCTCGGACTCATGACTCAACTCCAGCTTTCTCTTCCGAGAAGCTCTCTGCTCGATCGGGATGTTCTCTATAGATTTAGAGGATTTGGACAACACCATTTTTCCCCTTGAAGAATGTCGAGAATTTTCTACCATATGAGCTGAAAAAGAAACAAAATAAAAGTTAGTTTCTCTATATAGAAGATATCATCATAACACTAAACTAAAGTGAAATGCTGACCCAGTGATTCAAATGATGAACTGATTGGAAAAGTATGAGCACTCAATCCCGCTTTACGAAGGAAAGCTTCCCCAATCAGAAGAGCACTCTGATATTTGTTTGCACGCATATTGGGGATTTCGGCGATAAACTGAGCATCGTCAGGAATAAATTCACCAGTCGGCAAGCGACCTCCGTATACCCATTTGAAACCATGATCCCATGAGAAGGGTATAGTCGAACCATCCGCCGAACGAAGATGAAGTGGGGGGCGAACGAAGATGAAGTGGGGGGCGAACAAAGAAAAAGTGAGATTTCCAAAAAGGGTTGCTAGAAACAGGGGCATCAAAGATTGCTCGACTAGGCCTCTGACTAGCGAAGAAATACCCGCGATTAGAAGAACTGGAAATATTGAACCGGAAAGTTGCGTAAAGTTACGAAAGGAAGGTTTAAACCCATTCGCGATCATCAAGACAGAAAAGCAAACCAGGAAGGCCACAAAATTTGGAACTAATTGTGTCAAGGACACACTAAATATTTTCAGGATATCAAGGAAGAGGGGAGACAACGAAAGACGGAGACCGCTATTAAAGTGAGCCGTGTAAAAGGCACGACATCCTTCACGTGGGGATGTGACCCTATCAGAAGGGGAAGGAAGAATTATCTCGGAACCCTCCGGGAAATATTTGGCATAATTGTTCACAACCTCCGGAAAAGTATCCACCGTATAAGCACAAGCTAGGTCCTCAATTGGTTCAGAAATCTGAGGAACAATACCTTTGCCCTTTTTGGCTCGGGCAGCAACATCCGCATCTGAAAGGATCCGTACCTTAAAAGTATCTTCTACAGGAACGACGAATTCAGAAACTGCAGCTTGTTCGCCCGAAAGATTAGAGTGCAACTCCTCTTCGTTATTAGGAGCAACATTCTCCCTCGAGGAAGAAAACGATTTTCTCAAATAAGTCATGTTTTCAGATTCTCGAAGATATAAGTCGATAAAAGGAAAAACTTTATATGATAAACGACTAAGCAAGAAAATGACTGCGAACGATAAGCAAGTATAAAGGAAAAATGACGAACTCAAAGGTCACCTATTTATACTAAGATGTGAAAAGAGGTTTCGAACTCATCACAACTAATCACATTCCCGCCAAAAACGGAAGGAGATGAAAAGCCTCCCGAATGGACGCGTGGCGATTCCTAATCGGAAAAAAGAAAACGACTATCTATGATGTGTAGCACTCTTTTCCTTACTTAAGATTTTTTCCCACAGGGTTTTTTCTTAAGAAAGGTTTTTAACGAGGCTCCATTCATAGGAGATAAACAGTCGTAAAGAATTATCTACTTCTACGAGCTTCTATTATCTATACGCTCGAAGAAGTGAGGGAGTACTGATGGGGGCTATTTCGCACCCTACATACTGTACGGACCAAGTAAAGAACACAAGATCGATTCGACCAAATCAGACAGTTCGGGATCATCTTATCTACCCGGCCGAATGCAGCTCTCTTCGACTAGAAGACTATACCCCGAACCCAAGAAGGATATTTGGGCCGAGTCCTATTAGGACTATATTTCCTTGTAACGCTAGGTTTAGTATGATATAAATACCTAGTCAATCATTGTATTAGACAACTCTGAATTACAAGGCAAATACGCCATTGAATCCTGCATAAACTGCACAACTCACTATTATTCAATAAAGAAAGAGCTTTCTCTTCATATTTGTGTTATTTCTGCGTTGGTTTGAATATTCACTTTCTGTTCTTATGATATCGCTCTTCCTTGAGATTGATCCATCCTGAATAAAGTAACAGAGCCCTATAAAGTATATATATTGAAAACCCCCAATATCACAAATTCACTGATACCTTTAACCCGACGAAATCAGGTTAAATCAAATCGGAACGATCAGGATAAAAGACCTAATCTTTATCCTAGATCAAGGTCAGCCGAACTAGCTAATAGGAATCGAATAAACCAGGTAGAATACCCCCGACTGACTGTTCCTATCGAAGAAATTCTTGTTGTATTAGAAAGGAACAACTGGATTTCGCCGGCGAAAAGAATTGCACAAGCTAGGCCCGGTGCGCAAAACTACAATCTATATTGTAGGTACCACCGCGCCCATGGACACCGCACAGAAGACTGCTTTCACCTAAAGCAGGAAATTGAAAGACTAATTGAACAAGGAAAGTTGGACGATTATCTAGAGAGGAACAATCGCAAGAGAGATAGAAGCAGGAGTCCTCGAAACAATAATCAGAGAAGAACCCCGAGAAGAAGGTCCCCTAATAATGGTCCACCACAAGAATTGAACGATGAGCAAATTAACGGCACCATCCATACCATCTCAGGGGGACCGACCGAAGGAGACAGTCATAATCCTCGCCGCAGAACCGCGAGGTCTTTATTATGAAACGTTAGATATCTAAAAGAAGTCACTCATTAGTTTCAATAAGAGTGAAGTACCAAGAAACTTTGTTTGGGATATGAAAGAAGACAATCCTGACTTCCCGATGTTGGTATCACTTGAGATAGCAAACTACAACATTAAGAGGATCCTAATCGATAATGGAAGCTCAGCGAACATTATATCTATGGAGGTCTTAACACAGATGTATTTGGGAGAAATAACATTCCAAAATGTAGCCACTCCTTTAGTAGGATTTGAAGGCTAACAAATAGTCCCTTATGGGACAATAAATTTAAGTGTCTCGCTGGGAAAGAAACCACAGCGCGCAGTGAAACTGATAAAGTTCTTGGTCGTAGAGACTCCCTTTGCATATAATGCGATATTGGGACGACCTGCCCTCAACCTATTCCGAGCAGTTGTATCGACATACCATCAGAAGATAAAATTTTCGACAGACACGGGGGTTGGAGAAATAGTAAACGATCATTGTATGGCATGGGATTGTTACAGCACCTCCTTAACGTTGGGGAACCGTTCCAAATCGTTTACCCCAGCTAAAAGGAAGCTTGATGACGACATCGAAAGAGCTGAAGTCGAAATCCCTAGCACTGACAGGATAGATCGAAAAGGAAAGGATCCGGTTGATCTGACCATAAAGCCACCAGAACATAAGGATATTATGCTCGTTCAAGGAGATCCTTCGAAATAGACCAGGATTGGAACCAAACTCAACTCAGAAGGGGAAGTATTGCTAGTAAACTTTATCAGAATAATGTCGACTTATTCGCTTGGAGTGCGAACGATATCAAAGGCATCGACCCAAGGGTAATTACTCATTCACTAAAAATCGATCCAATGGCGAAGCCAGCAAGATAAAAGAAGAGAAATCACGGGCCAATAAAAGACAAGATAATCAAAGCAGAAGTTGAAAGGCTGCTCAAAGCTAAACAAATTCGGGAAATACACTTCTCAGAATGGCTATGCAATGTTGTTTTAGTGGCTAAAGGGGATAGAAGGGATAATAAATGGAGGATGTGCTACGATTTCACCGACCTTAATAAACTATGTCCACGTGACCCTTACCCTCTCCCTAGAATCGACTTGTAGGTCGACTCAACTGCAGGTTTTGCTATCTTTAGCATGATGGACGCTTCCAAGGTTTACCAAATCTACATGGATGAGCAAGACCAGGAGAAAACTACTTTTATAATGGACCAGGGTGTATATTGCTTTATTGTTATGCCATTCGGCCTAAGGAATGCTGGTGCCACTTACCAAAGACTGGTTAACCTAATGTTCAGGGAACTGATCGGAGAGATAATGGAAGTGTACGTGGATGACATGTTGGTCAAAAGCATTAATGAAACCGACCACGTAAAGCATCTCGATCGTTGCTTTCAGATATTGAGAAAATACCGAATGAAGTTAAATCCTGCAAAATGCACTTTCGGAGTAAAGTCAGGAAAGTTTTTAGGATATATGGTCCATCAAGGAGGAATTGAAGCGAACCCCGAAAAGATTCGAGCTATAACCGAAATGAGACCGCCTAAGACAATCTCTCAAGTTCATAGTTTAGTAGGAAAAATTGTGGCATTGAACATATTCATCTCCAAGTCGGCCGATAAAAGTTTACCTTTCTTTCAAACTCTACGAAAGGCGAAAAACTTTGTTTGGACCAACGAATTCGATCAGGCTTTCAATCAACTAAAGGATTACCTAACCTCTTCTCCACTATTAGCCAAACCAACCGAAGGAGAACTGTTATATGTCTACATATCTATCTCCACGGTAGCCATCAGTTCGATTTTGGTAAAAATAGAAGACACAGAGCATAAGCCTGTTTACTACCTAAGTAAGTTACTACAAGGGGCGGAGAAGAATTACTTGGAGATAGAGAAATTTGCTTTGCCTTAGTGGTGGCAGCACGTAAACTCTGACCATACTTTTTAACCTACAAAATTATAGTACTTACGAATAAACCGCTAAGACAAATACTGGCGAAACCAGAAGTTTCGGGTAGATTGATAAAGTTGGCCGTCGAACTGGGACAATTTGAAATTGAGTATAAACCGCGAATCGCTATTAAGGCTCAAGTTCTGGCCGACTTCCTATTGGAGACTCCGACTTTGATACAAGAACTCAACGACTCGACCAATGCTAATTGATGAGGGGTAATTCGGATCCCCAGCCTCCGCAGGCTCGGTGCAGATCGAACAACACTAGATCCTGTCCCCAGGAACCAAGAGCTGGCCCAGCATTCTAAATAAAGTGTTCCGATCCCTTGAAAAGAACCCGAGCTCAAGATGTACTGTTGGGCCTAGCCTGGGCCCAAGCCCATCAATTCTGTTATAAATACCCCACGCATTTATGACGACGACACAACTTCCCAGGTGCTCTCGCTTCGAAACAGCTGCTCGGACTCACTTGGGAATATTAGCATAGGCTAGCTCGTATATATTTCGCCCTCTAGCTTGTACAGCATCCAATAATGCTCGAATAGGACTCCTAATTATTGAAATCTGTACTCGATCACATTGAATACAATACTATTGATCTTTTTCCTTTATTTGTTTGCATTCATATCACATCGCATAACACTTTGATCGAACCAACGAAAACGCGTAAGATCACTAATAATGATATCTTAATAGTAGATAATCCTACCTGGTTGATGCATGTCGACGGTGCCTCGTGCAGAGAAGAAGGAGGTGCTGGAATAAACTTTACCGGGCCAAATAAAGAAGATATAAATTATGCGATAACACTTTTTTGTTTGTTGATTTCATCTCAACCTGTTCATATTTATCATCGACATCTAGGAGCGATTACTGTTGCTCAAATTTGGTCGTTAGATATTAGATCGAGGAGCGTTTACTGAGCGGAATAACTTATGTTCAACTCTTTTGTTTAGACTTAGGTTTTTATATCGAAATTCTTTTGATCTTTAGATATAGATCGAGGAGCGTTTATTGAGCGGATCAATTTATACTGAACTCTTTCGTTTGGACTTAGGTTTTAATACCAAAGTATTTTTCAATCGTTAAATATTGATCGAGGAGCGTTTATTGAGGGGATCAATTTATACTCAACTCTTTCGTTTGGACTTAGGTTTTTATACCAAAGTCTTTTTTAATCGTTAGATATAGATCGAGAAGCGTTTATTGAGTGGATCAATTTATACTCAACTCTTTTGTTTAGACTTAGGTTTTTATACCAAAGTCTTTTTAATCGTTAGATATAGATCGAGGAGCGTTTATTGAGTGGATCAATTTATACTCAACTCTTTTGTTTAGACTTAAGTTTTTATACCAAAGTCTGTTTTAATCGTTAGATATAGATCGAGGAGCGTTTACTGAGGGGATTAACTTATACTCAACTCTTTTGTTTAGACTTAGGTTTTTATACCGAAATCCTTTTGATCTTTAGATATTGATCGAGGAGCGTTTATTGAGCGGATCAATTTATACTCAACTCTTTCGTTTGGACTTAGGTTTTTATACCAAAGTCTTTTTTAATCGTTAGATATAGATCGAGGAGCGTTTATTGAGTGGATCAATTTATACTCAACTCTTTTGTTTAGACTTAGGTTTTTATACCAAAATCTTTTTTAATCGTTAGATATAGATCGATGAGCGTTTATTGAGTGGATCAATTTATACTCAACTCTTTTGTTTAGACTTAAGTTTTTATACCAAAGTCTGTTTTAATCGTTAGATATAGATCGAGGAGCGTTTACTGAGCGGATTAACTTATACTCAACTCTTTTGTTTAGACTTAGGTTTTTATACCGAAATCCTTTTGATCTTTAGATATTGATCGAGGAGCGTTTATTGAGCGGATCAATTTATACTCAACTCTTTCGTTTGGACTTAGGTTTTTATACCAAAGTCTTTTTTAATCGTTAGATATAGATCGAGGAGCGTTTATTGAGTGGATCAATTTATACTCAACTCTTTTGTTTAGACTTAGGTTTTTATACCAAAATCTTTTTTAATCGTTAGATATAGATCGATGAGCGTTTATTGAGTGGATCAATTTATACTCAACTCTTTTGTTTAGACTTAGGTTTTTATACCAAAGTCTGTTTTAATCGTTAGATATAGATCGATGAGCGTTTATTGAGTGGATCAATTTATACTCAACTCTTTTGTTTAGACTTAGGTTTTTATACCAAAGTCTTTTTTAATCGTTAGATATAGATCGAGGAGCGTTTATTGAGTGGGTCAATTTATACTCAACTCTTTTGTTTAGACTTAAGGTTTTATACCAAAGTCTTTTTTAATCGTTAGATATAGATCGAGGAGCGTTTATTGAGCTGATCAAGTTTTACTCAACTATTTTGTTTAGACTTATATTTTTATACCAAAGTATTTTTTTATCGTTTAGATATAAGATCGAGGAGCGTTTATCGAGCGGATCAATTTATACTCAACTCTTTTTAAGACTTAGGTTTTATTACCAAAATCTTTCAGATCCTTTAGATATTGGATCGAGGAGCGTTTATTGAGCAGATTAATTTATACTCAACTCTTTTTAAGACTTACGTTATATTACCCAAATCTTTTTGATCGTTAGAAATAGATCGAGAAGCGTTTATTGAGTAAATCAATTTATACTCAACTCTTTTTACTTTTTTGTTCGAGGAGTCTTTATTGAGCGGATCAATTTTACTCGACTCGTTATATTTTTAGATCGAGGAGTGTTTATTGAGCGGATCAATTTTACTCGACTCGTTATATTTTTAGATCGAGAAGCGTTTATTGAGCGGATCAGTTTTACTCGACTCGTTATTTTTTTAGATCGAGGAGCGTTTATTGAGCGAATCAATTTTACTCTACTCGTTAAATTTTTAGATCGAGTAGCATTTATTGAGCGGATCAATTTTACTCGACTCGTTAAATTTTTAGATCGAGGAGCGTTTATTGAGCAGATCAATTTTACTCGACTCGTTATATTTGTAGATCAACTTTTTTGGATTGAACCAAGTTGATTGTAGAATTCCGAGGAGCGTTTACCGAATTAATCAATTTATACTCAACTCGTCATGATACTTAGCCTTTAACTCAAGTGAGCCTTTATTTGGTATTCAGAATTGTGAAAATATTTGAGAATGAATCTCAGGCCAAGGCCTTTGTTACAACGAATTAAATAAAAATAAAATGGACTAAATCAAAAGAAATTAACCAGAGCATCTTCCAGGATTCATTTTCCATAGTATCTTCTTAGGTTGACTGCATTCCAGGTCCTTGGTAGAGGTGTTCCGTCTAAGTGCGCAATTTTGTACGAACCTTTCTTTCCTACATTAATTACAACGTATGGTCCATCCCAATTCTGTTGCAATTTTCCCACATGCCTGGATACCTCTACCTTTTTTAGCACCAAGTCACCTTCTTTGAAGGTTCGTATGCGTACTTTTTGATTGTAGGCTTTCTCCATGTTTGATTTAGCGACTTGTAATCGTACAACCGCTTTTTCTCTTAACGCTTCTGTCAAGTCGATATCACTTTCTCTTGCCTTTTCGTTTTCCTGGTCATCATACATTTCAATTCTCGGTGTTAGAATTAGTGTTTCGACTGGAATTACAGCTTCTGAGCCATATACTAGACTGAACGAGGTCTCCCCGGTTGATGTCCTGACTGTGGTTCGATTAGACCAAAGTACTCTGGGAGTTCATCTAGCCATCTTCCTTTGGCTGCCCCTAATCTTTTCTCCAAAGACTTTATTATTTCTCTGTTCGCTACTTCAGTTTGTCCATTTTCCCGCGAATTGGGTTCCGTTATCGGAAATCAGGATCCTCGGAATGCCAAATCGACATACTATGAACTTCCATAGGAAGTTAATCACTTGGAATTGAGTTATTTGGGTAAGGACGATGCATTTTATCCATTTGCTGAAGTATTCGACAACGACTAGAACATACGCTTTCTTGGATCTAGCTGCTGGGAAAGGTCCCACGATGTCCATTCCCCATTGATCAAATGGCCAACATATGGGTATTGGGTGCATGTTTTCGGCTGGTCGATGAGCAAGAACTCAACGACTCGACCAATGCTAATTGATGAAGGGTAATTCGGATCCCCAGCCTCCGCAGGCTCGGTGCAGATCGAACAACACTAGATCCTGTCCCCAGGAACCAAGAGCTGGCCCAGTATTCTAAATAAAGTGTTCCGATCCCTTGAAAAGAACCCGAGCTCAAGATGTACTGTTGGGCCTAGCCTGGGCCCAAGCCCATCAATTCTGTTATAAATACCCCACGCATTTATGACGACGACACAACTTCCCAGGTGCTCTCGCTTCGAAACAGCTGCTCGGACTCACTTGGGAATATTAGCATAGGCTAGCTCGTATATATTTCGCCCTCTAGCTTGTACAGCATCCAATAATGCTCGAATAGGACTCCTAATTATTGAAATCTGTACTCGATCACATTGAATACAATACTATTGATCTTTTTCCTTTATTTGTTTGCATTCATATCACATCGCATAACACTTTGATCGAACCAGCGAAAACGCGTAAGATCACTAATAATGATATCTTAATAGTAGATAATCGTACCTGGTTGATGCATGTCGACGGTGCCTCGTGCAGAGAAGAAGGAGGTGCTGGAATAAACTTTACCGGGCCAAATAAAGAAGATATAAATTATGCGATAACACTTTTTTGTTTGTTGATTTCATCTCAACCTGTTCATATTTATAATCGACATCTAGGAGCGATTACTGTTGCTCAAATTTGGTCGTTAGATATTAGATCGAGGAGCGTTTACTGAGCGGATTAACTTATGTTCAACTCTTTTGTTTAGACTTAGGTTTTTATATCGAAATTCTTTTGATCTTTAGATATAGATCGAGGAGCGTTTATTGAGCGGATCAATTTATACTCAACTCTTTCGTTTGGACTTAGGTTTTAATACCAAAGTATTTTTCAATCGTTAGATATTGATCGAGGAGCGTTTATTGAGGGGATCAATTTATACTCAACTCTTTCATTTGGACTTAGGTTTTTATACCAAAGTCTTTTTTAATCGTTAGATATAGATCGAGAAGCGTTAATTGAGTGGATCAATTTATACTCAACTCTTTTGTTTAGACTTAGGTTTTTATACCAAAGTCTTTTTTAATCGTTAGATATAGATCGAGGAGCGTTTATTGAGTGGATCAATTTATACTCAACTCTTTTGTTTAGACTTAAGTTTTTATACCAAAGTCTGTTTTAATCGTTAGATATAGATCGAGGAGCGTTTACTGAGCGGATTAACTTATACTCAACTCTTTTGTTTAGACTTAGGTTTTTATACCGAAATCCTTTTGATCTTTAGATATTGATCGAGGAGCGTTTATTGAGCGGATCAATTTATACTCAACTCTTTCGTTTGGACTTAGGTTTTTATACCAAAGTCTTTTTTAATCGTTAGATATAGATCGAGGAGCGTTTATTGAGTGGATCAATTTATACTTAACTCTTTTGTTTAGACTTAGGTTTTTATACCAAAATCTTTTTTAATCGTTAGATATAGATCGATGAGCGTTTATTGAGTGGATCAATTTATACTCAACTCTTTTGTTTAGACTTAGGTTTTTATACCAAAGTCTGTTTTAATCGTTAGATATAGATCGAGGAGCGTTTATTGAGTGGATCAATTTATACTCAACTCTTTTGTTTAGACTTAGGTTTTTATACCAAAGTCTTTTTTAATCGTTAGATATAGATCGAGGAGCGTTTATTGAGTGGGTCAATTTATACTCAACTCTTTTGTTTAGACTTAAGGTTTTATACCAAAGTCTTTTTTAATCGTTAGATATAGATCGAGGAGCGTTTATTGAGCTGATCAAGTTTTACTCAACTATTTTGTTTAGACTTATATTTTTATACCAAAGTATTTTTTTATCGTTTAGATATAAGATCGAGGAGCGTTTATCGAGCGGATCAATTTATACTCGACTCTTTTTAAGACTTAGGTTTTATTACAAAAATCTTTCAGATCCTTTAGATATTGGATCGAGGAGCGTTTATTGAGCGGATTAATTTATACTCAACTCTTTTTAAGACTTACGTTATATTACCCAAATCTTTTTGATCGTTAGAAATAGATCGAGGAGCGTTTATTGAGTAAATCAATTTATACTCAACTCTTTTTACTTTTTTGTTCGAGGAGTCTTTATTGAGCGGATCAATTTTACTCGACTCGTTATATTTTTAGATCGAGGAGTGTTTATTGAGCGGATCAATTTTACTCGACTCGTTATATTTTTAGATCGAGAAGCGTTTATTGAGCGGATCAGTTTTACTCGACTCGTTATTTTTTTAGATCGAGGAGCGTTTATTGAGCGAATCAATTTTACTCGACTCGTTAAATTTTTAGATCGAGTAGCATTTATTGAGCGGATCAATTTTACTCGACTCGTTAAATTTTTAGATCGAGGAGCGTTTATTGAGCGGATCAATTTTACTCGACTCGTTATATTTGTAGATCAACTTTTTTGGATTGAACCAAGTTGATTGTAGAATTCCGAGGAGCGTTTACCGAATTAATCAATTTATACTCAACTCGTCATGATACTTAGCCTTTAACTCAAGTGAGCCTTTATTTGGTATTCAGAATTGTGAAAATATTTGAGAATGAATCTCAGGCCAAGGCCTTTGTTACAACGAATTAAATAAAAATAAAATTGACTAAATCAAAAGAAATTAACCAGAGCATCTTCCAGGATTCATTTTCCATAGTATCTTCTTAGGTTGACTGCATTCCAGGTCCTTGGTAGAGGTGTTCCGTCTAAGTGCGCAATTTTGTAGCAACCTTTCTTTCCTACATTAATTACAACGTATGGTCCATCCCAATTCTGTTGCAATTTTCCCACATGCCTGGATACCTCTACCTTTTTTAGCACCAAGTCACCTTCTTTGAAGGTTCGTATGCGTACTTTTTGATTGTAGGCTTTCTCAATGTTTGATTTAGCGACTTGTAATCGTACAGCCGCTTTTTCTCTTAACGCTTCTGTCAAGTCGATATCACTTTCTCTTGCCTTTTCGTTTTCCTGGTCATCATACATTTCAATTCTCGGTGTTGGAATTAGTGTTTCGACTGGAATTACAGCTTCTGAGCCATATACTAGACTGAACGAGGTCTCCCCGGTTGATGTCCTGACTGTGGTTCGATTAGACCAAAGTACTCTGGGAGTTCATCTAGCCATCTTCCTTTGGCTGCCCCTAATCTTTTCTCCAAAGACTTTATTATTTCTCTGTTCGCTACTTCAGTTTGTCCATTTTCCCGCGAATTGGGTTCCGTTATCGGAAATCAGGATCCTCGGAATGCCAAATCGACATACTATGAACTTCCATAGGAAGTTAATCACTTGGAATTGAGTTATTCGGGCAAGGACGATGCATTTTATCCATTTGCTGAAGTATTCGACAACGACTAGAACATACGCTTTCTTGGATCTAGCTGCTGGGAAAGGTCCCACGATGTCCATTCCCCATTGATCAAATGGCCAACATATGGGTATTGGGTGCATGTTTTCGCCTGGTCGATGAGCAAGAACTCAACGACTCGACCAATGCTAATTGATGAGGGGTAATTCGGATCCCCAGCCTCCGCAGGCTCGGTGCAGATCGAACAACACTAGATCCTGTCCCCAGGAACCAAGAGCTGGCCCAGCATTCT
Source organism: Penstemon barbatus (assembly GCA_003313485.2). NCBI lineage: Eukaryota > Viridiplantae > Streptophyta > Magnoliopsida > Lamiales > Plantaginaceae > Penstemon > Penstemon barbatus. The sequence continues at coordinate 38,167,256 of CM064884.1, read as the reverse complement.
AAATAAAGTGTTCCGATCCCTTGAAAAGAACCCGAGCTCAAGATGTACTGTTGGGCCTAGCCTGGGCCCAAGCCCATCAATTCTGTTATAAATACCCCACGCATTTATGACGACGACACAACTTTCCAGGTGCTCTCGCTTCGAAACAGCTGCTCGGACTCACTTAGGAATATTAGCATAGGCTAGCTCGTATATATTTCGCCCTCTAGCTTGTACAACATCCAATAATGCTCGAATTGGACTCCTAATTATTGAAATCTGTACTCGATCACATTGAATACAATACTATTGATCTTTTTCCTTTATTTGTTTGCATTCATATCACATCGCATAACACTTTGATCGAACCAACGAAAACGCGTAAGATCACTAATAATGATATCTTAATAGTAGATAATCGTACCTGGTTGATGCATGTCGACGGTGCCTCGTGCAGAGAAGAAGGAGGTGCTGGAATAAACTTTACCGGGCCAAATAAAGAAGATATAAGTTATGCGATAACACTTTTTTGTTTGTTGATTTCATCTCAACCTGTTCATATTTATCATCGACATCTAGGAGCGATTACTGTTGCTCAAATTTGGTCGTTAGATATTAGATCGAGGAGCGTTTACTGAGCGGATTAACTTATGTTCAACTCTTTTGTTTAGACTTAGGTTTTTATATCGAAATTCTTTTGATCTTAAGATATAGATCGAGGAGCGTTTATTGAGCGGATCAATTTATACTCAACTCTTTCGTTTGGACTTAGGTTTTAATACCAAAGTAATTTTCAATCGTTAGATATTGATCGAGGAGCGTTTATTGAGGGGATCAATTTATACTCAACTCTTTCGTTTGGACATAGGTTTTTATACCAAAGTCTTTTTTAATCGTTAGATATAGATCGAGAAGCGTTTATTGAGTGGATCAATTTATACTCAACTCTTTTGTTTAGACTTAGGTTTTTATACCAAAGTCTTTTTTAATCGTTAGATATAGATCGAGGAGCGTTTATTGAGTGGATCAATTTATACTCAACTCTTTTGTTTAGACTTAAGTTTTTATACCAAAGTCTGTTTTAATCGTTAGATATAGATCGAGGAGCGTTTACTGAGCGGATTAACTTATACTCAACTCTTTTGTTTAGACTTAGGTTTTTATACCGAAATCCTTTTGATCTTTAGATATTGATCGAGGAGCGTTTATTGAGCGGATCAATTTATACTCAACTCTTTCGTTTGGACTTAGGTTTTTATACCAAAGTCTTTTTTAATCGTTAGATATAGATCGAGGAGCGTTTATTTAGTGGATCAATTTATACTCAACTCTTTTGTTTAGACTTAGGTTTTTATACCAAAATCTTTTTTAATCGTTAGATATAGATCGATGAGCGTTTATTGAGTGGATCAATTTATACTCAACTCTTTTGTTTAGACTTAGGTTTTTATACCAAAGTCTGTTTTAATCGTTAGATATAGATCGAGGAGCGTTTATTGAGTGGATCAATTTATACTCAACTCTTTTGTTTAGACTTAGGTTTTTATACCAAAGTCTTTTTTAATCGTTAGATATAGATCGAGGAGCGTTTATTGAGTGGGTCAATTTATACTCAACTCTTTTGTTTAGACTTAAGGTTTTATACCAAAGTCTTTTTTAATCGTTAGATATAGATCGAGGAGCGTTTATTGAGCTGATCAAGTTTTACTCAACTATTTTGTTTAGACTTATATTTTTATACCAAAGTATTTTTTTATCGTTTAGATATAAGATCGAGGAGCGTTTATCGAGCGGATCAATTTATACTCGACTCTTTTTAAGACTTGGGTTTTATTACCAAAATCTTTCAGATCCTTTAGATATTGGATCGAGGAGCGTTTATTGAGCGGATTAATTTATACTCAACTCTTTTTAAGACTTACGTTATATTACCCAAATCTTTTTGATCGTTAGAAATAGATCGAGGAGCGTTTATTGAGTAAATCAATTTATACTCAACTCTTTTTACTTTTTTGTTCGAGGAGTCTTTATTGAGCGGATCAATTTTACTCGACTCGTTATATTTTTAGATCGAGGAGTGTTTATTGAGCGGATCAATTTTACTCGACTCGTTATATTTTTAGATCGAGAAGCGTTTATTGAGCGGATCAGTTTTACTCGACTCGTTATTTTTTTAGATCGAGGAGCATTTATTGAGCGAATCAATTTTACTCGACTCGTTAAATTTTTAGATCGAGTAGCATTTATTGAGCGGATCAATTTTACTCGACTCGTTAAATTTTTAGATCGAGGAGCGTTTATTGAGCGGATCAATTTTACTCGACTCGTTATATTTGTAGATCAACTTTTTTGGATTGAACCAAGTTGATTGTAGAATTCCGAGGAGCGTTTACCGAATTAATCAATTTATACTCAACTCGTTATGATACTTAGCCTTTAACTCAAGTGAGCCTTTATTTGGTATTCAGAATTGTGAAAATATTTGAGAATGAATCTCAGGCCAAGGCCTTTGTTACAACGAATTAAATAAAAATAAAATGGACTAAATTAAAAGAAATTAACCAGAGCATCTTCCAGGATTCATTTTCCATAGTATCTTCTTAGGTTGACTGCATTCCAGGTCCTTGGTAGAGGTGTTCCGTCTAAGTGCGCAATTTTGTACCAACCTTTCTTTCCTACATTAATTACAACGTATGGTCCATCCCAATTCTGTTGCAATTTTCCCACATGCCTGGATACCTCTACCTTTTTTAGCACCAAGTCACCTTCTTTGAAGGTTCGTATGCGTACTTTTTGATTGTAGGCTTTCTCCATGTTTGATTTAGCGACTTGTAATCGTACAGCCGCTTTTTCTCTTAACGCTTCTGTCAAGTCGATATCACTTTCTCTTGCCTTTTCGTTTTCCTGGTCTTCATACATTTCAATTCTCGGTGTTGGAATTAGTGTTTCGACTGGAATTACAGCTTCTGAGCCATATACTAGACTGAACGAGGTCTCCCCGGTTGATGTCCTGACTTTGGTTCGATTAGACCAAAGTACTCTGGGAGTTCATCTAGCCATCTTCCTTTGGCTGCCCCTAATCTTTTCTCCAAAGACTTTATTATTTCTCTGTTCGCTACTTCAGTTTGTCCATTTTCCCGCGAATTGGGTTCCGTTATCGGAAATCAGGATCCTCGGAATGCCAAATCGACATACTATGAACTTCCATAGGAAGTTAATCACTTGGAATTGAGTTATTCGGGCAAGGACGATGCATTTTATCCATTTGCTGAAGTATTCGACAACGACTAGAACATACGCTTTCTTGGATCTAGCTGCTGGGAAAGGTCCCACGATGTCCATTCCCCATTGATCAAATGGCCAACATATGGGTATTGGGTGCATGTTTTCGGCTGGTCGATGAGTTATATTTGCATTAACATGGCAATGATGACATTTTTGAACATATTGCATGGCATCGTTGTTGATGGTAGGCCAATAATAACCTGTTCTAAGGCATTTTAGGGCTAAGACCCTTGCCTCGCTGTGATTTCCCGCTTCTCCTTCATGTATTTCTCGGAGGACGTCGTTGGTTTGAGATTTTGAGATGCATTTTAGAAGAATTCCCGAAGCTGATCTTCGGTAAAGTTTTTCTTCTATCAATGTATATTTTGGAGCCCGATATCTTATTTTTCGAGCTTCATTCAAGTCAAGCGGCAATTTTCCTTCTCGGAGATAGTCTATCATTGGAATCATCCAATTTCATTCCGGTTCTGCTATTTCCATCATCTCAGCGACCGGTGTTTCGTCGATATCAATTGCCGGTGTATTAGAAATTAACCAGTTGATTACCATTTTGGTTTTTTCGTCGTGAGACCCTGTAAATTTGGAGTTGATCAGCCCATTTATTCTCTGAACGTGGAATGTTCTGTATCCTGAAATTTTCGAATTTCTCAGCCAATTTTTTCACTTTGGCGAGGTATTTTATCATGTTCAATTCCTTTGCCTCGTATAGACCTTCTATCTGTCTTTGTACTAATTCTGAGTCGGTGAGTACCTTAAGACTCTTTATGTTTGCTTTAACCGCCATTTCCATTCCAGCGATCAGCGCCTCGTATTCTGCTTCGTTGTTCGTTACTACGAAGTCTAATGTTATTGCATAATTTATATCCTCTTTATTTGGTCCGGTAAAGTTGATTCCAGCTCCTCCTCCCTCTCGGCATGAAGCACCGTCGACGTGCATCAACCAGGTTTGATTTCCTACGATCAAGATATCATTGTCATGGTTGGTCGATTCGGCGTGCTCAGTTGTCTGGGTCGGAGTTTCTAATAGGAAATCGGCTAGGACTTGGGCTTTAATCGCAATTCTTGGTTTGTACTCAATTTTGAACTGACCGAGTTCGATTGCCCACTTAATCAATCTTCCAGAGGCTTCTGGCTTTGCTAAGACCTGTCTTAGTGGTTAGTTGGTTAACACTACGATTTGTAGGTTAGAAAGTAAGGTCGGAGTTTGCGTGCTGCCACCACTAAGGCCAAAGCGAATTTTTCTATTTCTAAGTAGTTCTTCTCAGCCCCTTGTAGTAACTTGCTTAAGTAATAAACAGGCTTATGTTCTAATCCTTCTACTTTAACTAAGACCGAACTAATAGCCACATCGTAAATTGATATGTAGATGTATAATGGTTCTCCCTCAGTTGGTTTGGCCAAAAGTGGGGATGTCATCAGATATTCCTTTAGCCTGTCGAATGCCTGGTCGTATTCTTCGGTCCAAACAAAGTTTTTCTTTTCGTAGAGTTTGAAAGAAAGGCAAGCTTCTGTCTGCTGACTTGGAGATGAACCTGTTTAATGCTACGATCTTTCCTACCAAGCTCTGTACTTGGGCGATCGTTCTGGGAGGTTTCACTTTGGTTATAGCTCGAATCTTTTCGGGATTGGCCTCAATTCCTCGTTGATGTACCAAATAGCCTAAAAACTTTCCCGACTTAACCCCGAAAGTGCATTTTGCAGGATTCAACTTCATTCGGTACTTTCTTAATATTTGGAAGCATCGATCGAGATGCTTCACATGGTCGGCTTCATTCATGCTTTTGACCAGCATATCGTCTACGTAGACTTCCATTATTTCTCCAATCAACTCTTTGAACATCAGGTTTACTAACCGTTGGTAAGTGGCCCCAGCGTTCCTCAGGCCAAATGGCATAACTATGAAGCAGTAAACTCCTTGCTCGGTTACGAAGGCCGTTTTCTCTTGGTCTCGCTCGTCCATGTATATTTGAAAAAACCTTGGAAGGCGTCCATCATGCTGAAAATCCTAAAACCAGCAGTTGAGTCGACTAACAAGTCGATCCTTGGGAGGGGATATGGATCGCGCGGACATAGTTTATTAAGGTCGGTGAAATCATTGCACATTCTCCACTTGTTACCCTTTTTATCTCCTTACGCTAGTAGCACAACATTGCATAGCCATTCCGAGAAGTGTATTTCTCGAATTTGTTTTGCCTTGAGTAGCCTTTCTACTTCTGCCTTATTATTTTATCTTTTATCGGCCCATGATTCCTCTTCTTTTGCCTAGTAGGTTTTGCCATGGGGTCGATTTTTAGCGAATGAGTGATTACTCGGGGGTCAATCCCTTCGATGTCGTTCGCACCCCAGGCGAAGATATCTATGTTTTCTCTGAGAAAATTGACCAACATTACTTCTCCTTCTTTACTTAGTTCGGTTCCTATTCTGGTTATTTTCGTTGGGTCCCCCTGCACTAGCAGGACATCTTTATGATCCGGTGGTTTTAAAGCTAAATCGACCGGTTCCTTTCCCTTTTTGTCTATTCGGTCTGTGTTAGGGATTTCAACTTCGATTATGTCCAGGTCGTCTTCGAGCTTTCTTTTCGCCGGGGTAACCGATCTAGAGTGGTTTCCTAAAGTTAAGGAGGTGTTGTAGCAGTCTCATGCCATACAATGATCGTTCATTATTTCTCCGATTCCCATGTCAGTTGGAAATTTTATCTTCTGGTGGTAAGTTGAAACAACAGCTCGGAATAGGTTGAGGGCGGGTCGCCCCAAGATCGCATTGTAAGCAAAGGGAGTTTCTACCACTAAGAATTTGACTAGCTTCACCGTCCGACGCGGTTTCTTTCCGAGTGAGACACTTAAAGTTATTGTGCCATTGGGGACAATCTCGGAACCTCCAAATCCTACTAAAAGCATAGCTACCTTTTGGAATATTATTTGTCCCAAGTTCATCTGTGCTAGGACCTCTTTAGAGATGATATTCGCCGAGCTTCCATTGTCGAATAAGATCCGTTTGACGTTGAAGTTCGCTATTTCCATCGACACCACCATTGGGAAGTCAGGGTTATCTCCTTTCATGTCCCAAACAAAGTTCTTTGGTACCTCGCTTTCGTTGAAACTGATTAGTTGGTCGTTTGCTGGTTTGTTTTCTAGCGTCCATACTTCTTTCGGGTATTTTAAGCTTCCGATTATGGATCTGGCGGTCCTGCGACGTGCATTGCGACTGTGCCCGCCGGCGGGTCCTCCAGAAATCGCATGGATGGTACCATTAATCTGATCACCGTTCTACTCCTGTTGGGGACCATTATTAGGGGTCCTTCTTTGAGAACTCCTTCTTTGGTTATTATTCCGAGGACTCCTACTTCTTCCTCTCTTGCGGTTATTCCATTTTAAATAGTCATCTAATTTTCCTTGTTTGATTAGTTTTTCAATTTCTCTTTTGAGGTGAAAACAATCTTCAGTGCGATGCCCATGTGTCTGGTGATATTTACAGTATACCTCATAGTTTCGTGCACCTGGTCTGGGCTGAGCGATTCTCTTTGCTGCCGGGATCCAATTATTCCTTTCTAGTACTGCCAAGATTTCTTCTATTGGAACGATCAGCCTCGGGTGTTCTACTTGGTTAATTCTGCTACTGTTCGTCTGCTCGGCCGATCTAGGTCTTTGATAGATATTAGGTCGTCTGTCTTGATCGTTTCGATTGTATTCTAACCGCTGGAAGACGTTGCCTTTTCTGAAAGATCGTTCATAATCTACGGACTTTTGAACAGGAATTCTATCTTGCCGCTTGGAGCTTGGGGCAGGAGCTTTATTTTTGTTCTTATTTTTAAAAGAGTTCATCTCTTCCTGGGTCATGTACTTTGATGCCAAGCTCATAATGTCAGCAAACGTTCTAGGTTGCTTTCTACTGAGGGCATTTCCGAATTGCCTATTCTTGGTGAGATCAAAGAAAATAGAGATTATGTAATCAATATTTGGGGAATCGATTTTGAGCAATTCCACGTTAAACCTTGCCAGCCAGTTCCGTAGGGATTCACCCTCTTGTTGATAAATGCTTCCTAAATAGCTCATTGGTAGTTTCTATCTCTTCTGGCTGGTGAACTGCTGTGTCAGCTTGTTGCATGATTCCCGAAAACTGAATATGGAATTAGTGGGTTTCTTGGCGAACCAATCCAAAGCGAGTCCTTCGAACGTGGTCACCATTAACTTAGCAGTGAATTCTGCTGAGTGAGCATATAAGTTCATTATGTTCGTGAAGCTAAATATATAGTCATCTGGGTCAGTAGTTCCGTCATATCTGGGTAGTCGTCCCGGAACCTGCCCTGATGACTGCGCTTCTTTTATTTCTTTGCAGAAGGGAGAGCACGCTGCTAGGCTCTCCTGGAGCTCCGTGGTTCTGGTCAATGGATTTTGAACAGTTCATAAACGTTGTTCCAGTCGTTCCTGCACCATCTTTTCAATTTCTCATTCCGAGACTCGCACGGTTCGTGGTCGATTAGGAATTGCATCGACTGGGTCCTCCTCGACGGGGATTATGGTGTGTTCCTTCGATCCGGGGAGAACGGGTTGCGGCCTCGTCCGATCCATTTTTCTTCGGATGTGTTCTTCGGAAGGTTTTGAATTGCTCTTTTGCGGACTGTGCAATGATCGTTGCTCACTTGCTGGGCTGTCCGCTTGTTGCGAGATCTGGTCGACCTGTCTCGGTGTCCTCTGAATTGGATTTGCCCTAGTCGCTCTAGGGTTTCTAGGGACCTGCTCGGGTACTAGTATATCCTCTGGGCAGAGTGAATTAAAGAGCATAGCGATCTGTCGTAGCTTCTCTCGAGTGTCTGACGGGGGAATTGGGATTGCTGGAGCTACATGGTTTGATGGTACCGTATTGGAGTGAATCCCTTGTTGTCCTTGGGAGTTTTGGATATTTATCCCTTGTGGATCCTCTTGATTCGGCAGCTGCTCGTTATCTTGCTGAGGGTCATTGATTATTGGGGCGTTGTTGTCTGTATTGCCCTGTTGACCCTCATATGTGTTATGTGGGTTGGTCGTGTTACTTCTTGCTCCGTTACGGGCGCTCTTCCTTGGGCGAACCATATGTCGAATAAATAATTAACCTAGCCCCACGGTGGGCGCCAACTGATTTAACCGTTTTTCGTCGGGTATGATTAAATCAATAATAAGTGTTTTAGAGATCACAATTAAGTATGATTATAGGGCTCTGTTACTTTATTCCGGATGGATCATTTACAAGGAAGAACAATTACGTAAAGAACAATAACAAGTAGCAAGACGATGAATCAGTAATTTAGTATAGCAAAAGCTTTTCTATTAAGTATGATAATCAGATTGCCCAAGTATGTAGGCGTGAGCTCTGATTGTGTTTTGTCCGTAATACAATATTTAACTAGGTATTTATATGACATTAACCCTAGCTTTACAAGGAAACATAATCCTAATAGGACTCGGCACAATTGTCCTTCTTGAGTCCGGATTGTAGTCTGGTCGCCAAGGAGAATCGTCGCTGATAGGATAGGTAATAGATTTCGAATGAGCTTGTATGGTCGAACCGATCCGATATCCCCTAGTCGATCCGAGTATTATAAGGGGTGCGAAATAGCCCCCATCAATGTACATTCAGTATGAGATATGTTGATCGTCAAACAAAACACCCTAAACGATAGCATCTAATTCAAGAATTCAATTTTTTTCTTTTATAAACTATCATAATCTATACTACTACTAAAAGTATGAATAATTTAAGTTTTTTTAAAGACAAAAATGCCCTTATTCAAGTTGTTAAGTATATTAATAAAATATAATTAGACATGAATTTTCCTTAAATTTTCTCATATAAATTTGGTAGGAAAATATTTTAAGAAATATTAACTTCCTTGCATTCTAACCAAGCACCATGTATATGGAAGAAAAACAAAAGTATATTGAAATTAGATATGAAGTCATATTATAATTATTTCTTACATTTACTCCAATAATTAAGAAATTAACTCCAAAATCACTTTTATAATTTTATTATTATTCTCCTATAACACATAAAGACAAAAATAAAAACTATTATTTTGAATAGTTGTAAAAAATATTATTTGTTACATTTAAAGATTTAGTACAATATGTCACTTCTTAAAAAAATCAAATTCTCTGAAATATCATAAAATATGTTAAAGCATAATCGCATCTAACCTATTAATGAACAAAAAAGCCTATGACTTAGTGAACTAAGTAATATTTATTTGACAAGAGAAACATTACCCCAAATTTTCATGAAAATATTTTCAAGAAAAACGTGTGAAATAAGTTAAGAAACGGATGAAAATCAATGAAAATTGGTGAAATCGATATAATAAATTTTATGTAATTGATGAAAACATGTGAAAATCAATCTACATGAAATTTATGAACACTGGTGAAGGAGGTGGAAAACTGGGTGATATCAGTAATAAAAAGTGTCTGTAAAATCGATAATTACATATGAAATCGATGAAATTTCGGGTGACGTTTCTGAAAAAATGGAAAATAAATCAGTTAAATAAATGAATAATGGGTGAAATATATGAAGAATGTGTTAAATAATTGAAAAAAGGTTAAAATATGTGAAAATCAATGAAAATTCAAGTGAAATTGTTAAAAAAAACAATGTGAAATATAAGTTAAACTAATAAAAATAAATAAAATTAGAAAAAAAAATTAACTAGCAATAACAGTATGAATTAAATCAGTAGAATTTTTTTTGTTTGAATAGGAGAAAACAAAAGTAATCGATGAAAGATAGGAAAAACTATGGATAATAGGTTATAAATGATCAAGAATGACTAAATCAGTAAAAAATATAAAACTAGTAAGAATCAATGAAAATTGAATTAATCTAATTAATATAGTAAGTGAAATGGCTTAGATAGGTAAATAAATATCTTTGAAATGATAAGGTAAGTGAAATAATTTGAGATATACTTAAAAGTAATTGAAGATGTATAATTATTTGAGTTGAAAATTCGGCATATACAAATGAAATCGATGAAAATTCAAATGAAATTCGCGGACATCGGTGAAACTACGAAATTAAACAAAAAATGATGTAATATGAGAAAATGGGTAAAATAGGTGAAAAAGGCTATAGTCGGTGAAAACATGTAAAAATTGGTTAAACTGGTAAAAATAAATGAAATCAATAAAATGAAAAAAGTTCAACCAACAAAAAAATGTCAAACCATTAGAAAAATGGTTAGAAACAAAAAGACTGAAGAAATCGATGAAAATACCCATGGCGAAGTTATTATATTGAATAACAGTCATTTATATGTGCTATTTTATGACATAATGAAGTTAATTTTACTCTAATTTACAACAAGATACCACATAAATTAAGTAGACATGTACAACGATGTGCACCTTAGACAGGTGCAAAAAAATGAATTTGAAATCTTAAATACATTTAAATCGATAAAAAAAAGGGGTAAAATTTGTGAAAAATGGATGAAAACGGTTAAAATCAATTAAAATAAAGACAAAGTTGGTGAAAGTATGTGAAATCGATGAAAAGAATGAAATTTCTAAGAAAAATGATGAAACCAGTGAAATCCAATAAAATTGGGTAAAGCTGGTTAAAAAAAGATAAAATTGGTCAAAACGTAAGGTTGGTAAGAACATATTTAATAAATAAAAAATTCAGGTGAATAACATGTGAAATTAGTGAAAAAAACATGAAAAATAGATAAAAGCGGGTTAAAATGGTAAAAACGAGTGAAATCAGTTAAAAGGAGTTTAACTGGTGAAATCGATGGAAAATTGGTTTAAACTGAAGAAAAAAACCAAAGAAATTGACCAAAAATGAAAAATAATGAAAAATATTATAACCAATAAAAAAAAGGGATAAATCGTTGAAAAAAATAAACCGAGTAAACAAAATTTAGACAGTGAGAACATAAGGATCGATGAAAGTTTGGGTAAAATTTATAAAAAAAAATGAATAAAATCAGTCAAAAATGCTTGAAATCCATGTGTAACCAATGAAAAATTTAGGTGAATAGCATGTGAAATTAGTGAAATAGGTGAAAAGAAGTTAAAATTTATACGACAAAAATAATGCGAAATTGAAAGAAAATTGTTTAAAATTGAAAAAAAAATCCGTAAAAAAGGAAGAACAATGAAAAATATATAATCGATTAAAAAGAGGAAGGGGAAATTGTGATTTAACCGTTTATCGTAAGGTTAGATTAAATCAATGAAGTAAGTCTTGGAGGTCAAATTAAGTATAGATTATAGGGCTTTGTTACTTTATTCCGTTTGATCAAGCTCAAGGAAGAACAATTACGTAAAGACAATAAGTAAGTAAGACGATGAATATGTAAATAGTATAGCAATAGCTTTTCTATTAAATCAGATTGCCAATGTATGTAGGCGTAAGCTCTGATTGTATATCTCTCTAATACAATGTTTAACTAGGTATTTATATGATATTAACCCTAGCTTTACAAGGAAACATAATCCTAATAGGACTTGGTATTGCAATCCTTATGGAACTCGGACACTGCTCTTGGTCGCCGAGGATTGTTAACGCAGATCGGACCGGGCAGTTCTCTGGTGAATTAGACTCCTGGTCGGTCCGAACGTATATGGACCAGTCATCCCGAATATTATAAAGGGTGCGAAATAGCCCCCATCAGTACTCCTTCACTTCTTCGAGCGTATATGTAGTAGAAGCTCGTAGAAGTAGATGGTCGATTTCAACTGTATTTTCTAAGAGTTGTGCCTCGTTAAAAACCTTGCTTGGAAAAAACCCTATGGGAAAAAATCCTATGTAAGGAAAAGAGTGCTACGCTTAATAGATATTCGTTTTGTCGTTCTGAACCGAACCGTTACGTGTCTCTTAAGAAGGCGTTTCAATTTTTGCCGTTTGGCGGGAATGTGTTCAGTCCCAAGAAGTTCGAAACGTCTTTTCGTCTCTCTTTATAAATATGTCATCGTTGTTTCAATTACTTTTTACTTTCTACTCCCCACATTTTCATAGCAACTTTCTTACTCGTTGATTTCTTTCCCAACTTGCTTTTATCGGCTCATATTCTTCGAGGATCCCAAAAATGGCTTCATTTTCAAGGAAACCTTCTTCGTCTTTAAGGGAAGGAGTTACTCCTATCGTCGAGGAGGGGGTACCTCCGAGCCCTCCAACTGAGCAGACCGGAGTGTCTGAGAACACTATTCCGGATAAGGACACTTTCAAAGTGCAAATTATATCCGATAGTGACGTTGCTGCCAGGGCCAAGAAAGGCAAGGGTACGGTTCCTCAGATTTCTGAACCGATTAAGGACCTCGCTTGCGCCTACACTGATGAGACTTTCCAAGAGGTCGTCGATAATTATGCAAAATACTTTCCGGAAGGTTCTAAGATCCTTCTTCCTTCTTCTTCCGACAGGGTTACTTCTCCGCCGGAGGGTTGTCGGGCTTTTTATACTGCCCATTTTAACTACGGTTCGCGTCTTCCCTTGTCCGCCTTATTTCTTGACATTTTGAAAATTTTTAGTGTATCTCTGACACAATTAGTCCCAAATTATGTGGCCTTTGTGGTGTGCTTTTCTGTTTTGATGATAGCGAAAGGATTCCAGCCATCTTTTCATAATTTTACACAATTATTCCGTTTTAATATTTCTATTTCTTCCAATCGCGAATACTTTTTCGCCAGCCAGAAGACTAGTCGCTCTATCTTTGACTCCCCTGTTTCCATCAATCCTTCCTGTAAATCTCATTTTTTCTTCGTATAACCCCCTTCTCACCTCCGACTAGCAGATGGTTCTACTGAGCCATTCTCGTGGGACCATGATTCCGAGTGGATTACTGGTGGTCGCTTGGTGACGGGCCATTTTATTCCTGACGATCCACAATTGATCGGTGAAATCAAGGATATGCGTGCCGACAAGTATCAGAGTGCTCTTCTTATTGGCGAGGCTTTTCTCCGTAAAGCTGGATTGAGTCCTCATACTTTCCCAATCTCTTCCCCTTCTCAATCGCTGTGTAAGCACTTTATTTTAGCATCAAATTAACGTTATGTTCTCTTTTAGTATCATGTCTAATTCGGAACTCATTTTCTTTCAGTTCTTATGGTGGAAAATTCCCGGCGCTCCTCTAAGGGGAAGATGGTTCTGTCAAAATCCACTAAAACAATGGAGAATTTTCCTATTGAGCAGAGAGCGTCCCGGAAGAGGAAATTGAATTTGAGCCATGATTCAGAAGATAAAAGAGAGGAATCACCGGATTCACCCCAAGAATCTCCTGCCCGTCAGGAGACGGGATCGGGTTATCCTCCCCTCCAATTTCGAACATCCCTTGGTATTCGCGGATGCCGCAGTTGGTCGATGCCCCATCCCAACGATAAGCCAGTAGAGAGAAAAAGGTGTTACTATGGTTGTTCTTGTGAGGATCTTTCCCTACTTGGTAAGAATCATCTGAAACCTACTCTTGTTGAGATGAGCGAAGATCATTTACAAGGGAAGAGAGCGGCTGGCTATCCTGAGAACGATTCTTTGGTTCACGATGAGAGCGAGAATGCTGTTGATAAGGCAACTCGTGTTTTTCTTTCTGGTGTCTTTACTCGTGATATGAACAAGCTCCTTCGGAAGGATCCTTTGGAGAAATTTCAGAGAGCTTCTCTTTATGTTGAGAAGGTTATTTGTTGTCATGTATGCTTGTTCATTGATTTACCTAATGAATTCTTTAGCTCACAAATTCGTTTCATTTATTTTTCGGACCAAGACTTGTTTAGCCTCGTATGCCTATGAAGCTGCTATCTGGAAGCAACAATGTGAATTTTTGGACGAGAGATGCAAGGCATTGCTTCACAAGGCTTCTGGTTCAGAGGCGGGTCCTTCGACATCCTCTTCTTTTCCACTTCCGATCATAGAACCTCAGGCCATGGGAACAGATGACCAGGAGATCATAAATAATGTTTTGGAGACTTCCCGCGCTCAAGAGCAGGCTGATCAGTTGGCTAAGAAGTTGGAAGATTATCAACTTTGGAGTACTACTCGAATTAGCGAGCTGGAATCTGAAGTAGTAAGTCTTCAAGCATCATTGGAGGAGTATGACAGGGACCTTCCTCTTAGCGGACTCAAAGATCGTTATGGCAGGAATCCCGATGAAAGGGTGATTCGTGAGTTCCTTAATTCTCCCGTTCATACAACCTTGGTGTATCGAATGGTTGGTCCGCTCATGGAGAGTACTTTTAAGAAGGCGATTCATCAGCTGGTTGATTTGGAACTGATTGAAGATCGCTGAATGGAATATTTCAAGGCAGCGCACGTCAGGCTGAATCGTTATGGCGAGGAATACTCTCCTTACCAGCTGCCAGATGTTATCTATCAACAATTTCTACTGGCTCCTCCTTCGGATATTAACCAGGAGGTCGATATTAATTTTATCGATCAAGAGGAAGAGGAGGAGAATGTGGAGGCAGCGAACGAAGGAGAGACCGCTGGTGATCAGGGAGTTCCAGATGGTAACCAGGTTGTGTGAAGTGGGGAGCGACCAACCGGCCTAAGGAATAACTTTTATGATAACTAACATAACTTGATTTGTAATATTACCTTTTTATCCTTTTGTAAATAAGACGATTCATATTCTGACAGTTATGTCTTTTCAGCTTCTCTGTTGATAATAATTTAGACAAGTCATTAACTTTGTTGTAATCATTATGCTTATGTCTTTTCGAATTCTTGCGGCTGTTCATAGGTCAATTTCTCTGTTTCGCGCCCGTTCTTAGGGTCTCCTGCGTCATTTTGTTTAGTATAAATACATACGGTAAAAAATTTACTCGTTGTTTACCCTTTTTACTTAACTCCAATAGAATACTCTCTCGTAGGAGGTCGATAACCTTTTTCGATAGTTAAATATTCTTTTCTATTTCCGAATATGAGTAATCTTTTCGGCAACAGTTCGAATCGTTCTTCCCTTGAGGGTAGTCGAAACCCGAGACCGAAACGGTCCCGTACTGATGGGCCCTCGGTAGATCCTCCTCGTACCCAGTCTATTAGAAGGTCGGAGATTCAGACTCCCGTTATTCCTTCTGAATCTCTTTCCGTAATTAGTTCAACTTTTATTCAACAAAATTTCCCCGTTTCTGGTGAGGTCGAAAGGAGGCCCTCCCCTGGTCGGGTGGCCTTCGGAGATATGTCCAATATGGAGCAAACGTTTAATATACCTGTTTCTTCGGGTGTTTCTTCTTTCGAGCATGGCTTACACGAGCATGTTCCTGATAACTCCGTTCCTTCCTCTACTTCTACCGACCTAGTTGTTGGTGGAAGCAAAGTGGATGTTCCCGCGGGGGCAGTTAGCGGAGATTCCTTTTTGAATTCATCCATAACTCAATCTGTTTCTCAGGATTTTTCTGACTTTTTGTTCACTGATACTACTGTTGTGACAACTTCTTTTGAGGCCGGTGGATCCTCGGGAGGTCGGACAGGCTCCAGGTCCGGTCGGCGGATAGTAATTTCTTATTCGGGGAAGGAGACCTCTGTAAGCCCCAACGAGAGGGAATCCCCGCGTTTATTGGATGAGTGTTGTATTTTAGAGCAGATTAAGGACATAACCGAGTCGGGGCTCCCCCGTTATGATAAGATTTCTTTATCTTCTGTCTTGCATGGTTCTTGTGAGCCTGACCCTCTTTCCTAGGACTTGGGTCTTAGTATCGTCTTGCCAGGCGAGCTGAAGAAGCATGAGGGTTCTTCTCCCCTTCATCTTGTTCAGTCCCTATTCAAGCAATTCGAGCAGGTACTTCTTCACTTCAACCTTGTCGTTTATACTTTCTTTCCTTTTATCTTGTCGTTTATACTTTCTTTTCTTCTCAGGGGAAGTATTATGCCCTGCAATTGGGTGCCCAACATGACAAGTTGTGGCTTAGTAGGGAGAATCTGAAACTTCGATTGGATGCTGAGATTTCAAATGTTGGGGGGCAAGCTCTCCAGATTGAGCTTCTGAACGATGATCTTCAGAAGTTTCATGATGAAAAGCTAGCTCTTGAGAAGGAGAGGGATGACCTAGCTCGGTCAAGCGCTATTCTAGAAGAATCTCGGCATCGTGCGTTTGAAGAAGGCTACGATGCAGGTTATCAGAAGCGTCAAGAGGAGGTGAAGGCGTTTCTTCATACAACTACTCCTCGAAAGGGTGCTTCTGCTAGTCGGCCCAGCGATGGCAACCATCCTCAGTGACCTATTCCGATCAAGCTGCTATAGTTGAATGCTTCTCCCCTTTTTTTTTTTTTTTTTTAGACGATGTAGGCCACAATCTTCATGTGGTTGTCAAGGCTGAATATTATTTTTTTGTTTGTAAAAATGAATGACAATGACAATCTTGTTGCATCAGTGTATTGCCTTAATTCAATTTTGTCAGTAGATGTATCATAATATTATCGGTATAATTGAGTGTAAACTTTGAAATTAATCTTCCTGGAAGATCATCTTTTGTTTGAAAAAGTATCTTGTTCTGGCTGATCAGTTCTGAGTAGCTTAACGATATAGTGTTTCCTTTGCAAATCAAACTTTTTGATCAAGTATGATGATCGATCAAGCATGGCCCCTTAGGCTATTTCTGAAGTCACTTTGAATGTTGACCGTAGGTCATTCATGTAAACAATTTAGTGAAGAATTGTGAAGGAATTTTAGCGCTCTTGTCGATAATCGATCAATGGTCTGTAAAATTGTCCATTTGTAATGGACATCTTATATAAGGACGTTGTCATTTCCTCTGTTGAGCATCGCCTTTCTTTTCTTTAAAAGTCTAAGCTCGTAGAAAGAATATCGTCCTATTCATCTTCTTAAAATCCATGTTTCTTTGCACTGATTGTGAGTTCCATGTTCCTCAAATAAAGCAACCATTGTTTCCTTAAGGTGCATCCTTGGTATGAGAGGAATTGGAAATTGTAGAATCATTTGTTAGATCCAGCTTTTTTAGACCTCCTTAAGTAATTCTTTGGAATGTTAGGCAGTGACGAATCTGTATATCTTAGTTTCGTCGACTGTTTCATCTATTAGTCCATCAGATTTCTTGGACTCCAGTAGAGGTCTAACATAGTTAACTAACAATCTGCCTTGTGATATATGAGGCAGTGACGACCTCGTATGCTGGAATATGAGATTTCATATCTCTAAACGAGCTAGTACTTGTCATATTGTTGCAAACTTATACGTCTTCGTCGAGGATCTTTTTGTTCTTTATCAGGCGATTAGTGTTTGTAAATGTGCAAGCTCTTTTCGGTCTGCAGCTCTTTTGATCCGCTTTAATTTTTGTGTTGATCGCTTCGATCTTGATTCTTCTTTACCATCGAATAGTCTTTCCGACTATAGAGGAGCCGTTCCAACTTACTCGCATTTAAAGGTGGAAGTCAAACGGTCGCGGTCCTTTTTCTCTTAGATCTTCATCTAACCATAGGATTAATTGTAACTGTGCCTATAAATAGGTAAGAAAATTCCATATCTCACTCATAATTCCCAAAAAGGGGGGCCGGAGATATTAGTTTCTTTGACTTTCACTTTGCCCACTGATCCCATAATATTCAAAAAGTCACATTATCGTGATTCATTTTTCCATAATAATTCAAATATTATCTGCCTTGTACTGACATGTCCCATTGATGCCCTACCTTGTATTGACGGGTCCCATGTGGCCTCAGCCTTTGTCTTCACAGGTTTGAGGTCTGTGGTTTCTGTTTGCACATGGAGGGTTCAGATTTACCAGGCACCCCTGCTCTTCGATGTTACCTCCGGAGTGATAGACCCGCCGGGGTGTGCTGGTAAATTTTAACTTTTGCGACGGCCCCGAAGAGATGCTGCTTTAGAGTAAAAAGTCAACCCCATTATACAAGCAGTATCTCGTTGTGGGTGAATGAGTATTGCCGGTCATCTGGCTAGTAATGGTCATTTCGTCTGGAAGAACATTTCATCTTCGGAGCCTGGCCATCGAACTAAAGAAGTCGACCATCCTGAGCAGCATGCTTCTTAGGTGGTCAATCACAATCATCGAGGTACTAGGGAGGAGATTGATGTTTCCGTGGACATTGTCGTGAAGACCACCGATCTATAGAATAGGATTATTTTATCTAAACAACTGTAATGATATGTAGATTGTATAAAGATCTTTGTACTCTGATCAAAACTTTGTATGTAATTTGAGATATATTCTAACAACTCAGATGAATAAATCTTCAGTATTATTGCTTTCATATCTCTTGTTGTTGAATTTTCTCAGCCTGTTCTTATTTATCATCGATATCACGGAGTGATTGTAGAGCCGATTGTCTTTTACTCGATCGTGAAAAACATAAGTTTTTACCAAATCTTTTGGCTTGTAACTTATTTTGATCGTTACTGGAGATCGAGGAGCGTTTATCGAGCGGATCAATTTATACTCAACTCGTCTTAAGACTTAGGTTTTTTTTTTACCAAAGTTTCTTGGTTTTTAACCTTTTGTTGTCGAGGAGCGTTTATCGAGCGGATCGATTTATACTCAACTCGTTTTAGTCGTCGTTGTTATGGAGGTCGAGGAGTGTTCATTGAGCGAATCAATTTTACTCAACTCGTTTTAGTCTTAGGTTTTTTTTTTTTACCAAAGTTCTTGGTTTTAACCTTTATGTTGTCGAGGAGCGTCTATCGAGCGGATCGATTTATACTCAACTCGTTTTAAGACTTAGGTTTTACCAAAGTTTCTTGGTTTTTAAACTTTTTTGTCGTTGTCGTTTGTGGAGATCGAGGAGTGTTTATTGAGTGGATCAATTTATACTCAACTCGTTTTAAGACATAGATCTCTTACCAAAGTTTCTTGGTTTTTAACCTTTTTGTCGTCGTCGTTTATGGAGATCTAGGAGTGTTTATTGAGCGGATCAATTTATACTCAACTCGTTTTAAGACATAGATCTTTTTACCAAAGTTTCTTGGTTTTTAACCTTTTTGTCAACGTCGTTTATGGAGATCGAGGAGCATTTATCGAGCGAATCGAGTTATACTCAACTCATTTTAAGACTTAGGTTTTCTTTTACCAATTTTTTTTGTTTCAACCTTTTTAGTCGTCGTCGTTTATGGATATTGAGGAGCGTTTATCCAGCGAATCGATTTTTACTCAACTCATTTTAAGACTTAGGTTTTCTTTTACCAATGTTTTTGGTTTCAACCTTTTTAGTCATCGTCGTTTGTGGAGGTCGAGGAGCGTTTATCGAGCGAATCAATTTATACTCAACTCGTTTTAGTCGTCGTTGTTATGGAGGTCGATGAGTGTTTATTGAGAGAATCAATTTTACTCAACTCGATCAAGTCTATGGTATTAACTCGTGTGAATCCTTGATTCATAACTATTGATAAAAGTGTTGAGAAGGAATTTCAGGCCAAGGCCTTTATTACAATGGATAATACGAAAAAGAAAATAAAACAAACAAAATTTAAAAGAAAATAAAATAAATGAATGGATTTCGACATCGCCACGGGAGAGAAGGTTTCCTCATAGTCTATTCCAGGCCTTTGAGAATACCCTTTCGCCACTAAGCGAGCTTTATGAGTTAATACATCTCCATTCATTCCTAGCTTGCGCTTGAAGATCCATTTGCATCCTACAGGGATAGTTCCCTCAGGTGGATCGACCAAGGTCCAAACCTTGTTGGAATGCATGGAATCCATTTCAGATTGCATGGCTTCGAGCCACGCACCCGAGTCTATGTCTAACATCGCTTCTTGATAGGTCTTTGGATCATTATCAACTTTCTCGTTTTCGTGAATGAAACCAAATCGCTCTGGCTCCTTACGAATTCGATCAGACCTTCAAAGAGCAGGTGTACTAGTAGGTTCAATGAATTCTGGTTCAGCTCCCACTGTTTGTGGGGATGGGTCCGATTCCTGGACTTCATCAAGTTCTACGATTGTCCCATTTCGGTTGGTGAGGAAATCCTTTTCCAAGAAGTGGGTGTTCCTAGATACGAACGTATTACGTTCTTTAGGATCGAAGAACATGTATCCAATGGATTCCTTTGGATACCCCACAAATTTGCACAAACTAGATCTACTATCTAGCTTATCTCCCTTTTTGTTCTTTACATACGCCGGAGATCCCCATACTCGTAGATACGAATATACGGGTGCTTTACCATGCCATACTTGGTGCGGTGTTGTTGGCATTGACTTCGAAGGTACTATGTTTAGTATCTTCGATGCAGTTAATAGGGCTAAGCCCCAAAACGAAAAGGGAAGGTCAGCGAAGCTCATCATGGAACGAACCATGTCTAACAATGTTCGGTTCCTCCGCTCAGACACTCCCTTTAGTTGGGGCGTCCTAGGGGGAGTTCGCTGGGTGAGAATTCCATTCTCTTTTAGATAATCAAGGAATCCTTGGCTTAAGTACTCACCACCTCTATCAGAACGAAGTGCTTTAATACTATGTCCAAGTTGATTCTCAACTTCCATTCGAAACTCTTTGAATTTCTCAAAAGTTTCGGATTTGTGTTTCATAAGATACACATATCCATAACGACTAAAATCGTCGGTGAATGTTACGAAGTATGAGAATCCTCCTCTCGCATTGACACTCAATGGTCCACAAACATCAGTATGGATTAAATCCAATGTTTGCTTGGTTCGCTCGGGATTCCCGGTGAAGGGTGATTTGGTCATCTTTCCTTTGAGACAAGACTCGCAAGTTGGGAGTTCATCCAAGTTCTTTATTTCAAGAGCCTTAGAGGAAACCAACTTTTGAATCATACTCTTGGAAATATGTCCAAGTCTAGCGTGCCAAAGTTGTGGAGTTTAATTATCATATTTTCTTTTTCTAGATTGAATGTGCATGACGTCGGAATTTGTAGGTTCTAGGGAATACATACCATCTATCAAAGTACCACGAGCATACATTAAACCACCTTTAATATGCAAAAAGCTCCATTTTCAATGGAAAAATTAAAACCATCAATATCCAACATAGGAATAGAAATAATGTTCTTAATAATGTTTGGTACGTACAGACAATCCCTTAAAATTAAAGTAAAATTTCCTAAAACCAATTCGACGTCCCCAATAGCCTCAGCGGCGATCCTAGCTCCGTTTCCAAAACGCAGGATTCTATCCCCGGGCTTCAGGTATCTTACTGCTCCCATCACCTGCAAATCATTGCAGAGAGAACTTGCTGCGGTGTCTAACACCCACGATGCACAGTTAATAGAAATATTAACTTCAACCAAGAAAATACCTTTGGCTACCAGTTTCATCTTTAGGTAGTCTGGGCAGTTCCTTTTCCAGTGCCCTGCGTTCTTGCAGTGGAAACATTCGTCTTCTGGGCTCTTGCGCTTCTTTTCAACCACCTTTGTGACTGCCTTCGAAGAAAATACCTTCTTCTTCTTCCTACCTCTCTTGGGCTTTGCAGCCTTCGATTGGTGTGCAATCATTACCGGCTTCTCTTTCTTGAGAGTCGATTATGCCGTTACCAACAAATTGATCAGTTCGTGAAGAGCGAGGGTTCTGTCCTCCATGTTGAAGTTCAACACGAACTGGTCAAAAGAACGAGGCAGCTTATGGAGGAGAAGGTCAATGCTAAGATCAGCATGCAAATCCACGTCCACTCGCCCCAGTTTTTCAACCAAGTTGATGAAACGCAGACAGTGATCCTTGACACTGCTTCCTTCAGCCATCTTGAGATGAAACAACTCCTTAGTGGTCGCGAACCTTTCGG
The DNA here is from genome assembly GCA_003313485.2 of Penstemon barbatus. NCBI lineage: Eukaryota > Viridiplantae > Streptophyta > Magnoliopsida > Lamiales > Plantaginaceae > Penstemon > Penstemon barbatus. Next base: position 38,145,321 of record CM064884.1, on the reverse strand, counting down.
TACGAGACCTCTCTCCAAACATCTGCTGGAGGTGGAGAAATATCTCTCTAGCAAGCGGCATGGCAGCATGCTGTTTCTGCAGTTCATTCGACATCGAGGCTAACATGAGACATCGAACCTGAAGATCATCATCAACCCTTTTAGCATGGGCGGTTCGTTGTTCCTCACTAGCTCGTGCTGCGGGTGCAGCAGGCATGGGTGTGTCGAGCATATAGCTTCGTCGCTCGGAATCAAAGACAATTCTGAGATTTCTCAGCCAGTCAACGAAGTTTGAGCCATTCAACTTGTTTGCGTCGAGGATAACAGATAATGGATTCTTAGACATTTTACTTAACATCTACAAATGGAAAGAAGACAACGTTTAGCTAACTGATCTTATGTCTAATACTTATAATTATCGAATTTTGGACTTATTTTCGAAAAAGTTCTCCCACTATTTTATCGAAACAATCACCCCTTTGATTGCTCGGGAAATTTAATTCCTAGTAGGTCTTGACGTCCCAGCAGCAATTAATTGCACCCACGACTCGTGGCCATACAACTAATTCTCCAGGTAGGTATACTTTTTACCAATTGTGTTACTCCACAACCTTCAAGCTATTTTGCCTCGGTTTTCGCACTTATCTAGCACTGCTACATCATTAGTGTTACTAATCGTTAACCCATCAATCATGATGAGCAACGGGCCCGGTCGTGAGTTCTCGTAACTAGTTATCGGTCAATCCTCACATCCCGACCAGTCCTCACCCTTGTCGTGTTTAGTTAAAAACATAAGTCAAGGAATTTTACGTATTGTTCCTTTCTTCGACTCGGGTGCCAGACTCTGGATCACCTCTATCGATAAGTAGACAACATACGCTAGTCCCTATTGATGAAAGGCTTGGATTTATATAAATACTTCATTTTATTGTAATCCAATATGACTTAATATTTAATTCGAGAGGGGAATTTCGGGCTTGAAAGTTATACTAACTCTCCTCGAGATCTCACCGATTCAGTTATGCTTTATCTTTTATTACGATCTAGATTCTAGCGCGCATCTCATACAAGCTAAATATAAATCGACAAAATAAATAAAAGTCATACAAGCCTAGCATGCATACTACCACAATATGTTTTCGATCGGTAGCCTCCTATGCAGGCCATCATCGAGCCAATGATGTTGGCCCTATTGGTCAATCTAAAGGGCTTGGTAAATGGGCCTATGCTATTACACAATGTACCATGCATACATGGCCTTCATATCTTCTTGGGTTCCCACCTTGCTTGTAAACGGGCCTCCATCCTAAACTAGGAAAGCAGTAAAGCTCTATTCTATTACAAAGGCTCAAAGTGGCCCAAAAACATAATAGGCTCGCAGGCCCAATAAAAACCAAACAATAAATTAAACCAATCACATCTAACCTAAGGTCAAGGCTCGGCTCGATCGAAAACCACGTAAACAATTCACATAGAGCAAGAAACAAGCAAACATCCTTTACCTATTTCTTTCTTAATTTTAAAACTACCTTTTAAAACTAACTTCCTAGGATTCTTACCTTTTAGTCACTACTAATTATGACAAAATGAATATTCGGGTAAACAAAAATAAATTTTCTGCTCAAATTCAGATTCTGTTTTTCAACTTTTGAAAATTGCATTTTCACCCCTCAACTTTCGAAAATTGCACTTTGACCCCAAAACTTTTAAAAAGTTACAAAAACACCCCTGGGCAGATTTGGGCAGCTACCAGAAAATAAAATTTTGAATTCTGAAAATTTTTGATTTTTCAAATTGACCCCTCAAGTTTCGGTAATTGCAAAACAGCCCCAAAGTTTTTGGAAATTACAAATTGACCCCTGAAACCCGTGCGACCAGATTTGCAAAAACAGTCCAGAATTTTGAAATTTCCAGATTTCAAAAATTCGAATTTTTCAGCCCACAAAAACCCTATATGCGATTTTTAGTTCAAAAAGTCCTGGAGTTTTCAAAAACTATAAAATCGGCACAGATCTGAAAAAACAGTTTTACCCAATCATAGATCCAGTCATAACAAGTAAGAATCAACTCATAGAACATAATTATCACGTGTTTACATATACATAATTAAACATATATGGTGAAAACACATTATGTTCGGGCTTTTCGTATAATAATGATGGAGTTGGCTCTGATACCATTGTTGGGATAGTGGTTGGGTTGCCTCGATTGTCAGAACAACGAAAGTGCGGAATTTAAAAATTTTCGAAGCACCCAAGGTCCCATATTAGATTCTCCATATCATTTATACGCAAGCAAGAAACAAAAACACACAGAGTAATTAAACAAGGGGGTTTTTGCGATTTACCTCACCACAGGCAAGTGGTGGCAACCTTCAATTCTGATTCTGAATCTGGATCTGGTTCACAGAAGTGATCCAAGCGTCTCACCTCCAAAGTTAGTCCACACCAATTGGATTCTGGCAACACCTCCTAGTCTTAGGCTCAGAACTGGATCTAGGAGATTTGTCGAAGCAGGACTGTGCATAACTACTTGGCAATGCAAGATCTAACACGGTGGAACAAGGGAGAGGCGGCGGCGGCGGCGCTAGGGCAGCTCACGGCAGCAGGTGGCGGCGGCTCTAGGTTGGCGACGCAAGGAGAGGGGGCGGCGGCTAGGTTAGAGAAGAGAGGCTAGGGTTTTTCTACGGTGTTAGCTTTTTGAGCTCTAGTGGAACCCTATTTATAGACTCCCTCTTGACCTAGGTTTGCAAGACTCCTTATGGGCTTTTAATTAAAGGCCCATGTCTTGCAAGCCTTTCATTTAATTAATTACTTAATTAAATGCCCAATCAAATTAAATCAATATTTCATTTATATAATTAATTAGCAACTCAATTAAGTATTTAATTAATTAAGTCAGCCAATTAATTAATCTCCCACTTGAATTAAATATTTTAATTCATTTAATTGATTTAATTACCTTTAAATCAATTAATTCCTTTTGTATCCTTTTTAAACAGTCACCGTCCAATTGTATTGTGTGTGACCCTCTGGGTTCACCATCAATTGGCAGCAGGCCCACGAATTCCTCGTGATTTAATTTATGAACAATAAATTGCTCCGGTCAATTAAACAACCTTTAATTGACCACTCCTAGAATTAAATCCTATATTAATTCAGGAGTACCTACACTTCATGGTCGATGTCTAGCCACAAGCCCATGAAGCCCAACTTCAGGTGAATTGATACTTGTGAACCTCGTCTCATATAATTACCATGTACATACGGTCCTTCTATCGACTAATATTCCCGATCAAGACTTAGGGTGTGTGAATTGATCGGCACCTCTAAATTTGTCTCGATAACTATACTTTCTAATTCAGGATAATATTCCAGTATGACTCCTAAATTTGGAAACCCCTTTCCAAATCCGTCACCGACTGCGGCCACAGATTCCTTGGATATATTATCTAAGAATCGTATAGGAAATTCTCTCACCCATTACAGTGAGTCAATAGATTCCATATCGGTACTAACCACTCGCGTACATGTCCATACGCACCCAACCTAGGCATGTTATGACCAAGCTACGTGGCCTATACCTAGATCTAAGTACACACTTTCATGCACCGAATTCGCCCTAGCACCTCAAGTCAAAGGACTAAATCGTACACTATTATAATCCTTGAGAAACATCCCATTACCGATATGCGACATGCGCTTCCACAATGGGTTTCTCTGTTCCGGTCGTTCGATGCGTTCAATCCTCCATTGAACCACCTACTCATATGCACTGGCCTCAAATGCCATGCTCATGAAACGCTACAAATTCACTCCATGTGAATCATTCATACTTGATAGGATAGTGCCCTGCAAGCCAGTTCTGTTAGCTTGTAATAGATCTATCCTGTATGAAACGATCTTTGATTTTATAATAATACGCATGTTTATTTATATATGTATAAGGATAAACAATGGCCAACTTCATCTTTCGCGAATACATTTAAGCGATTGGTTGAAACCCTTAGATTACATTTGACTATGGGACGATTCACTTCAGTATTGAGTGCAATCATGAAACAGTCTCAAAGGTCGTAATCTTAAAAGTGTTCCAAGTCATAGATTCCAAAACGAGACGGGGTATCGTAGGAATCTCCAAGACTTGTACAAGTATGCATGATTCACATGGAGTGAATTTGTAGTGTTTCATGAGCAAGGAATTTGAGTCCAGTGCATACGAGTAGGTGGTTCAATGGAGGATTGAACGCATCGAACGACCCGAACAGAGAAACCCATTGTGGAAGCGCATGACGCATATCGGTGATGGGATGTTTCTCAAGGAATATAATAGTGTACGATTTAGTCCTTTGACTTGAGGTACTAGGGCGAATTCGGTGCATGAAAGTGCGTACTTAGATCTAGGTATAGGCCACGTAGCTTTGTCATAACATGCCTAGGTTGGGTGCGTATGGACATGTACGCGAGTGGTTAGTACCGATATGGAATCTATTGACTCGCTGTAATGGGTGAGAGAATTTCATATACGATTCTTAGATAATATATCCAAGAAATCTGCGGCCGCAGTCGGTGACGGATTTGGAAAGGGGTTTCCAAATTTAGAAGGTCACAAAGGTATATTATCCTGAATTAGAAAGTATAGTTATCGAGACAAATTTAGAGGTGCCGATCAATTCACACACCCTAAGTCTTGATCGGGAATATTAGTCGATAGAAGGACCGTATGTACATGGTAATTATATGAGACGAGGTTCACAAATATCAATTCACCTGAAGTTGGGCTTCATGGGCTTGTGGCTAGACATCGACCATGAAGTGTGGGTACTCCTGAATTAATAGAGGATTTAATTCTAGGAGTGGTCAATTAAAGGTTGTTTAATTGACCGGAACAATTTATTGTTCATAAATTAAATCACGAGGGATTCGTGGGCCTGCTGCCAATTGATGGTGAACCCAGAGGGTCACACACAATACAATTGGACGGTGACTGTTATAAAAGGACGTGAAAGGAATTAATTGATTTAAAGGTAATTAAATCAATTAAATGAATTAAAAGTATTTAATTCAAGTGGGAGATTAATTAATTGGCTAACTTAATTAATAATTGAGTTGCTAGTTAATTAAAAGAAATATTGATTTAATTGGACTGGGCATTTAATTAAAGTAGTTAATTAAATGGAGGATTGCAAGACATGGGCTTCTATTAATTAAAGCCCATAAGGAGTCTTGCAAACCTAGGTCAGAAGGAGTCTATAAAAGGGGATCTACTTGAACTCAAAAGCTAACACCTAAAAAGAAAAACCCTAGCCTCCTTTTGCCCTAAGTAGCCGCCGCCCCTAGCTAGCAACCCTAGCTGCCGCCGCCACCTGCTGCCGTGGGCTGCTTGGTGCAGCCGCCGCCATCTCCCTGTTCCATTGTGTTAGATCTTGATCTGTCAAGAAATTCAACACAATCCTGCAATAACAAATCTCCTGAATCGAGTTCTGAGCCTAAGATCTTGAGGTGTTGCCAGAATCCAATTGGTGTGGACTATCCCTGGAAGTGAGACACTTGGATCACTCCTGTGAACCAGATCAGAATCAGAAACGAAGCCGGAGGTTTCCACCACCTTGCCTGTGGTGAGGTATATCGCAAAAACCCCCTTTGTTAATTCATTGTGTGCGTTTTTGTTCTAGCTTTTGTATACATAATATGGAGACTTCTTTTATGGGACCATTGGATGACTCGAAAAATTTTAAATTCCGCACTTTGTTGTCTGACAAATCGAGCCATATCCCAACAGTGGTATCAGAGCCAACTCCATTATTATTATACAAAAGCCTGAACATAATTGTGTTCACCGTATATGTTTAATTATATGTATGAGAACACGTGATAATTATGTTCTGTAAGTTGATTCTTGTTTGTTATGACTAGATCTATCATTTGGTAAAACTGCTTTTCAAGATCTGTGGCGTTTTTATAGTTTTTGAAAACTTCAGGACTTTTGAGGCAAAAATCGCATATTAGGGTTTTTGGGGCTGAAAATTCGAAATTTTTGAAATCTGAAAATTAGAAAATTCTGGACTTTTCTTGCAATTCTGGTCGCACGGTTGTTGGGGTCGTTTTGCAATTTCTGAAAACTTAGGGGCTGTTTTGCAATTACCGAAACTTGAGGGGTCAATTTGAAAAATCAAAAATTTTCAAAATTCAAAATTTTATTTTCTGGTCTGCTGCCCGAAACTGCCCAGGGGTGTTTTTGTAACTTTTTAAAAAGTTTTGGGGTCAAAGTGCAATTTTCGAAAATTGAGGGGTCGAAAATGCAATTTTCAAAAGTTGAAAAACAGATTCTGAAATTGAGCAGAAAATTAATTTTTGTTTACCCGGATATTTATTTTGTCATAATTAGTAGTGACTAAAAAAAAACAAGAATCATAGGAAGTTAGTTTTAAAAGGATGTTTTAAAATTAAGATAGAAGAAAGTAAAAGATGTTTACATGTTTCTTGCTCTACGTGAACTGTTTACGTGGTTTTCGATCGAGACGAGCCTTGACCTTAGGGTAGATGTGATTGGTTTAATTTATTGCTTGGTTTTTATTGGGCCTGCGAGCCTATTATTGTTTTTGGGCCACTCTGAGCCTTTGTAATAGAATAGGGCTTTACTGCTTTCCTAGTTTAGGATGGAGGCCCATTTACAAGCAAGGTGGGAGCCCAAGAAGATAAGAAGGCCATGTATGCATGGTACAATGTGTAATAGCATAGGGCCTGTTTGAGAACCCTTTAGATTGACCAATTGGGCCAACATCATTGGCTCGATGATGGCCCACATAGGAGGCTCCCGATCGAAAACATATTGTGGTAGTATGCATGCTAGGCTTGTATGGCTTTTATTTATTTGTCGATTTATATTTAGCTGCGCGCTAGAATCTAGATCGTAATAAAAGATAAAGCATAACTGAATCGGTGAGATCTCGAGGAGAGTTAGCACAACTTTCAAAACCAGAAACCCCCTCTCGAATTAAATATTAAGTCATATTGGATTAAAATAAAATGAAGTATTTATATAAATCCAAGCCTTCCATCAATAGGGACTAGCGTATGTTGTCTACTTATCGATAGAGGTGATCCAGAGTCTGGCACCCGAGTCGAAGAAAGGGACAATACGTGAAATTCCTTGACTCCTGTTTTTAACTAAACACGACAAGGGTGAGGACTGGTCGGGATGTGAGGATCGACCGATAACTAGTTACGAAGAACTCACGACCGGGCCCGTTGCTTATCACGATTGATGGGTTAGACTTAACGATTAGTAACACTTATGATGTAGCAGTGCTAGATAAGTGCGAAAACCGAGGCAAAAATAAGCTTGAAGGTTGTGGAGTAACACAATTGGTAAAAGGTATACCTACCTGGAGAATTGGTTGTATGGCCACGAGTCGTGGGTGCAATTAATTGCTGCTGGGACGTCAAGACCTACTAGGAATTAAATTTCCCGAGCAATCAAAGGGGTGATTGTTTCGATAAAATAGTGGGAGAACTTTTTCGAAAACAAGTCCAAATTCGATAATTATAAGTATTAGACATAAGATCAGTTAGCTAAATGTTGTCTTCTTTCCATTTGTAGATATTAAGTACAATGTCTAAGAATCCATTATCTGTTATCCTCGATGCAAACAAATTGAATGGCTCAAACTTTGTTGACTGGCTGAGAAATCTCAGAATCGTCCTCGACTCCGAGCGACGTAGCTATGTGCTCGACACACCCATGCCTGCTGCACCCGCAGCACGAGCTAGTGAGGAACAACGAACCGCCCATGCTAAAAGGGTTGATGATGATCTGCAGGTTCGATGTCTCATGCTAGCCTCGATGTCGAATGAACTGCAGAAACAGCATGCTGCAATACCGCTTGCTAGAGATATGCTTCTCCACCTCCAACAGATGTTTGGAGAGAGGTCTCGTACCGAAAGGTTCGCGACCACTAAGGAGTTGTTTCATCTCAAGATGGCTGAGGGAAGCAGTGTCAAGGATCACTGTCTGCGTTTCATCAACCTGGTTGAAAAACTAGGGCGATTGGAAGTAGACTTGCACGCTGATCTTAGCACTGACCTCCTCCTCCATACGCTGCCCCGTTCTTTTGACCAGTTCGTGTTGAACTTCAACATGGAGGATAGAACCCTCGCTCTTCATGAACTGACCAATTTGTTGGTAACGGCGGAATCGACTCTCAAGAAAGAGAAGTCGATAATGATTGCACACCAATCAAGGGCTGCAAAGCCTAAGAGAGGTAAGAAGAAGAAGAAAAGTGTTTCTTCGAAGGCAATCACCAAGGTGGTTGAAAAGAAGCGCAAAAGCCGAGAAGACGAATGTTTCCACTGCAAGAAAGCAGGGCACTGGAAAAGGAACTGCCCAGACTACCTGAAGTTGAAAATGGTAGCCAAAGGTATTTTCTTGGTTGAAGTTAATATTTCTATTAACTGTGCATCGTGGGTGTTAGACACCGCAGTAGGTTCTCATATCTGCAATGATTTGCAGGTGATGGGAGCAGTAAGATACCTGAAGCCCGGGGATAGAATCCTGCGTTTTGGAAACGGAGCTAGGATCGCCGCCGAGGCTATTGGGGACGTCGAATTGGTTTTAGGAAATTTTACTTTGGTTTTAAGGGATTGTCTGTACGTACCAACGATAATTAAGAACATCATTTCTATACCAATGCTAGACATTGATGGTTTAATGTATGCTTGTGGTACTTTGATAGATGGTCTTTATTCCTTAGAACCTGTTAAATCCGATGTCATGCACATTCAATCTAGGAAAAGAAAATATGATAATCAAACTCCACAACTTTGGCACGCTAGACTTGGACATATTTCCAAGAGTAGGATTCAAAAGTTGGTTTCCTCTAAGGCTCTTGAAATAAAGAACTTGGATGAACTCCCAACTTGCGAATCTTGTCTCAAAGGAAAGATGACCAAATCACCCTTCACAGGGAATCCCGAGCGAACCAAACAAACATTGGATTTAATCCATACTGACGTTTGTGGACCATTGAGTGTCAATGCGAGAGGAGGATTCTCTTACTTCGTAACATTCACCGACGATTTTAGTCGTTATGGATATGTGTATCTTATGAAACACAAATCCGAAACTTTTGAGAAATTCAAAGAGTTTCGAATGGAAGTTGAGAATCAACTTGGACATAGTATTAAAGCACTTCGTTCTGATAGAGGTGGTGAGTACTTAAGCCAAGAATTCCTTGATTATCTAAAAGAGAATGGAATTCTCGCCCAGCTAACTCCCCCTAGGACGCCCCAACTCAATGGAGTGTCCGAGCGGAGGAACCGAACTTTGTTAGACATGGTTCGTTCCATGATGAGCTTCGCTGACCTTCCCTTTTCATTTTGGGGCTTGGCCCTATTAACTGCATCGAAGATACTGAACATAGTACCTTCGAAGTCAGTGCCGACAACACCGCACCAAGTATGGTATGGTAAGGCACCCGTGTATTCGTACTTACGAGTATGGGGATCTCCTGCGTATGTGAAGAACAAGAAGGGAGATAAGCTAGATAGTAGATCTAGTTTGTGCAAATTTGTGGGGTATCCAAAGGAATCCATTGGATACCTGTTCTTCGATCCTAAAGAACGTAATACGTTCGTATCTAGGAACGCCCACTTCCTAGAAGAGGATTTCCTCTCCAACCGAAATGGGACAATCGTAGAACTTGATGAAGTCCAGGAATCGGACCCATCCTCACAAACAGTGGGAGCTGAACCAGGATTTACTGAACCTACTAGTACACCTACTCTTCGAAGGTCTGATCGAATTCGTAAGGAGCCAGAGCGATTTGGTTTCATTCACGAAAACGAAAGAGGTGATAATGATCCAAGGACCTATCAAGAAGCGATGTCAGACATAGACTCGGGTGCGTGGCTCGAAGCCATGCAATCCGAAATGGATTCCATGCATTCCAACAAGGTTTGGACCTTGGTTGATCCACCTGAGGGAACTATCCCTGTAGGATGCAAATGGATCTTCAAGCGTAAGCTTGGAATGAATGGAGAGGTTTTAACTCACAAGGCATGCTTAGTGGTGAAGGGGTATTCTCAAAGGCCTGGAATAGACTATGAGGAAACCTTCTCTCCCGTAGCGATGTCCAAATCCATTCGGATATTGCTTGCCATTGCGGCATGGCATGACTATGAGATATGGCAAATGGACGTAAAGACCACCTTCCTCAATGGAGACATTGACAAGGAGATCTTTATGCAACAACCTGAAGGTTTTGCGTCCAAAGGAAGTGAGCACAAATTGTGTAAACTTCAAAGGTCAATATATGGCCTCAAACAGGCATCCCGAACCTGGAACATACGATTTGATGAGACAGTCAAGGCATTTGGCTTCATCAAAAATGTATATGAACCTTGTGTGTACAAGAAGAATAGTGGGAGCACAGTACAATTCATTGTTTTGTACGTCGATGACATTTTGTTAATCGGAGACGATATCAAGATGTTAGCGCAGACTAAAGCGTGGTTATCCGCGCAGTTCTCTATGAAAGATATGGGAGACGCATCTTACGTATTGGGAATACGTATCTATAGGGATAGATCGAAGAAGATGATTGGACTCTCCCAATCTCAGTACATTAACACAATCTTGAAAAGATTCAAGATGGAAGAATCCAAGAGAGGATTGCTTCCAATGAGACATGGTATCTCTCTTTCTAAGTCTATGTGCCCTACAACTGACGAAGAAAAGACGAGAATGTCTCTCATACCTTATGCCTCTGCTATAGGGAGTATAATGTATGCGATGTTGTGTACTCGACCAGACATAGCACACGCTCTAAGTGTAACGAGCCGCTATCAGTCAAATCCAGGCGAAGAGCACTGGACTGCCGTAAAAGCAATCCTAAAGTACCTGCGAAGGACTAAGGATATGTTTTTGGTCTACGGTGGTAGTGGAGAACTGAAACTTGAAGGATTCACTGATGCAAGTTTCCAGTCTGACGTGGATGACTTCAAATCCAACTCTGGATACATATTCCGCATCAATGGAGGAGCGGTCAGTTGGAAAAGCTGTAAACAGTCTACCACTGCCGACTCAACCACAGAAGCAGAATATATCGCAGCATCAGATGCAGCAAAAGAAAGTGTATGGATGAAAAACTTCATCCAAGAATTGGATGTTGTTCCTAGCATTGCTGAACCTGTAGTCGTCTTCTGTGACAACAACGGGGCGATAGCTCAAGCGAAGGAGCCGAGATCACACCATCAATCCAAACACATACAGAGGAAATACCACGTGATCAGAGAGATCATGGGTAGAGGTGACATGCACATGGAGTATGTCAAATCGGAAGACAACGTAGCTGACCCACTAACTAAGCCACTTTCACAAAAGGTGTTCGATAGTCATCTAGAGAAGATGGGTCTTAGAACCATAGGTGAATGGCTTTAGGGCAAGTGGGAGATTGATAGGATAGTGCCCTGCAAGCCAGTTCTGTTAGCTTGTAATAGATCTATCCTGTATGAAACGATCTTTGATTTTATAATAATACGCATGTTTATTTATATATGTATAAGGATAAACAATGGCCAACTTCATCTTTCGCGAATACATTTAAGCGATTGGTTGAAACCCTTAGATTACATTTGACTATGGGACGATTCACTTCAGTATTGAGTGCAATCATGAAACAGTCTCAAAGGTCGTAATCTTAAAAGTGTTCCAAGTCATAGATTCCAAAAAGAGACGGGGTATCGTAGGAATCGCCAAGACTTGTACAAGTATGCATGATTCACATGGAGTGAATTTGTAGTGTTTCATGAGCAAGGAATTTGAGTCCAGTGCATACGAGTAGGTGGTTCAATGGAGGATTGAACGCATCGAACGACCCGAACAGAGAAACCCATTGTGGAAGCGCATGACGCATATCGGTGATGGGATGTTTCTCAAGGAATATAATAGTGTACGATTTAGTCCTTTGACTTGAGGTACTAGGGCGAATTCGGTGCATGAAAGTGCGTACTTAGATCTAGGTATAGGCCACGTAGCTTGGTCATAACATGCCTAGGTTGGGTGCGTATGGACATGTACGCGAGTGGTTAGTACCGATATGGAATCTATTGACTCGCTGTAATGGGTGAGAGAATTTCCTATACGATTCTTAGATAATATATCCAAGGAATCTGCGGCCGCAGTCGGTGACGGATTTGGAAAGGGGTTTCCAAATTTAGAAGGTCACAAAGGTATATTATCCTGAATTAGAAAGTATAGTTATCGAGACAAATTTAGAGGTGCCGATCAATTCACACACCCTAAGTCTTGATCGGGAATATTAGTCGATAGAAGGACCGTATGTACATGGTAATTATATGAGACGAGGTTCACAAATATCAATTCACCTGAAGTTGGGCTTCATGGGCTTGTGGCTAGACATCGACCATGAAGTGTGGGTACTCCTGAATTAATAGAGGATTTAATTCTAGGAGTGGTCAATTAAAGGTTGTTTAATTGACCGGAACAATTTATTGTTCATAAATTAAATCACGAGGGATTCGTGGGCCTGCTGCCAATTGATGGTGAACCCAGAGGGTCACACACAATACAATTGGACGGTGACTGTTATAAAAGGACGTGAAAGGAATTAATTGATTTAAAGGTAATTAAATCAATTAAATGAATTAAAAGTATTTAATTCAAGTGGGAGATTAATTAATTGGCTAACTTAAATAATAATTGAGTTGCTAGTTAATTAAAAGAAATATTGATTTAATTGGACTGGGCATTTAATTAAAGTAGTTAATTAAATGGAGGATTGCAAGACATGGGCTTCTATTAATTAAAGCCCATAAGGAGTCTTGCAAACCTAGGTCAGAAGGAGTCTATAAAAGGGGATCTACTTGAGCTCAAAAGCTAACACCTAGAAAGAAAAACCCTAGCCTCCTTTTGCCCTAAGTAGCCGCCGCCACCTGCTGCCGTGGGCTGCTTGGTGCCGCCGCCGCCATCTCCCTGTTCCATTGTGTTAGATCTTGATCTGTCAAGAGATTCAACACAATCCTGCAATAACAAATCTCCTGAATCGAGTTCTGAGCCTAAGATCTTGAGGTGTTGCCAGAATCCAATTGGTGTGGACTATCCCTGGAGGTGAGACACTTGGATCACTCCTGTGAACCAGATCAGAATCAGAAACGAAGCCGGAGGTTTCCACCACCTTGCCTGTGGTGAGGTATATCGCAAAAACCCCCTTTGTTAATTCATTGTGTGCGTTTTTGTTCTAGCTTTTGTATACATAATATGGAGACTTCTTTTATGGGACCATTGGATGACTCGAAAAATTTTAAATTCCGCCCTTTGTTGTCTGACAAATCGAGCCATATCCCAACAATACTTGTACAAGTCTTGGTGATTCCTACGATACCCCGTATCGTTCGGAATCTATGACTTGGAACAGTTTTAAGATTACGACCTTTGAGACTGTTTCATGATTGCACTCAGTACTGAAGTGAATCGTCCCATAGTCTAATGTAATCTAAGGGTTTCAACCAATCGCTTAAATGTATTCGCGAGCGATGCAGTTGGCCATTGTTTATCCTTATACACATATAAATAAACGTGCGTATTATTATAAAATCAAAAGATTGTTTCTTACAGAATAGACCTATTACAAGCTAATTGAACTGGCTTGCTGGGCACTATCCTATCAATGTTCTGAATCTCAAAATTTTCGAATTTCTCAGTTAATTCTTTTACTTTGGCGAGGTATTTGACCATGTTAAATTCCTTTGCCTCGTATAGACCCTCTATCTGTCTTTGTACTAACTCTGAATCGGTTAGTACTTTGAGACACTTTATGTTGGCCTTAACCTTCATTTCCATTCCTGCGATTAACGCTTCATATTCTACTTCGTTGTTTGTTACTACGAAGTCCAATGTTATTGCATAATTTATGTCCTCCTTATTTGGTCCGGTAAAGTTGATTCCGACACCTTCTCCCTCTCTGCATGAAGCACCGTCGACATGCATCAACCATGTTTGATTTTCTACGATTAAGATATCATTGTCATGGCTGGTCGATTCACTATGTTCGGTTGTCTGGGTCGGAGTTTCTAGCAGGAAAGCGGCTAGGACTTGGGCCTTAATCGCAATTCTTGGTCTGTATTCGATTTCGAACTGACCGAGCTCGATTGCCAACTTGATCAATCTTCCAGAGGCTTCCGACTTCGCTAAGACCTGTCTTAGCGGTTGGTTGGTTAACACCACAATTTTTAGGTTAGAAAGTAAGGTCGGAGCTTGCGTGCCGCCACCACTAAGACCAAAGCGAATTTTTCTATTTCCAATTAGTTCTTCTCCGTCCCTTGTAATAACTTACTTAGGTAATAAACAGGCTTATGTTCCATGCCTTCTATTTTTACTAAAACAGAACTAATGGCCACATCGGAAATTGATATGTAAATGTCTAATGGTTCTCCCTCACATGGTTTGGCCAGTAGTGTTGGATGAAGATGAAGATGAAGTGCAAAGAAGACAAGTAATTAAGGGAAGGTTTTGATGATTTCCAAAACATCATAATCAGCTAAGTATGGAAGCTTAGTTCCCTTAGAAGAATTTTGAACAAGTAAAAGAAGACATCAGAAGAGTTCAAAGTTCAAAGCCCAGAAGACTAGTGATCTCATGCTGAAACAGCGAACAGAAGGGTAGGTCATCAGCCGAGTCAAATCAGATTAGTTAAGTATTTGATCAGCAGAGTATCTATCAGAAGAGTCGTCTTAATCAGCAGAGTATAAGAGATCAAGAGATTAGTCCAACGGTAATAAATGCACCAAGTGTGATAAATGCTGGAAGAGAAGGGTAGTAATGGCAAATGATTGGAATTAACTTTCGGATCAGCAGAGTGCATTTAATACAGTTGCAGGAAAGTACAGCAGAAAAAGGACTGTAGCAGGTTACCGTTCTGATTTCGGGCTAAGGCTATGGATTTGAAGATTTGATTTCCTTCAACGGTCTTATTTTCAAATTCAAGTATAAAAGGAGCTGATTTCAACGAGCGAGACACACAACAACATCTGAGATTTCGCATTCGAAGCAGAAATTTATCTAAGTCTCAAGAAGCTCGAACAGCTCACTCGTCTGGTGGAAGTCATCTGTTGACAGAAACCCAGTTGAAGAAAACAGAAAATTACGATCTGAGTGATCTTGTAATAGCTGAGTGTTGTGCGAAGTTGTGATCCATCTTTGTGAGTGATCAAACTTCAGAGAGTAGAATTTCTTAGTGATTTTCTATTGCGAGCTTATAGCCTTTTCATTAGTTGTCTAGGTATAAGTGGAGAAATATTGTAATCTGTGTGATTATAGTATAACCCAGAATCTAAGTGATCTGGAAGAGTGGACTAAAGGATTTTTATCCATATAACCACTATAAAAATTCTTTGTGTTGATTTGCATTTAAGTTTTTCTTGCATATTTCAAACTGCATAAGCAAACACTTTGAATTGATTAAGAGATTCTAAAAGGAGTTTTAAAACTGGGGATAAAATCTTTTTGAGGACTTAGTCTACTTGTGAAAAACACTTTCAAACATCCGCTGCAAGTAAACTCTTGAGAAAACTACTCTGTTGAAAAACAGCTAAGTATTTATAAGAAGAGTGGTCACTCTGCTGTTCTAGACTTGTTCTTGATCAGCGTAGTCATCTTACTGTTCTTCATTAGCTTAGGCTGCTGACAGAAGACTGAAAAGTTTTTAAGTCTAAAAGTTTTCAGAGGTCTATTCACCCCCTCCCCCTCTAGACCTCATCTGACCACTTGGGACCAACAAGTGGTATCAGAGCAGGTGGTTCATTAGAATCAGCTGCCTGATCAACGAGCTTTATCCAAGTGTTTTTCAAAGGTTTGTCAAACTTTTCAAAAGAGCATCTTTTTGAAAAACTAAAACTTTTTGAAAAATGGATTGTATCAGCCATGTTCCCCACATTACTGGTATGTCTTTTGAAGATTGGAAGATTATAATGGAAATCTTTCTAGCTGCTTACAATGACAACATGTATACATGTATCATTAAAGGTCCATTCAGATTCACAAAGACCATAAAAATCAATGAAGTTGATACGGTTGTGGAAAAAGACCTTCATGAGATGACTCCCGAAGAAATCAAGCTATTCAATCTGGATAAAGTCGGAAGATTCATCATGACTAAAGCCCTGGACAATGATCGGTTTGACAAGGTCAAACATTGCAAAACTGCAAAGGAGATGTGGGACAAAGTCAAAGATATGAGCTAAGGCAATGATGCAATAAAAGAGCATCAGCTCACTGTTGCTTTGGAGAAACTGGATAACTTCAAGATGAAGTCTGGAGAGACCATTGATCAAATGGATACCAGGTTCACCAGAACACTCAATGAAGTTCTAAAGCTGGGAAAGACTTTCACTGACAAAGAAATCACCGTCAGAGTACTAAAGGCCCTACCCCCAAAGTTCAACATGAAAGTAACAGCAATGGAAGAATCAAGGGATTTGGGAAAAATCTCTCTTACAGAGCTATTCTCCGTACTCAAGGCATTCGAGTATAAACTGCTTAGAATGAGAATTGAAGAAATCTCAACTTCAGGACCCACAGCTGCCTTGGTTGCTGCTGAAAACACCAGATGACCAGCACAGAAAAGCAAAGAAGTGGACTCATCTGATGAAGCCACTCTACTCAACAAAAAGGAGTACACTGCTGGAGATGTAGCATTGCTAATGAACAATTTCAAGAAGTTCTACAAAAGAAAAATGAAGAACAAATACAACAATGCTTCTACTTCTAAACCTAACTTTTCTTCTCAAGATAAAGAGGATTATAAATCCAAACTAATGTGTTATAACTGCAGGAAATTGGGACACTTCATCAAAGACTGCCCATATCCAAAAGCAGAGAAATATACTGAGGAAGAGAAGAAAATCAGAAAAGAAAGAAAGCATCAGAGAGGCAAGGCTATGATGGCTGAAGCAGAAAAGCTGGCTGCTGTCTACTCATCTGATTCAGATTCAGACACGTCTTATGAAGAATCGTCTGATGAAGAAAAACCTGCTCTCCTCTGCCTGATGGCAAAGGAATCTGATGACTCTGAGGAAGAGGTAACTCTTCTTGACAATGAATTATTCAATTCATTTGAACAAATGATGCTTAACAATACTGGTATTGCTGAAGCATACAAAAAGCTTAAGGAAGAGATGATATTGCTAAAAGAGCAAAATAGTTCACTGAAACTCACAGCTGAAAAGCCTAGAGAATCAGTTGAATATAAACAACTTGAGCAAGAACATGAATCTCTGAAAGCTGAATGTGAGGTTTATAAAGGAAAAATCATGGAACTTGAAAAGGTTATTGAGTCTCATGAAAAATCATCTGATGCATCAAATCACATGTCTAGTAAACAGAAGATGCCTTTAGAAAAGGATAAGCAAGAATTGAATCATACTGAGAAATTTATATCTGCTAATAATAGTAAGGTCATTTTGTATGTTCAAACTGCTAGACCTGCCTCAACTGAGAAAGAATTAAAGGAGAAGAAATCTCCTAAGGCTAAAAAGAGCAAAGAGCCTAGTGTAGGAAATCAGACTAGTAAGACCAAACAGCAGAGTCCTAAGAAGTCTGCTGATAAAGCTAAAGTCAATCAGACTAGTGGTAAAACTAAGTCGTCTGTCAATGAGCAAGCTACTAGTAAACCAAAGAAGCATAAGAATAAGAAAAATCAAAATGCTTGGTATGGAAATGAGTCATATTATGTGCAACCTGCTGCATATCCTCCTATGTATCATGCACCTCAATTTCCTAGTTACTATGCATCTTACCCTGCTCATCCAATGCATGCATACCCTGCTTATCATGCACCTTACCCTGCTTATGAACACTATTCTTATCATACTGATCATCAACATGACTTATCTGCTAATTATGATAAAAATGAAACTATTCATGTGATGGGGGCTATTTCGCACCCTACATACTGTACGGATCGAGTAAAGAACATGAGATCGGTTCGACCAAATCAAACAGTTCGGGATCATCTTATCGACCCGACCAAGTACAGCTCTCTTCAACTAGGAGATTATATTCCGGACTCAATAAGGGTATTTGGGTCGAGTCCTATTAGGACTATGTTTCCTTGTAACGCTAGGTTTAGCATGATATAAATACCTAGCTAATCATTGTATTAAACAACTCCGAAAACTCTAAATCATAGGGCAAATACGCCATTGCATCCTGCTACAAACAGCACAACACAATATTATTCAATAGAGAAAGAGCTTTTCTCCTCATATTGGTGTGTTCTTACTTTGTTTTGTATGTTTACTTCTTGTTTTTACCATATTGCTTTTCTTTGTGATTGATCCATCCGGAATAAAGTAACAGAGCCCTATAATATATAAATATTGATAAACCCCCAATATCACAAATTCACTGATACAATATTTAACCCGACGAAATCCGGTTAAATCAGTTGGCGCCCACCGTGGGGCTAAGTTAATTATTCGATCGACACATGGCTCGCCCAAGGAAAAGCGCTCGTATCGGAGCAAGAAGTAACACAACCACCGGTCATAACACATCTGAAGACCTACAGGACAACAATGATAATAACGCTCCCAACACCAACGAGAATTTGCAGGATACCCACCCCCGTCAGCAGGAAACCCAAGGAGGTCTTCCCGGTACAATACGGGAAGAACCGGAGGTCCCTGAGATCCCCGTTCCTCTCCCGGGCACTCAGGAGAAACTGCGACAAATAGCAATGCTCTTTAAATCACTCTCTCCAGAAGAATTACTCGTACTTGATCAAATTCCGCGGAACGTTAGGGCTGCCAGGGCGACTCCTGCTCAAAGAACGCCAAGGCCAAACGAACAAACCTCTCAACAAGCTGACAGCCCAGCAAGTGAGCGACGCTCGCTACACACTCCGCAGCAGGGCAATTCTAAACCCTCCGATAATCATCCCCGAAGAAAACCAGGACAAAGAAAACCGCAGCCGGGGCGCAGTGGCTCCAAGGAACGTACGATAATCCCTATCGAGGATGGTATAGACAATGCAATCCCAGATCGACCACGAACAACCCGATTCTCGGAAAGAGAAATCGAAAGGATGGTACAGGAGCGACTGGAACAACGCTTACGATCTGTCCAAAACCCGTGGGCCCGAACCGCGGAACTCCAGGAGAGCCTTGCAGCTTGTTCTCCCTTTTGCAGAGAAATAAAAGAGGCGCAATCCGTTGGACAAGTCCCGGGTAGACTACCCCGATATGATGGAACCACCGACCTGGATGATTATATTTTTAGCTTCACGAATATAATGAATTTATATGCCCACTCTGCCGAATTCACCGCCAAGTTAATGGTGACCACATTCGAAGGACTCGCGTTGGATTGGTTCGCAAAACAACCTGCCAACTCCATATTCAGTTTCCGGGAATTATGCAATAAACTGACGCAGCAGTTTGCTAGTCAGAAGAGGCAAAAACTCCCGATGAGCTACCTGGGAACCATACATCAACAAGAAGGAGAATCCCTGAGGAACTGGTTGGCGAGATTTAATGTGGAATTACTCAAAATCGATTCTCCAAATATCGATTACATAATTTCTATTCTCTTCGACCTCACAAAAAACAGGCAGTTCGGAAACGCCCTCAGTCCAAAACAACCGAGAACGTTTGCCGACATCATGAGCTTGGCGTCTAAGTATATGATCCAAGAAGAGATGAATTCCTTTAAGGATAAAAACAAAAACAAAGCCACAACTTCAGGCTCCAAACGGCATGACAGGATTCCTGCCCAAAGATCCATGGATTATGACTGATCTTTTAGGAAAGACAACGTTTTCCAGCGATTGGAATACAGCAAAGCCGACCAAGAAAGGCAACCTAATTTCTACCAAAGACCAAGAAACCCCGAACAACCGATCAGAAGCAGGGTGAACCAAGTGGAACACCCAAGGTTAAATGCTCCAATGGAAGAAATATTGGAAGAAATAACTGGATCCCCGAAGCGAGGAAAATCGCTCAGCCCAGACCAGGGTCTCGAAACTACGACCAATACTGTAAATACCATAGGGCACACGGACATCGAACAGAGAATTGTTTTCACCTTAAGAGAGAAGTTGAAAAACTGATCGAACAAGGAAAAATAGACGAATACGTAGAGCGAGATAACCGCAAAAGGGAAAGAAGTAGAAGCCCTCGGAATAATAATCAAAGAAGGAGTTCTCGTCGAAGGTCACCCGAGCGTGGACCTACACAGGAGTTGAACCACGACCAGATCAATGGGACTATCCATACAATATCCGGGGGACCCGCGGGTGGAGATAGTCATAACGCCCGACGAAGGACAGCCCGATCCATAATTGGAAACTCAAAATACTCAAAAGAAATATGGACTCTGGAAAACAAGACGTCGAACCACCAGCCGATCAGCTTTAACGAAGGCGAAGTACCTAAAAACATCATTTGGGACACAAAAGAGGATAACCCCGATTTCCCGATGGTAGTGTCGCTAGAAATAGCAAATTACAATGTCAAAAGAATCCTAATCGATAATGGGAGCTCAGCGAATATCATCTCCCGGGAGGTTTTAGCCCAAATGAGCTTGGGGCAGATAAACCTACAGAAAGTAGCTACGCCATTAGTAGGCTTTGGAGGGTCCGAGATCATCCCCAGCGGAACGATAACCTTAAGTGTGTCGCTCGGAAAGAAACCACACCGGACGGTGAAGCTAGTGAAATTTCTAGTGGTAGAAACTCCCTTCACTTATAACGCAATATTGGGACGACCTGCTCTCAACCTATTCCGAGCCGTTGTCTCTACATATCACCAGATGATTTAACCGAATTTCGTCGGGTTAAATGAATATCAGTGAATTTGTGATATTGGGGGGTTTTCGATATTTATATATATATTATAGGGCTCTGTTACTTTATTCCGGATGGATCAATCACAAAGAAAAGCAATATTCAAGAACAAGAAGTAAAACCACAAACAAAGCTAAGAACACACCGATATGAAGGTAAAAAAACTCTAAATAATATTGAATATTATTGAGTTGTGCTGTTGTAAGCAGTGTTTAATTGCGTATTCTTGGAGTTGGTTCATACAATCATTAACTAGGTATTTATATCATGCTAAACCTAGTGTTACAAGGAAACATAGTCCTAATAGGACTCGGCCCAAATAACCTTCTTGGGTCCGGAGTATAGTCTTCTAGTCGAAAAGAACTGTACTTGGCCGGGTCGATAAGATAATCCCGAACTGTCTGATTTGGTCGAATCGATCTTATCTTCTTCATTCGATCCGAGAAGTATGTAGGGTGCGAAATAGCCCCCATCATTACTCCCTCACTTCTTCGAGCGTATAGATAATAGAAGCTCGTAGAAGTAGATAATTTTATACGACCGTTTCTCGTCTATGAGTGGTGCCTCGTTAAAAACCTTTCTTAAGAAAAAACCCAGTGGGAAAAAATCTTAAGTAAGGAAAAGAGTGCAACGCCTCATAGATAGTCGTTTTCTCTTTCCAATTACGAATCGCCACGCGTCCATTAGGGAGGCTTTAAATCTCCTTCCGTTTTTGGCGGGAATGTGATTAATTGTGATGAGTTCGAAACGTCTTTTCTCATTTTAGTATAAATAGGTGACTCTTGAGTTCGTCATTTTTCCTTTATACTTGGTAATAGTTCATACTCATTTTCTTGCTTAGTCGTTCTCCGTATAAAGTTTTCCTTTTATCGACCTATATCCTTCTAGAGTCTGAACATATGGCTTCTTTAAGAAAAACTTCTTCTTCCTCGAGGGAGAATGTTGCTCCTAATAACGAGGAGGAGTTGCATTCTGACTTTTTGGGCGAACAATCCGTAACTTCTGAATTCGTTGTTCCTACAGAAGACACTTTTAAGGTACAAATCCTTTCTGACGCAGAGGTTGCTGCCCGAGCCAAAAAGGGCAAAGGTTCTGCTCCTCAGATTTCTGAACCAATCGAGGACCTTGCTTGCGCATATACAGAGGATACATTTTCGGAGGTTGTAAATAATTATGCAAAATATTTTCCGGAGGGTTCCGAGATAATCCTTCCTTCCCCTTCCGATAGGGTTACTTCTCCACCAGAAGGATGCCGCGCCTTTTATACGGCTCATTTTAATAGCGGCCTCCGTCTTCCCTTGTCTCCTCTCTTCCTTGATATCTTGAGAACATTTAGTGTGTCCTTGACACAATTAGTTCCAAATATTGTG
This sequence comes from Penstemon barbatus, assembly GCA_003313485.2. Lineage (NCBI taxonomy): Eukaryota > Viridiplantae > Streptophyta > Magnoliopsida > Lamiales > Plantaginaceae > Penstemon > Penstemon barbatus. The sequence goes on along the minus strand of CM064884.1, from coordinate 38,123,112 downwards.
GCTTTCCTGGTTTGCTTTTCTGTTCTGATGATTGCGAAAGGGTTTAAACCTTCCTTTCGTAACTTTACACAACTTTTCCGGTTCAACATTTCCAGTTCATCCAATCGTGGGTATTTCTTTGCTAGTCAGAGGCCTAGTCGAGCAATTTTTGATGCCCCTGTTTCTAGTAATCCTTTTTGGAAATCTCATTTTTTCTTTGTTCGCCCCCCACCTCATCTTCGTTTCGTGGATGGTTCAACTATTCCCTTCTCGTGGGATCATGATTTCAAATGGGTATATGGAGGTCGCTTGCCGACGGGTGAATTCATTCCTGACGATGCACGGTTTATCGCTGAAATCCCCGAAATGCGTGTAAACAAATATCAAAGCGCTCTTCTGATTGGGGAAGCTTTCCTTCGTAAGGCGGGGTTAAGCGTTCATAACTTTCCCATCAGTTCATCATCTAAACTTCTTGGTTAGTTCTTTATCTTAGCTTAGTGTTGTGATGATAACTTTTATAGAGAGAAACTAACTTATATTTTGTTTCTTTTTTAGCCCATATGGTAGAAAACTCTCGACATTCTTCGAAGGGAAAAATGGTGCTGTCGAAATCTTCCAAATCCGTAGAGAACGCCCCTATCGAGCAGAGAGCGTCACGAAAAAGAAAACTGGAGTTGAGTCACGAATCAGAGGAGAATAGAGAGGAATCTCCAGATTCTTCTCGTGAGTCCCCTATTCGTCAGGGCACGGGATCTGGTTATCCTCCTCTTCAACATAGAACATCTTTGGGTATTCGAGGATGTCGCAGCTGGTCGATGCCTCATCCTGCTAATAATCCAGTTGATAGAAAAAAGGAGCTACTATGGACGTTCCGGTAACGACCTTTCTTTACTCGGAGATAAACATCCAAAATCTACTCTGGTCGAAATGATCGAGGATCATTTAGAGGGAAAAAGGGCCGCTGGTTATTCCGAGAAGGATTCTCTTGTTCATGATGATAGTGAGAACGCGGTTAACAAGGCAACCCGTGTTCTTTTGTCTGGTGTTTTCACTCGCGATCTGAATAAGCTTCTTCATAAGGATCCTCTGGAAAAATTCCAGCGAGCTTCTCTTTATGCTGAAAAGGTGATATCTTTTTCCTTTGATCATAGTAACAGATAATTTTAAGGGACTTCCTTAATTTACTAATCCATCTGTTTTTCTTGCCCTCTTTATTCTTCCAGACTAAAACTTGTCTTGCGTCATACGCCTATGAAAATGCACTTTGGAAACAACAGTGTGAGTTCCTGGAAGAGAAGTATAAAGCTTTACTTCATAAATCCTCTGGTTCAGAGGTTGGTCCCTCAACATCTTCTCCCGTTCCTGTCGTAGAGACTCGTGCTACCGGGACTGAAGATCAAGAGACGATAAATAGGGTGATGGAGGTTTCTCGGGCTCAAGAGCAGGCCAATCAAATGGCTAGAAAGTTAGAGGAATTCCAGTTTCAGAGTACGGCTCGAATCAGTGAGCTTGAATCTCAAGTATCAAGCCTTCAAACTTCTTTAGAGGAGTACGAAAAGGATGTCCCACTTAGTGGACTTAGGGATCGATACGGTAGGAACCCTGACGAAAGAGTTGTTCGCGAATTCCTTAATTCTCCTGTTCATACGGCGTTGGTATATCGGATGGTCGGTCCTCTTCTTGAGAATACTTTTAAGAAGGCGGTTCATCAGCTGGTCGCCTTAGAGATGATCGATGACCGTCGAAAGGAGTATTTTAAGGTGGCGCACATTCAGTTGAATCGTTATGGTGAAATTTATTCTTCTTCCGAGCTTCCAGATGTCGTATATCAAGGTTTTCCTTTGGCTCACCTTGTCGAAGAATTTGGAAAACCATTGCCGATTCCTCCTTCTATTGTTATCGATGAGCTCGATAATACTTTTATCGATCCAGAAGACGAAGAAGAAGAGGAAAACGATATTGGCATGACCGAGGACGTCGGTAGTGATCAGAGAATTCCGGATAGCGACCAGACTTCTTGAAATAGTGATTTTTTTTGAAATAATCATTGTAATTATTTACCCGTAGGTTTTAATTGTAATTTTACCTTTTCATCCCTTTGTACGCTAAACGTTTTGTATTCTGTCAGTCGTGTCTTTTCATATTCGCCGTAATAATTCAGACAAGTCATTTAATTTGCCGTAATCATTATGTGTGTGTCTTTTCAAATTCTAGCGTTTGCTCCAAGGTCAGTTTTTCTATTTCGCGCCCTTTCTTTAGGTCTGTCGCGTCCTTTCTCGTAGTATAAATACGAAAGGTAAAAACTTGATTTGTTTTTTACTGCTATACTCCCCTCTTTGAATAGAATACTCTTTGTTTGGCTAGTCGATAAACTTTCTCGATATTAATTTGTACTTTTCCATAATCCGATCATGAGTAACCTTTTTGGTAATACTTCGAAGCGACCTTCCCGTGAGGGCGCTCGGGATAACAGACCAAAAAAATCTCGAAGAGACGGGCCTTCGATGGAGCCTCCTCGTTCGTCCTTGATTAGCAATTCGATGATCGAAAATCCTGTTGTCCCTTCCCAACCTTTACCAGAAGTTAGTTCGTCGCTTGTTCAACCAAACTTTCCTTCTTCCACAGAGGTAGGTAATAGGCCTTCGCCTGGTCGAATAGCTTTCGGAGATTCATCTAACGTGGAGCAGGTTTACGATATACCTGTTTCTTCAGGTTTTTCATCTTACGAGTATGGAGGGGATTTTGTTAGTTCTCTTTCTTTTTCTACTTCTACTGCCCTGATTGCCAGCGAAAGGCAAGTTGGTGATGGGTTTTCAGTTAATCCTTCCACAACACAATCTATTTTGCAAGATTGTCCTGAATATTTGTTTCATGATACCACTGTAACGACTACTTCTTTCGAATCTGGAGGACCTTCTGAGGGTCGGTTTGGGTCGAGGTCTGGTCGTCGGACTGTTATTTCTGCTTCGGGCAAGGAAACCTCCGTTAGCCCCAATGAGAAAGATTCTCCTCGTCTGTTAGACGATCGATGCATACTTGAGCAGGTTAAGGATATTTTACGGGCATCGACTCCCCGTCCTGACAACGTCCCTCTTCTTAGCGAGCTTCCGGGCTCTGTTGAACCCGATGCTTTGTCTTGGGATCTGGGTTTGAGCACTATTCTGCCTGGAGAGTTGAAGAAACTTGAGGGTACTTCAAACGTACGCCTTGTTCAGTCGCTAGTGAAGATATGCGAATAGGTGGATGAATCTTTCATTGTTTTATTTGTTTTCATTTTGACTACCTTGTTACATAAAGGCTGTTTTCTTTTTCCAGGCTAAGTACTTTGCACTCCAGCTGGGTGTGCAAAACGATGAACTGTGGAGAAGTAGAGGTGCTTATCAACGTCGTTTGGAGTCGGAGTCGGCGAAGGTTGCTGGGCAGTCTCTCGAACTGCAGCTTGCCAATGATGATTTGAAAAAATTGCAGGAGGAAAAGTCTGTCTGGGAGAAAGAGAAAAGTGACTTGGTTCAGGCTGCTGCCTTAGCGGAGGAGTCTAGTCGGCAAGCCTATGAGGAAGGATATGACGCCGGCTATCTAAAGTGTCTAGAGGAGTTGATGGCGTTTGCTGGCAATTTGACTCCTCGGAAGACTGTTTCTGCTAGTCGACCTGCTGGCAATTCTTCTTAGTGATCTTTGTTCGACTTGGCAGACTTTAGACTGCCTCTTTTTTTTTTTTTTTTTTTTTTTTTTTTTTTTTTGGTGCCCAACTTTTGTGTAGTCGTTCGGGCTGAAATTTTTGTATTGGGAGAACAAAGAATTTGGAAGATATGATATTTTGTAGGCAGATTCTCGCCTTGATCAATTTTATTCTGTTGATGTTCTTTCTTGTGCACAATCTCCTGTCATACGTAAATATATCATCATGAAATAACCAGCATAGACTTGGCGTATTTATCTGATATTAATCCTTGCGTAGCAATTGAATGATATACTGGTCGATAATCCCTCGTTTTATCAGAATACCAAGAATGGAGAATGACCCAGTATAGTCCCATGGGTTATACCCAAAATTGCGCAGTACCCCAAAAATGAGGATAGTAGGTTCTTTTACGTCGGTAAGCGATTGTTAAGGAACGCTTAGTATCTCGGTCGATGTTCAAGACGTGCCTTGTAATTTTGTCTTTTTGTGACATATATCTTATATAAGGAGGCTTTATTTTTCCTGTTGAAATTTGCTCTTCTTTTCATAAGACTAATAGAAGATGTCCTTTTTCAGTATCTTCCTAAACTTTATGTTTTTCCGCACTAACTGTGAAGTGTACGTTCCTCAGTCAGTGTATCATTATATTATTTCCTTGATATGGGAGGAATTGGAAAATGCAGGGGTCTTGGCCAGATCTGACCTGTTCAGACCTCCTTAAGCAATTCTTTGGTATGTTAGGTAGTGACGTCTTTGCAGTTTCGAATAAGGAGGACTATTCTTCTGATTTCTATGTCAGGTATCTTGGATTCCAAAGGAGTTCCTGTATGGCTTAGTCAATGGTCATCCATATGATGTATGAGGCAGTGACGTCCCTCGTATGGTGAAGGGTTTGGTCTTTTATCTTTTATTGAGCAACTGTCCTTTTCACTGTGATTTTAAAACTTGTATGACTTCGTTTGTGGATTCTAGGTTTTCAAGCCATCGACCATGAAGTATGATCGTGCCGGTATGTCTGATCCAAAGCTTTTTTAGGTTTGATCGCTTCGATCTACGTCCTCTTTTGTTATCGACTAGTTGAATCGATTAGACAGTGCCGTTCCAACTTACTTGCATTTATTACGGAGAGTGGAAAGGTCGCATTTATGTCCGTTGATCAAATACTTTTTCAGCCGTTGGATTCCTTGGGTTTAATCCCTATAAATAGGGAAGCGGTTGTCATACCTTATTTGCAATTTCCCAAAAAGAATGGAGATCTCAGCTTCTTTAGATTTTATTCTGCCTTCAGATCCCATAATATTCAAAAAGTCACATTATCGTGATTCATATTGTAATAGCTTGATGTTCTTCTACCTTGTACTGACGAGTCCCATGTCAGCCCTTCCTTGTACTAACGGGTCCCATGAGGTTTCAGTTTTTGTCTTCATCAATTAGAGGTCCGTGGTTTCCGTTTGCACATGGAGGGTTCATACTTGCCAGTCACCCCCGCTCTTGAATGTTACCTCAGGGGTGATAGACCACCGGGGTGTGCTGGATAATTTTTCTTTTGCGACGGTCCCGAAGAGATGCTGCTTTAGGATAAAATATTAACTCCTAAAGTAGAAGCAGTATCTCGTTGTTGGTGAATGAGTGTTGCCGGTCATCTGGCTGGTAATGATCATTTCGTCTGGAAGAACATTTGATCTTCTGCCCCTGGCCATCGAACTAAAGAAGTCGACCATCCTGAGAAGCATGCTTCTTAGGTGGTTTATCATAATCGACGAGGTACTAGGGAGGAGATTGGTGTTTCCGTGGACATTGTCGTGAAGATAGCCGATCTTATAGGATCATTTTACCTAAATCATTGTAACGATCTTTAAGTAGTATGTAGACCTTTGTAACGTAGGACTTTTGTATGTAACAGATTTGATGAATAAAATATTACTTTTATCCCTTGCATCTTCCTTGTCGTTAATTCTGTCATAATTTTTATTTATGAGTAGCATTTTCCGAGCAGACGGTTTCATACTCAATTTATCTTCAAAACTTCAGGAGTATTAGCAGATCTTTTAGATCGTTAGGAACAGATCGAAGAGTGTTTATTGAGCGGATCAATGTTTACTCAACTCGTTATAATTTAGAGTTAGGTTTTTATCACCTAAAATCTTTCTGATCGCTGTAGATATATCGAGGAGTTTTTATTGAGCGGATCAATTTATACTCGACTCGATCGAGGAGTTTTTATTGAGCGGATCAATGTATACTCAACTCGTTTGTTTAGACTTAGGTTTTTTAACCCAAAGGCCTTTTAATCGTCATAAATAAATCGTTGAAAATATATCGAGGAGTTTTTATTGAGCGAATCAATGTTTACTCAACTCGTTTGTAATTAGACTTAGGTTTTTGACCCAAATGTCTTTTTTGATCGTTGAATATATATCGAGGAGTGTTTATTGAGCGGATCAATGTATACTCGACTCGTTTTTAATTAGACTTAGGTTTTTAACCCAAAAATCTTTTTGATCGCTGAATATATATCGAGGAGTGTTTATTGAGCGGATCAATGTTTACTACACTCGTTTTGTTTAGACCTAGGTTTTCTTAATACCAAAAGTCTTTTTTGATCGTTGAATATATATCGAGGAGTGTTTATTGAGCGGATCAATGTATACTCGACTCGTTTTTAATTAGACTTAGGTTTTTAACCCAAAAGTCTTTTTGATCGCTGAATATATATCGAGGAGTGTTTATTGAGCGGATCAATGTTTACTCAACTCGTTTTGTTTAGACCTAGGTTTTCTTAATACCAACAGTCTTTTTGATATATCGAGGAGTTTTTATCGAGCGGATCGATGTTTACTCAACTTGTTTGTAATTTAGACTTAGGTTTTCTTAATACCAAAAGTCTTTTTGATATATCGAGGAGTTTTTATCGAGCGGATCGATGTTTACTCAACTCGTTTGTAATTTAGACTTAGGTTTTTAGTACCTGAAAGTCCTTCTGATCGTTGAATAACGGGCGAGGAGTTTTTATTGAGCGGATCAATGTATACTCGACTCGCTTTTGATTAGGCTTAGGTTTTGTACCAAAAGCTCTTTTTTTTTTTTTTTTTTTTTATTCTTCATGAATAACGGACGAGGAGTTTTTATTGAGCGGATCAATGTATACTCGACTCGTTTTTATGGTCGGATTGAGGAGTGTTTATTGAGCTGATCAATGTATACTTAACTCCTTTTGTTTCAATCTCAACCAATATGATAGTAGAATTCCAAGGAGTGTTTACCGAAACAATCGATTTATAGAAATTGCTAAAATCTTTAATAATTGAACTGTAGGCTAAGACCTTTATTACAAAGACTAAAACTTAATGAAATAAAATAAAGCAGCATAATCTGCAAAAATTTATTTACCATAGTATTTTCTAAGGTTGACTGCATTCCAGGTTCTTGGTAAGGCTGTTCCATCCAAGTGCGCAATTTTGTATGAACCTCTCTTTCCTACGCCAATGACAACATAAGGTCCATCCCAGTTTTGTTGTAACTTTCCCACATGCTTGGATACTTCCACCTTTTTCAAGACCAGGTCTCCTTCTTTGAAGGTTCGGATGCGTACTCTTTGATTGTATGCTTTTTCCATATTTGCCTTAGTGGCGTGCAAGCGTACAGTGGCTTTTTCCCTTAAAGCTTCTGTTAAGTCAACATCATTTTCTCTTGCCTTTTCATTTTCCAAATCATCGAACATCTCGATTCTTGGCGTTGGGATTAGAGTTTCAACAGGAATAACAGCTTCCGACCCATATACCAAGCTGAATGGGGTTTCCCCAGTCGAGGTCCTGCCTGTAGTCTGATTAGCCCAAAGTACTCCTGGGAGTTCATCAAGCCATTTTCCTTTGGCTGCTCCTAATCTTTTTTCTAAGGACTTTATTATTTCTCGGTTTGCTACTTCGGTTTGTCCGTTCGCTCTGGGGTGCCCGACCGAAGTGAAGTTTTGTTGAATCCCAAGTTTTGAACACCATTCTTTTACATGTTTTCCCGCGAATTGGGTTCCATTATCAGAAATTAGGATCCTAGGGATGCCGAATCGACAAACTATGAATTTCCATAGGAAGTTGATCACTTGGAATTGAGTTATTCGTGCGAGAGCGATGCATTCTATCCATTTACTGAAATATTCTACCGCGACCAGGACATAAGCTTTCTTGGATCTGGCCGCTGGGAATGGTCCCACGATGTCCATTCCCCATTGATCGAAAGGCCAACATACCGGGATTGGGTGCATGTTTTCTGCTGGTCGATGACATACATTAGCATGGACCTGGCAGTGATGACATTCTTGGACATACTTAGCGGCATCTTTATTGATGGTAGGCCAATAGTAACCTGTTCTGAGACATTTTAAAGCCAAGACCCTTGATCCGCTGTGATTTCCCGCATCCCCATCATGTATCTCTCGCAGTATATCGGTGGTTTGTGATTCAGAGACGCATTTCAGAAGAATTCCTGATGCCGATCTTTGGTAGAGTTTTCCTTCTACAATCGTATATTTTGGAGCTCGATATCTTATTTTTCGAGCTTCATTCTGGTCATGCGGTAGTTTTCCTTCTTGAAGATAGTCTATCATTGGAGTCATCCAGTTTCCTTCAGCTCCTTCAATTTCCATAATATCGAGTGCCAGCGTTTCATCGATGTCGATCGCTGGTGTATTAGAGATTGACCAGTTGATCACCCTTTCGGTCTTTCCATCATGGGACCCTGTAAACTTAGATAGTTGATCGGCCCATTTGTTTTCCGAACGTGGAATATTTTGTATGCCGAAATTTTCAAATTTCTCGGCTAGTGTTTTCACTTTGGCGAGGTATTTGACCATATTGAATTCTTTAGCCTCGTATAGGCCTTCAATTTGTCTTTGCACTAACTCTGAATCAGTTAATACTTTAAGACTTTTTATGTTGGCTTTGATCGCCATTTCCATTCCCGCAATCAATGCTTCATATTCTGCTTCATTGTTTGTTACGACGAAGTCCAACGTTATCGCGTAATTCAAATCTTCTTTATTTGGTCCGGTGAAGTTGATTACGGCGCCTCCTCCTTCTCGGCATGAAGCACCGTCGACATGCATTAACCAAGTTTGATCTTCTATGATCAAGACATCGTCGTTAAGGCTGCTCAATGATTCAGTTGCCTGTGTCGGTGTTTCTAATATAAAATCATCCAACACTTGGGCCTTAACTGCGATTCTTGGTTTGTAATCGATTTCGATCTGGCCTAGTTCGATCGCCCATTTAATTAGTCTTCCGGAGGCTTCTGGTTTTGCTAAGACTTGTCTTACCGGTTGATTTGTCAAAACCACTATTTTGTAGGTTAAAAAGTAAGGTCGAAGCTTTCGTGCAGCAACTACTAAGGCCAGAGTGAATTTCTCAATTTCCAAATAATTCTTCTCCGCCCCTTGCAACAGTTTGCTCAGATAATAGACAGGCTTATGTTCTGAGCCCTCTATCTTAATTAGTACAGAACTAATGGCCGCTTCGGAGATGGATATGTAGATATACAATGGTTCTCCTTCCGTCGGTTTGGCTAACAACGGTGGAGTTGTCAAATACTCTTTGAGTTGTTCGAAGGCTCGATCGCATTCTTCTGTCCAAAGGAAGTTTTTTGCTTTTCGAAGTGTTTGGAAAAAGGGCAAACTTCTGTCTGCTGATTTTGATATGAATCTGTTCAACGCTACGATTTTCCCGACCAAGCTTTGCACTTGGGAGATGGTTTTGGGAGGTTTCATTTCAGTTATGGCCCGGATTTTTTCCGGGTTGGCTTCTATTCCGCGTTGGTGGACTAAATATCCCAAGAATTTCCCTGACTTGACACCGAAGGTGCATTTAGCGGGGTTTAACTTCATACGATATTTCCTTAAGATCTGAAAACATCGATCAAGATGTTTTACGTGATCCGCTTCGTTCATACTTTTGACCAACATGTCGTCCACATAGACTTCCATTAATTCTCCGATTAAATCTTTGAACATTAGGTTTACTAACCTTTGGTAAGTAGCTCCGGCATTTCTTAAGCCGAATGGCATCACTATGAAGCAATATACTCCCTGCTCGGTTACGAATGCAGTCTTCTCTTGGTCCCGCTCATCCATGTATATTTGATAAAACCTTTGAAAGGCGTCCATCATACTGAATATCGCGAAGCCCGTAGTCGAGTCTACTAACAAGTCGATCCTTGGGAGGGGATATGGGTCGCGCGGGCATAATTTATTAAGGTCGGTAAAATCAGTGCACATTCTCCATTTGTTGTCCTTTTTATCTCCTTTTGCTACCAACACAACATTACACAGCCACTCCGAGAAGTGTATTTCTCGAATTTGTCTTGCTTGAAGTAGTCTTTCTACCTCGGCTTTGATAATTTTATCTTTTACCGGGCCATGATTTCTCTTCTTTTGTCTGGCAGGTTTTGCCGTAGGATCAATTTTTAGGGAATGTTTGATTACTCGAGGATCGATTCCTTCAATGTCATTCGCGCTCCATGCGAAGACGTCGACATTATCTCTGAGGAAGTTAATTAACATTACTTCCCCTTCCTTGCTCAGTTCAGTACCTATTCTTGTCGTTTTAGAAGAGTCCCCTTGTACCAGAATTATATCCTTATGTTCTGAGGGTTTTAAGGCTAAATCTAGCGGTTCTTTTCCCTTTTTGTCTATTCGATCAGTAACAGGGATTTCAACCTTGTTTTTAACAAGATCTTCTTCAAGTTTTCTTTTGCTCGGAGTGATTGATTTTGGATGTTCTTTCAAGGTTAACGAGGTGCTGTAGCAATCCCACGCCATACAGTGATCGTTCGTTATTTCTCCAATACATCCATCGGTCGGAAACTTTATCTTCTGGTGATAAGTAGAGACAACGGCTCGGAATAGGTTGAGAGCCGGTCGTCCCAATATTGCGTTATAAGCGAAGGGGTTTCTACCACTAGAAATTTTACTAGCTTTACCGTCCGGTGTGGTTTCTTCCCGAGCGATACACTTAAGGATATCGTTCCGCTGGGGATGATCTCGGACCCTCCAAAGCCTACTAATGGCGTAGCTACTTTCTGTAGGTTTATCTGCCCCAAGTTCATTTGGGCTAAAACCTCCCGGGAGATGATATTTGCTGAGCTTCCATTATCAATTAGGATTCTTTTTACATTATAATTCGCTATTTCTAATGATACCACCATCGGGAAATCGGGGCTATCCTCTTTTGTATCCCAAATGATGTTTTTAGGTACTTCGCCTTCGTTAAAGCTGATCGGCTGGTGATTTGACGGCTTGTTTTCCAGAGTCCATATTTCTTTTGGGTATTTTGAGTTTCCAATTATGGATCGAGCTGTCCTTCGTCGGGCGTTACGACTATCTCCACCCGCGGGCCCCTCGGATATTGTATGGATAGTCCCATTGATCTTGTCGTGATTCAACTCCTGAGTAGGTCGACGCTCAGGTGACCTTCGATGAGAACTCCTTCTTTGATTACTGTTCCGAGGGCTTCTACTTCTTTCCCTTTTGCGGTTATCTCGCTCTATGTATTCGTCTAGTTTTCCTTGTTCGATCAGTTTTTCAACTTCTCTCTTAAGGTGAAAACAATTTTCCGTTCGATGTC
>CM064884.1:38029486-38111828 GCA_003313485.2 Penstemon barbatus | reverse complement strand
CTTACTGTTCTACATCAGCTTAGTCTGCTGACAGACATCTTGAAAGTTTTAAAGTCTAAAAAATTTCAGAGGTCTATTCACCCCCCCCCCCCCCCCCTCTAGACCTCATCTGACCACTTGGGACCAACAAGTGGTATCAGAGCGGATTGGTTCACCTGATCTTCTTGATCCTAGGTGTGTTTTTCAAAATTTTCAAAAACAGCATATTTTGAAAATCTAAACTTTTTGAAAATGGAGTGCATAAGCCATGATCCTCACATTGGCCATACGGACTTTGAAGATTGGAAAATTAGAATGGAAATCCTTCTTGCTTCTTAATTATAATGATAACATGTTCACATGTATTACAAAAGAACCATTCAGATTTAAGAAGACTGTGAAGACTACTGACTAGCCTGATCAAATTCTTGACAAAGAGCTGGATGATCTGACCCCTGAAGAAGTCAAGTTAGTCAATCTTGTCAAGGTGGCTAAGTTCATAATGTTCAAAGCTCTAGACGAAGACAGATTCCAGAAGGACAAGCATCTCAAAATAGCCAAAGAGATGTGGGATAAAGTCTGTGAGCTAAGCGAAGGAAACGATGCTATCAAAGAACATAAGCTCAGTGTTGCTCTTGAGGAGTTTGAAAATTTCAAGATGAAGTCTGGTGAAACGATTGATCAAATGGATACCAGATTTACCAAAACTCTTAACGAAGTTCTAAGGCTTGGTAAAAAGTTTTCAGACAAGGAGATCACCATGAAGGTTCTCAAGGCTCTTCTATCTAATGATCTTACGTAGATTCGTGATATGATCGATGGTAATAATATAAATACAATAAATACTATAAAATAGAGGAAATATCAATGTACATGTATATTCCGAACATCGAGATACAAATTACAAATATTGAGGATCCTACTTGAGCATTATAGGATGCCGTACAAGCTAGAGGGCGAAATACATATAAAGTGATCGAACTAATCTATCCGAGCGGTAGCTTCGAGTGTAGTGCACCTGGGAAAGCGTGTCTGGCGTCATAAATGCAGGCGGTATTTATAGTGAAAATTGGTGAGCTAGCTACTCCATCCACACGGATACATTTCTTTGGCCCAAAGGCTTGGGCCTGTGATCGGCCCAACAGTAATCCCCGACCATGAACACTTCCTGGATGATCGGATTGTAAAGGCCGCGGTCTGGGCTCGATCTATCTCCGCAAGGTCGGATTCTCCACTCTTCGCCCTTATTCAAGCTTCCCAAGGCAAAATCCAAATTACCCCTCATCAATACTCCCCCACTTCTCGAGCGCAAAGTGAAGCTTAAGCTCGAAGAAGTTTAATTTGAATGTCGTGATGAGCAAATCACTCGGATGTTTCTTCCGGATATGCCTCGTTAAAAACCTTATTCGGAAAAAAACCCATTGGGATAAAAAACCGAATTAGGGAAAAATAGTGCATATATTGGGATCCATATGGCGAATATGCCTTTCTACGAATTTTGATGTTAAAAAGTTTCTTTTCTTGTCTTTGAAATGAATATTTGGCCGTGATGTCTTTTCGCGTCGTTCACCGTGAAACTCAAAATTACGGTAGATATAGGGGTCTAAGATGTAAATATCGGGAAGATAGTTTTGAATTCTCTTTGAGGGAGCTCAACCGTGTAACCATTTGTGCAACTCACTTTTTTTTACCTTTTATATATATGTTAGATTCTTGAAATTACTTTCAGAACCATTTTTACTTGAGATCGGAGCGTCGAGATCGCGTGAGCTGTCCTTTTCATTCAACTATATCTGTCTGCAATGTATAGTTCAAGAAATTCAAGGGGCAAGAGCATAGCCAGAGAGGATCCCGATTCCGATCCTGACTTTAAGCTTATCGATGACTTTGAAGAGGGAGAAATCCCTCCTGAGCACGAAGATGCCAATCAGACGGAGGATCTCGAGGAGAATGAGATAGAGAAACGTATTATTGGTGACGACGTTTTTGTCAGGATATACAGATCTGAAGCTCCTTCAGGACCCGTCGGCCACAATCGGGCTGAACTTAGCGCAGAACAAACCTCTTGCAGCTTCGTTCAGGAAGACCGTGCTAGTTTGGAGAAAGAGTTTGGAAAATTTCTGCCGAAGGGGTTTTCGATCGTCGTTCCCTGTTATCGTGATCGCGCAACCTCTCCCCCACCTGGTGCCAAGCTTTTTACGAGAAACAATTTTCGCATGGGTTGCACATTCCCTTTATTCCTCTGTTAAGAAACATCCTTTCCTTTCTCTCTCTAACCCCCGCCCAAATCCTTCCGAACTCTATAGCCTATCTTGTCGCATTCAGTGTCCTCATGGAGGCCAAATGAGAGGAGGCTTCTTTTCGAAATTTTTGGCAGGTATTTCAAATGAGTATGTCCAGGGGTTCCAATGCGGGGTTCGTCTCCTTCTCGCAAGGGTCAAACCGGCCTATCCTTTCTACTGTGGCTCTGGATAAAACCAGGGTTTGGAAAAGAAGATTCTTCTTTGTAAAAGGTCCCGATGTTCGTTCCGCAGGTAGTTCGAAGACCAGACCATATCGGTGGGATGGCGAAGGACCTTGGGTATACGGTCGTCGCAAGATCAAGGAAAATATCAATCCTCAATTTTCTGACGAGTTTTTGAACCAGCTGCGATCCGATCCTTTTCAGACTATGCTCCTTGTACAAGAAAGGATTTTGAGGTTAGCTGGACAAAGCAAATGTAAATATCCAGCACCAGCGCTCAAATTCTCTCCCCCTTCGTCCATTCATCCACCCGATGAGACTATTCAACCCTTTAGACTCATGTTCGAATCGGCCTTTTCGTCTCATGCCTTGCGTCCTTTGGGTAAGCTGTTAATAAGTTTCCTGCTTAATTCTGTTGTAGGTTATATATGTTCGCCCAATTTTTTTGAATATGTCGTCTTTTTCCCTATAGGTCAACTTGTTGAGGAGTTTCGAACATCCGTTGTTATGTCGATTGGGACTGCTCGCCCCAAGAACACGCATAGCCAGTTCATTCATCCACCCGAAGAGGAGGAAAATAGAATGAGGAATGGGAGCAGATAATCAGGCCAATAGCCCAATCGATATCCCGGATGTATTCCCTGCTTTGAGAGGGGTCGGGAGCTCGAGTTCCTCGAATCCTGCAGCAGCTGGCCCTCTGCGCACTGTGTTCTCGATCGACACTTCAAATCAGTCCTCTGCTGGTTATAGTCAATATTCCTGGACCCGCATCTTGGGCAAACAAGAACATGATAGACTTATGGATCGGATACAATATGCCGAACATTCAGGGCCTTCAATAAGAGAAAAACCATTTTGGTAAGAATACGGACTTGGTCCAATGTCGACCAGGCAGAACGGAGCCGGATGTAGCTGACCTCATGAAGGATCATTTTCGCGGGTGTAGAGCCGCTGGTTATCCAGAAGGAGGTACCATTTTATCCGACCTCGGACAAGATGGTGAAAATGAGTTCGACAAGGCAACTCGGATTTTTATGGCTGGACGTTTCAAGCAAGATCTACTTGATCACACCGTTACAAGCGACTTTGAAGTCCTGAGTAACTTTTCTCGATCGTACCAGGAGGTAATGATTGTTAGATTTGAGTATCCGATATGACTTCTTTGGCTATTATGCTGATATCATTTTCTTCTTCGCAGCCCGGGTATTATTTCGCTCTCCAGACATATCGTTTGTCTTTGTTAGAGCAAGAGTCGCAAGAAGCTCATAATGCGCTCGCGCAAGCTTCGTCCGAGAATAGAACTCTTCGAGCTCAACTAGATGACATCACAGGCAAATTATCTGCTAGTCGTCGAGAACTATCGAAGGCGAAGGAGGAGTTGAAGATTGCCAATAAGAAACATACTTTATCCGTGGAAGAGGATTTGTTATCCACTGTTAAAGAGAAGAGTGCCCTCGAGGAAGAACTCAAGAAAATGAAAATCGAACTTGAGCAAGCGAAGCAAGATTCCGAGCGAGCATATGCCCAAGGCCGAGAAGAAGCCATAATTCTAGCTATCCGAGAATTTTTGAATCACATGTGCTAGATCCCTTAATTCAGAAAAGGATGGTTGGGATACTTCAAACGATCTTCTACAAAGGGGTTCAACAGCTAGTTTCGGCCAAGAGGATCCCGAATAAGATGTATGAATATCTCCGATACATGAACCCTTATAAGAATGCCAAAGGGAAAGACTATAAAGCTTCTTCTCTGCCAAGGACAGATACGAATTGGCAGGATCATCATTTTGCCCCCTTTGTCGAGGAGTTTGGTTTTCCGATGCCGAACCCTGATGAGCTTGAGTTGTCCGATGATGATGCCGAGTCTTCTCTAAGAGGCGAACCAGGGGTGAGCCGAATGATCACTCTTGTAGTTAAGTATTTTCTAGAAAAGGGCCAATTCATAGCCTGAAGTTTAGGGGTCGACTATTTTTAACAATTATATATTAGGGGTAACATTTCCGTAATAGGATCCTCTTCCAGCGACTTCTTCTCTTTGTAATCTGTATATTCTTCCCAATTTGTAGAAGCTGATGTTTGAATGAATTTTGTTGTTTGCGATCGAATGTTTATCGTTTTTTCTTTTGAGCCTCTTAACAGTCGCAACGGTTCAATTATTGCAGAGATAAGATGTCACTTCTATAAATATCAGGGCTGTTTCAAATCATTCATCTAACATTCTTAATCACTAAGATCGGAGCTTCAGGCTTAATATCTATTTTCGAGCCTTCAAGTTTACTTTCTGCTTGCTATGGATCAAATATTGTGTAAGCCCATCAATCCCAAATTGTTACTGGGTGGCACCAAGAGCAAAGGTCCACTTAAAGACCAAAAATCGACCAAAGAGAACAAACCTTCCAGGGCTTCCCCAAAAACAACTGCAACTTCCCCTAAAACTTCCAAGGGTGGGGAATCTAAAAAGGAAACACAGGCTTCAACAAAACATCCCAAAGTTGTTCTTAGCCAATTGATTTTGGATGAGGAACTTGATGAGGAACTCGAGACTTCTTCCCCGAACAATCTTGACACCTCTCATCGGGCAATAGCCATGTAAAAAGCATCATCCCTTTCTTCCGATAAAAGGCCTTATTCTGACACAATTACCCCAACCGAAACTCTGCAGGACCTTGTCGCTGGGAATGAAGGTTCCCCGATGGGAGGTGTAGGTAAGAAATCTAAACTTACCCCCACTGGAGATGACTTTTTAGCTTCTGAAGGAACTGCTGAACCTTCTATGACTGAACCTGAACCTTCGAAGATTACTGATCCTTCGAAGATTGAAACTGAGCCTTCGAAGACTGAGATTGAGCCTTTGAAGGCTGAGACTGAGCCTTCGAAGATCAAAAATTTTTCTGAATCCCCTCATACTTCTGAATCCCCTCATACTTCTGAACCTCCTGCTACTTTTTCTTCCCTACTTCGAGAATCGGGGGATGAGTCTGCCCGGGAAACGAGTTTTAAGAATTTTGTTGAGAATTTGTCGCAGGCTGATCTCCCAATTTCTGAAACTGAGGCGTCTAAAGGAAAGAGTCCGTCGGAGCTGTTCCACTCCGGAACAAATTTTCTATCTCAGGTCCTCCTACTTCTCTCTTTTTTTTTTTTTTTTTTTAGAACTAACTCGTTCATATATAGGCTAGGCAAGACTTTCTTGAATTGAAGGTATTAGCTGAGCGGGAGTTGAGGCAGCATGGGGATGAATGATGCATTCAAGGGATTCCCAACTCATTCCTTATTTATTGTAGGAAAGATTGATATGATAGCTAATATCTCTCCCTCATAATCCTATGATAGAATAATTCACTCCTTGTAAATATAGTATAGTTGCAAGATCTTCTCCATTCATTGATCATTGTAATTGTATATAAATACTCAATACATTGTTTCTTCTTCCTCATCTAGAGAGGAATTCATACCTTGTGTTTCTTTATGGTATCAAAGCCAGTGGTGAGGAATTAGAAACAAAGAGTATTTCTTCTAAAATGTCCACTCCCAATTCCACAATTTCTTACCCATACCCTGCTTCATTGAACATTGGTAATTTTGTCTCAATGAAACTTACTCCTAACAATTATTTGTTATGGAAAACCCAAATGTCTGCACTTGTTGAAAGTCAAGAGATGAATGGCTTTATCGATGGGGGGTACCCTATGCCAAATCTCATGTCCGAAGGTACTGATACCGACGGAGCGAAAAAAACTCCAAATCCAACCTATATAGCTTGGCGACGATCTGATCGGCTTCTCCGAGGATGGATTACGGGTACTCTATCTGAAGAGGTGTTGTCACTAGTCGTTGGACTCGAAACTGCTAGTGATGTATGGAAGGCTCTTGAGAATTCATATGCTCTCAATTCTCAAGAACGAGAATTTCAACTTATGCAGAACATGAGTCTTCTACGCAAAGGTAATGACTCACTGAATGAATATCTTAGAAAATTCAAAGCTATTTGTGATGACCTTGCAGCCATCGGAAGATCCGTTCCGGACAAGAGCAAAGTATTTTGGCTTTTACAAGGCCTTGGTCATGGTTACGAAAATTTCGTGACCACAATGCTCAAGCCCCCAGTGCCATCCTATCATGAGATTGTTCCTCTTCTTTTGAATCATGACGCAAGAAACACTTCAAACCTTATTGAAAGTCATCAAATGGCTTTCTATGCACAAAAAAATAAAGGTGGACAATTCAAAAAGAGAGGTAATGGGTATAATCATTTTAATTCAAAAGGGAAAGGTTTCACTCAAAGCAATACTAACACAATGAATAAAGGAAATGGTAGTTCAGTAGTTTATGCAGGGAAAACTAATGGGGGAACTAAAATTGATGAGAGCAAAAGCGACATTGTATGTCAAATTTGTGGCAAAAGAAGGCACACAGCACTCAATTGCTACAATCGGTTCAATCATGCCTATCAAGCAAGTGATGTACCCCAAGCATTAGCTGCTCTCACTATTTCAGAAGATTCTAGTGCTGAGTGGTTCCCTGATACTGGTGCTACGGCACATATGACTTCAAATCCAGGTAAGTTAATTAATTTAAGGCCATATAAAGAAAGAGATGGAGTCATTGTTGGAAATGAACAATCATTGCCAATAACTCAAATTGGTGATGCGAAAATTGATTGTGGTAAAACTATATTAAATCTCAACAATGTTTTGCTAGTTCCAGAAATCAAGAAAGATTTATTGTCCATTAGCCAACTAACAGATCATATGCCTTATGTTTTTGAATTTGACAAAGATGGATTTGTGATCAGGAACAGACACACAAGAGACATAATTGCAAATGGATCAAGAAGAGGGGGTCTATACACTTTTGATAGTCAAAGACATACTGCTTATTTTGCAAACCTCTTTCGAAAGACAAATGTTGGCATCAAAGATTGGGACATCCCCATTTACGAGTTGTTGAATTTCTAGCTAGTAGAAATTTCATTGAATTTGAGTCTAAAAATAATGGTAGTAATTTCTTTTGTGATAGTTGTCAATTAGGAAAAGCTTCCAAATTGCCTTTTCTTCAAACTGATGATGAATGTGACACTCCTTTTATGCAAGTTCATTGTGATTTATGGGGTCCTGCTCCTGTAAAATCTGTGGAAAATTATCGTTACTATGTTATATTCATCGATGGTTTTACAAAGTTTACATGGTTTTACCCTATGAAGAAAAAATCTGATTTTCTCAAGTGTTTCACTCATTTTCATAGTTATGTTGAATGCCAATTTGACAAGAAAATCAAAATTTTTCAAAGTGATGAAGGTTCTGAATTTGCAAGTAAAGAATTTATTGCATATCTTGATCATAATGGAATTTGTCATCAATCAGCATGCCCAAAGACACCCGAGCAAAATGGTTTGGCCGAGCGCAAACATAGGAACATTACAGAGTTGGGATTAACTATGATGTTTCATGCCAAAATTCCACCACGGTATTGGGTTGATTGTTTTGCTACTGCGGTTTTTCTAATCAACCGCTTGCCCACAATGAAACAAAAAATGGAGTCACCATTTTACCGGATTTATGGGAAGCATCCAGATTACACGTCTTTGCGAGTGTTGGGCTGTAAGTGTTTTCCATATTTAGGTAGTTACCGAAAAAATAAATTAGATCCTAAATCATTGCCGTGTGTTTTCATTGGATATATCATGAAACATAAAGGTTACAAGTGTTTGTATCCTGTGTCGGGTCGTATTTTTACCTCTCGGCATGTAGTATTTGATGAGTCTTACTTTCCATTCTCTGATCCAAATTCGTTATATAGAATGCAAAAGTTTGAAGGTGAAAATTCAACTTACAATGAGTGGCTTGACTCTTCTGATGTTATGGATCTTGGTGGTAAGACTCAAAATGAACAAGGCGTGCCAAGTACATTTAATAATGTGAATGTACAATATAACGATGATTTCATTTGCACAGAAGCATCTAAAACTCCAGCCATTATGACACCGTGTAGGGACAGCATAGATGAAGTTTTTCCAGTACAAGAGCAAGACGTTTTGTTGTCAAATCCAGTTGCAGATTCCATCTCCCTCGCAAGCCCAGAGAATATACATATAGGCGATACTGACGTGTCACAATCTCTATCTACGGAGCATCTTGATGAGCACCTCCCTTCAGATTTCCAATCAAATCAAATTGTAACTCGTTCAAAACATGGAATCTTCAAGCCTAATCCCCGCTATGCCAATTTTCATATTGTTTCAGCCTATGACTCGATTCCACTTGAACCACAATCAGTCAAATCAGCACTGAAGCATGAAGGTTGGAAAAATGCAATGCTTGAAGAACTAGATGCTATTTCTCAAAACAGCACATGGGAATTAGTCCCACGTTCGACTAATTCTAATATAATCGGTTCGAAGTGGGTTTTCAAAACTAAACTCAAATAGGATGGAACTCTTGATCGCTTGAAAGCAAGACTTGTTGCGAAAGGTTATCATCAAGTTGCTGGGACTGACTTTTCTGAGACATTTTCACCGGTAATAAAACAAGGAAGTATACATACAGTTCTTGCTATTGCCACTGTCAAAAAATGGAATCTTCGCCAACTAGATGTGAAAAATGCCTTTCTCCATGGGCATATCTTTGAATCTATTTACATGGAACAACCTCCAGGCTTTCATGATCTCAAATTTCCGTCACATGTTTGTCGTCTCAAAAAGGCACTTTATGGACTTAAACAAGCACCACGTGCTTAATTTGATAGATTAAGTTCATTTTTGCTCACGAATGGCTTCTCTTCTAGTATTGCAGATCCATCACTCTTCATAAAACATTCTGCACATGGTATACTTCTTCTCCTTATTTATGTAGATGATATGATCTTGACAGGTTATAATATTGCTCTTATAGATCAATTCGTTACTACTCTTGGAAAAGAATTTTCCATAAAAGATCTCGGGCCTCTGCAATACTTTCTTGGAGTTGAGGTGAAATATTCATCTGAGGGGCTGTTTTTATGCCAATCTAAGTATGCTCAGGACATTCTGCAACGAGCACAAATGATTGAATGCAAGCCCATCTCAACACCTTTGGCGGTCAAACAAAGGAAAAATGCTCAAAGTGAAGATATATATCCGGATGCTACACATTATAGAAGCATAGTAAGTAAGGATCCGTACCTTAAAGGTATCCTCCACGGGGACGACAAAATCAATTACACTAGATTGCAGCTCCTCCTCATTGTCGGGGGCGACAACCTCTCTAGAAGAAGACCTTCTCACAGAAGCCATATATCCTGGTTCTCGGAAAATGAAGGTCGATAAACAGAAAAACTTAGCGTGACGAGCGACTAATCAAGAAAATGAGTACAAGTTATAAGGAAGTATAAAAGAGAAATGGCGAACTATAGCGTCACCTATTTATAAGAAGATGAGAAAAGACGTTTCGAACTTATTGCGGCTACTGATATTCCCGCCAAAAACGGAAGGACACAAAAAGCTTCCAGAATAGACGCGTGGCGATCCGTAACTAGACAAAGAAAACGACTATCTATGATATGTAGCACTCTTTTCCTTATTTAAGATTTTTTCCCACAGGGTTTTTTCTTAAGTAAGGTTTTTAACGAGGCTCCATTCATAGAAAAGAAACAGTCGTAAAGATCTATCTACTTCTACGAGCTTCTATTATCTATACGCTCGAAGAAGTGAGGGAGTACTGATGGGGGCTATTTCGCACCCTACATATTACTCGTATCGAACGAAGATGTTAAGATCGATTAGACCAATCCGAGCAGATCAAGATCGTCTAACAGACCCGGCCAAGCATGGCTCTCTTCGATCTAAAGATAATAGTCCGGACCCATGAAGGATATTTGGGCCGAGTCCTATTAGGACTATGATTCCTTGTAAAACTAGGTTAAACATTGTATAAATACCTAGTTAATCATTGTATGAAACGACTACGAAATCCTATTCTTCAAGGATATACAAATATTCTCTGCCCAAGGCATTACTATTGAATAAGAATCAATATTATTCATAGCATTCTAATCTCCATATTGATGTGTTGTTAACTTTATTTGTGGTTTTACTTCTTGTTCTTAATCATTGCTTTTCTTTGTGATTGATCCATCCGGAATAAAGTAACAGAGCCCTACTAAATATACAAATTCACTGATATACAATTAACCCGACGAAATCCGGCTAAACCACTAATTAACCCGACGAAATCCGGTTAAATCAAATATATATCGAGGAGTGTTTATTGAGCGGATCAATGTATACTCGACTCGTTTTTAATTAGACTTAGGTTTTTAAACCAAAAGTCTTTTTGATCGCTGAATATATATCAAGGAGTGTTTATTGAGCGGATCAATGTTTACTCAACTCGTTTTGTTTAGACCTAGGTTTTCTTAATACCAAAAGTCTTTTTGATATATCGAGGAGTTTTTATCGAGCGGATCGATGTTTACTCAACTCGTTTGTAATTTAGACTTAGGTTTTCTTAATACCAAAAGTCCTTTTGATATATCGAGGAGTTTTTATCGAGCGGATCGATGTTTACTCAACTCGTTTGTAATTTAGACTTAGGTTTTCTTAATACCAAAAGTCTTTTTGATATATCGAGGAGTTTTTATCGAGCGGATCGATGTTTACTCAACTCGTTTGTAATTTAGACTTAGGTTTTCTTAATACCAAATGTCTTTTTGATATATCGAGGAGTTTTTATCAAGCGGATCGATGTTTACTCAACTCGTTTGTAATTTAGACTTAGGTTTTCTTAATACCAAAAGTCTTTTTGATATATCGAGGAGTTTTTATCGAGCGGATCGATGTTTACCCGACACGTTTTTATGGTCGGATTGAGGAGTGTTTATTGAGCTGATCAATGTATACTTAACTCCTTTTGTTTCAATCTCAACCAATATGATAGTAGAATTCCAAGGAGTGTTTACCGAAACAATCGATTTATAGAAATTGCTAAAATCTTTAATAATTGAACTGTAGGCTAAGGCCTTTATTACAAAGACTAAAACTTAATGAAATAAAATAAAGCAGCATAATCTGCAAAAAATTATTTACCATAGTATTTTCTAAGGTTGACTGCATTCCAGGTTCTTGGTAAGGCTGTTCCATCCAAGTGCGCAATTTTGTATGAACCTTTCTTTCCTACGCCAATGACAACATAAGGTCCATCCCAGTTTTGTTGTAATTTTCCCACATGCTTGGATACTTCCACCTTTTTCAAGACCAGGTCTCCTTCTTTGAAGGTTCGGATGCGTACTTTTTGATTGTATGCTTTTTCCATATTTGCCTTAGTAGCGTGCAAGCGTACAGCGGCTTTTTCACTTAAAGCTTCTGTTAAGTCAACATCATTTTCTCTTGCCTTTTCATTTTCCAAATCATCGAACATCTCGATTCTTGGCGTTGGGATTAGAGTTTCAACAGGAATAACAGCTTCCGACCCATATACCAAGCTGAATGGGGTTTCCCCAGTCGAGGTCCTGACTGTAGTCCGATTAGCCCAAAGTACTCCTGGGAGTTCATCAAGCCATTTTCCTTTGGCTGCTCCTAATCTTTTTTCTAAGGACTTTATTATTTCTCGGTTTGCTACTTCGGTTTGTCCGTTCGCTCTGGGGTGCCCGACCGAAGTGAAGTTTTGTTGAATCCAAAGTTTTGAACACCATTCTATTACTTGTTTTCCCGCGAATTGGGTTCCATTATCAGAAATTAGGATCCTAGGGATGCCGAATCGACAAACTATGAATTTCCATAGGAAGTTGATCACTTGGAATTGAGTTATTCGTGCGAGAGCGATGCATTCTATCCATTTACTGAAATATTCTACCGCGACCAGGACATAAGCTTTCTTGGATCTGGCCGCTGGGAACGGTCCCACGATGTCCATTCCCCATTGATCGAAAGGCCAACATACCGGGATTGGGTGCATGTTTTCTGTTGGTCGATGACATACATTAGCATGGACCTGGCAGTGATGACATTCTTGGACATACTGAGCGGCATCTTTATTGATGGTAGGCCAATAGTAACCTGTTCTGAGACATTTTAAAGCCAAGGCCCTTGATCCGCTGTGATTTCCCGCATCTCCATCATGTATCTCTCGCAGTATATCGGTGGTTTGTGATTCAGAGACGCATTTCAGAAGAATTCCTGATGCCGATCTTCGGTAGAGTTTTCCTTCTACAATCATATATTTTGGAGCTCGATATCTTATTTTCCGAGCTTCATTCTGGTCATGCGGTAGTTTTCCTTCTTGAAGATAGTCTATCATTGGAGTCATCCAGTTTCCTTTAGCTCCTTCAATTTCCATAATATCGAGTGCCAGCGTTTCATCGATGTCGATCGCTGGTGTATTAGAGATTGACCAGTTGATCACCCTTTCGGTCTTTCCATCATGGGACCCTGTAAACTTAGATAGTTGATCGGCCCATTTCTTTTTCGAACGTGGAATATTCTGTATGCCGAAATTTTCAAATTTCTCGGCTAGTGTTTTCACTTTGGCGAGGTATTTGACCATATTGAATTCTTTAGCCTCGTATAGGCCTTCAATTTGTCTTTGCACTAACTCTGAATCAGTTAATACTTTAAGACTTTTTACGTTGGCTTTGATCGCCATTTCCATTCCCGCAATCAATGCTTCATATTCTGCTTCATTGTTTGTTACGACGAAGTCCAACGTTATCGCGTAATTCAAATCTTCTTTATTTGGTCCTGTGAAGTTGATTCCGGCGCCTCCTCCTTCTCGGCATGAAGTACCGTCGACATGCATTAACCAAGTTTGATCTTCTATGATCAAGACATCGTCGTTGAGGCTGCTCGATGATTCAGTTGCCTTTGTCGGTGTTTCTAATATAAAATCAGCCAACACTTGGGCCTTAATTGCGATTCTTGGTTTGTAATCGATTTCGAACTGGCCTAGTTCGATCGCCCATTTAATTAGTCTTCCGGAGGCTTCTGGTTTTGCTAAGACTTGTCTTAGCGGTTGATTTGTCAAAACCACTATTTTGTAGGTTAAAAAGTAAGGTCGAAGCTTTCGTGCAGCCACTACTAAGGCCAGAGTGAATTTCTCAATTTCCAAATAATTCTTCTCCGCCCCTTGCAACAGTTTACTTAGATAATAGACAGGCTTATGTTCCGAGCCCTCTATCTTAATTAGTACAGAACTAATGGCCGCTTAGGAGATGGATATGTAGATATACAATGGTTCTCCTTCCGTCGGTTTGGCTAACAACGGTGGAGTTGTCAAATACTCTTTGAGTTGTTCAAAGGCTCGATCGCATTCTTCTGTCTAAAGGAAGTTTTTTGCTTTTCGAAGTGTTTGGAAAAAGGGCAAACTTCTGTCTGCTGATTTTGATATGAATCTGTTCAACGCTACGATTTTCCCGACCAAGCTTTGCACTTGGGAGATGGTTTTGGGAGGTTTCATTTCAGTTATGGCCCGGATTTTCTCCGGGTTGGCTTCTATTCCGCGTTGGTGGACTAAATATCCCAAGAATTTTCCTGACTTGACACCGAAGGTGCATTTAGCGGGGTTTAACTTCATACGATATTTCCTTAAGATCTGAAAACATCGATCAAGATGTTTTACGTGATCCGCTTCGTTCATACTTTTGACCAACATGTCGTCCACATAGACTTCCATTAATTCTCCGATTAAATCTTTGAACATTAGGTTTACTAACCTTTGGTAAGTAGCTCCGGCATTTCTTAAGCCGAATGGCATCACTATGAAGCAATATACTCCCTGCTCGGTTACGAATGCAGTCTTCTCTTGGTCCCGCTCATCCATGTATATTTGATAAAACCTTGAAAGGCGTCCATCATACTGAATATCGCGAAGCCCGTAGTCGAGTCTACTAACAAGTCGATCCTTGGGAGGGGATATGGGTCGCGCGGGCATAATTTATTAAGGTCGGTAAAATCAGTGCACATTCTCCATTTGTTGTCCTTTTTATCTCCTTTTGCTACCAACACAACATTACACAGCCACTCCGAGAAGTGTATTTCTCGAATTTGTCTTGCTTGAAGTAGTCTTTCTACCTCGGCTTTGATAATTTTATCTTTTACCGGGCCATGATTTCTCTTCTTTTGTCTGGCAGGTTTTGCCGTAGGATCAATTTTTAGGGAATGTTTGATTACTCGAGGATCGATTCCTTCAATGTCATTCGCGCTCCATGCGAAGACGTCGACATTATCTCTGAGGAAATTAATTAACATTACTTCCCCTTCCTTGCTCAGTTCAGTACCTATTCTTGTCGTTTTAGAAGAGTCCCCTTGTACCAGAATTATATCCTTATGTTCTGAGGGTTTTAAGGCTAAATCTAGCGGTTCTTTTCCCTTTTTGTCTATTCGATCAGTAACAGGGATTTCAACCTTGTTTTTAACAAGATCTTCTTCAAGTTTTCTTTTGCTCGGAGTGATTGATTTTGGATGTTCTTTCAAGGTTAACGAGGTGCTGTAGCAATCCCACGCCATACAGTGATCGTTCGTTATTTCTCCAATACATCCATCGGTCGGAAACTTTATCTTCTGGTGATAAGTAGAGACAACGGCTCGGAATAGGTTGAGAGCCGGTCGTCCCAATATTGCGTTATAAGCGAAGGGGGTTTCTACCACTAGAAATTTTACTAGCTTTACCGTCCGGTGTGGTTTCTTCCCGAGCGATACACTTAAGGATATCGTTCCGCTGGGGATGATCTCGGACCCTCCAAAGCCTACTAATGGCGTAGCTACTTTCTGTAGGTTTATCTGCCCCAAGTTCATTTGGGCTAAAACCTCCCGGGAGATGATATTTGCTGAGCTTCCATTATCAATTAGGATTCTTTTTACATTATAATTCGCTATTTCTAATGATACCACCATCGGGAAATCGGGGCTATCCTCTTTTGTATCCCAAATGATGTTTTTAGGTACTTCGCCTTCGTTAAAGCTGATCGGCTGGTGATTTGACGGCTTGTTTTCCAGAGTCCATATTTCTTTTGGGTATTTTGAGTTTCCAATTATGGATCGAGCTGTCCTTCGTCGGGCGTTACGACTATCTCCACCCGCGGGCCCCTCGGATATTGTATGGATAGTCCCATTGATCTTGTCGTGATTCAACTCCTGAGTAGGTCGACGCTCAGGTGACCTTCGATGAGAACTCCTTCTTTGATTACTGTTCCGAGGGCTTCTACTTCTTTCCCTTTTGCGGTTATCTCGCTCTATGTATTCGTCTAGTTTTCCTTGTTCGATCAGTTTTTCAACTTCTCTCTTAAGGTGAAAACAATTTTCCGTTCGATGTCCGTGTGCCCTATGGTCCTTACAGTATTGGTCGTAGTTTCGAGACCCTGGTCTTGGCTGAGCGATTTTCCTCGCCTCGGGAATCCAGTTATTTCTTTCTAGAACTTCCAATATTTCTTCCATTGGAGCATTTAACCTTTGGTGTTCCACTTGATTAACCCTGCTTCCGATTGGTTGTTCAGGGTTTCTTGGTCTTTGGTAGAAATTAGGTTGCCTTTCTTGGTCGGCTTTGCTGTATTCCAATCGTTGGAAAACGTTACCTTTCCTGGAAGATCGCTCATAATCCACGGATCTTTGGGCAGGAATCCTGTCGTGCCGTTTGGAGCCTGAAGTTGAGGCTTTGTTTTTGTTTTTATCCTTAAAGGAATTCATCTCTTCTTGGGTCATATACTTAGACGCCAAGCTCATGATGTCGGCAAACGTTCTCGGTTGTTTTCGACTGAGGGCGTTTCCGAACTGCCTATTTTTAGTGAGGTCGAAGAGGATAGAAATTATGTAATCGATATTTGGAGAATCTATTTTGAGTAGTTCTACATTAAATCTGGCCAACCAGTTCCTTAGGGATTCTCCTTCTTGTTGATGTATGGTTCCTAGGTAGCTCATCGGGAGTTTTTGTCTTTTCTGACTGGCAAACTGCTGCGTCAGCTTATTGCATAATTCCCGGAAACTGAATATAGAGTTGGCCGGCTGTTTGGCAAACCAATCCAGCGCGAGTCCTTTGAATGTGGTCACCATTAACTTGGCGGTGAATTCGGCAGAGTGGGCATATAAATTCATTATATTCGTAAAGCTAAAAATATAATCATCCAGGTCGGTGGTTCCATCATACCGGGGTAATCTACCTGGGACCTGTCCCGTGGATTGTGCCTCTTTTATTTCTCTGCAGAAAGGAGAGCAAGCCGCAAGGCTTTCCTGGAGTTCCGCAGTTCGGGCCCATGGGTTTTGAACAGATCGTAGGCGTTGTTCGAGTCGCTCCTGCACCATTCTTTCAATTTCCCTTTCCGAGAATCGAGTCGCTCGTTGTCGATCTGGGATTGCATCATCTATGTCATCCTCGATAGGGATTATTGTTCGTTCCTTCGATCCGCTGCGACCCGCCTGTGGTTTTCTTCGACCTGGTTTTCTTCGGGGATGGTTATCGGAGGGTTTAGAATTGCCCTGCTGTGGGCTGTGTAGCGAGCGTCGCTCACTTGCTGGGCTGTCAGCTTGTTGAGAGGTTTGTTCGTTTGGCCTTGGCACTCCTGGAGCAGGAGTTGTCCTGGCAGCCGCAACGTTTCGAGGAATTTGATCTAGTACTAGTAATTCTTCTGGAGAAAGTGATTTGAAGAGCATTGCTATTTGTCGCAGTTTCTCCTAAGCGCCCGGGAGAGGAACGGGGATTTCGGGGCCTTTCGCTTCTTCCTGTATGGCACCGGGAAGGCCTCCTTGGGGTTCCTGCTGTCGGGGGTGTGCATCTTGGAAATTCTCGTCGGTGTTGGGAACGTTATTATCGTTGTTGTCCTGTACGTCTTCCGATGTGTTATGGCCGGTGGTTGTATTGCTTCTCGCTCCAATACGAGCGCTTTTCCTTGGGCGAGCCATGTGTCAATCGAATAATTAACCTAGCCCCTCGGTGGGCGCCAACTGATTTAACCGGATTTCGTCGGGTTAAATGAATATCAGTGAATTTGTGATATTGGGGGGTTTTCGATATTTATATATATATTATAGGGCTCTGTTACTTTATTCCGGATGGATCAATCACAAAGAAAAACAATATTCAAGAACAAGAAGTAAAACCACAAACAAAGCTAAGAACACACCGATATGAAGGTAAAAAAACTCTGAATAATATTGAATATTATTGAGTTGTGCTGTTGTAAGCAGTGTTTAATTGCGTATTCTTGGAGTTGGTTCATACAATCATTAACTAGGTATTTATATCATGCTAAACCTAGTGTTACAAGGAAACATAGTCCTAATAGGACTCGGCCCAAATAACCTTCTTGGGTCCAGAGTATAGTCTTCTAGTCGAAAAGAACTGTACTTGGCCGGGTCGATAAGATGATCCCAAACTGTTTGATTTGGTCGAATCGATCTTATCTTCTTCATTCGATCCGAGTAGTATGTAGGGTGCGAAATAGCCCCCATCACCAGAAGATAAAGTTTCCGACTGATGGAGGTATCGGAGAAATAACGAATGACCACTGTATGGCGTGGGATTGCTTCAACACCTCGTTAACCTTGAAAGAACATCCAAAATCAATCACTCCGAGCAAAAGAAAACTTGAAGAAGATCTTGTTAGAAACAAGGTTGAAATCCCCGTTACTGATCGAATAGACAAAAAGGGAAAAGAACCACTAGATTTAGCCTTAAAACCCTCTGAACATAAGGATATAATTCTAGTACAAGGGGACTCTTCTAAAACGACAAGAATAGGTACTGAATTGAGCAAGGAAGGGGAAGTAATGTTAATTAACTTCCTCAGAAATAATGTCGACGTCTTTGCCTGGAGCGCGAATGATATTGAAGGAATTGATCCTCGAGTAATCAAACATTCCCTAAAAATTGATCCTATGGCAAAACCTGCCAGACAAAAGAAGAGAAATCATGGCCCAGTAAAAGATAAAATTATCAAAGCCGAGGTAGAAAGACTACTTGAAGCAAAACAAATCCGAGAAATACATTTCTCAGAATGGCTATGTAATGTTGTTCTAGTAGCAAAAGGGGATAAAAAGGACAACAAATGGAGAATGTGTAATGATTTTACCGACCTTAACAAGTTATGTCCACGGGACCCATACCCCTCCCAAGGATCGACTTATTGGTCGACTCGACCGCTGGCTTCGCAATATTCAGCATGATGGACGCCTTCCAAGGGTTTTATCAAATATACATGGACGAGCGGGATCAAGAGAAGACCGCGTTCATAACCGAGCAGGGAGTATACTGCTTTATAGTAATGCCATTCGGCTTAAGAAATGCCGGGGCTACTTACCAAAGGTTAGTAAACCTAATGTTCAAAGAGTTAATCGGAGAAATAATGGAAGTCTATGTAGACGACATGTTAGTCAAAAGTATGAACGAAGCGGATCACGTAAAACATCTTGATCGATGTTTCCAGATCTTAAGAAAATACCGTATGAAGTTAAACCCCGCGAAATGCACTTTCGGTGTTAAGTCAGGAAAATTTTTGGGATATTTAGTACACCAGCGAGGAATAGAAGCCAACCTAGAGAAAATTCGATCCATAACAGAAATGAGACCTCCCAAAACCATCTCTCAAGTACAAAGCTTGGTTGGGAAAATCGTAGCATTGAACAGATTCATATCTAAATCTGCGGACAGAAGCTTGCCCTTTTTCCAAACACTACGAAAAGCAAAAAACTTCGTTTGGACCGAAGAATGCGATCGAGCCTTCGAACAACTCAAAGAGTATTTGACAACTCCACCGATGTTGGCCAAACCGACGGAAGGAGAACCATTGTATATCTACATCTCGATCTCCGACGCGTCCGTTAGTTCAGTACTAATAAAAATAGAAGGTTCAGAACATAAGCCTGTCTATTATCTAAGCAAATTATTGCAAGGGGCGGAGAAGAATTATTTGGAAATTGAAAAATTCACGCTGGCCTTAGTAGTGGCTGCGCGAAAACTTCGACCCTACTTTTTAACCTACAAAATCATCGTTTTAACGAATCAACCACTAAGACAAGTCTTAGCAAAATCGGAAGCCTCCGGAAGACTAATCAAATGGGCGATCGAACTCGGCCAATTCGAAATCGACTACAAACCAAGAATCGCAATTAAGGCCCAAGTGTTGGCTGATTTTCTATTGGAAACACCGACGCGGGCAACTGAATCATCGAGCAGCCTCAACGACGATATCTTGATCATAGAAGATCAAACTTGGCTAATGCATGTCGACGGTGCTTCATGCCGAGAAGGAGGAGGCGCCGGAATCAACTTCACCGGACCAAATAAAGAAGATTTGAATTATGCGATAACATTGGACTTCGTCGTAACGAACAATGAAGCAGAATATGAAGCGTTAATCGCAGGAATGGAAATGGCGATCAAAGCCAACATAAAGAGGCTTAACGTATTAACCGATTCAGAGTTAGTACAAAGACAAATAGAGGGCCTATACGAGGCTAAGGAATTCAATATGGTCAAATACCTCGCCAAAGTGAAAACACTAGCTGAGAAATTTGAAAGCTTCGGTATTCAGAACATTCCACGTTCGGAAAACAAATGGGCCGATCAGCTATCCAAGTTCACAGGATCCCATGACGGAAAGACCGAACGTGTGATCAACTGGTTGATCTCTAATACGCCGGCAATCGATATCGATGAAACACCGATAGTCGATATAATGGAAATCGAAGAAGCCGAAGAAAACTGGATGACCCCGATGATAGACTATCTTCGAGAAGGAAAACTACCACTTGACCAGAATGAAGCTCGGAAAATAAGATATCGAGCTCCAAAGTATACACTTGTAGAAGGAAAACTCTACCGAAGATCAGTATCAGGAATTCTTCTGAAATGCGTCTCTGAATCACAAACCGTCGATATACTACGAGAAATACATGAAGGAGATGCGGGAAATCACAGCGGATCAAGGGCATTGGCCTTAAAATGTCTCAGAACAGGTTACTATTGGCCTACCAACAATAAAGATGCCGCTCAGTATGTCCAAGAATGTCATCACTGCCAAGTTCATGCTAATGTATGTCATCGACCAGTAGAGAACATGCACCCAATCCCGATATGTTGGCCTTTCGATCAATGGGGAATGGACATCGTGGGACCTTTCCCAGCGGCTAGATCCAAGAAAACTTATGTCCTGGTCGATGTAGAGTATTTCAGCAAATGGATAGAGTGCATCGCCCTCGCACGAATAACTCAATTCCAAGTGATCAACTTCCTTTGGAAATTCATAGTTTGTCGATTCGGCATCCCTAGGATCCTAATTTCTGATAATGGAACCCAATTCGCGGGAAAACAGGTAATAGAATGGTGTTCAAAACTGGGAATCCAACAAAATTTCACTTCGGTCGGGCATCCTAGAGCGAACGGACAAACCGAAGTAGCAAACCGAGAGATAATTAAATCCTCGGAAAAAAGATTAGGAGCGGCCAAAGGAAAATGGCTTGATGAACTCCCAGGAGTACTTTGGGCGAATCGAACCACAGTTAGAAGCTCGACTGGAGAAACCCCGTTTAGCTTGGTATATGGTTCGGAAGCCGTTATTCCTGTTGAAACTCTGATTCCAACACCAAGAATCGAGATGTTCGATGATCTGGAAAATGAAAAGGCAAGAGAAAATGATGTCGACTTAACAGATGCTTTAAGAGAAAAAGCCGCTGTAGGCTTGCAAGCCACTAAAGCAAATATGGAAAAAGCATACAATCAAAAAGTACGTATCCGGACCTTCAAAGAAGGAGACCTGGTCTTGAAAAAGGTAGAGGTATCCAAGCATGTGGGAAAGTTACAACAAAATTGGGATGGACCTTACGTTGTCATTGGCGTAGGAAAGAAAGGTTCATACAAAATTGCACACTTGGATGGAAAAGCCTTACCAAGAACCTGGAACGCAGTCAACCTTAGAAAATACTATGGTAAATAAATTTTAGTAGACTATACTGCATATTTTTATTTTATTTCATCGAGTTTTAGTCTTTGTAATAAAGGCCTTAGCCTACAGTTCAATTATTAAAGATTTTAGCAATTTCTATAAATCGATTGTTTCGGTAAACACTCCTTGGAATTCTACTATCATATTGGTTGAGATTGGGACAAAAGGAGTTAAGTATACATTGATCAGCTCAATAAACACTCCTCAATCCGACCATAAAAACGAGTCGAGTATACATTGATCCGCTCAATAAAAACTCCTCGTCCGTTATTCACGAAGATTAAAAAAGGCTTTAGGTATTAAAAACCTAAGTCTAAATCAAAACGAGTCGAGTATACATTGATCCGCTCAATAAAAACTCCTCGTCCGTTAGATTAAAAAAGACTTTTGGTATTAAAAACCTAAGTCTAAATAAAAACGAGTCGAGTATACATTGATCCGCTCAATAAAAACTCCTCGTCCGTTAGATTAAAAAAGACTTTTGGTATTAAAAACCTAAGTCTAAATAAAAACGAGTCGAGTATACATTGATCCGCTCAATAAAAACTCCTCGTCCGTTAGATTAAAAAGACTTTTGGTATTAAAAACCTAAGTCTAAATAAAAACGAGTCGAGTATACATTGATCCGCTCAATAAAAACTCCTCGTCCGTTAGATTAAAAAAGACTTTTGGTATTAAAAACCTAAGTCTAAATAAAAACGAGTCCAGTATACATTGATACGCTCAATAAAAAATCCTCGTCCGTTAGATTAAAAAAGACTTTTGGTATTAAAAACCTAAGTCTAAATAAAAACGAGTCGAGTATACATTGATCCGCTCAATAAAAACTCCTCGTCTGTTATTCGCGAAGATTAAGAAAGATTTCAGGTATTAAAAACCTAAGTCTAAACAAAACGAGTTGAGTAAACATTGATCCGCTCGATAAAAACTCCTCGATATATTTTACAACGATCAGAAAGATTTTGGTATTAAAAACCTAAGTCTAAATTATAAACGAGTTGAGTAAACATTGATCCGCTCAATAAACAATCCTCGATATATATTCAGCGATCAAAAGGACTTTCAGGTACTAAAAACCTAAGTCTAAACAAAACGAGTTGAGTAAACATCGATCCGCTCGATAAAAACTCCTCGATATATTTTACAACGATCGGAAAGATTTTGGTATTAAAAACCTAAGTCTAAGTAAAAACAAGTTGAGTATACATTGATCCGCTCAATAAAAACTCCTCGATCCGTTCCTAACGATCTAAAAGATCTGCTAATACTCCTAAAGTTTTGAAGATGAATTGAGTATGAACCCGTCTGCTCGGAAAATCCTACTCATAAATAAAAATTATGACAGAATTAACGACAAGGAAGATGCAAGGGATAAAAGTAATATTTTATTCATCAAATTAGTTACATACAAAAGTCCTACGTTACAAAGGTCTACACTACAAAAACACCGTTACAATGGTTTAGATGAAATGATCATTTAGATCGGCGATCTTCACGACAATGTCCACGGAAACACCAATCTCCTCCATAGTACCTTGTCGATTATGATAAACCACCTAAGAAGCATGCTGCTCAGGATGGTCGACTTCTTTGGTTCGATGGCCAGGGGCGGAAGATCAAATGTTCTTCCAGACGAAATGAACATTACCAGCCAGATAACCGGCAATACTCATTCACCCGCAAGAAGATACTGCCTTTACATTAACTATAAAACATTTTACTCTAGAGCAGCATCTCTTCGGGGCCGTCGTGAAACGGTAAGTTTACCAGCCACCCCGGTGGTCTATCACTCCTGAGGTAACATCTAAGAAAGGGGGTGACTGGCAAGTATGAACCCTCCATGTGCAAACAGAAACCACGGACCTCAAATCTGTGAAAACAACATTTGAGGCCTCATGGGACCCGTTAGTACAAGGTAGGGCTTCCATGGGACCCGTCAGTACAAGGTAGAAGAACATCAAGCTATTACAATATGAATCACGATAATGTGACTTTTTGAATATTATGGGATCTGAAGGCAGAATAAAATCTAAGGAAACTGAGATCTCCATCCTTTCTGAGAAATTGCAAATGAAGAATGCGAACCTCCCCCCTATTTATAGGGATAGATCTAAGGGATCCAACGGCTGAAAAAGTATTTGATCAACGGACACAGATGCGACCCTTTGACTCCCCGTAATAAATGCAAGTAAGTTGGAACGGCACTATCTAATCGCCTCAATTAGTCGATAACAAAAGAGGTCGTAGATCGAAACGATCAATCAATAACACAAGCAGACCTAAAAAAGCTTTGGATCAGACATACCGGCACGATCATACTTCATGGCCGATGGCTTGAAAACCAAGAATCCACAAACGAAGGCATACAAGTTTTAAAATCATAGTGAGAAGGATACTTGCTCGATAAAAGATAAAGGACCAAACCCTTCACCATACGAGGGACGTCACTGCCTCATCATCATATGGGTAACCATTAACTGCCTCATCATCATATGGGTAACCATTAACTGAGCCATACAAGAACTCCTTTGGAGTCCAAGATATCTGACATAGAAATCAGGAGAATAGTCCTCCTTATACGAAACGGCAGAAAAGTCACTGCCTAACATACCAAAGAATTGCTGAAGGAGGTCTGAACAGGGTAGATCTGGCTAAGACCCCTGCGTTTTCCAATCCCTCCCATATCAAGAAAGTGATATAATGATACACTGACCAAGGAACATACAGATCAAAATTAATGCTAGGAAACATGAAGTTTTGAAAGATACTGAAAGAGATATTTTCCTTTGGTCTGATGGAAAGAAAAGTGAAGTTCGACAAAAGGGACAATAGACCCCTTATATAAGATTTACATCGCAAACAGACAAGTTTACAAGGCACGGATCGAACAACTATTATCAATACGAACGATCGATTGTCTACATCTTAACGTAAAACATGTTGGGGAAGATAATCCAAGGGATTATACTTGGTTGATCAACAAAAAGATTTGATTTGCAGAAGCAAACATTATACAATTCAGTTACTCAAATAGTGACTAAGCAAGGACAAGCTACCTCTTCTCTATCCTGAAAATTCTTCGAAAAGATCAATTTCAGATAAGTATGCTAATCTATACTGATTATTTCATGATGATTATATTTATGCACAAAGGAAGAACGAGCATAACAAAGTATATCTACAGAAGAAAATTGATAATAGTTGTTCGATCCGTGCCTTGTAAACTTGTCTGTTTGCGATGTAAATCTTATATAAGGGGTCTATTTTCCCTTTTGTCGAACTTCACTTTTCTTTCCATCAGACCAAAGGAAAATATCTCTTTCAGTATCTTTCAAAACTTCATGTTTCCTAGCATTAATTTTGATCTGTATGTTCCTTGGTCAGTGTATCATTATATCACTTTCTTGATATGGGAGGGATTGGAAAACGCAGGGGTCTTAGCCAGATCTACCCTGTTCAGACCTCCTTCAGCAATTCTTTGGTATGTTAGGCAGTGACTTTTCTGCAGTTTCGTATAAGGAGGACTATTCTCCTGATTTCTATGTCAGATATCTTGGACTCCAAAGGAGTTCTTGTATGGCTCAGTTAATGGTTACCTATATGATGTATGAGGCAGTGACGTCCCTCGTATGGTGAAGGGTTTGGTCCTTTATCTTTTATCGAGCAAGTATCCTTCTCACTATGATTTTAAAACTTGTATGCCTTCGTTTGTGGATTCTAGGTTTTCAAGCCATCGGCCATGAAGTATGATCGTGCCGGTATGTCTGATCCAAAGCTTTTTTAGGTCTGCTTGTGTTATTGATTGATCGTTTCGATCTATGACCTCTTTTGTTATCGACTAATTGAGGCGATTAGATAGTGCCGTTCTAACTTACTTGCATTTATTACGGGGAGTCAAAGGGTCGCATCTGTGTCCGTTGATCAAATATTTTTTTCAGCCGTTGGATCCCTTAGATCTATCCCTATAAATAGGGGGGGATGTTCGCATTCTTCATTTGCAATTTCTCAGAAAGGATGGAGAACTCAGTTTCCTTAGATTTTATTCTGCCTTCAGATCCCATAATATTCAAAAAGTCACATTATCGTGATTCATATTGTAATAGCTTGATGTTCTTCTACCTTGTACAGACGGGTCCCAAGGAAGCTCTACCTTGTACTAACGGGTCCCATGAGGCCTCAAATGTTGTTTTCACAGATTTGAGGTCCGTGGTTTCTGTTTGCACATGGAGGGTTCATACTTGCCAGTCACCCCCTTTCTTAGATGTTACCTCAGGAGTGATAGACCACCGGGGTGGCTGGTAAACTTACCGTTTCACGACGGCCCCGAAGAGATGCTGCTCTAGAGTAAAATGTTTTATAGTTAATGTAAAGGCAGTATCTTCTTGCGGGTGAATGAGTATTGCCGGTTATCTGGCTGGTAATGTTCATTTCGTCTGGAAGAACATTTGATCTTCCGCCCCTGGCCATCGAACCAAAGAAGTCTACCATCCTGAGCAGCATGCTTCTTAGGTGGTTTATCATAATCGACAAGGTACTAGGGAGGAGATTGGTGTTTCCGTGGACATTGTCGTGAAGATCGCCGATCTAAATGATCATTTCATCTAAACCATTGTAACGGTGTTTTTGTAGTATGTAGACCTTTGTAACGTAGGACTTTTGTATGTAACTAATTTGATGAATAAAATATTACTTTTATCCCTTGCATCTTCCTTGTCGTTAATTCTGTCATAATTTTTATTTATGAGTAGGATTTTCCGAGCAGACGGGTTCATACTCAATTCATCTTCAAAACTTTAGGAGTATTAGCAGATCTTTTAGATCGTTAGGAACGGATCGAGGAGTTTTTATTGAGCGGACCAATGTATACTCAACTTGTTTTTACTTAGACTTAGGTTTTTAATACCAAAATCTTTCCGATCGTTGTAAAATATATCGAGGAGTTTTTATCGAGCGGATCGATGTTTACTCAACTCGTTTTGTTTAGACTTAGGTTTTTAGTACCTAAAAGTCCTTTTGATCGCTGAATATATATCGAGGAGTGTTTATTGAGCGGATCAATGTTTACTCAACTCGTTTATAATTTAGACTTAGGTTTTTAATACCAAAATCTTTCTGATCGTTGTAAAATATATCGAGGAGTTTTTATCGAGCGGATCGATGTTTACTCAACTCGTTTTGTTTAGACTTAGGTTTTTAATACCTGAAAGTCCTTTTGATCGCTGAATATATATCGAGGAGTGTTTATTGAGCGGATCAATGTTTACTCAACTCGTTTATAATTTAGACTTAGGTTTTTAATACCAAAATCTTTCTGATCGTTGTAAAATATATCGAGGAGTTTTTTATCGAGCGGATCGATGTTTACTCAACTCGTTTTGTTTAGACTTAGGTTTTTAATACCTGAAAGTCCTTTTGATCGCTGAATATATATCGAGGAGTGTTTATTGAGCGGATCAATGTATACTCGACTCGTTTTATTTAGACTTAGGTTTTTATCACCTGAAATCTTTCTGATCGTTGAATACATATCGAGGAGTTTTTATCGAGCGGATCGATGTTTACTCAACTTGTTTTGTTTAGACTTAGGTTTTTAATACCAAAAATCTTTCTTAATCTTCGCGAATAACGGACGAGGAGTTTTTATTGAGCGGATCAATGTATACTCGACTCGTTTTTATTTAGACTTAGGTTTTTAATACCAAAAGTCTTTTTTAATCTAACGGACGAGGAGTTTTTATTGAGCGGATCAATGTATACTCGACTCGTTTTGATTTAGACTTAGGTTTTTAATACCTAAAGCCTTTTTTAATCTTCGTGAATAACGGACGAGGAGTTTTTATTGAGCGGATCAATGTATACTCGACTCGTTTTTATGGTCGGATTGAGGAGTGTTTATTGAGCTGATCAATGTATACTTAACTCCTTTTGTCCCAATCTCAACCAATATGATAGTAGAATTCCAAGGAGTGTTTACCGAAACAATCGATTTATAGAAATTGCTAAAATCTTTAATAATTGAACTGTAGGCTAAGGCCTTTATTACAAAGACTAAAACTCGATGAAATAAAATAAAACCATGCAGTATAGTCTGCTAAAATTTATTTACCATAGTATTTTGTAAGGTTGACTGCGTTCCAGGTTCTTGGTAAGGCTGTTCCATCCAAGTGTGCAATTTTGTATGAACCTTTCTTTCCTACGCCAATGACAACGTAAGGTCCATCCCAATTTTGTTGTAACTTTCCCACATGCTTGGATACCTCTACCTTCTTCAAGACCAGGTCTCCTTCTTTGAAGGTCCGGATACATACTTTTTGATTGTATGCTTTTTCCATATTTGCTTTAGTGGCTTGCAAGCGTACAGCGGCTTTTTCTCTTAAAGCTTCTGTTAAGTCGACATCATTTTCTCTTGCCTTTTCATTTTCCAGATCATCGAACATCTCGATTCTTGGTGTTGGAATCAGAGTTTCAACAGGAATAACGGCTTTCGAACCATATACCAAGCTAAACGGGGTTTCTCCGGTCGAGCTTCTAACTGTGGTTCGATTCGCCCAAAGTACTCCTGGGAGTTCATCAAGCCATTTTCCTTTGGCCGCTCCTAATCTTTTTTCCAAGGATTTAATTATCTCTCGGTTTGCTACTTCGATTTGTCCGTTCGCTCTAGGATGCCCGACCGAAGTGAAATTTTGTTGGATTCCCAGTTTTGAACACCATTCTATTACCTGTTTTCCCGCGAATTGGGTTCCATTATCAGAAATTAGGATCCTAGGGATGCCGAATCGACAAACTATGAATTTCCATAGGAAGTTGATCACTTGGAATTGAGTTATTCGTGCGAGGGCGATGCATTCTATCCATTTGCTGAAATACTCTACAGCGACCAGGACATAAGTTTTCTTGGACCTAGCCGCTGGGAAAGGTCCCACAATGTCCATTCCCCATTGATCGAAAGGCCAACATATCGGGATTGGGTGCATGTTTTCTGCTGGTCGATGACATATATTAGCATGAACTTGGCAGTGATGACATTCTTGGACATACTGAGCTGCATCTATATTGATGGTAGGCAAATAGTAACCTGTTCTGAGACATTTTAAGGCCAATGCCCTTGATCCGCTGTGATTTACCGCATCTCCTTCATGTATTTCTCGTAGTATATCGACGGTTTGTGATTCAGAGACGCATTTCAGAAGAATTCCTGATACTGATCTTCGGTAGAGTTTTCCTTCTACAAGTGTATACTTTGGAGCTCGATATCTTATTTTCCGAGCTTCATTCTGGTCAAGAGGTAGTTTTCCTTCTCGAAGATAGTCTATCATCGGGGTCATCCAGTTTTCTTCGGCTTCTTCGATTTCCATTATATCGACTACCGGTGTTTCATCGATATCGATTGCCGGCGTATTAGAGATCAACCAGTTGATCACCCGTTCGGTCTTTCCGTCATGGGATCCTGTGAATTTGGATAGCTGATCGGCCCATTTGTTTTCCGAACGTGGAATGTTCTGAATACCGAAGCTTTCTAATTTCTCAGCTAGTGTTTTCACTTTGGCGAGGTATTTGACCATATTGAATTCCTTAGCCTCGTATAGGCCCTCTATTTGTCTTTGTACTAACTCTGAATCGGTTAATACTTTAAGCCTCTTTATGTTGGCTTTGATCGCCATTTCCATTCCTGCGATTAACGCTTCATATTCTGCTTCGTTGTTCGTTACGACGAAGTCCAATGTTATCGCATAATTCAAATCTTCTTTATTTGGTCCGGTGAAGTTGATTCCGGCGCCTCCTCCTTCTCGGCATGAAGCACCGTCGACATGCATTAGCCAAGTTTGATCTTCTATGATCAAGACATCGTCGTTGAGGCTGCTCGATGATTCAGTTGCCCGCGTCGGTGTTTCCAATAGAAAATCAGCCAACACTTGGGCCTTAATTGCGATTCTTGGTTTGTAGTCGATTTCGAATTGGCCGAGTTCGATCGCCCATTTGATTAGTCTTCCGGAGGCTTCCGGTTTTGC
The DNA here is from genome assembly GCA_003313485.2 of Penstemon barbatus. NCBI lineage: Eukaryota > Viridiplantae > Streptophyta > Magnoliopsida > Lamiales > Plantaginaceae > Penstemon > Penstemon barbatus. Next base: position 38,082,480 of record CM064884.1, on the reverse strand, counting down.
TAAGACTTGTCTTAGTGGTTGATTCGTTAAAACGATGATTTTGTAGGTTAAAAAGTAGGGTCGAAGTTTTCGTGCAGCCACTACTAAGGCCAGCGTGAATTTTTCAATTTCCAAATAATTCTTCTCCGCCCCTTGCAATAATTTGCTTAGATAATAGACAGGCTTATGTTCTGAACCTTCTATTTTTATTAGTACTGAACTAACGGCCGCGTCGGAGATCGAGATGTAGATATACAATGGTTCTCCTTCCGTTGGTTTGGCCAACATCGGTGGAGATGTCAAATACTCTTTGAGTTGTTCGAAGGCTCGATCGCATTCTTCGGTCCAAACGAAGTTTTTTGCTTTTCGAAGTGTTTGGAAAAAGGGCAAGCTTCTGTCCGCAGATTTTGATATGAATCTGTTCAATGCTACGATTTTCCCAACCAAGCTTTGTACTTGAGAGATGGTTTTGGGAGGTCTCATTTCTGTTATGGCTCGAATTTTCTCTGGGTTGGCTTCTATTCCTCGCTGGTGTACTAAATATCCCAAAAATTTTCCTGACTTAACATCGAAAGTGTATTTCGCAGGGTTTAACTTCATACGGTATTTTCTTAAGATCTGGAAACATCGATCAAGATGTTTTACATGATCCGCTTCGTTCATACTTTTGACTAACATGTCGTCTACATAGACTTCCATTATTTCTCCGATTAACTCTTTGAACATTAGGTTTACTAACCTTTGGTAAGTAGCCCCGGCATTTCTTAAGCCGAATGGCATTACTATAAAGCAGTATACTCCCTGCTCGGTTATGAACGCGGTCTTCTCTTGATCCCGCTCGTCCATGTATATTTGATAAAACCCTTGGAAGGCATCCATCATGCTGAATATTGCGAAGCCAGCGGTCGAGTCGACCAATAAGTCGATCCTTGGGAGGGGGTATGGGTCCCGTGGACATAACTTGTTAAGGTCGGTAAAATCATTACACATTCTCCATTTATTGTCCATTTTATCCCCTTTTGCTACTAGAACAACATTACATAGCCATTCTGAGAAATGTATTTCTCGGATTTGTTTTACTTCAAGTAGTCTTTCTACCTCGGCTTTGATAATTTTATCTTTTACTGGGCCATGATTTCTCTTCTTTTATCTGGCAGGTTTTGCCATAGGATCAATTTTTAGGGAATGTTTGATTACTCGAGGATCAATTCCTTCAATATCATTCGCGCTCCAGGCGAAGACGTCGACATTATCTCTGAGGAAGTTAATTAACATTACTTCCCCTTCCTTGCTCAATTCAGTACCTATTCTTGTCGTTTTAGAAGAGTCCCCTTGTACTAGAATTATATCCTTATGTTCAGAGGGTTTTAAGGCTAAATCTAGTGGTTCTTTTCCCTTTTTGTCTATTCGATCAGTAACGGGGATTTCAACCTTGTTTCTAACAAGATCTTCTTCAAGTTTTCTTTTGCTCGGAGTGATTGATTTTGGATGTTCTTTCAAGGTTAACGAGGTGTTGTAGCAATCCCACGCCATACAATGGTCATTCGTTATTTCTCCGATACCTCCATCTGTCGGAAACTTTATCTTCTGGTGATAAGTAGAGACAACGGCTCGGAATAGGTTGAGAGCAGGTCGTCCCAATATTGCGTTATAAGCGAAGGGAGTTTCTACCACTAGAAATTTCACTAGCTTCACCGTACGGTGCGGTTTCTTTCCGAGCGACACACTTAAGGTTATCGTTCCGCTGGGGATGATCTCGGACCCTCCAAAGCCTACTAACGGCGTAGCTACTTTCTGTAGGTTTATCTGCCCCAAGCTCATTTGGGCTAAAACCTCCTGGGAGATGAAATTTGATGGAATAGTGCCCAGCAAGCCAATATTAGCTTGTTGAAGTACTATTTTCTTATGGTTTATAATTAATACGCCGTTCATTCATAGTATGTGAAACTGAACAATGGCCAACTTCATCTCTCGCGAACATATCTAAGCGATTGGATGAAATCCTAAGGTCACAATAGACTATGGGACGATTCACTTCAGTACTGAGTGCAATCATGAAACAGTCTCAAAGGTCGTGATCTTAAAACCGTTCCAAGTCATAGATTTCAAACGAGACGGGGTATGGTAGGAATCGCCAAGACTTGTACAAATATGCATGATTCACATGGAGTGAATTTGTAGAGTTTCATGAGCAAGGAATTTGAGTCCAGTGCATATGAGTAGGTGGTTCAATAGAGGATTGAACGCATCGAACGACCCGAACAGAGAAACCCATTGTGGAAGCGCATGACGCATATCGGTGATGGGATGTTTCTCAAGGCTTATAATAGTGTACGATTTAGTCCTTAGACTTGAGGTACTAGGGCGAATTCGGTACATGGATGTGCGTACTTAGATTTAGGTACTGGTCACGTAGCCTGGCCACAAAGTGCCTAAGTTAGGTGCGTACAAAAGTGTACGCGAGTGGTTAGTACTAAGAGAGGATCTAACGCCTCATCCTGATAAGATGAGAGAATTTCCTATACGTTTCTTAGATAATTGATTTCGAGGAATCTATGGCCATAGTCGGTGATGCATTTGGAAAGAGCTTCCAAATTTGGCAGTCACACTGAAATCATTGTCGGAAAATTAGAAAGTATAGTTATCGAGCTAATTAGAGGTGCCGATCAATAAACACACCCTAGGTCTCGATCGGGAAATCAGTCGTAGAAGGACCGTATGTACATGGCAATTATAAGAGGTGAGGTTCACAATAAATCAATTCACCTTTGATTGGGCTTCATGGGCTTGTGGCTAGACATCGACCATGAAGTGTGGGTACTCCGGAATTAATAGAGGATTTAATTCTAGGAGTGGTCAATTAAAAGTAGTTTAATTGATCGGAGCATTTAATTGCTCGTTAATTAAATCACGAAAGTCGTGGGCCTGCTGCCAGTTGATGGTGAACCCAGAGGGTCACACACAATACAATTGGACGGTGACTGTATAAAAGGAAAGAAAGTGATTTAAAGTTGTTAAATCAAGGTAATTGAATTATGGTATTAATTCAATTGGAGATTATTAATTAGATGACTAATTGATTAATTGATAATTAATTAATTAGAGTTATCTGATTAATTATGGAATTAATTAAAGTAGTTAATTAATTGGAAGAATAAATAAGTAACCAATTTGAGTATTGGATAATTATGGGTTGATTTTGGAATTATCTAAAGTTAGGGGCTAGGGGCGATTTTGGTGATTAAAAGGAAAAGGAGTTTTGATTCTTGGAAAACAAGCAAGAAGAGATCTATCAAATCTCACATTCCTAAGTTGATAAGGAATAAAAGATTTGGAGATTTGATAGATATGGGAAGAAGATATCTATCAAGAGAAGGATTCTTCTCTTATAAATACTCTTCTCCTTCTCTTCATAAAACACTTGTTGCACAACCCTAAAAAGCTTTTGAGAGAACAAAGTTTTTGCTGAAAATTGAGAGAGAAAAATCGAGTGAGAAATCAGATTTTTCGAACAAGAATTTTAATTTCAAATCGCCCCCTATAGTTTTCGCCCCAAACCCTAGTCGCCCAAATTGATCTTGGCCGAACCCAAACTCGACCAGATCTGACCCTGGCCGAACCCTGCTCGATCACACAAGCTCTGTGAGTCGATTCTTCCATTGGTATCTCCCGTTCCTTTGCTGACAAACCTGCAAGATCCAGTTCGTAGCCTAAGACTTGTAGGCGTCACTACAATCCGATTGTTGTGGACTAGCTTTTGAGGTGAGACACATGGATCACTCAAACTGTGTATCAAACCAAACACCTGGAGGACACAACCACAACTTGGTGGTCAGGTAATTTGCGATTAACCCCCTGTGTTTTTATTGATGTTTGATTCATCCATATTCGTATAATAACTATGGAGAAAGAATTCATGGGAATATTAGGAGCTCGAAAATTTTTAAAATTCCGCACTTTGTTGTATTGACAATCGAGCCCTAGCCAAAATATCCCAACAATGGTATCAGAGCCAACTCCATACGTTTTTATACGAAAATGCCTGAACATAATGTGTTTTAACTGTATATGCTTGATTGTATGTATGAGAACGCGTGATAATTATGTTCTGTCGATTGATTCTTTATTGTTATGACTGGATCTATGATTGGGTAAAATTGCCTTTTAAGATCTATGGCGAATTTATAGTTTTTCGAAAAATCAGGACTCTTTATGCAAAATCGCAAATCGCTAAAATTAGGGCTGAAAATTGAATTTTCTGTTTCTGGAAATTTTTGAAAAATCTGGGCTGTTTCTGAAAATCTGATCGCACGCAATTTTGGACCATTTTGCAATTTCCAAAAATTCAAGGACTGTTTTGTAATTTCCGAAAGTTGAGGGGTCTGTTTGCAAAATTCGAAAATCTTCTGGGTTTCAAAATTTTATTTTCTGGTCCTTCTGTCCGAAAACTGTTTTGGGGGTAATTTGTAACTTTTCAAAAGTTTTGGGGTCAAAAGTGCAATTTCCGAAAGTATAGGGGCCGAACTGCAATTTTCAAAAGTTGAAAAATCAGAATCTTAATATGTGGCAGAAAACTTGTTTTAATTTATCCGAGAATTTATTTGTCATAATTAGTAGTGACTAAAAAGCAAGAATCATAGGAAGTTAGTTTTAGAAGGTGTTTTAAAATTAAGATAGAAGAAAGTAAAAGTTGTTTACATGTTTCTTTGCTCTACGTGAATTGTTTACGTGGTTTTCGATCGCGCCGAGCCTTGACCTTAGGTTAGATGTGATTGGTTTAATTTAATGCATGGTTTTTATTGGGCCTGCGAGCCTGTTATTATTTTTGGGCCACTTTGAGCCTTTGTAATAGAATAGGGCTTTACTGCTTTCCTAGTTTAGGATGGAGGCCCATTTACAAGCAAGGTGGGAGCCCAAGAAGAATTGAAGGCCATGTATGCGTGGTACATTGTGTAATAGCATAGGTTCTTTGAGAACCCTTTAGATTGACCAATTGGGCCAACATCATTGGCTCGATGATGGCCCGCATAGGAGGCTCCCGATCGAAAACATATTGTGGTAGTATGCATGCTAGGCTTGTATGGCTTTTATTTATTAGTCGATTTATGATTGCTTGTGTGTTTGCGCGCTAGAATCTAGATCGTAAATAAAAGATAAAGCATAATTGAAGCGATGAGATCTCAAGGAGAGTTTCTTCAAACTTTCAAAACCCGAAAATTCCCCTCTCAAATAAATATTAAGTCATATTGGGTTAAATATAAAATGAGGTTTTATAAAATCCAAGCCTTCCATTAATAGGGACTAGTGCATGTTGTTTACTTATCGATAGAGGTGATCCAGAGTCTGGCACCCGAGTCGAAGAAAGGGGCAATGCACGAAATTCCTTGATTCTAGTTTTTCTTAAAACTCGACAAGGGTAGGGACTGGTCGGGACGTGAAAATCGACCGATAACTAGTTACGGAGAATTCATGACCGGGCCCATTGCTTATCATGATTAATGGGTTAGACTTAACGCGTAGTAACATTTATGATGTAGCAGTGCTAGATAAATGCGAAAAACGAGGCAAAATAACTTGAAGGTTGTGTAGTAGACACAATTGGTAATATGTATACCTACCTAGGGAATTAATTGTATGGCCACGAGTCGTGGGTGCAACTAATTGCTGCTGGGACGTCAAGACCTACTAGGAAATGGAATTTCCCGAAACTAGAAGGGGTTACTGTTTCGATAAAAATAGTGGGAGAACTTTTTCGATAAAAAGTCCAAATTTCGTTAATTATAAGTATTAATATTAAACCTGTCTGCTTATAGTTGTCTGTTTTTTAAATGTTAGCCATTTACCATCCACTGTCCGATACTCGATGCGTTTGAGAACCGAACCAACTTTGAAAAAGGTGATGTGCAATTTCCTCTACGAAACCGACATGGCTAAGTTTGACAATGTTAGGGAATACTGTTCTTACTTGAGCAAGACATTCGAGCTGATCAAAGGGTTTGGAGCCCAATTGACTCTCGAAGATGAGATAACGATAACCCTTCAAGGATTATCTGAGACCTTCACTCATTTTATGCAACATTGCGCTATTCCGCCTGATGGAATACAAACAAAGCAATCGCATGCGTTGTTAGACAAATATGAAGAAGCTCATCAACGTGGTTTTGGTCTGTATGATTGGAATTGCCCTCTGTGTAAGTACGAAGAGAAAATAAGGAAGCTTGTTGAAAAGGATTTCCTGGAAAGACTTGACTACGGTATGACTTTTTAAGTTATACACTTGTTGAATCTTTTTTATGTAAGACATCTGATTAAAACTTTCATTTCTGTAAAAGCATTTACAGGCGATGATAGTCTTCCCGCTCAACCTAAAAGGAGGAAAATCCTTGAAAGAGAGATGCAAGTAGTGCAGAGCGAGATGAGGAAACTGGAATTCCGGGACTGGGTCAAGGAAGAATTGTACCTAGACATTCCTTTTTAGCAAAGAAGTTTTTCTTAGTTTTTCGTATTAGCATGAGTTTTAAGTTTTTAGTTTAGTTGATGCATTGGTGCATAGAAATAAAACAATGATAAACAAATCAAAAACTTTAGAAACTATGTACTAAATCGAAAACGAGCAAAACAAACGAGATAATCGTTTACGCTTGAAGTGTTCACTCTGGACATTTTTCCTAAAGAGAGATGCGAAAGGAAAGTTTTTATTTACTGATTCCTGAAATAATGAACTTGGGTAAATTCGGAACTTTCAAATCTTGAAGGATTGATAACCGAAGTGAAAGATTGTTGAATCTTTTTTATGTAAGACATCTGATTAAAACTTTCATTTCTGTAAAAGCATTTACAGGCGATGATAGTCTTCCCGCTCAACCTAAAAGGAGGAAAATCCTTGAAAGAGAGATGCAAGTAGTGCAGAGCGAGATGAGGAAACTGGAATTCCGGGACTGGGTCAAGGAAGAATTGTACCTAGACATTCCTTTTTAGCAAAGAAGTTTTTCTTAGTTTTTCGTATTAGCATGAGTTTTAAGTTTTTAGTTTAGTTGATGCATTGGTGCATAGAAATAAAACAATGATAAACAAATCAAAAACTTTAGAAACTATGTACTAAATCGAAAACGAGCAAAACAAACGAGATAATCGTTTACGCTTGAAGTGTTCACTCTGGACATTTTTCCTAAAGAGAGATGCGAAAGGAAAGTTTTTATTTACTGATTCCTGAAATAATGAACTTGGGTAAATTCGGAACTTTCAAATCTTGAAGGATTGATAACCGAAGTGAAGGATTGCTAAGGCATTCAAAAACATTTCAATCGACATGAACTAAAAGCACTAGTTCAAAAGGATGCTACTTCACATATACTTACGATTTTAATCGTTAAATATATATGTGTACTTTGTTGAAGTACAATTCTAAAACTGTTGAAGAAATTCAATAGAAGTTTTGGAATTGAAGTAACTAGGGGCATTATGTCAAAGGCAATTTGATTTAATCAAACTTGCTGAAACATAAGCAACTAACACCTCGATTATCTAAGACGAAAATAGAATTCTCATGAAGCAAATCAAAGAAGAAATCGAACTTTGTTTGATTCTCGACTCTGATCTTGCTGAGTTTCCTTCATTCACTTTAGGGGATACCTTCCCTTAACTCTTCAAAGATACTTGGTATAGTATATTTCGAAGTAAGTTCTTACATCGCCATGTCTTTTAAGACATAGCAGAACACCCTTATATGAGAAATTAGATGGTAGATCTAGTTCATATAATGTTTATGGGGTATTCAACAAAATCCATTGAATATATGTTCCACGACAATGAGAAACGAAAAGAATCTCGTAAGTAGCTTGTTCCTCTGTTGACAAGACCTTGTCAAAGGAAATAAGGAATGTCGTAGAACTTGATGAAGTCCAAGGATTGGACCCATCCCCATGAACAGTGGGAGTAAACACTGAAAGAAACTACTGAATCAATCCACGCACAAAGAAATCGTAATCTGATCAAATTCGTAAGGAACTCAAAAATTCCATTTTACGAAATTGAGAAATTGGATTCTAATCAAAGATTACAAAGAGATTATGTTAAACGTGATCTAAGGGATATGGCACATGGCCATAAGATTCGAAGTTGAAAACTTTGACTCACTTAAATGGCAATAGGTCATTATTCAAAAGTCCTTTTAGGATTGATGAAAATACCTTATATCCATTAGCTACGTCAAAATTCATTTCGAAACTATTAGCCATAGAAAGGTGGTTTTGACTACCAAGACATGACTATTGGATATGAATCCTGCATCTCACAATTGAAAATGGATGAGAAGATCTCTATTCAAATCCAAAGGTCAATCTATGACTTTTTCCCAAACTTGGAACATGCAACTTGATAAGTCAATCAAGAATGTTGAATTTGTCAAAAGGCATATGGATTCCAATTGTGCAAAAGAATCAGTGGGAGCGTAGTTGAGTTCGAAGCGCAACAAGATGATGTTCAGTACATCAAACAAGATATAAGCATATCAGAGAAGCACAGACGAAAGCGTGTTCTTCACGCAATTTTCCATGATAAGATTTGGAATTACATCTCACGTACTGGCAATACGTATCTATGGTAGATAGAAGGAAGTAGATGTTGCAATTCACCAAATCTAAGTACAAAGACTATATATTGATTGAATTCAATATGGAAGAATCCAAGAAAGGATTGTTTCCAAAGAGACAGAAACCATCTCACTTATTTAATGAGCCCTAAATTAATAAGTAAAGAAGTAACTGTCTCAAGAAGCCTTATGCTTGGCATTTGGGTTGCATGTAGCATGCAAAGTCTTGTACTAGACCTGACTCATCAAAATACTCTGATCATTCACGAGCTACTGATAGTCAAACGCCAGTCAAGGACACTGGTCTACCATAAAAGCAATCCTCGAAGATAATTAAAGGATATAATGCTGGTCGGTGGTAGTAGTGGAAAATTGAATACTCGAAGGATTTTTGAAATTCGAGATTTCCAGTCTGAAGTGGATTATTTATTCTGCCTTGATAGAGCAAGGTTAATTGGAAGAAATTCCAATAATATACCATTGCCGATTCAAACAAGAATAAAGGGCACCATTATGATGCTGCACAAAGGAAGGTGTTTAGATGAGAAACTTTCATCCATTGGATGAAATACCTAGCATGACATAAGCCCATCATAATCTTAACCGATTTAGATGAGGTAATTGCTCAATGAAAGGAAATCGAGATCTCACCAATAATCTAAACACAACACCGTATGATTGAACAAGTCAAAGGTGGTTGAGACGAGTAGAAGTATTACTTCATCGCGACAAGGACAAACTTAGCAGATCCACTAATTAAGCTCTTTCACAAATGGTTCGAGGGACATCTTGGAATAGATGGGTCTTAGAAATGTTGTGATTGGCTTTAGGGCAAGTGGGAGATTGATGGAATAGTGCCCAGCAAGCCAATATTACTTAGCTTGTTGAAGTACTATTTTCTTATGGTTTATAATTAATACGCCGTTCATTCATAGTATGTGAAACTGAACAATGGCCAACTTCATCTCTCGCGAACCTATCTAAGCGATTGGATGAAATCCTAAGGTCACAATAGACTATGGGACGATTCACTTCAGTACTGAGTGCAATCATGAAACAGTCTCAAAGGTCGTGATCTTAAAACCGTTCCAAGTCATAGATTCCAAACGAGATGGGGTATCGTAGGAATCGCCAAGACTTGTACAAATATGCATGATTCACATGGAGTGAATTTGTAGAGTTTCATGAGCAAGGAATTTGAGTCCAGTGCATATGAGTAGGTGCTTCAATAGAGGATTGAACGCATCGAACGACCCGAACAGAGAAACCCATTGTGGAAGCGCATAACGCATATCGGTGATGGGATGTTTCTCAAGGCTTATAATAGTGTACGATTTAGTCCTTAGACTTGAGGTACTAGGGCGAATTCGGTACATGAATGTGCGTACTTATATTTAGGTACTGGTCACGTAGCCTGGCCACAAAGTGCCTAAGTTGGGTGCGTACAAAAGTGTACGCGAGTGGTTAGTACTAAGAGAGGATCTAACGCCTCATCCTGATAAGATGAGAGAATTTCCTATACGTTTCTTAGATAATTGATTTCGAGGAATCTATGGCCATAGTCGGTGATGCATTTGGAAGGAGCTTCCAAATTTGGCAGTCACACTGAAATCATTGTCGGAAAATTAGAAAGTATAGTTATCGAGCTAATTAGAGGTGCCGATCAATTCACACACCCTAGGTCTCGATCGGGAAATCAGTCGTAGAAGGACCGTATGTACATGGCAATTATAAGAGGTGAGGTTCACAATAAATCAATTCACCTTTGATTGGGCTTCATGGGCTTGTGGCTAGACATCGACCATGAAGTGTGGGTACTCCGGAATTAATAGAGGATTTAATTCTAGGAGTGGTCAATTAAAAGTAGTTTAATTGATCGGAGCATTTAATTGCTCGTTAATTAAATCACGAAAGTCGTGGGCCTGCTGCGAGTTGATGGTGAACACAGAGGGTCACACACAATACAATTGGACGGTGACTGTATAAAAGGAAAGAAAGTGATTTAAAGTTGTTAAATCAAGGTAATTGAATTATGGTATTAATTCAATTGGAGATTATTAATTAGATGACTAATTGATTAATTGATAATTAACTAATTAGAGTTATCTGATTAATTATGGAATTAATTAAAGTAGTTAATTAATTGGAAGAATAAATAATTAACCAATTTGAGTATTGGATAATTATGGGTTGATTTTGGAATTATCTAAAGTTAGGGGCTAGGGGCGATTTTGGTGATTAAAAGGAAAAGGAGTTTTGATTCTTGGAAAACAAGCAAGAAGAGATCTATCAAATCTCACATTCCTAAGTTGATAAGGAATAAAAGATTTGGAGATTTGATAGATATGGGAAGAAGATATCTATCAAGAGAAGGATTCTTCTCTTATAAATACTCTTCTCCTTCTCTTCATAAAACACTTGTTGCACAACCCTAAAAAGCTTTTGAGAGAACAAAGTTTTTGCTGAAAATTGAGAGAGAAAAATCGAGTGAGAAATCAGATTTTTCGAACAAGAATTTTAATTACAAATAGCCCCCTATAGTTTTCGCCCCAAACCCTAGTCGCCCAAATTGATCTTGGCCGAACCCAAACTCGACCAGATCTGACCCTGGCCGAACCCTGCTCGATCACACAAGCTCTGTGAGTCGATTCTTCCATTGGTATCTCCCGTTCCTTTGCTGACAAACCTGGAAGATCCAGTTCGTAGCCTAAGACTTGTAGGCGTCACTACAATCCGATTGGTGTGGACTAGCTTTGGAGGTGAGACACATGGATCACTCTAACTGTGAATCAAACCAAACACCTGGAGGACACAACCACAACTTGGTGGTCAGGTAATTTGCGATTAACCCCCTGTGTTTTTATTGATGTTTGATTCATCCTTATTCGTATAATAACTATGGAGAAAGAATTCATGGGAATATTAGGAGCTCGAAAAATTTTAAAATTCCGCACTTTGTTGTATTGACAATCGAGCCCTAGCCAAAATATCCCAACAATATTCGCTGAGCTCCCATTATCGATTAGGATTCTTTTGACATTGTAATTTGCTATTTCTAGCGACACTACCATCGGTAAATCGGGGTTATCCTCTTTTGTGTCCCAAATGATGTTTTTAGGTACTTCGCCTTCGTTAAAGCTGATCGGCTGGTGGTTCGACGGCTTGTTTTCCAGAGTCCATATTTCTTTTGGGTATTTTGAGTTTCCAATTATGGATCGGGCTGTCCTTCGTCGGGCGTTACGACTATCTCCACCCGCGGGTCCCCCGGATATTGTATGGATAGTCCCATTGATCTGGTCGTGGTTCAACTCCTGTGTAGGTCCACACTCGGGTGACCTTCGACGAGAACTCCTTCTTTGATTATTATTCCGAGGGCTTCTACTTCTTTCCCTTTTGCGGTTATCTCGCTCTACGTATTCGTCTAGTTTTCCTTGTTCGATCAGTTTTTCAACTTCTCTCTTAAGGTGAAAACAATTCTCTGTTCGATGTCCGTGTGCCCTATGGTATTTACAGTATTGGTCGTAGTTTCGAAACCCTGGTCTGGGCTGAGCGATTTTCCTCGCTTCGGGGATCCAGTTATTTCTTTCTAGAACTTCCAATATTTCTTCCATCGGAACATTTAACCTTGGGTGTTCCACTTGATTCACCTTGCTTCTGATTGGTTGTTCGGGGTTTCTTGGTCTTTGATAGAAATTAGGTTGCCTTTCTTGGTCGGCTTTGTTGTATTCCAATCGCTGGAAAACGTTGCCTTTCCTAAAAGATCGCTCATAATCCACGGATCTTTGGGCAGGAATCCTGTCATGCCGTTTGGAGCCTGAAGCTGTGGCTTTGTTTTTGTTTTTATCCTTAAAGGAATTCATCTCTTCTTGGGTCATATACTTAGACGCCAAGCTCATGATGTCGGCAAACGTTCTCGGTTGTTTTCGACTGAGGGCGTTTCCGAACTGCCTGTTTTTTGTGAGGTCGAAGAGAATAGAAATTATGTAATCGATATTTGGAGAATCGATTTTGAGTAATTCCACATTAAATCTCGCCAACCAGGTCCTCAGGGATTCTCCTTCTTGTTGATGTATGGTTCCTAGGTAGCTCATCGGGAGTTTTTGCCTCTTCTGACTGGCAAACTGCTGCGTCAGTTTATTGCATAATTCCCGGAAACTGAATATGGAGTTGGCAGGTTGTTTGGCGAACCAATCCAACGCGAGTCCTTCGAATGTGGTCACCATTAACTTGGCGGTGAATTCGGCAGAGTGGGCATATAAATTCATTATATTCGTGAAGCTAAAAATATAATCATCCGGGTCGGTGGTTCCATCATATCGGGGTAGTCTACCCGGGACTTGTCCAATGGATTGCGCCTCTTTTATTTCTCTGCAGAAGGGAGAACAAGCTGCAAGGCTCTCTTGGAGTTCCGCGGTTCGGGCCCACGGGTTTTGGACAGATTTTAGGCGTTGTTCCAGTCGCTCCTGTACCATCCTTTCGATTTCTCTTTCCGAGAATCGGGTTATTCGTGGTCGATCTGGGATTGCATCGTCTACATCATCCTCGATAGGGATTATCGTACGTTCCTTGGAGCCACTGCGCCCCGGCTGCGGTTTTCTTTGTCCTGGTTTTCTTCGGGGATGATTATCGGAGGGTTTAGAATTGCCCTGCTGCGGAGTGTGTAGCGAGCGTCGCTCACTTGCTGGGCTGTCAGCTTGTTGAGAGGTTTGTTCGTTTGGCCTTGGCGTTCTTTGAGCAGGAGTCGCCCTGGCAGCCCTAACGTTCCGCGGAATTTGATCAAGTACGAGTAATTCTTCTGGAGAGAGTTATTTAAAGAGCATTGCTATTTGTCACAGTTTCTCCTGAGTGCCCGGGAGAGGAACGGGGATCTCAGGGACCTCCGGTTCTTCCCGTATTGTACCGGGAAGACCTCCTTGGGTTTCCTACTGACGGGGGTGGGTATCCTGCAAATTCTCGTTGGTGTTGGGAGCGTTATTATCGTTGTTGTCCTGTAGGTCTTCAGATGTGTTATGACCGGTGGTTGTGTTACTTCTTGCTCCGATACGAGCGCTTTTCCTTGGGCGAGCCATGTGTCGATCGAATAATTAACTTAGCCCCACGGTGGGCGCCAACTGATTTAACCGAATTTCGTCGAGTTAAATATTGTATCAGTGAATTTGTGATATTGGGGGTTTATCAATATTTATATATTATAGGGCTCTGTTACTTTATTCCGAATGGATCAATCACAAAGAAAAGCAATATGGTAAAAACAAGAAGTAAACATACAAACCAAAGTAAGAACACACCAATATGAGGAGAAAAGCTCTTTCTCTATTGAATAATATTGTGTTGTGCTGTTTGTAGCAGGATGCAATGGTGTATTTGCCCTATGATTCAGAGTTTTCGGAGTTGTTTAATACAATGATTAGCTAGGTATTTATATCATGCTAAACCTAGCGTTACAAGGAAACATAGTCCTAATAGGACTCGGCCCAAATACCCTTCTTGAGTCCGGAATATAATCTCCTAGTTGAAGAGAGCTGTACTTGGTCGTGTCGATAAGATGATCCCGAACTGTTTGATTTGGTCGAACCGATCTCATGTTCTTTACTCGATCCGTACAGTATGTAGGGTGCTAAATAGCCCCCTTCAGACTACTACTGCAACTCCAACAGTAGTGTTGCAAGATCATAACAGAGGACAACATTCAGACCTGCAACCTGATCTCAGATGGCTCAGAAATCACCCACCTGAGTTAGTGATTGGTGATCCATTAGATAGAGTGAAAACAAGAAGAGCTGCTGCACAAGATGCCATGTTTGTCACTTTTCTATCTCAAATAGAGCCTTAGCAAATTGAAGAAGCTCTCAGTGATTCCTTCTGGATAGAAGCTATGCAAGAATAGTTGAATCAATTTGAAAGGAATGAAGTCTGGTACTTAGTTCCTAGACCAAGTCATCAAAGAGTAATTGGCACTAAATGGGTTTTCAGAAATAAGATGAATGAAGATGTTATTGTTACCAGAAACAAAGCAAGATTAGTGGCCAAGGGTTATTGTCAAGAAGAAGGCATTGACTTTGATGAAACATTTGCACATGTAGCAAGACTTGAAGCAATCAGACTGTTTCTTGCCTATGCTGCTTATAAGAACTTCACTGTCTATCAGATGGATGTGAAGTCTGCTTTTCTCAATGGAGAACTGCAAGAAGAAGTATATGTTGAACAACCTCCTGGATTTGAAGTCTATCAAGAAGAAGATAAGGTATATCATCTGAAGAAAGCTCTCTATGGACTGAAACAGGCTCCAAGAGCATGTTATGACAACATATCTGATTTTCTTTTAATTAAAGGATTTCATAAAGGTAAGGTAGATAAAACCTTGTTCACTATTGAATGGGAGAATCATATATTAATTGTGCAAATATATGTAGACGATATTATTTTTGGTTCAACTAACCAACAGATGTGTGACAAGTTCTCTAAGCTGATGCAGAATAAGTTTGAAATGAGCATGATGGGAGAACTTAATTATTTTCTTGGTTTACAAGTTAAACAGCTGCCAGATGGAATAATCATAAATCAAGCTAAATACACAAGAGATCTGTTTAAAAAGTTTGGTATGGAAACTAGCTCTACTGCTACTATTCCTATGTCTACAAGTCTTCGTTTGGATAAAGATGAAGATGGCAAATCAGTAGACATAACCAAATACAGAGGCATTATAGGGTCACTGTTATATCTAACAGCAAGTAGACCTGACATAATGTACTCAGTAGGGGTTTGTGCAAGATTTCAATCAAATCCCAAGGAATCTCATCTCTTAGCTGCCAAGTGGATATTGAAATATGTTAAAGGCACTCAAGAATTGGGATTATGGTATCCTAGAGAATCTGGATTTGAGCTTATTGGTTATTCAGATTCAGACCTTGCTGGCTGCAAGATTGACAGAAAAAGCACAACAGGTGCCTGTCAGTTCTTAGGTAGTCGTCTGATCTCATGGATGAGTAAGAAACAGACTTCAGTGTCCATATCTACTGCTGAAGCTGAATATATAGCTGTTGGAGCTTGCTGTGCACAGATACTATGGTTGAAGCATCAACTAGAAGATTACAACATAAAAATCAGTGGAATTCCAATCTACTGTGACAATACAAGTGCAATCTCTCTTACTCAGAACACTACAAGTCATTCAAGGACTAAACATATAGAGATCAAGCATCACTTCATTAGAGATCATGTGGAAAAAGGGAATGTTATGATTGAGTATGTTCATACTGACAATCAGATTGCTGATATTTTCACTAAACCTTTAAGTGAAGTAAGGTTTTCAACTCTAAGCTGAGCTAGGACTACTTAATTTGGATGCATAAGCTGAGGCGGAACTCATCAGAAGACTGAAGTTCAACAGCTTAGTTATCCGTTATTATTCTATTCAAGGATTAACTTTCAACAGACTAGTTAACTTATGAAGTCTTAAAGACAGGGGGAACGTGTAAGACTAGCGGTACTTCTGCTCTAAAGATGAAATTGGTTAATGACAGTTAGTTGAAATTATGTTATCAGAAGATTTGTTCTTAATTCTTGAAGACTGAAGATTATTTTATCTTGCTGGATTGACAAACAGAAGAGGAAGATTACTAGTTATTGGCTTTCTCTAGTAATATCAGATAACAGATCACTCGTCTGTCAGATAAGTTAAAATCTACTCATCTGATATCTTATATAAGCATGGTTATAAATCGTATCTCTAGAAACGCGCTTTTATAAGTAATAGATAGGTAACGTTTGAGCTTCCCGCCAGTCTGACATTAAAATAATAAAATTGAAATCCGCAGCTCCCAACCACACGATTAGGAAACTGTCAGATTGATCCAACGTCTCAAATTAATCATGATAACCTAAACTATAGGAAACGTATAAAATCTGATCTGAACAGATCAGTCGTCTTACGCACTCATAAACTCTCAAACTCTCTAACTCTCAAACTCTCTTGCTTTCAAAAGTTTATTGCTTTCACAGATTTACACCTAGTAATCTCAGAAATGGAGAAAATTATCGATGTAAGGTACTTGAACTACAGCAAATTTCACTTCTCTGGTACTGATCTGATGCGCTCCATCATGGAAAAGATCAAAGAGGCATCTTTAGTTCCAGTTCTGGAAGCACACGAAGACAGGGTCTACTTAGAAGACGTAGATCACTTCTACAAGACCAGGAAATTCACCAATGACGACACTGTTATGACTGCTGTTATTGGGGGTAAGAAAATTGCTGTCTCTGCTGCTGTTTTAAGTGAAATTTACAAATTGAAAAATGAGGGAGGAAACGTAACAGACCTAGGGTCTGAAAAAGAGGAAGAATTTTGGGAAATTTGTGCGAAAGAGGGAGAAGAGATGACTGGGACTCTGATGAAGACTCAGTTAAAAGATGAGTATCAGAGGTTCGCAGACATCATTGCGAAAGTACTGGAATGCTACACAAGCTCTTTAGATGGGTTACCAAGGAAGAGGTACTACATCATGATCTGCATCTACTATGGACTGAAGGTGAACTGGGCAGTTCATGTCTATGATCTGCTGAGTGACAAGAGGACTTCGCATGCCATCTTGCTTAGTCATCTGTTCATGTCACTAAGATGTCCTATGGATGGTGGAAAGACCACTCACAGTAGTAAAGAGTTCAAGTTGTATGAACCAGTAAGGAAAGTAGTGGCTGCACCCAAAAGAAAAGCTTCTACTAAGTCTAAGAAGACCCCTTCTAAGAAGAGCAAGAAGGAGGGTCAGACAAGCAAGTCTGCTGATCAAGCAGCAAGCTCTGCTGTTGAAGCTGGATCAACAGAAGCTGAGATTGAAGTCCCTGAGAAGGTAATAGATGACTTCACTGCTGAGCTTGAGAAGATGGATACAGGTTCCTCACCTGAAAGAACAGAGTCTGAAGAAGAAATCCCACTTCAAAGACTGAAAAGATTAAGGACCAGGAGTGAAGCAAGGGGACCTCCCCAAGCTAAGAAGCCTACTTAAAAAATTCCTAAATCAAAAGCAAAGAGAAAGGTCACTTTCTCTGAAGAACAAACCATCACAATCAGAGAATCACCATTAGCAGAGAGGCCAGTTATCAATAAAGAACCTTTGGTTAAGGCTGCTGTTGAACAAGTTGAAGAGCCTGTTCAAAAGGCCGCTGCTGACATGTTTGAAGAGCCTGCTGGAGAGGCTGCTACTGAAAAGAATGGAGAGTCTGCTGTAGAAGTTGTTGAACAGCAGACTGGCACGGCAAGTGAAGGGACTATACCTCTTATACACCCTACTCCTGTTGCTGCCATTCCCATTAAAGTGATTGAGAGTCCTGAAGCTAGGAAGCTAATGACTGGAAAGATTGTGCTTCCTTACATTTCTGCTGCTGAGGAAAAGAAGATTGATGATGCTGAGAAGCAGAGAAAAGCTGCTGAGAAGGCAAAGGAAGATAGGTTGAAAAACCTTGAGCTTAAGAGGCTGGAAGAAGAAGCCAGCAAACTAACTCAAGCTGAAAGGGATACTATTGAAGCAGCTGAGTTAGCTGCTGCAATAGAGGCCAGCACCAAGGACGCTCATGGTCCTAGGCAGACTGCTGGAATACAAATTGGGGAATCAAGAGACCCCAACAAGCCCAAACCATTGATGCCTGCTCCCAAGGTCCAATCCAAGAAAAGATCAGAAGTGAAACTGGCTCTGGAGATTGTAAGAGACAATCCAGAAGCCTTTGATGAGTTCATAGAAAGGTTGGATATTGAAAATGACAATATCACTCGTCTAATGATGTTTAACAAAGAAAAAGTCCGCTACAACAGATGGAGGGACTATCGTCTGACAAAGAGCAAGGCACAAATAAATAGCTGGAAAGCCTTCAATGATGAAGAGGCCTGGGTTCTTAAGTGGCTTGAAACAGGATCAATAACACAAGCACTTGACTCAGAATTTTTCTTAGACAAACTTAGACTGATGATCAGCAAAGTTGTCAAGGCTGAAGCCAAAAAGATCTATGACTCAGTTCCAGAAGATTATGCAGAAAATGAAGACTTGAAGGAACGGTCTATCAGATTGGCTGTCTCCCAGACTATGAAGTCATGGGCAAAGAAGACTAGAAAGATGGAGGGTCAACCAAGCTCACTAATTCCCCTCCCTAGTCTAAAGCAGATAGTATATGGTCCAGCAATCAGACCATATGAAGATCTTCCTGAGAATCCAGTGTCACCATTTATTGCCATTGATGACCTGACATGGATCACTCACATAACTGCCTTAGATGAGGCTGGTAAAATCCACACCATCACAGAGGTGAAGAAGATCAAAGCCCCTACTGGTGATCAAGGGAAAGAGCAAGATAAGTCTACTGAGCAAGAAAAGAAAGACAAAGAAACTGAAGACTTATTTGACCCTGCTGATCAAATTAAGGATTTAGAGGAGAAAAACGAAGAAGAGACTGCTGATCAAACTGAGGAGAAGGAAAGCACTCCCAGTCATGCTGATGAAGCCAAAGTGCAGGAGATTGCCTCTGGTTCAGCTGATCAGACCACATAAAATGAAGTTCTTAGCTTACCTTCTATTCCTACTGATGTTGCTTCTACTTCTAAAGTTTTGCATGATTCCCTATCTGACATATTCCAACAGATGATTGCCAAATCCCTGAAGGAAATGGAAGAAAGAATAACTGCAAACTTTTTGGCTGCATTGAAACCATCAATCCAGAAAGCTGCTTCTATCCCTGCTGATGCCATTGAAGATACTGCTCACAATGTAAAATCCATCAGACAGGATATGGATATTATTCAAGCTAGAACAAAGAGCACAACTGCTGGTTGGAGGGATATTACTGAAACTGTTGAGATGGCCATCGAAGCTGAAGATGAAGGTGAAGCAGTTCTCAACATAATGCATGCTATGGAAGCAAACCAGATAACTCATGCTGCTCAAGTGGATGTCATTCAAGCTAATCAGCTAAGGCAAGGAGCTCAAATGGATGCCATGAATGAGAACATTAGGCTTCTCTGTGATTCTCTCCAAATCCCACCTCTCTCTCCAAAATACCAAGTCAACCCTGCTGATGATGACAAAAAGGGGGAAGATAAGGTAGAAGAAGAGAAGACTGCTGAATTGGAAGAAACTGAGATGCTGGAAGAGTCTGCAAGTGAGAATGAAAACGAAGAAACCAGCATACCAGCAAATCAATCAGACACAGAAGAAGACAGTAAAGCTGAATAAACTGAAGCTTAAGCAAAGGCCAAATCTGACAAAGAGATAGCTGCTGCTAAGGATTCAGCTGAAGAACAGCTTGACCCTGATGCTAAACAGAAGAAATTGGAGCTTCTGAGAAAAAGGTTCAATGAACCAATAGCTGAGACATCTGAGCCAGCTGAAGAAAAAGGAGAAGAAGACAAGGAAAAAGAAGAAGACAAATGATAGTTGATTTTACTTGTAATTTTCCTTGTAATTCTCTTTCATTTTGCACATCTCATCTGTTAAGACTTGTAATCTGTAATCTCTTCATATATCTATAAAATTGCAAGTTTTGAATCCAACAGATCATTTCTAACTCAGAAATTTTTTAGGATAAAAACTTTAGTTTAGGTACAGGTACTTAGCTGAAGTTTTGTCATCATCAAAAAGGGGGAAATTGTTGGATGAAGATGAAGATGAAGTGCAAAGAAGACAAATAATTAAGGGAAGGTTTTGATGATTTCCAAAACATCATAATCAGCTAAGTATGGAAGCTTAGTTCCCTTAGAAGAATTTTGAACAAGTAAAAGAAGACATCAGAAGAGTTCAAAGTTCAAAGCCCAGAAGACTAGTGATCTCATGCTGAAACAGCGAACAGAAGGGTAGGTCATCAGCCGAGTCAAATCAGATTAGTTCAGTATTTGATCAGCAGAGTATCTATCAGAAGAGTCGTCTTGATCAGCAGAGTATAAGAGATCAAGAGATTAGTCCAACGGTAATAAATGCACCAAGTGTAATAAATGCTGGAAGAGAAGGGTAGTAATGGCAAATGATTGGAATTAACTTTCGGATCAGCAGAGTGCATTTAATGTAGCTACAGGAAAGTACAGCAGAAAAAGGACTGTAGCAGGTTACCGTTCTGATTTCGGGCTAAGGCTATGGATTTGAAGATTTGATTTCCTTCAACGGTCTTATTTTCAAATTCAAGTATAAAAGGAGCTGATTTCAACGAGTGAGACACACAACAACATCTGAGATTTCGCATTCGAAGCAGAAATTTATCTAAGTCTCAAGAAGCTCGAACAGCTCACTCGTCTGGTGGAAGTCATCTGTTGACAAAAACCCAGTTGAAGAAAACAGAAAATTATCATCTGAGTGATCTTGTAATAGCTGAGTGTTGTGCGAAGTTGTGATCCATCTTTGTGAGTGATCAAACATCAGAGAGTAGAATTTCTTAGTGATTTTCTATTGCGAGCTTATAGCCTTTTCATTAGTTGTCTAGGTATAAGTGGAGAAATATTGTAATCTGTGTGATTATAGTATAACCCAGAATTTAAGTGATCTGGAAGAGTGGACTAAAGGATTTTTATCCATATAACCACTATAAAAATTCTTTGTGTTGATTTGCATTTAAGTTTTTCTTGCATATTTCAAACTGCATAAGCAAACACTTTGAATTGATTAAGAGATTTTAAAAGGAGTTTTAAAACTGGGGATAAAATCTTTTTGAGGACTTAGTCTACTTGTGAAAAACACTTTCAAACATCCGCTGCAAGTAAACTCTTGAGAAAACTACTCTGTTGAAAAACAGCTAAGTATTTATAAGAAGAGTGGTCACTCTGCTGTTCTAGACTTGTTCTTGATCAGCGTAGTCATCTTACTGTTCTTCATCAGCTTAGTCTGCTGACAGAAGACTGAAAAGTTTTTAAGTCTAAAAATTTTCAGAGGTCTATTCACCCCCCCCCCTATAGACCTTATCTGACCACTTGGGACCAACAAGTAGTGGGGAGGACGTCAGGTATTCCTTTAACCGGTCGTAGGCCTGGTCGCATTCTTTGGTCCAGATAACGTTTTTCGCTTTTCGTAGAGTTTGAAAGAAGGGCAAACTTCTGTCGGGACGACTTGGAGATGAATCTGTTTAATGCTACGATCTTTCCTACCAAGCTTTGTACTTGGGAGATCGTTTTGGGAGGTTTCATTTCGGTTATAGCTCGAATTTTCTCTGGATTGGCCTCAATTCCTCGTTGATGTATCAAATAGCCAAAAAACTTTCCCGACTTAACTCCGAAAGTGCATTTTGCAGGATTCAGCTTCATTCGATATTTTCTCAATATTCGGAAGCATCGATCGAGATGTTTTACATGGTCAGCTTCATTCATGCTTTTGACCAACATATCATCTACGTAGACTTCCATTATTTCTCCGATCAGCTCCTTGAACATCAGGTTTACCAACCTCTGGTAAGTGGCCCCGGCGTTCCTCAGGCCGAATGGCATGACCATGAAGCAGTAAACACCCTGCTCCGTAACGAAGGAAGTTTTCTCTTGGTCTCGCTCATCAGTCGAAAATTTTATCTTCTGATGGTAAGTTGAGACAACCACTCGGAATAGGTTGAGGGCGGGTCGCCCTAGGATCGCGTTGTAGGCAAAGGGAGTTTCTACTACCAAGAATTTGATTAACTTCACCGTACGACGTGGTTTCTTTTCGAGTGAGACACTTAAAGTTATTGTGCCACAGTGGACAATTTCGGAACCTCCAACCCCTACTAAAGGCGTAGCTACCTTTTGGAATGTTATTTCTCCCAAGCTCATATGAGATAGGACCTCTTTAGAGATGATGTTCGCTGAGCTTCCGTTGTCGATCAAGATTCTTTTGACGTTGTAGTTCGCTATTTCCAGCGATACCACCATCGGGAAATCAGGGTTGTCCTCTTTCATGTCCCAAACAAAGTTCTTTGGTACCTCGTTTTCATTAAAACTGATCAGTTGATCCTTTGGTGGCTTGCTTTCTAGCGTCCAAACTTCTTTTGGGTACCTGACGTTTCCAAGTATGGACCTAGTGGTACCGCGGCGAGCATTGCGACTGTCCCCGCCGGTTGGTCCTCCTGATATCGTATGAATGGTGCCGTTAATCTGACCATCGTTCAACTCTTGTGGGGGACCATTGTTGGGGGACCTTCTTCGGGAGCTCCCTCTTTGATTATTATTCCGAGGACTCCGACTTCTACCCTTCTTGCGGTTGTTCCGTTCTAAATAGTCATCTAATTTTCCTTGTTCGATCAGTTTTTAAATTTCTCTTTTAAGGTGAAAACAATCTTCGGTGCGATGTCCATGTGCCCGGTGATATCTACAGTATAAATCATAGTTTCGTGCACATGGCCTTCGCTGAGCGATTCTCTTCGCTGCCGGGATCCAGTTGTTCCTCTCTAATACAACCAAGATTTCTTCTATTGGAATGGTTAGCCTGGGGTATTCTACTTGGTTAATTCTGCTCCTGTTCGCCGGCTCGGCTGATCTAGGTCTTTGATAGACATTAGGTCGTCTGTCTTGATCGTTCCGATTATATTCTAATCGCTGGAAAACGTTGCCTCTTCTGAAGGATCGATCATAATCCATGGATTTTTTAGCAGGAACTTTATCTTGCCGTTTGAAGCCAAGGGCATGAGATTTATTTTTATTCTTATCTTTAAAAGAGTTCATCTCTTCTTGGGTCATGTATTTCGATGCCAAGGTCATAATATCAGCAAACGTTCTTGGTTGCTTTCTACTGAGGGCATTCCCGAATTGCCTGTTTTTGGTGAGATCGAAGAGAATGGAGATTATATAATCAATATTTGGGTAATCGATTTTCAGCAATTCCACGTTAAACCTTGCCAGCCAGTTTCGTAGGGATTCACCCTCTTGTTGATGAATGGTTCCTAGATAGCTCATTGGTAGTTTCTGTCTCTTCTGGCTGGCGAACTGCTGTGTCAGCTTGTTGCATAATTCCCCGAAAGCTGAATATGGAATTAGTGGGTTGTTTGGCGATCCAATTCAAAGTGAGTCCCTCGAAGGTGTTGACCATTAACTTAGCAGTGAATTATGTCGAGTGAGCATATAAGTTCATTATGTTTGTAAAGCTGAATATATAGTCATCTGGGTCGGAGGTTCCGTCGTATCTGGGTAGTCGTCCCGGAACCTATCCCGACGATTGTGCTTCTTTTATCTCCTTGCAGAAGGGGTAGCACGCTGCTAGACTCTCTTGGAGCTCCGTGCTTCTGGCCCGTGGATTTTGAACAGTTCGTTGACGTTGTTCTAGACGTTCCTGTACCATCTTTTCGATTTTTCTTTCCGAGAATCGCATAGTTCGTGGTCGATTAGGAACTATGTCGGCTACGTCATCCTCGATGGGGATTATGGTATGTTCCTTTGATCCAGGGCGGACAGGTTGTGGCCTCGTCTGATCCGTTTTTCTTCGGATATGTTCATCGGAGGGTTTTGAGTGGCTCTTTTGCGGACTGTGCAACGATCGTTGCTCGCTTGCTGGGTTGTCCGCTTGTTGCGAGATCTGATCGACCTACCTCGGTGTCCTTTGAACAGGATTTGCCCTAGTGGTTCTAGGGTTTCTAAGAACCTGCTCGGGTATTAGTAATTCCCCTGGGCAGAGTGAATTGAATAACATAGCGATTTGTCGGAGCTTCTCCCGAGTATCCGGGGGAGGAATCGGGATCGTTGGATGCATGTGCGCTTCTGGGTTCATATTAGTGGGAATCCCTTGTTGTCCCAGAGGGTTTTAGGTATTCATCCCTTGTGGTTCCTCCTGATTCGGTAGCTGCTTGTTCTCTTGCTGATTGTTATTTGTTATAGGGACGTTATTGTTAGTATCGTCCGGTTGATCCTCGGATGTGTTACGAGGGTTCGTCGTGTTACTCCTTGCTTCGTTACGGGGAGCCATATGTCAATCGAATAATTAACCTAGCCCCACGGTGGGCGCCAACTGATTTAACTGTTTTTCGTATGGTTAGATTAAATCAATGAAGTAAGCTTTGGAGGTCAAATTAAGTATAGATTATAGGGCTTTGTTACTTTATTCCTGATGGATCAATCACAAGGAAGAACAATTACGTAAAGAACAATAAGTAAGTAAGACGATGAATATGTAAATAGTATAGCAATGGCTTTTCTATTAAATCAGATTGCCAATGTATGTAGGCGTAAGCTCTGATTGTATATCTCTCTAATACAATGTTTAACTAGGTATTTATATGATATTAACCCTAGCTTTACAAGGAAACATAATCCTAATAGGACTTGGTATTGCAATCCTTATGGAACTCGGACACTGCTCTTGGTCGCCGAGGATTGTAAACGCAGATCGGACCGGGCAGTTCTTTGGTGAATTAGACTCCTGGTCGATCCGAACGTATATGGACCAGTCATCCCGAACATTATAAAGGGTACGAAATAGCCCCCATCAAATTGGTAAACACTGGTGAAGTTGGTGAAAAAAGTGGTGACACCAATAAGAAAAAACACTCGTGAAATCGATAAAATTTATGAAGAAACGGATGAAACATGTGTCATTGATGAAAAACGGATAAACATAACATGAAAACCTATTATGGAATGCACTAAATAATGTTTTTATGATCTTATTTTAGAACCAATTTTATTAAAATTAATGACTAAATCAGTCGTCATTATATATTTTATTACAACTATTCAAAGCCATCATTTTTTTATATATCAATAATAATTAATAAAAATAAATCTCATTAAAATAAAATAATCAGTCATAAATATATGATATTCTATGACATAATAATGACAAATTTTACACTAATTTATGAAAAAAACATATGAAATTAAAACTAGACACATACAATATACGTGCATTTTTCTAGTTCAATAAATAATTACCAATTTAAATAATAAGGATTAAAAATGGGTTGAATTACACATCATAGAATAAATATTGAATACCCAAACTTTAACCCCTTAAATAATAGCACTCGTCTTCTTATTATGTTCAAAGGTACTTTAAGTCAATTAACAACAACCCCGAACCCAAAGCATAGAGAAGAAGCAAACACGCACAATCTTTTTATTTGAAACACAGACTAAAAAATATAAAAAAATAGTCACATTTTTACAGAAAAAATCCCAAAACAATTTTTTAATCAAATAATAACAATCATTAACATGAAGTGTAAAATTGATAGAAAAATAAATTAATTTTGCATTGAACTCCTAAAATGACAAATAAAAATAAACACATTTTTTTCTTGTTTGGTTTAAAGGGACAAATAAAAGTATTGATTGATAAATCTTTCATATTTTATTGATTCAGTTTCCCTTGTATTATATACTTATTATTATCAAAATATTTTATTGATTCTCCGCTTGAATAAATACCCAATTCTAATATAACATTTGAACTTTTACAATACTCCACACTATTATAACAATAACACTATTTACAAAGACATATTCAAATTTTAAAACTGCATTTATTTAGACGAAGAAAATACAAACAAAAGACAGGATCAAAGTTGACATTGCATGCACTTATTCAGACTAACAAAATACAAAAGACAGTCTCAAAGTTGACATTGAACTTATTTAGACAAACTATTATTATTAATTGGCATATTTTCTTTAGTTGTACGAAGCATGATTGGCATGAAGATAAGCCTCAATGGCCTTGAACATCGCATTTGTTATTTCATTTCCTTCCTTGACTTTGTCTTCTAAAATGCGTTGGTCATTTCCTTTGGTATGGTATGTACTGGTTTTGCACATGGATCCTCCGTTCGGGGCAGCTTCAATTTTCATAACGTAAGAGATGGAATCAAGAACATCACCCAAACCATCGCCTTTGACCAAACTGAATTTGTAAGTGCAATTGGCCTCGTCTATTTCGTCAACACGATATGTTGCACTCTTGTATGGGCTCGCTGCATTACAAGTTCAACATTTAATTTTGAAACTTTCCATGTTCAATAAGTGACACAACTTATAAAATTGCTCTATTTGCAATAAAAATTAATTTCATAAAAATTAATTTGAAAATTAGTTATAAATATATGATATTTTATGTCATAAAAAAGAGCTAATTTTACTAATTTACGAAAATATCCATGAAATCAAAACTAGAAACCAGAGACGTAAAACATACATGCACTTTTAAATATTCCTGATAAATTATATTACTAAGGGTTCAAATAATTTAAGTTTGTATATATTACAAATTTTAAAATTTTTATATATAGTATCAACTCACATATGAATACCAAAATTTGAATATGAAATGTATTAAAAAAAATGAATAATCGTCTTAATATCCTTAAGGTTATGTAGAACAATAGATTTATCACTCAAAATTATAAAATTATAAAATTACAACTGCTTTAGTTTGACATTATAGAAGTCTCCACGACCCAATCCAAAATAAATAACCTTAAGAACTCTACTTTACTAATAATAATATTGAAATTGACTACTTTTCACAAGAAAAAAAATACGATTTTACTTCCATGTTTCGAACGATTGTTTATATAATAATTATAGAGTTGATAAGAATATATATATATATATATATATATATATATATATATATATATATATACACATTAATTAATGTTTACCTTCTCCAAAAGTAACTAGTTTAAGAGTTCCAACTCCACCATCTCCCTTAAGAATTTGGACACTCTTTATAGCTTGAGGCAATATCTTAGGGAGGAGGTTGTCTGCCTCAAGGACATATGCTTTGAACACTTCCTTTGGTGGGATTGATATGGTAATATCGTGCTCATAAGTTACCACACCCATGATAAATTTCTTAGCTAAATATGGAAAGTTGCTAAGAGCAAATATATCACTATTTATAGGTGAAGCCAACAAACTTTATATTGTAGAAATTTATAGGTGAAGCCAACACACTTCACAAATTAAATATTCTATAGTTGGCAAATTGGAATAAATAAAGTAGCTTACCAAAACAGTATTTCAGATGTGGATGCTTGGATGTTGGAAATTGATTTTCGTGCATTTAATTTAATGTATAATAATAGCAAATTTTTCAATTGAAGTTTTAATTTAGCCAAAATGGCAAAAATATTTAAGACTATCTAATTAATATGAAAAATGATCATTTAAATTATTGTGTAGGATATCGTATTTTAATGATTATTATATGATTAATTACACAAATGAGTTGATTTTATATCTTGTTGTCTTGTAACTTATTTTAATGACTGCTTAGTTGAATTTCAAAAAATTACAATAGAGCACTTTATAAATTAGGTATCATTGGATATGTAAATGCATATTTAGCCATAATTTAATTATTAGCTGCAAACTTTATACCGTTGTCAAATAATTTGATGAGAATGGACGAAATTGACCATGTATGGTTGCACGTTGGCTTCATCTCATCTTTAAATTGGAGGAATTATTACATTTTCCTCAATTTTCGAGAGAAAATTATCACATTATCTAGAGGATTGGGGAATAATGGTGGAGAATATTAAGAAAGGTTGGAATATTTAAAATTTAGTGAATTGTGGGACATGCCGAGAATCTCACTTTTTCATCTTTTATATACGTCGTTTCTAAGAAAATTAAACTAAATTGTCAAATCTTCGTATTTTTTTTAGAGGATCTTATATAGCTATCTTGTTTTAGGGTCAGTCGTCATTGCTTGAGTTTTATTCTAGCTTGTAGTGATTTTTTTTTTAATAGTTAGTCTAGTTTGTAGTATTGATTAATTAAGTTTAATTAATATTTCTAATATTGATAAAATAAAGCAAAATTCATGTTCATGACTTTAAAAATCAATTTGAGTTCAATTATAATCTCAAATTCTGTGAAAAAACTTACATTAATTCAAACTATAGTCAAATATTCATTTACAGCCTTTTTGTATCAATTAAAGATAATTCTTTGATTATGTTTTTCAAATTAGTTTTGAATCGTTGATCGAACCTATGAGTGATTTAAATCTTATAAAAAGTTCAAATAAGTTAGAATAATTTATTCAGCTTAGCTCAACCCATTTCCAACTGGTGAATTTGTGAATGAGTGTAGGAGTTTGGGAGGTAGGAGTGAATATTTTGCCCAAATCTTGTCTTGTCAGATCTATTCAATCAAAAACAAATGTATCGTATTTGTTTCGTAATTGTCAATATCCTATATGTTATATGCGATCTCAAAATAAGTACTTCTGTTAAATATTTATTAAATAATATACAACTTTTTTATATAATTAAATATTAAATATATTAATACTATTATATCAATTTTGTTTTTTATAAATGCTTTTGTTACTTTTTGTCAGTGTTAAATTAAAGTATTATATGATCTATTAATATTATTTATAAACAAAATTAGTTAAATAGACATTTAAATATAATAAGTAAAATTTCCAAACTTGGTCTACGTGTGTTTTATTCGAGCCAATTTTGAAATAGGGCAACAATGTGGATTAAAAAATCGTCAGCACATTTAAAGATGGTGGGCTTATTTTGCCAACCTGAGTTTTATGGGGTAGAATTATCAATTAACATAATTAATGATATCAATTTTGTAATCATGTCAATCAACTGTGATTTTTAAAGACGGTACCAAAAAAATAATTCAATTTTTTAAATTGTGATACCACAAGTCCGGTATTCACTGGCGATCTCTAATTAAGAAGTTTAAAAGGAAAAGACAAGTAAATATAAATTTATCTAATTGAATTTCAAATATCTATGTTAGGCCTTTCAACTCTTAAATATAAATTGCTATAAAAAATTTAACTTGGATTGGTGGGGTGCGGCAAGCCCGTGCAATAATGCAATGGACGGGTGATACGTAAAAATTCAGGTAGCAAATCATCTTGATGGACCTTTTCCCTTAAAAAATTAATTTAATATGGTGTGGTTCAATGGACCACATATCAAATATTAAACTGATAAGAACATATATTTCACTTTATTCTAGCCAAAAGGCCGAGAATCTAGTGAATGAAAGGTGCAATTTCTATCAATTACTCTTTTTCATATTTACTGTGCACCCCATGTTGGATGTTAATTCCCCCTCAAAAAAAAATGTTGGATGTTAATTCACAAATAAAGCTTATTTATGCTCATCTA
This sequence comes from Penstemon barbatus, assembly GCA_003313485.2. Lineage (NCBI taxonomy): Eukaryota > Viridiplantae > Streptophyta > Magnoliopsida > Lamiales > Plantaginaceae > Penstemon > Penstemon barbatus. Next base: position 38,052,845 of record CM064884.1, on the reverse strand, counting down.
AATGTTGGTCAGCAAACAACATACACACTACATATTAGAGCATCTAAATCAATAATTCAGTTTTACTCCAAAAAAAAAAATCAATAATTCAGTTCTCTATAGATGATAAGAATTCAAGAATCAACTTTCAATTTAATGAACAAATATAAAAGTGGGTTGAACTAACATCATAGAATAGGTAAAGGCCAGGTATAATATTACCTAATCATAAATAGCAGCACTTCAATAACCCCAAAAATAATAGCACTCATCTAATTATTATATATAGAAGGAAAAGGAAAATTTACATAGACACCACCAACCTTGTTAAATTTCATCGAGTAATTTGGGAAAAATGACGACCAAGTTTGGAAGTTTAGATGCAGAGTTCTTCGCGAACCAAATTTTGAACTACAATTTCTCTCAAATTACTTGAGGAATTTTGATAAGGTTGGTGTCGTTCTTTTCCACTCATCAAGACGAGTTCACAGACACCCACTTTGTCAAATTTGATATTTAAGAACCCTGTATCCAAAATTTCAAATTCGGTCACCATTTTTTGGCTAATATTTATCAAAATTAAGTTGGGGCTTTTTTGGCCTTTTTACGTGTCATCAAGACGAGTTCATAGACGCCAACCTTATAAAATTTCATCAACTAATTTGAGACAAATAATTGTTCAAAGTTTGGTTCGCGAAGAACCCTAGATCAAGAAATTACAAACTAGCCCGCATGGGCAGCTCAACTTGTCTTAGAGGTGGAATTTGGAACAAGAGACCAAGGATCGAACCACATCAGCGGCAATGTGGGAGTAACCTCTCAAAAAATGAGGGGGCTCCTTGTGCGCAGTGAGCACTGGTCCCAGCCTCTGTTGCCAGTTGATGGGGGCTATTTTACACCCTTATTGACAGTCGGAACGACTAGACGATACTCGATCGACTCGATCAGGAAAACAGTTTCGCTAGCGAGCCGCGATATCCGACAAGAGATATGAATCCGCTGCGGTCAAGCCTAAAGTACGAATCCCTGAAGGACTATTATACCGAGTTCTAATAGGACTATGTTTCCTTGTAGGGCTAGGGTTTGTAATATAGAAATACCTAGATTCATCATTTGTATTCACATACACAATTGAGAACTTAGGCCTATATACTTGGGCAATCTGATAATAAATGGATAGAAAAGCTTTTGCTATACTATATTAAATATTCATCGTCTTGTGTTCTTATTTGCCCTTTATTTATTATTCTTTCTTGAGATTGATCCATCCTGAATAATGTAACTAGGCCCCCTAATACATATAATCTAACATCGTGATCCTCTAACATTGATTTAATCAAACCCTACGAAAAACGGTTAAATCAGTTGGCGCCCACCGTGGGGCTGAGTTAATTATTCGATAGACATATGGCTCGCCCAAGGAAGAACGTTCGTAACGAGGCAAGAAGTAACACGACGCATCCACATATCACATCTGATGACTTTCAGGACGATACGAATAATAACGTTCCAACCGCTAACGATGAGAATAATCAAAGAGCTAGTGATTGCCCACCAAATCAGCAGGAACAGCAACGGATCCATGCTCAAAACTCCCAAGGGCAATAAGAGACCGCCGCTAATCTAATACCGGAAAACCCTGTGGCTCCAACGATCCCTCTTCCTCTATCGGATACAAAGGAAAAACTAAGACAGATCGCTATGCTATTCAAATCACTGTACCCAGGCGAAATACTTGTCCCCAGTTGCACGTAGACCCTAGAACCACTAGGGTAATCCCATTCGGAGAACTCCAAGGCATGTCAATCAAATATCCGAGCAAGCGAATAGCCCTGTGAGCGAACATCGATCCTTGCACAGTCCACAAAGGAGTGATACGAAACCAACCAATGAGCCGATCCAAAGAAAAACAGATCGGACAAAGCCACTACCGACCCACCGAGGATTGAAGGAACATACCATAATTCCCATTGAGGATGACATTGTTGATGGAATACCTAGTCGACAAAGAGCGGACCGCATCTCGGAACGAGAAATTGAGAGGATGGTACATGAGCGCCTAGAGCAACGTCTTCGGACCATCCAAAATCGGTGGGCCAGAAACACGGAGCTCCAAGAAAGCCTAGTGGCATGCTACCCCTTTTGTAGGGAGATAAAAGAAGCTCAATCATCCGGCCAGGTCCCCGGACGACTACCAAGATACGATGGAACCACCGATCCCGATGATTATATTTTCAGCTTCACGAATATTATGAATTTATATGCTCACTCGGCGGAATACACCGCCAAACTAATGGTTACCACATTTGAAGGACTAGCTTTGTATTGGTTTGCAAAATAACCAACCAATTCTATCTTCAGTTTTCGTGAATTATGCAATAAATTGACACAACAATTCGCCAGCCAGAAAAGACAGAAACTGCCGATGAGCTACATTGGAACCATCCATCAACAAGAGAGAGAGCCTTTGCGAAACTGGTTGACGAGATTTAATGTGGAATTATTAAAAATCGATTCCCCAAACATCGATTACATAATCTCCATCCTTTTCGATCTTACCAAAAACAGGCAATTCGAGAATGCTCTTAGCAGAAAGCAACCAAGAACTTTTGCAGATATTATGACCTTCGCGTCGAAATACATGACCCAGGAGGAAATGAACTCTTTCAAAGACAAGAATAGAAACAAAACTCCAGCCGCTGGATCAAGGCCGCAAGATAAAGCTCCTGCTTTAAGACCTACTGATTACGATCGATCCTTCAAAATGGAAATATCTTCCAACGACTAGAATACAATCGGAACGATCAAGATAGGAGACCTAATATCTATCCTGGATCAAGGTCGGCAGAACCGGCTAACAAGAATCGAATAAATCAGGTAGAATAACCACGACTGACTATTCCTATCGAAGAAATTCTTGTAGTATTAGAAAGGAAAAACTGAATTCCGCCGGTGAAAAGAATTGCATAACCTAGGCCCGGTACACGAAACAACAATCTATATTGCAGGTATCACCGCGCCCATGGGCACCGAACGGAAGACTGTTTTCACCTAAAACAGGAAATCGAAAGACTAATCGAACAAGGAAAATTAGATGTTTATTTAGAGCGAAACAATCGCAAGAGAAATAGAAGCAGGAGCCCTCGAGACAATAACCAAAGAAGTACCCCGACAAGAAGGTCCCCTAATAATAGTCCGCCACAAGAACTGAACGATGATCAAATTAATGGCACCATTCATACCATCTCAGGAGGGTCGGCCGGAGGAGACAGTCGTAATGCTCGCCGTAGAACCGTGAGGTCTTTATTAGGGAATGTTGGATATCCTAAAGAAATATGGACACTAGAAAACAAACCACCAATAGAACAACTCATTAGATTCAGTGAGAGTGAAGTACCAAGAAACTTCGTTTGGGATATGAATGAAGACAACCCTGACTTCCCGATGGTGGTATCACTCGAGATAGCAAACTACAACGTTAAGAGGATCCTAATCGACAGTGGAAGCTCAGCGAACATTATATCTAAGGAGGTCTTAACACAGATGAATTTGGGAAAAATAACATTCCAAAAAGTAGCCACTCCTTTAGTAGGATTTGGAGGCTCAGAAATAGTCCCCTATGGGACAATAAATCTAAGTGTATCGCTGGGAAGAAACCACTAATAAAATTCCTGGTCGTAGAGACTCCCTTTGCGTATAATGCGATATTAGGACGACCTGCACTCAACCAATTCGGAGCAGTTGTATCGACATACCATCAGAAGATGAAATTTTCGACAGACATTGGGATCGAAGAAATAGTGAACGATCATTGTATGGCTTGGGATTGTTACAGTACGTCTTTAACACTGGGGAACCGCTCCAAATCATTTACCCCTGCTAAAAGGAAGCTCGAGAATGACATCGAAAACGCTGAAGTCGAAATCCCCAGCACTGACAGGATAGATAAGAAAGGAAAGGAGCCGGTCGATTTAACCATAAAACCGCCAGAACATAAGGATATTATGCTGGTACAAGGAGACACTTAAAAAACGACCAGAATTGGAACCGAACTCAGTTCGGAAGGGGAAGTATTGCTAGTAAACTTTCTCAGGAAAAATGTCGACATTTTCGCTTGGAGTGCGAACAATATCGAGGGCATCGACCCGAGGGTAATTACTCATTCACCAAAAATCGATCCAATGGCGAAACCAGCATGACAAAAGAAGAGGAATCACGGGCCAATAAAAGACAAGATCATAAAAGCAGAAGTCGAAAGGCTGCTCAAAGCAAAACAAATTCGGGAAATACACTTCTCGGAATGGCTATTCAATGTTGTTTTAGTAGCTAAAGGGGATAAAAATGATAATAAATGGAGGATGTGCAATGATTTCACCGACCTTAATAAGCTATGTCCACGTGACCCATATCCACTCCCTAGAATTGACTTGTTGGTAGACTTAACTTCAGGTTTTGCTATCTTTAGCATGATGGACGCTTTCCAAGGTTTCTACCAAATCTACATGGATGAGCGAGACCAGGAGAAAACTGCTTTTATAACGGAGCAGGGTGTATATTGCTTTATCGTTATGCCGTTCGGCCTAAGGAATGCTGGTGCCACCTATCAGAGACTGGTTAACCTAATGTTCAGGGATCTAATCGGAGAAATAATGGAAGTCTACGTGGATGATATGCTGGTCAAAAGAATGAATGAAGCCGATCATGTAGAACATCTTGATCGACGTTTTCAGATATTGAGAAAATACCGAATGAAGCTAAACCCCACAAAATGTACCTTTGGGGTAAAATCTGGGAAATTCTTAGGGTACATGGTCCACCAAAGAGGAATTGAAGCAAATCCCGAAAAGATTCGAGCTATAACTGAAATGTGACCACCTAAAACAGTTTCTCAAGTACAAAGTTTAGTAGGAAAAATTGTGGCATTGAATGGGTTCATATCCAAGTCAGCGGATAGAAGTTTGCCCTTCTTTCAAACTTTACGAAAGGAAAAAAACTTTGTTTGGACCGAAGAGTGCGATCAAGCATTCAACAAATTAAAGGAGTACCTAACCTCCTCTCCATTACTAGCCAAACCAAATGAAGGTGAACCATTATACATTTACATATCTATCTCCACAGTAGCCATCAGTTCAGTTTTAGTAAAGATAGAAGGTACGGAACATAAGCCTGTTTACTATCTAAGCAAGATACTACAAGGCGCGGAGAAAAATTATTTGGAGATAGAGAAATTTGCCTTGGCTTTAGTGGTGGCAGCACGCAAACTTCGACCATACTTTTTGACTTATGAAATAGTAGTGCTTACGAATCAACCACTAAGACATGTCTTGGCGAAGGCAGAAGCCTCTGGTAGATTAATCAAATGGGCGATCGAACTAGGACAGTTTGAAATCGAATACAAACCGCACATCGCTATTAAGACCCAAGTTTTGGCTGACTTCCTATTAGAAACTCCAACCTCTCTTTAGAACGCATTGAATCGACCAGTCGAGATAATGATATCATGTTGGTAGAAAATCAAACCTGGTTAATGCACGTCGACGGTGCTTGGAGCCATGAGGGAGGCGGAGCTGGAATTAACTTTACCGGACCAAATAAGGAAGATATAAATTATGCGATAACGTTGGACTTCGTGGTAACGAACAATGAAGCCGAATACGAAGCGTTAATTGCAGGAATGGAAATGGCGATAAAAGCAAACATAAAATCTCTCAAAGTATTGACTGATTCGGAATTGGTACAAAGACAAATTGAAGGCCTATACGAGGCAAAGGAGTTCAACATGGTCAAGTACCTCGCTAAAGTAAAGGAGCTAACTGAGAAATTTGAAAATTTCGAAATACAGAATGTTCCTCGTTCAGAAAACAAATGGGCAGATCAACTTTCTAGATTTACAGGATCTCACGATGGCAAAATAGAATGAGTAATCAACTGGTTAATCTCCAATACACCAGCAATCGACATCGATGAGACTCCAGTCGCCGAAATGATGGAAATCGAAGAAGTTGAAAGGAGCTGGATGACTCTAATGATAGATTACCTCCGTGAAGAAAACATGCCCTTGGACCTAGATGAAGCTCGAAAAATAAAATATCAAGCTCCTAAATATACGATAATAGAAGAAAAACTATATCGAAGATCAGTACCCTGAGTTCTACAAAAGTGCATCTCCGAAACACAAACCAACGATATACCTCGAGAGATACACGAAGGAGAGGCAGGAAATCACAGTGGAGCCAGGGCGTTAGCTCTGAAATGCCTCCGAACGGGATACTACTGGCCTACCATAAACAAGGATGCCGTTCAATATGTGCAAAAATGTCATCATTGCCAAATTCATGCAAATATAAGCCATCAACCAGCCGAAAACATGCACCCGATACCTGTATGCTGGCCATTTGATCAATGAGGAATGGACATTGTGGGGCCTTTTCCAGTAGCCAGGTCTAAGAAAGCGTACGTTCTGGTCGCCGTCGAGTATTTTAGCAAATGGATAGAATGCATTGCTCTTGCCCGGATAACTCAGTACCAAGTAATTAATTTCCTATGGAAGTTCATAGTATGTCGATTTGGCATCCCACGAATCCTAATCTCTGATAATGGAACACAATTCATGGGAAAACAAGTATTGGAATGGTGTGCTAAACTAGGAATTCAACAGAACTTCACGTCCGTAGGACATCCAAGAGCAAACGGACAAATTGAAATAGCAAACCGTGAGATAATAAAATCTTCGGAGAAAAGATTAGGGGAAGCCAAAGGAAGATGGCTAGATGAACTCCCTGGAGTACTTTGGGTAAATCGGACAACAGTCAGAAGCTCGACCGGCGAGACCCGTTCAGTTTGGTATACGGCTTGGAGGCTGTAATTCCAGTTGAAACACTAGTCCCGACCCCAAGGATCGACATGTATGATAGCCAGGAAAATGAAAAAGCTAGAGAAGATGATCTCGACCTGACCGAGGCCTTGAGAGAAAAAGCAGCCATACGACTGCATGTCACTAAATCAAATATGGAGAAGGCTTACAGTCAAAAGGTGCGCGTTCGAACCTTCAAAGAAGGGGACTTAGTGTTGAAGAAAGTAGAGGTGTCCAAGCATGTAGGAAAATTGCAACAAAATTGGGATGGACCATACATCATCGTTGGTGTAGAAAAGAAAGGTTCATACAAAATTGCACACTTGGACGGAACACCCCTACAAAGGACTTGGAATGCGGTCAACCTGAGGAGATATTATGGAAAATAAATCCCAGCAGCTATCCTTATTATTCTTTTTAGATTTTGTTTATTTTAACTTTTTCATGCAATTTATTTGTAATTAAAGCTTCGACTTCTGATTTTCTTTCCGAAATATAATAATTACAAGTTCTCAGCCTAAGTCAGAGATTCAAAACAGGTTAAAACCAGCATTTGGTAAAAAGCCAAACCAAAAGAGTTGAGTAGAATCGATCCGCTCGATAAACACTCCTCGATCTCCATAACGACGATCAAAACAGGTTATTGCCAAAAAAATTGGTAGAAAACAAAGTCTTAAATAGTTGAGTAGAATCGATCCGCTCGATAAACACTCCTCGATCTCCATAACGACGATCAAAACAGGTTATTGCCAAAAAATTTGGTAAAAAACCTAAGTCTTAAAGAGTTGAGTAGAATCGATCCGCTCGAGAAACACTCCTCGATCTCCATAACGACGATCAAAACAGGTTAAAACCAAAAATATTGGTAAAAAACCTATGTCTTAAAGAGTAGAGTAGAATCGATCCGCTCGATAAACACTCCTCGATCTCCATAACGACGATCAAAACAGGTTAAAGCCAATAATTGGTAAAAAATCTAAGTCAAAGAGTTGAGTAAAATCGATCTGCCCGATAAACACTCCTCGATCTCAACAAGAACGATTAAATAGGTTAAGGCCAATAATTGGTAAAAAACCTAAGTCAAAGAGTTGAGTAAAATCGATCTGCTCGATAAACACTCCTCGATCTCCACAAGAATGATTAAATAGGTTAAAGCCAATAATTGGTAAAAAACCTAAGTCAAAGAGTTGAGTAAAATCGATCTGCTCGATAAACAATCCTTGATCTCCACAAGAACGATCAAAACAGGTTAAAGCTAAAAAAAATTTGGTAAAAAACCTAAATCTTAAAGAGTTGAGTAAAATCGATTCGCTCGATAAATGTTCCTCGAATCACCTTAGCGGCAATTAAATTAGGTTAAAACCAAACATTGGTAAACGACCTAAGTACAGATTGAGACAGATAAAAAAAACAAGAAGTTATGTAAATGAGAAATATTGAGAAAAATGAAGTTTTATTCATCTGAATACAAAGAATATCTCCTGATCTACATGAAGTTTATTTATCCGAATACAAGAGCATCCTTCGATTTGTATATCTTTACAAATACAAAAGTAGAAAATCATATCCAATAGATCGTAGTTTTTCATGACAATGTCCACGGAAACATCGATCTTCACCCAGCTACCTCCATGTTTTCCTCCAACCATCTGAGAAGCATGCTGCTCACGATGATCGACTTCTTTAGTTCGGTGGCCAGGCTCTGAAGATCAGTCCTCCCTTTTGTCTGAAACTACCATTACAAGTCAAAAACCTTGTAGCGGTCATTAGACCAAAAACGAGCTCCTGCTTGAAGGATGGGGTTGACTTTTACTCTAAAGCTGGATCTCTCGAGGACCGTCGCTAAAGTTAAAATTTACCAGCACACCCCGGCGGTCTATCACTCCGGAGGTAACATCCAAGTACAGGGATGCCTGGTAAATATGAAACCTCCATGTGCAAACAGAATATCATGGACCTCAACCCGGTGAAGACAAAGGCTGAGGCCACATGGGACCCGTCAGTACTAGGTAGGGCATTAATGGGACCTGTCAGTACAAGGCAAATGATGCTTGAATTTTTAAGACATAAGGGATCACAATAATGTGACTTTTTGAAAATTATGGGATCATTGGGCAAGATGAAGCCCAACAAAACTGATATCTCCATTTCGTACGGTATGAATAGATATGGGAACAATCCAGACGTCTATTTATAGGAAAATTCTATGCTAATCCTACGGATGGATAGAAGTCTGATCAACGGATGAGATTGCGACCTTTGACTTCCCGTATTTAATGCGAGTATTTTGGAACGGCGCTAGGTTGGTCGATAAAGCTGCTCGTTGAGATTAAAATATCAGTGTTGAAGCGACCAGAATGGAAAACCCATACACGATCGAAGGGAAAATGTTCGACCAACAAACTGAATTCTTAGAAAAGGAGATTTGCAACAAGGAATGGGTACTTTTACTAGATGATAACTGCTATAACAGATGCTCGAAATAGTTGATCGTTTTGAACAGTATGGAAGAAGCTCACATAACAAAAAACTAGATCTCCTCTGGAGTTCAAGAAATCTGACGAACTAGTCAGAAGAACAATTCTCCTAACTAAAGCAACAACCTCGCCACTGCCTAATTTTCAAGAGAATTGCTTAAGGAGGTCTTAACAAGTTGGATCTAACTGATAGTTCTACATTTTCTAATTCCTCCCATACCAAAGAATTGACATGTTGGTACACTGGTTGTTTTATTTGGGGATAATGAAGCTCGCAATTAGTAGACAAAAACATGGGAAGGCAACAAACAGGCTTTTCCAAGGGATTTAACTCTAAAAGAAATGCCTCAAAAAGAAGTTGCAAGGAAAACCTTATATAGAAATTCATAACAAACAAAAATTATATCTCACAATGATGATTGATCGATCATCGACAAGCGTGATAAGCTTACGGGGAGGAGGTCTAGAGAAATATTCCTTTTCAAAAAGCTCAACAATTTATGATGTACAAAGAATTAAAGGAATTGACTAAGGATTGCTCATAGTCAATCAATGAAATTATTTACTTGCTTATGTTCTGAAAATACTCGTGGCTGGTACACAGCCATAAACAACACTCTCAGACAAAGCTGATCGCCCTCAAGAAAATATCAGATAAGTCCCTATGGATTTCTAAATTCGAATCACCTGCTTGTTGAAGAGAAATATATTTGATTAAATATTACTGAGTTAAAGATATATTAAATCTAAACTCATCTACTTGCTACATTAATCAAAGCGGTTTACTGAACAAAAAGTGAACTTGGCACTAAAATTTTTACAAGAAAAATATATTGGCAAATAACCACATACTGGTTACTGTTGGGATAGTGGTTGGGTTGCCTCGATTGTAAATACAACGAAAGTGCGGAATTTAAAATTTTTCGAAGCACCCAAGGTCCCATATTAGATTCTCCATAGTATTTATACGCAAGCAAGAAACAAAAACACACAGAGTAATTAAACAAGGGGGTTTTTGCGATTTACCTCACCATAGGCAAGGTGGTGGCAACCTTCAGTTCTGATTCTGAATCTGGATCTGGATCTGGATCTGGTTCACAGAAGTGATCCAAGCGTCTCACCTCCAAAGTTAGTCCACACTAATTGGATTCTGGCAACATCTCCTAGTCTTAGGCTCAGAACTGGATCTAGGAGATTTGTTGAAGCAGGACTGTGCAGATCTACTTGCCAATGCAAGATCTAACACGGTGGAACAAGGGAGAGGCGGCGGCGGCGGCGCTAGGGCAGCTCACGGCAGCAGGTGGCGGTGGCTCTAGGTTGGCGGCACAAAGGAGAGGGGGCGTCGGCTAGGGTAGAGAGGAGAGGCTAGGGTTTTTCTAGGGTGTTAGCTTTTGAGCTCTAGTAGAACCCTATTTATAGACTCCCTCTTGACCTAGGTTTGCAAGACTCCTTATGGGCTTTTAATTAAAGGCCCATGTCTTGCAAGCCTTTCATTTAATTAATTACTTAATTAAATGCCCAATCCAATTAAATCAATATTTCTTTTATATAATTAATTATCAACTCAATTAAGTATTTAATTAATTAAGTCAGCCAATTAATTAATCTCCCACTTGAATTAAATACTTTTAATTCATTTAATTGATTTAATTACCTTTAAATCAATTAATTCCTTTAGTATCCTTTTCAACAGTCACCGTCCAATTGTATTGTGTGTGACCCTCTGGGTTCACCATCAATTGGCAGCAGGCCCACGAATTCTTCGTGATTTAATTTATGAACAATAAATTGCTCCGGTCAATTAAACAACCTTTAATTGACCACTCCTAGAATCAAATCCTCTATTAACTCAGGAGTACCTACACTTCATGGTCGATGTCTAGCCACAAGCCCATGAAGCCCAACTTCAGGTGAATTGATACTTGTGAACCTCGTCTCATATAATTACCATGTACATACGGTCCTTCTATCGACTAATATTCCCGATCAAGACTTAGGGTGTGTGAATTGATCGGCACCTCTAAATTTGTCTCGATAACTATACTTTCTAATTCAGTATAATATTCCAGTGTGACTCCTAAATTTGGAGACCCCTTTCCAAATCCGTCACCGACTACGGCCGTAGGTTCCTTGGATATATTATCTAAGAATCGTATAGGAAATTCTCTCACCCATTACAGTGAGTCAATAGATTCCATATCGGTACTAACCACTCGCGTACATGTCCATACGCACCCAACCTAGGCATGTTATGACCAAGCTACGTGGCCTATACCTAGATCTAAGTACGCACTTTCATGCACCGAATTCGCCCTTGTACCTCAAGTCAAAGGACTAAATCGTACACTATTATAATCCTTGAGAAACATCCCATCGCCGATATGCGACATGCGCTTCCACAATGGGTTTCTCTGTTCGGGTCGTTCGATTCGTTCAATCCTCCATTGAACCACCTACTCATATGCACTGGCCTCAAATGCCTTGCTCATGAAACGCTACAAATTCACTCCATGTGAATCATGCATACTTGTACAAGTCTTGACGATTCCTACGATACCCCGTCTTGTTCGGAATCTATGACTTGGAACAGTTTTAAGATTACGACCTTTGAGACTGTTTCATGATTGCACTCAGTACTGAAGTGAATCGTCCCATAGTCAAATGTAATCTAAGGGTTTCATCCAATCGCTTAAATGTATTCGCGAGAGATGAAGTTGGCCATTGTTTATCCTTATACACATATAAATAAACGTGCATATTATTACATTTATACTAAAGAAAGATAATGATAGTTCCAATGCAAGCTAAATATATTGGCTTGCAGGGCACTATTCCATCAATCTCCCACTTGCCCTAAAGCCAATCACAAACGTTTCTAGGACCCATCTTTTTAAAGATGTTCTTCGAACTCATTTCATGATATAGCCTCCTTTTAGTGGATCCGCTAAGTTGTCTTCTGAGTCGACGCGATCCATTACGCGCGTTAACTCTGCCAATGATTTTTTTAATCAAATGGTACATTTCTTTCAAATGTGTTTAGATTTCTGGTAAGATCTCGAATGCTTTGCTTTAGCAATAGCTCCAATGTTATCATGGATGATAATCATGAGCTTCGCAATGCTAGGCACTACATCCAACCATAGGATGAAGTTTATATCCAAAAATTTTCTTAAGCCGCATTTAATGCTACATTTAATGCTGCAATATATCTTGCTTCAGTAGTTTGGATGGTTACGGTGATTTGCTTGGAACCCTTTCAAATTCACCGTTACCCCATTGATGCAGGATATGTATCCAAAAATGGATGTTCTTAATTCATCCACATCAGACTGAAAATTCGAATCAGTGAATCCTTCGAATTTTAATTCTCCACTACCACCGTAGACCAAGAACAAATCCTTAGTCTTTGTCAAGAGCTTTAGGATATCTTTTACGGTGGTCCAGTACTTCTTCACTGGAGTTTGACTAGCAACTGCTCGTGACACTTGAGCATGTTCTACGTCTGGTCTAGTACATAGTAAAGCATGCCACATGGAACCTTTTGTTTGAAACATAAGGTATTTGAGACATTCTCCTTTATTCTCATTTGATGTAGGGCACATCAATTTTGGAACAAGGGATACCTTGTCTCACTGGAAGCAATCCTTTCTTGTATTCTTCATACTGAATATTTCCAGTATTGATTCTATGTACTTAGATTTAGAGAGTGTCAGCATCTTTTCTGATCTACTTCATAGATACGTATCCCAATACGCAAGATGCTTCTCCTAAATCTTTCATGGAGAATTGCATGGACAACCATGCTTTCGTCTGTGCTAACATTCCGATATCATACCAGATAGCCAAAACATTATCGACATATAAAATATGAGCTTCATCGCGCTCTCACTAATCCTTTTGTACACTCATGGTTCATACTCGTTTTGATGAAGTCAAATGTCTTGACTATCTCATCAAAACAAATGTGATTCTAAATGGATTCAGACACTGCTAATGGTGAAAAGGTTTCATCAAAGTCTGTTCCAGAACATTGTGAATAGCCTTTTTACCACTAGTCAATTCTTAGATGCAACACCTCTCCATTCATTCCAAGTTCGAAGATCCAATTACAACTTATAACCAACTTATAGGGATAAATCCCTCGGGTGGATCAATCAAGGTTTATACCTTGTTGGAATGGATGGGATCCATTTCGGGTTGCATGGCTTCGAGCCACGCATCCGAATCTATGTCTGACATCGCTTCTTGATAGGTCTTTGGATCACTTTCCACTTTCTCGTTTTCGTGAATGAAACCAAATCATTCTGGCTCCTTACGAATTCGATCAGACCTTTGAAGAGTAGGTGTACTAGTAGGTTCAGTAAATTCTGGATTAACTCCCACTGTTTGCGGGGACGGGTCCAAATCTTGGACTTCATCAAGTTCCATGACGCTTCCATTTCCTTTGACGAGAGATTCATCAACAGAGGAACGGGTATCTAGGAGAAACGATTGTTTCTCATTGTCGTGGAACAGGTATCCAATGGATTTCGTTGGATACCCCACAATTATATACAAATTGGATCTATTAGCCAATTTATCTCCTTTTTCGTTTCTACCATCTGCAGGAGATCTCCATACTCAGAGGTAAGAGCATAGAGGTATTTTGCCATACCTTTCTTGGTAAAGCTTTGTAGGCACGAACTTTGAAGGTACTTGGCTCAGTATCTTCGATGCAGTCAGGAGGACTAACTCCTAGAATGCATAAGGAAGCTTACAAAACTCAATATGGATCGAACAATGTTAAACAAGGTTAGATTCCATCTCTTCAGACACTTAAATAAGTTGAGGTGTCTTAGGAGGAGTTTGTTGTATGAGAACCTCATTCTCATTAAGATAATTGAGGAATCCTTGACAAGTATTTGCTATCTCAATTAGATCGAATAATACTATGCCTTCGTTGATTCTCTACTTCGCATTGAAATACCTTTAAAACTTTCAAAGGTTTTTCGGATTTGTATCTCACTAGATTCATTTTCCACTAACGACCAAGGTCATTAGTAAAAATTACGAAGTATGAGTAATCTCCTCTCACAGTAACTTTTAGTGATCCATATTCATGGATTAAATCCAGATTTTGTTTGGTTCGCTCTGGATTCCCTGTGACGGGAGATCTGGTCATCTCTCCTTTGAGACATGATTCGCACGTTGGAAGTTCATCCATGTTCTATTTTTCAAGAAGCTTAGGTGAAACCAACTTTTGAATCCTACTCTTGGAGTTGTGTCCAAGTCTAGCGTACCAAAGTTATGGATTATTATCTTTGTATTAATTGAATTTCACACATTAATTCAATAAGATTGAGTCAAGGGTTTAATTCAATTAATTTACTTCATTTCAATTAACTTCTTTAATTGCTTCCCTTTCCCTTTCAATTAACCCTTTAATTGAAACGTTGCTTAATTAATTAGATCATCTAATCAATTAAACATATCAGTGCCTTTCTTAGATCCAGTGGGATAATTCGACTTTTTAGGCTACTTGCGTTCTTTTGACTACCTTTATGGTCGTATTTAGAAGAGAATTAATTCTTCTTCATTTTACTCTTCTTTGACTTCGCAGTCCATGAAGTGTAAACGATCATGACAGGTTTATCCTATTTGCCTTTAACCAGTACTTTGGTTGAGTCATGAAATGTGATCGACTTATCAAGTAAGATCAGTGTATTTCAAGAGTCATTTGAATGAGCGGGATGAGAATTTAGGAGGAAGTTAATGTTAAGATCACTTGCAGGCCTACGTTCAATTGATCCAGTTTTCAACCAGATTGAAAAAACAAAGACAGTGATCCTTGACACTAGTTCCTTCAATTATTCTCGAATTTTGAAACAATTCCTTAGAAGTCTCGAATCATATTGATTCAAAACTACTTCTCAAATCAAGCCTTTTGAGGTGGAGGTTTGTTTCAGAAGACTGGTCCTCAAAACGGGCCTTTTGAGGTGGAGGCTTCAGACATGCTCCTCATGTTTCTTCCATAGCTCGTTCAATCTTGATGCTTATTTGAGGAAACGATCACTAAGATTCCCATACTTCATAGGTGATTCGTTTCACTTTTGAGATTCATCTTTATAGGAGAAAACGATCATTAATATTCCCATATTCTACGGGTGATTCGCTTTCTTTATTTTGACTTATCTCAGAAGCGCATAAGGCATAGGGTCGTCGTTTAAGAACATCATTCCCACTTCTGGAATTTAAGACAATTCTCAAGTTTTACCTAGTCGATATTTTGATCCAGTTATTTTATTAGTCGAGGATAAATAGTAAAATGGATAATTACCGATATCTCAGTCTCTAAAGAGAAGACAAACACTTAGTGGACTAGTTAATGAATAATACTTATAATCTACGAAGGTTGGACTCTCTATCGTAGAAGTTCTCCCACTATTTTATCGAAACAATTACCCCTTCAATTATTCGGGAAATTCTATTTTCTAGTAGGTCTTGACGTCCCAGTGGCAATTAATTGCACCCACGACTCATGGCCATACAACCAATTCCCCAGGTAGGCATACTTATTGCCAATTGTGTCACTCCACAACATTCAAGCTATTTTGCCTCGGTTTTCGCACTTATCTAGCACTGTTACATCATAAGTGTTACTAATCGTTAAGTCTAACCCATCAATCATGATGAGCAACGGGCCCGGTCGTGAGTTCTCCGTAACTAGTTATCGGTCGATCCTCACATCCCGACCAGTCCTCACCCTTGTCGTGTTTAGTTAAAAACAGGAGTCAAGGAATTTCGCGCATTGTCCCTTTCTTCGACTCGGGTGCCAGACTCTGGATCACCTCTATCGATAAGTAGACAACATACGCTAGTCCCTATTGATGGAAGGCTTGGATTTATATAAATACTTCATTTTATTTTAATCCAATATGACTTAATATTTAATTCGAGAGGGGAATTTCTGGTTTGAAAATTATGCTAACTCTCCTCGAGATTTCACCGTTTCAGTTATGCTATATCTTTTATTACGATCTAGATTCTAGCGCGCATCTCATACAAGCTAAATATAAATCGACAAAATAAATAAAAGCCATACAAGCCTAGCATGCATACTACCACAATATGTTTTCGATCGGGAGCCTCCTATGTGGGCCATCATCGAGCCAATGATGTTGGCCCTATTGGTCAATCTAAAGGGTTCTCATGAAACCCTATGCTATTACACAATGTACCATGCATCCATGGCCTTCATATGTTCTTGGGTTCCCACCTTGCTTGTAAATGGGCCTCCATCCTAAACTAGGAAAGCAGTAAAGCCTTATTCTATTACAAAGGCTCAAAGTGGCCCAAAAACATAATAGGCTCGCAATAAAAACCAATCACATCTAAGCCAATAAAAACCAATCACATCTAACCTAAGGTCAAGGCTCGGCTCGATCGAAAACTACGTAAACAGTTCACGTAGAGCAAGAAACATGCAAACATCCTTTACCTATTTCTTTCTTAATTTTAAAACTACCTTTTAAAACTAACTTCCTATGATTCTTGCTTTTTAGTCACTACTAATTATGACAAATAAATCTTGGGTAAATTAAAACAAGTTTTCTGCCTCAAATTAAGATTCGAAATTTTCAATTTTTGAAAATTGCATTTTTGCCCCTCAACTTTCGAAAATTGCACTTTGACCCCAAAACTTTTTAAAAAGTTACAAAAACACCCCTGGGCAGATTTGGGCAGCTACCAGAAAATAATATTTTGAATTCTGAATTTTTTTTTGATTTTTCAAATTGACCCCTCAAGTTTCGGTAATTGCAAAACAGCCCCAAAGTTTTCGGAAATTACAAATTGACCCCAAAACCCGGGCGACCAGATTTGCAAAAACAGTCCAGAATCTTGAAATTTCCAGATTTCAAAAACTCGAATTTTTCAGCACACAAAAACCCTATATGCGATTTTTAGTTCAAAAGGTCCTGGAGTTTTCAAAAACTATAAAATCGGCACAGATCTAAAAAAGCAGTTTTACCCAATCATAGATCCAGTCATAACAAGTAAGAATCAATTTACAGAACATAATTATCACGTGTTTACATATACATAATTAAACATATACGATGAAAACACATTATGTTCAAGCTTTTCGTATAATAATGATGGAGTTGGCTCTGGTTACTGTTGGGATAGTGGTTGGGTTGCCTCGATTGTCAATACAACGAAAGTGCGGAATTTAAAATTTTTCGAAGCACCCAAGGTCCCATATTTGATTCTCCATATTATTTATACGCAAGCAAGAAACAAAAACACACAGAGTAATTAAACAAGGGGGTTTTTGCGATTTACCTCACCACAGGCAAGGTGGTGGCAACCTTCAGTTCTGATTCTGAATCTAGATCTGGATCTGGATCTGGTTCACAGAAGTGATCCAAGCGTCTCACCTCCAAAGTTAGTCCACACCAATTGGATTCTGGCAACATCTCCTAGTCTTAGGCTCAGAACTGGATCTAGGAGATTTGTCGAAGCAGGACTGTGCAGATCTACTTGCCAATGCAAGATCTAAAACGGTGGAACAAGGGAGAAGAGGCGGCGGCGGCGGCTCTAGGGAAGCTCACGGCAGCAGGTGGCGGCGGCTCTAGGTTGGCGGCGCAAAGGAGAAGGGGTGATGGCTAGGGTAGAGAGGAGAGGCTAGGGTTTTTCTAGGGTTTTAGCTTTTGAGCTCTAGTAGAACCCTATTTATAGACTCCCTCTTGACCTAGGTTTGCAAGACTCCTTATGGACTTTTAATTAAAGGCCCATGTCTTGCAAGCCTTTCATTTAATTAATTACTTAATTAAATGCCCAATCCAATTAAATCAATATTTCTTGTATATAATTAATTAGCAACTCAATTAAGTATTTAATTAATTAAGTCAGCCAATTAATTAATCTCCCACTTGAATTAAATACCTTTAATTCATTTAATTGATTTAATTACCTTTAAATCAATTAATTCCTTTAGTATCATTTTCAACAGTCACCGTCCAATTGTATTGTATGTGACCCTCTGGGTTCACCATCAATTGGCAGCAGGCCCACGAATTCTTCGTGATTTAATTTATGAACAATAAATTGCTCCGGTCAATTAAACAACCTTTAATTGACCACTCCTAGAATCAAATTCTCTATTAACTCAGGAGTACCTACACTTCATGGTCGATGTCTAGCCACAAGCCCATGAAGCCCAACTTCAGGTGAATTGATACTTGTGAACCTCGTCTCATATAATTACCATGTACATACGGTCCTTCTATCGACTAATATTCCCGATCAAGACTTAGGGTGTGTGAATTGATCGGCACCTCTAAATTTGTCTCGATAACTATACTTTCTAATTCAGTATAATATTCCAGTGTGACTCCTAAATTTGGAGACCCCTTTCCAAATCCGTCACCGACTACGGCCGTAGGTTCCTTGGATATATTATCTAAGAATCGTATAGGAAATTCTCTCACCCATTACAGTGAGTCAATAGATTCCATATCGGTACTAACCACTCGCGTACATGTCCATACGCACCCAACCTAGGCATGTTATGACCAAGCTACGTGGCCTATACCTAGATCTAAGTACGCACTTTCATGCACCGAATTCGCCCTAGTACCTCAAGTCAAAGGACTAAATCGTACACTATTATAATCCTTGAGAAACATCCCATCACCGATATGCGACATGCGCTTCCACAATGGGTTTCTCTGTTCGGGTCGTTCGATGCGTTCAATCCTCCATTGAACCACCTACTCATATGCACTGGCCTCAAATGCCTTGCTCATGAAACGCTACAAATTCACTCCATGTGAATCATGCATACTTGTACAAGTCTTGACGATTCCTACGATACCCCGTCTCGTTCGGAATCTATGACTTGGAACAGTTTTAAGATTACGACCTTTGAGACTGTTTCATGATTGCACTCAGTACTGAAGTGAATCGTCCCATAGTCAAATGTAATCTAAGGGTTTCATCCAATCGCTTAAATGTATTCGCGAGAGATGAAGTTGGCCATTGTTTATCCTTATACACATATAAATAAACGTGCGTATTATTACATTTATACTAAAGAAAGATAATGATAGTTCCAATACAAGCTAAATATATTGGCTTGCAGGGCACTATTCCATCAATCTCCCACTTGCCCTAAAGCCAATCACAAACGTTTCTAGGACCCATCTTTTTAAAGATGTTCTTCGAACTCATTTCATGATATAGCCTCCTTTAGTGGATCCGCTAAGTTGTCTTCTGAGTCGACGCGATCCATTACGCGCGTTAACTCTACCAATGATTTTTCTAATCAAATGGTACCTTTCTTTCAAATGTGTTTAGATTTCTGGTAAGATCTCGAATGCTTTGCTTTAGCAATAGCTCCAATGTTATCATGGAAGATAATCATGAGCTTCGCAATGCTAGGCACAACATCCAACCATAGGATGAAGTTTATATCCAAACACTTTCTTAAGCCGCATTTAATGCTACATTTAATGCTGCAATATATCTTGCTTCAGTGGTTTGGATGGTTACGGTGATTTGCTTGGAACCCTTTCAAATTCACCGTTACCCCATTGATGCAGGATATGTATCCAAAAATGGATGTTCTTAATTCATCCACATCAGACTGAAAATTCGAATCAGTGAATCCTTCGAATTTTAATTCTCCACTACCACCGTAGACCAAGAACAAATCCTTAGTCTTTGTCAAGAGCTTAAGGATATCTTTTACGGTGGTCCAGTACTTCTTCACTGGAGTTTGACTAGCAACTGCTCGTGACACTTGAGCATGTTCTACGTCTGGTCTAGTACATAGTAAAGCATGCCACATGGAACCTTTTGTTTGAAACATAAGGTATTTGAGACATTCTCCTTTATTCTCATTTGATGTAGGGCACATCAATTTTGGAACAAGGGATACAGTGTCTCACTGGAAGCAATCCTTTCTTGGATTCTTCATACTGAATATTTCCAGTATTGATTCTATGTACTTAGATTTAGAGAGTGTCTGCATCTCTTTCCGATCTATTCTATAGATACGTATCCCAATAGGCAAGATGCTTCTCCTAAATCTTTCATGGAGAATTGCATGGACAACCATGCTTTCGTCTGTGCTAACATTCCGATATCATACCAGATAGCCAGAACATTATCGACATATAAAATATGAGCTTCATCGCGCTCCCACTAATCCTTTTGTACACTCATGGTTCATACTCGTTTTGATGAAGTCAAATGTCTTGACTATCTCATCAGAACAAATGTGAATCTAAATGGATTCAGACACTGCTAATGGAGAAAAGGTTTCATCAAAGTCTGTTCCAGAACATTGTGAATAGCCTTTTTACCACTAGTCAATTCTTAGAGGCAACACCTCTCCATTCATTCCAAGTTTGAAGATCCATTTACAACTTATAACCAACTTATAGGGATAAATCCCTTGGGTGGATCAATCAAGGTTATACCTTGTTGGAATGGATGGGATCCATTTCGGTTTGCATGGCTTCGAGCCACGCATCCGAGTCTATGTCTGACATCGCTTCTTGATAGGTCTTTGGATCACTTTCCACATTCTCGTTTTCGTGAATGAAACCAAATCGCTTCTGGCTCCTTACGAATTCGATCAGACCTTCGAAGAGTAGGTGTACTAGTAGGTTCAGTAAATTCTGGATTAACTCCCACTGTTTGCGGGGACGGGTCCAAATCTTGGACTTCATCAAGTTCCATGACGTTTCCATTTCCTTTGACGAGAGATTCATCAACAGAGGAACGGGTATCTAGGAGAAACGATTGTTTCTCATTGTCGTGGAACAGGTATCCAATGGATTTCGTTGGATACCCCACAATTATATACAAATTGGATCTACTAGCCAATTTATCTCCTTTTTCGTTTCTACCATCTGCAGGAGATCTCCATACTCAGAGGTAAGAGCATAGAGGTATTTTGCCATACCTTTCTTGGTAAAGCTTTGTAGGCACGAACTTTGAAGGTACTTGGCTCAGTATCTTCGATGCAGTCAGGAGGACTAACTCCTAGAATGCATAAGGAAGCTTACAAAACTCAATATGGATCGAACAATGTTAAACAATGTTAGATTCCATCTCTTAGACACTTAAATAAGTTGAGGTGTCTTAGGAGGAGTTTGTTGTATGAGAACCTCATTCTCATTAAGATAATTGAGGAATCCTTGACAAGTATTTGCTATCTCAATTAGATCGAATAATACTATGTCTTCGTTGATTCTCTACTTCGCATTGAAATACCTTTAACTTCAAGGTTTTTCGGATTTGTATCTCACTAGATTCATTTCTCACTAACGACCAAGGTCATTAGTAAAAATTACGAAGTATGAGTAATCTCCTCTCACAGTAACTTTTAGTGATCCATATTCATGGATTAAATCCAGATTTTGTTTGGTTCGCTCTGGATTCCCTGTGACGGGAGATCTGGTCATCTCTCCTTTGAGACATGATTCGCACGTTGGAAGTTCATCCAAGTTCTATTTTTCAAGAAGCTTAGGTGAAACCAACTTTTGAATCCTACTCTTGGAGTTGTGTCCAAGTCTAGCGTACCAAAGTTATGGATTATTATCTTTGTATTAATTGAATTTCACACATTAATTCAATAAGATTGAGTCAATGGTTTAATTCAATTAATTTACTTCCTTTCATAACTTCTTTAATTGCTTCCCTTTCCTTTCAATTAACCCTTTAATTGAAACGTTGCTTAATTAATTAGATCATCTAATCAATTAAACATATCAGTGCCTTTCTTAGATCCAGTGGGATAATTCGACTTTTAGGCTACTTGCGTTCTTTTAACTACCTTTATGGTCGAATTTAGAAGAGAATTAATTCTTCTTCATTTTACTCTTCTTTGACTTCGCAGTCCATGAAGTGTAAACGATCATTACAGGTTTATCCTATTTGCCTTTAACCAGTACTTTGGTTGATTCATGAAATGTGATCAACTTATCAAATAAGATCAGTGTATTTCAAGAGTCATTTGAATGAGCGGGAGGAGAATTTAGGAGGAAGTTAATGTTAAGATCACTTGCAGGCCTACGTTTAATTGATCCAGTTTTCAACTAGATTGATAAAACAAAGACAGTGATCCTTGACACTAGTTCCTTCATTTATTCTCGAGTTTTGAAACAATTCCTTAGAAGTCTCGAATCATATTGATTCAAAACTACTTCTCAAAACAAGCCTTTTGAGGTGGAGGTTTGTTTCAGAAGACTGGTCCTCAAAACGGCCTTTTGAGGTGGAGGCTTCAGACATGCTCCTCATGTTGCTTCCATAGCTCGTTCAATCTTGATGCTTATTTGAGGAAACGATCACTAAGATTCCCATACTTCATAGGTGATTCGTTTCACTTTTGAGATTCATCTTTATAGGAGAAAACGATCATTAATATTCCCATATTCTACGGGTGATTCGCTTTCTTTATTTTGACTTATCTCAGAAGCGCATAAGGCATAGGGTCGTCGTTTAAGAACATCATTCCCCTTTTGGAATTTAAGACAATTCTCAAGTTTCTTGCCTAGTCGATATTTTGATCCAGTTATTTTATTAGTCGAGGATAAATAGTAAAATGGATAATTACCGATATCTCAGTCTCTAAAGAGAAGACAAACACTTAGTGGACTAGTTAATGAATAATACTTATAATCTACGAAGGTTGGACTCTCTATCGTAGAAGTTCTCCCACTATTTTATCGAAACAATTACCCCTTCAATTGTTCGGGAAATTCTATTTCCTAGTAGGTCTTGACGTCCCAGCGGCAATTAATTGCACCCACGACTCGTGGCCATACAACCAATTCCCCAGGTAGGCATACTTATTGCCAATTGTGTCACTCCACAACCTTCAAGCTATTTTGCCTCGGTTTTCGCACTTATCTAGCACTGCTACATCATAAGTGTTACTAATCGTTAAGTCTAACCCATCAATCATGATGAGCAACGGGCCCGGTCGTGAGTTCTCCGTAACTAGTTATCGGTCGATCCTCACATCCCGACCAGTCCTCACCCTTGTCGTGTTTAGTTA
>CM064884.1:37686393-38006500 GCA_003313485.2 Penstemon barbatus | reverse complement strand
GGGATAGTGCCCTGCAAGCCAATACATTTAGCTTGTATGGAACTATCATTATCTTTCTTTAGTATAAATGATTAATACGCACGTTTATTTATACGAGTATAAGGATAAACAATGGCCAACTTCATCTCTCGCGAATACATTTAAGCGATTGGTTGAAACCTTAGATTACATTTGACTATGGGACGATTCACTTCAGTACTGAGTGCAATCATGAAACAGTCTCAAAGGTCGTAATCTTAAAACTGTTCCAAGTCATAGATTCCGAACGAGACGGGGTATCGTAGGAATCGCCAAGACTTGTACAAGTATGCATGATTCACATGGAGTGAATTTGTAGCGTTTCATGAGCAAGGCATTTGAGGCCAGTGCATATGAGTAGGTGGTTCAATGGAGGATTGAACGCATCGAACGACCGAACAGAGAAACCCATTGTGAAGCGCATGTCGCATATCAGTGATAGGATGTTTCTCAAGGATTATAATAGTGTACGATTTAGTCCTTTGACTTGAGGTGCTAGGGCGAATTCGGTGCATGAAAGTGCGTACTTAGATCTTGGTATAGGCCACTTAGCTTGGTCATAACATGCCTAGGTTGGGTGCGTATGGACATGTACGCGAGTGGTTAGTACCAATATGGAATCTATTGACTCACTGTAATGGGAGAGAGAATTTCCTAAACGATTCTTATATAATATATCCGAGAAACCCGTGGCCACGGTCGGTGACGGATTTGGAAAGGGGTTTCAAAATTTAGCAGTCACACTGGAATATTATCCTGAATTAGAAAGTATAGTTATCGAGACAAATTTAGAGGTGCCGATCAATTCACACACCCTAAGTCTTGATCGGGAATATTAGTCGATAGAAGGACCGTATGTACATGGTAATTATATGAGACGAGGTTCACAAGTATCAATTCACCTGAAGTTGGGCTTCATGGGCTTGTGGCTAGACATCGACCATGAAGTGTAGGTACTCCTGAGTTAATAGAGGATTTGATTCCAGGAGTGCTCAATTAAAGGTTGTTTAATTGACCGGAGCAATTTATTGTTCATAAATTAAATCACGAGGAATTCGTGGACCTGCTCCCAATTGATGGTGAACCAAGAGGGTCACACACAATACAATTGGACGGTGACTGTTGAAAAAGGATACTAAAGGAATTAATTGATTTAAAGGTAATTAAATCAATTAAATGAATTAAAGTATTTAATTCAAGTGGGAGATTAATTAATTGGTTGACTTAATTAATTAAATACTTAATTAAGTTGCTAATTAATTATATAAAGGAAATATTGATTTATAAATTGGATTGGGCATTTAATTAAAGTGGTTAATTAAATGAAAGGCTTGCAAGACATGGGCCTTTAATTAAAAGCCCAAAAGGAATCTTGCAAACCTAGGTCAAAAGGGAGTCTATAAATAGGGTTCTACTAGAGCTCAAAAAGCTAACACCCTAGCAAAAACCCTAGCCTCTTTTCTCTGACCTAGCCGCCGCCCCCTCTCCTGCGCCGCCACCTGCTGCCGTGAGCTGCCCTAGTGCCGCCGCCGCCGCCTCTCCCTTGCTCCACCGTGTTAGATCTTGCCTTGCCAAGTAGATCTGCACAGTCCTGCTTCGACAAATCTCCTAGATCCAGTTCTGAGCCTAAGACTAGGAGGTGTTGCCAGAATCCAATTGGTGTGGACTATCTTTGGAGGTGAGACGCTTGGATCACTTCTGTGAACCAGATCCAGATCCAGATTCAGAATCACAACCGAAGGTTGCCACCACCTTGCCTGTGGTGAGGTAAATCGCAAAAACCCCCTTGTTTAATTACTCTGTGTGTTTTTGTTTCTTGCTTGCGTATAAATAATATGGAGAATCTTATATGGGACCTTGGGTGCTTCGAAAAATTTTAAATTCCGCACTTTCGTTGTTCTGACAATCGAGGCAACCTAACCACTATCCCAACAGTGGTATTAGAGCCAACTCCATCATTATTATACGAAGAGCCTGAACATAATGTGTTTTCATCGTATATCTTTAATTATGTATATGTAAACACGTGATAATTATGTTTTGTAAATTGATTTTTACTTGTTATGACTGGATCTATGATTGGGTAAAACTGCTTTTTCAGATATGTGCCGATTTTATAGTTTTTGAAAACTTCAGGACTTTTCTGCAAAAAAAATCGTGATTAGGGTTTTAAAGAGCAGAAAATTCGAAATTTTTGAAATCTGGAAATTTCAAAATTCTGGACTATTTTTGCAAATCTGGTCGCACGGGTTTTGGGGCCAATTTGTAATTTCCGAAAACTTTGGGGCTATTTTGCAATTACTGAAACTTGAGGGGTCAATTTGAAAAATCAAAAATTTTCAAAATTAAAAATTTATTTTATGGTAGCTGCCCGAATCTGCTCAGGGGTGTTTTGTAACTTTTTAAAAGTTTCGGGGTCAAAGTGCAATTTTTGAAAGTTGAGGGGCGAAATGCAATTTTCAAAAGTTGAAAACAGAATCTGAATTTGAGCAGAAAATTTATTTTTTTTACCCGAATATTCATTTTTGTCATAATTAGTAGTGACTAAAAAGTAAGAATCATAGGAAATTAGTTTTAAAAGGTAGTTTTAAAATTAAGAAGGAAATAGGTAAATGATGTTTGCATGTTTCTTGCTCTACGTGAATTGTTTACGTGATTTTCGATCGAGCCGAGCCTTAACCTTAGGTTAGATGTGATTGGTTTAATTTAGTGTTTAGTTTTTTATTGGGCCTGCGAGCCTATTATTATTTTTGGGTCACTTTGAGCCTTTGTAATAGAATAGGGCTTTACTGCTTTCCTAGTTTAGGATGGAGGCCCGTTTACAAGCAAGGTTGGAACCCAAAAAGGACATGAAGGCCATGTATGCATGGTACATTGTGTAATAGCATAGGGCTTCATGAGAACCCTTTAGATTGACCAATAGGGCCAACATCATTGGCTCGATGATGGCCTGCATAGGAGGCTCCAGATCGAAAACATATTGTGGTAGTATGCATGCTAGGCTTGTATGGCTTTTATTTATTTTGTCGATTTATATTTAGCTTGTATGAGATGCGTGCTAGAATCTAGATCGTAATAAAAGATAAAGTATAACTGAATCGGTGAGATCTCGAGGAGAGTTAGCATAACTTTCAAACCAGTAAATCCCCTCTTGAATTAAATATTAAGTCATATTGGATTAAAATAAAATGAAGTATTTATATAAATCCAAGCCTTCCATCAATAGGGACTAGCGTATGTTGTCTACTTATCGATAGAGGCGATCCAGAGTCTGGCACCCGAGTCGAAGAAAGGGACAATACGCGAAATTCCTTGACTCCTGTTTTTAACTAAACACGACAAGGGTGAGGATTTGTCGGGATGTGAAGATTGAGCGATAACTAGTTACGGAGAATTCACGATCGGGCCAGTTGCTCATCATGATTGATGGGTTAGACTTAATGATTAGTAACACTTATGATGTAGCAGTGCTAGATAAGTGCGAAAACCGAGGCAAAATAGCTTGAAGGTTGTGGAGTGACACAATTGGCAATAAGTATGCCTACCTGGGGAATTAGTTGTATGGCCACGAGTCGTGGGTACAATTAATTGCCGCTGGGACGTCAAGACCTACTAGGAAATAGAATTTCTCGAACAATTGAAGGGGTAATTGTTTCGATAAAATAGTGGGAGAACTTTTACGATAGAAAGTCCAACCTTCGTAGATTATAAGTATTATTCATTAACTAGTCCACTAAATGTTTGTCTTCTCTTTAAATACTGAGATATCTGTAATTATCCATTTTACTATTTATCCTCGACTAATAAAATAACTGGATCAAAATATAGACTAGGCAAGAAACTTGAGAATTGTCTTAAATTCCAGAAGTGGGAATGATGTTCTTAAACGACGAGCCTATGCCTTATGCGCTTCTGAGATAAGTCAAAAAGAGAAACGAATTACCCGTAGAGTATGAGAATACTAATGATCGTTCCTTCATATAAAGATGAATCTCAAAAGTGAAACGAATCACCTATGAAGTATGGGAATCTTAATGATCGTTTCCTCAAATAAGCATCAAGATTGAACGAGCTATGGAAGCAACATGAGGAGCATGTCTGAAGCTTCCACCTCAAAAGGCCTGTTTTGAGGACCAGTCTTCTGAAACAAACCTCCACCTCAAAAGGCTTGTTTTGAGGAGTAGTTTTGAATCGATATGATTCGAGACTTCTAAGGAATTGTTTCAAAACTCGAGAATAAATGAAGGAACTAGTGTCAAGGATCACTGTCTTTGTTTTATCAATCTAGTTGAAAACTGGATCAATTAAACGTAGGCCTGCAAGTGATCTTAACATTAACTTCCTCCTAAATTCTCCTCCCGCTCATTCAAATGACTCTTGAAATATACTGATCTTATTTGATAAGTCGATCACATTTCATGAATCAACCAAAGTACTGGTTAAAGGCAAATAGGATAAACCTGTCATGATAGTTACACTTCATGGACTGCGAAGTCAAAGAAGAGTAAAATGAAGAAGAATTTATTCTCTTCTAAATTCGACCATAAAGGTAGTCAAAAGAATGCAAGTAGCCTAAAAGTCGAATTATCCCACTGGATCTAAGAAAGGCACTGATATGTTTAATTGATTAGATGATCTAATTAATTAAGCAACGTTTCAATTAAAGGGTTAATTGAAAAGGAAAAAGGAAGCAATTAAAGAAGTTAATTGAAAGGAAGTAAATTAATTGAATAAAACCATTGACTCAATCTTGTTGAATTAATGTGTGAAATTCAATTAATACAAAGATAATAATCTATAATTTTGGTACGCTAGACTTGGACACATCTCCAAGAGTAGGATTCAAAAGTTGGTTTCACCTAAGCTTCTTGAAAAATAGAACTTGGATGAACTTCCAACCTGCGAATCATGTCTCAAAGGAGATATGACCAGATCTCCCGTCACAGGAAATCCAGAGCGAACTAAAATCTGGATTTAATCCATGAATATGACCACTAAAAGTTACTGTGAGAGGAGATTACTCATACTTCGTACTTTTTGCTAATGACCTTGGTCGTTAGTGGAAAATGAATCTAGTGAGATACAAATCCGAAAAACCTTTGAATATTTTCAAGGTATTTCAATACGAAGTAGAGAATCAGCAAAGACAAAGTATTACGACCATTCGATCTAGTTGAGATAGCAAATACTTGTCAAGGATTCCTCAATTATCTTAATGAGAATGAGATTCTTATATAACAAACTCCTCTTAAGACGCCTCAACTTATTGAAGTGTCTAAAGAGATGGAATCTAACATTGTTAGGCATTGTTCGATCCATATTGAGATTTGTTAAAGCTTCCTTAAGCATTCTAGGGGTTAGTCCTCCTGACTGCATCGAAGATACTGAGCAAAGTACCTTCAAAATACGTGCCTGCAAAGGTTTACCAAGAAAGGTATGGCAAAATACCTTTATACTCTTACTTCTGAGTATGGAGATCTCCTGCCGATGGTAGAAACGCGAAAGGAGATAAATTGGCTAGTAGATCCAATTTGTATATAATTGTGGGGTATCCAACGAAATCCATTGGATACCTGTTCCACGACAATGAGAAACAATCGTTTCTCCTAGATACCCGTTCCTCTGTTGATGAATCTCTCGTCAAAGGAAATGGAAGCGTCATGGACCGTTCCTCTGTTGATGAATCTCTCGTCAAAGGAAATGGAAGCGTCATGGAACTTGATGAAGTCCAAGATTTGGACCCGTCCCCGCAAACAGTGGGAGTTAATCCAGAATTTACTGAACCTACTAGTACACCTACTCTTCAAAGGTCTGATCGAATTCGTAAGGAGCCAGAATGATTTGGTTTCATTCACGAAAACGAGAAAGTGGAAAGTGATCCAAAGACCTATCAAGAAGCGATGTCAGACATAGATTCGGATGCGTGGCTCGAAGCCATGCAACCCGAAATGGATCCCATCCATTCCAACAAGGTATAAACCTTGATTGATCCACCCGAGGGATTTATCCCTATAAGTTGGTTATAAGTTGTAAATAGATCTTCGAACTTGGAATGAATGGAGAGGTGTTGCATCTAAGAATTGACTAGTGGTAAAAAGGCTATTCACAATGTTCTGGAACAGACTTTGATGAAACCTTTTCTCCATTAGCAGTGTCTGAATCCATTTAGAATCACATTTGTTTTGATGAGATAGTCAAGACATTTGACTTCATCAAAACGAGTATGAACCATGAGTGTACAAAAGGATTAGTGGGAGCGCGATGAAGCTCATATTTTATATGTCGATAATGTTCTGATTATCTGGTATGATATCGGAATGTTAGCACAGACGAAAGCATGGTTGTCCATGCAATTCTCCATGAAAGATTTAGGAGAAGCATCTTGCGTATTGGGATACGTATCTATGAAGTAGATCAGAAAAGATACTGACACTCTCTAAATCTAAGTACATAGAATCAATACTGGAAATATTCAGTATGAAGAATACAAGAAAGGATTGCTTCCAGTGAGACAAGGTATCCCTTGTTCCAAAATTGATGTGCCCTACATCAAATGAGAATAAAGGAGAATGTCTCAAATACCTTATGTTTCAAACAAAAGGTTCCATGTGGCATGCTTTACTATGTACTAGACCAGACGTAGAACATGCTCAAGTGTCACGAGCAGTTGCTAGTCAAACTCCAGTGAAGAAGTACTGGACCACCGTAAAAGATATCCTAAAGCTCTTGACAAAGACTAAGGATTTGTTCTTGGTCTACGGTGGTAGTGGAGAATTAAAATTCGAAGGATTCACTAATTCGAATTTTCAGTCTGATGTGGATGAATTAAGAACATCCATTTTTGGATACATATCCTGCATCAATGGGGTAACGGTGAATTTGAAAGGGTTCCAAGCAAATCACCGTAACCATCCAAACCACTGAAGCAAGATATATTGCAGAATTAAATGTAGCATTAAATGCGGCTTAAGAAAATGTTTGGATATAAACTTCATCCTATGGTTGGATGTAGTGCCTAGCATTGCGAAGCTCATGATTATCTTCCATGATAACGTTGGAGCTATTGCTAAAGCAAAGCATTCGAGATCTTACCAGAAATCTAAACACATTTGAAAGAAATGTACCATTTGATTAAAAAAATCATTGGCAGAGTTAACGCGCGTAATGGATCGCGTCGACTCAGAAGACAACTTAGCGGATCCACTAAAAGGAGGCTATATCACGAAATGAGTTCGAAGAACATCTTTAAAAAGATGGGTCCTAGAAACGTTTGTGATTGGCTTTAGGGCAAGTGGGAGATTGATGGAATAGTGCCCTGCAAGCCAATATATTTAGCTTGCATTGGAACTATCATTATCTTTCTTTAGTATAAATGTAATAATACGCACGTTTATTTATATGTGTATAAGGATAAACAATGGTCAACTTCATCTCTCGCGAATACATTTAAGCGATTGGATGAAACCCTTATATTACATTTGACTATGGGACGATTCACTTCAGTACTGAGTGCAATCATGAAACAGTCTCAAAGGTCGTAATCTTAAAACTGTTCCAAGTCATAGATTCCGAACAAGACGGGGTACCGTAGGAATCGCCAAGACTTGTACAAGTATGCATGATTCACATGGAGTGAATTTGTAGCATTTCATGAGCAAGGCATTTGAGGCCAGTACATATGAGTAGGTGGTTCAATGGAGGATTGAACGAATCGAACGACCCGAACAGAGAAACCCATTGTGGAAGCGCATGTCGCATATCGGCGATGGGATGTTTCTCAAGGATTATAATAGTGTACGATTTAGTCCTTTGACTTGAGGTACTAGGGCGAATTCGGTGCATGAAAGTGCGTACTTAGATCTAGGTATAGGCCACGTAGCTTGGTCATAACATGCCTAGGTTGGGTGCGTATGGACATGTACGCGAGTGGTTAGTACCGATATGGAATCAATTGACTCACTGTAATGGGTGAGAGAATTTTCTATACGATTCTGAGATAATATATCCAAGGAACCTACGGCCGTAGTCAGTGACGGATTTGGAAAGGGGTCTCCAAATTTAGGAGTCACACTGGAATATTATCCTGAATTAGAAAGTATAGTTATCGAGACAAATTTAGAGGTGCCGATCAATTCACACACCCTAAGTCTTGATCGGGAATATTAGTCGATAGAAGGACCGTATGTACATGGTAATTATATGAGACGAGGTTCACAAGTATTGAGTTTTGTTGATGAATCTCTCGTCAAAGAAAATGGAAACGTCATGGAACTTGATGAAGTCCAAGATTTGGACCCATCCCCGCAAACAGTGGGAGTTAATCCAGAATTTACTAAACCTACTAGTACACCTACTCTTCGAAGGTCTGATCGAATTCGTAAGGAGCCAGAGCGATTTGGTTTCATTCATGAAAACGAGAATGTGGAAAGTGATCCAAAGACCTATCAGGAAGCGATGTCAGACATAGAAATGGGTGCGTGGCTCGAAGCCATGCAAACCAAAATGGATCCCATCCATTCCAACAAGGTATAACCTTGATTGATCCACCCAAGTGATTTATCCCTATAAGTTGGCTATAAATTGTAAGTGGATCTTCAAACTTAGAATGACTGAAGAGGTGTTGCCTCTAAGAATTGACTATTGGTAAAAAGGCTATTCGCAATGTTCTGGAATAGACTTTGATGAATCTTTTTCTCCATTAGCAATGTCTGAATCCATTAAGATTCACATTTGTTCTGATGAGATAGTCAAGATATTTGACTTCATCGAAACGAGTATGAACCATGAGTGTACAAAAGGATTAGTGGGAGCGCGATGAAGCTCATATTTTATATGTCGATAATGTTCTGATTATCTGGTATGATATCGGAATGTTAGCACAGACGAAAGCATGGTTGTCCATGCAATTTTCCATGAAAGATTTAGGAGAAACATCTTGCGTATTGGGATACGTATCTATGAAGTAGATCAGAGAAGATGTTGACACTCTCTAAATCTAAGTACATAGAATCAATACTGAAAATATTCAGTATGGAGAATCCAAGAAAGGATCGCTTCAAGTGAGACATTGTATCCCTTGTTCCAAAATCGATGTGCCCTACATCAAATGAGAATAAAGGAGAATGTCTCAAATACCTTATGTTTCAAACAAAAGGTTGCATGTGCATGCTTTACTATGTACTAGACCAGACGTAGAACTTGCTCAAGTATCGCGAGCAGTTGCTAGTCAAAATCCAGTGAAGAAGTACTGGACCACCGTAAAAGATATCCTTAAGCTCTTGACAAAGACTAAGGATTTGTTCTTGGTCTACGGTGGTAGTGGAGAATTCAAATTCGAAGGATTCACTGATTCGAATTTTCAGTCTGATGTGGATGAATTAAATATATCCATTTTTGGATACATATCCTGCCTCAATGGGGTAACGGTGAATTTGAAAGGGTTCCAAGCAAATCACCGTAACCATCTAAACCACTGAAGCAAGATATATTGCAGCATTAAATGTAGCATTAAATGAGGCTTAAGAAAGTGTTTAGATATAAAACTTCATCCTATGATTGGATGTAGTGCCTAGCATTGTGAAGCTCATGATTATCTTCTATGATAACATTGGAGCTATTGCTAAAGCAAAGCATTCGAGATCTCACCAGAAATCTAAACACAATTGAAAGAAAGCTACCATTTGATTAGAAAAATCATTGGTAAAGTTAACGTGGGTAATGGATCGCGTCGACTCAGAAGACAACTTAGCGGATCCACTAAAAGGAGGCTATATCATGAAATGAGTTCGAAGAACATCTTTAAAAAGATGGGTCCTAGAAACGTTTGTGATTGGCTTTAGGGCAAGTGGGAGATTGATGGGATAGTGCCCTGCAAGCCAATACATTTAGCTTGTAATGGAACTATCATTATCTTTCTTTAGTATAAATGAGTTAGTACGAACGTTTATTTATACGAGTATAAGGATAAACAATGGCCAACTTCATCTCTCGCGAATACATTTAAGCGATTGGTTGAAACCCTTGGATTACATTTGACTATGGGACGATTCACTTCAGTACTGAGTGTAATCATGAAAGAGTCTCAAAGGTCGTAATCTTAAAACTGTTCCAAGTCATAGATTCCGAACGAGACGGGGTATCGTAGGAATCGCTACGACTTGTACGAGTATGCATGATTCACATGGAGTGAATTTGTAGCGTTTCATGAGCAAGGCATTTGAGGCCAGTGCATATGAGTAGGTGGTTCAATGGAGGATTGAACGCATCGAACGACCCGAACAGAGAAACCCATTGTGGAAGCGCATGTCGCATATCGGTGATGGGATGTTTCTCAAGGATTTTAATAGTGTACGATTTAGTCCTTTGACTTGAGGTGCTAGGGCGAATTCGGTGAATAAAATTGCGTACTTAGATCTAGGTATAGGCAACTTAGCTTGGTCATAACATGCCTAGGTTGGGTGCGTATGGACATGTACGCGAGTGGTTAGTACCAATATGGAATCTATTGACTCACTGTAATGGGTGAGAGAATTTCCTATACGATTCTTAGATAATATATCCGAGAAACCCGTGGCCACGGTCGGTGACGGATTTGGAAAGGGGTTTCCAAATTTAGCAGTCACACTGGAATATTATCCTGAATTAGAAAGTATAGTTATCGAGACAAATTTAGAGGTGCCAATCAATTCACACACCCTAAGTCTTGATCGGGAATATTAGTCGATAGAAGGACCGTATGTACATGGTAATTATATGAGACGAGGTTCACAAGTATCAATTCACCTGAAGTTGGGCTTCATGGGCTTGTGGCTAGACATCGACAATGAAGTGTAGGTACTCATGAGTTAATAGAGGATTTGATTCTAGGAGTGGTCAATTAAAGGTTGTTTAATTGACCGGAGCAATTTATTGTTCATAAATTAAATCACGAGGAATTCGTGGGCCTGCTGCCAATTGATGGTGAACCCAGAGGGTCACACACAATACAATTAGACGGTGACTGTTGAAAAAGGATACTAAAGGAATTAATTGATTTAAAGGTAATTAAATCAATTAAATGATTTAAAGTATTTAATTCAAGTGGGAGATTAATTAATTGGTTGACTTAATTAATTAAATACTTAATTAAGTTGCTAATTAATTATATAAAGGAAATATTGATTTATAAATTGGATTGGGCATTTAATTAAAGTGGTTAATTAAATGAAAGGCTTGCAAGACATGGGCCTTTAATTAAAAGTCCACAAGGAATCTTGCAAACCTAGGTCAAAAGGGAGTCTATAAATAGGGTTCTACTAGAGCTCAAAAAGCTAACACCCTAGCAAAAACCCTAGCCTCTTTTCTCTGACCTAGCCGCCGCCCCCTCTCCTGCACCGCTAACCTAGTGCCGCCGCCACCTGCTGCCATGAGCTGCCCTAGCGCCGCCGCCGCCGCCTCTCCCTTGCTCCACCGTGTTAGATTTTGCCTTACCAAGTAGATCTGCACAGTCCTGCTTCGACAAATCTCCTAGATCCAGTTCTGAGCCTAAGACTAGGAGGTGTTGCCAGAATCCAATTAGTGTGGACTATCTTTGGAGGTGAGACGCTTGGATCACTTCTGTGAACCAGATCCAGATCCAGATTCAGAATTACAACCGAAGGTTGCCACCACCTTGCCTGTGGTGAGGTAAATCGCAAAAACCCCCCTTGTTTAACTACTCTGTGTTTTTTTGTTTCTTGCTTGCGTATAAATAGTATGGAGAATCTTATATGGGACCATGGGTGCTTCGAAAAATTTTAAATTCCGCACTTTCGTTGTTGTGACAATCGAGGCAACCCAACCACTATCCCAACATCAACAGGGCAATACAGACAACAACGCCCCAATAGTCAATGACACTCAGCAAAATAACAAGCAGCTGCCGAATCAGGAGGATCCATAAGGGATAAATATCCAAACTCCCAAGGACAACAAGGGATTCACGCCAATACGGTACCAGCAAACCATGTAGCTCCAGCAATCCCAGTTCCCCTGTCAGATACTCGGGAGAAGCTACGATAGATCGCTATGATCTTTAATTCACTCTGCCCAGAGGATATACTAGTACCCGAGCAGGTCCCTAGAAACCCTAGAGCGACTAAGGAAAATCCAATTCAGAGGACACCGAGACAGGTCGACCAGATCTCGCAACAGGCGGAAAGCCCAGTAAGTGAGCAACGATCATTGCACAGTCCGCAAAAGAGCAATTCAAAACCTTCCGAAGAACACATCCGAAGAAAAATGGATCGGACGAGGCCGCAACCCGTTCGCCCCGGATCGAAGGAACACACCATAATCCCCGTCGAGGAGGACCTAGTCGACGCAATTCCTAATCGACCACGAATCGTGCGAGTCTCGGAAAGAGAAATTGAAAAGATGGTGCAGGAATGACTGGAACAACGTTTACGAACGGTTCAAAATCCATGGGCCAGAACCACGGAGCTCCAAGAGAGCCTAGCAGCATGCTCTCCCTTCTGCAAAGAAATAAAAGAAGAGCAGTCATCAAGGCAGGTTCCGGGACGACTACCCAGATATGACGGAACTACTGACCCAGATGACTATATATTTAGCTTCACGAACATAATGAACTTATATGCTCACTCAGTAGAATTCACAGCTAAGTTAATGGTGACCACGTTCGAAGGACTCGCTTTGGATTGGTTCGCCAAGCAACCCACTAATTCCATATTTAGTTTTCGGGAATTATGCAACAAGCAGACACAGCAGTTCGCCTGCCAGAAGAGACAGAAACTACCAATGAGCTACTTAGGAACCATTTATCAACAAGAGGGTGAATCCCTACGGAACTGGCTGGCAAGGTTTAACGTGGAATTGCTCAAAATCGATTCCCCAAATATTGTTTACATAATCTCTATTCTCTTTGATCTCACCAAGAATAGGCAATTCGGAAATGCCCTCAGTAGTAAGCAACCAAGAACGTTTGCTGACATTATGAGCTTGGCATCAAAGTACATGACCCAGGAAAATATGAACTTTTATAAAGATAAGAACAAAAATAAAGCTCCCGCCCCAGGCTCCAAGCGGCAAGATAGAATTCCTGTTCAAAAGTCCGTAGATTATGAACGATCTTTCAGAAAAGGTAACGTCTTCCAGCGATTAGAATACAATCGAAACGATCAAGACAGAAGACCTAATATCTATCAAAGACCTAGATCGGCCGAGCCGGCGAACAGGAGCAGAATTAACCAAGTAGAACACCCGAGGCTGATCGTTCCAATAGAAGAAATCTTGGCAGTACTAGAAAGGAATAATTGGATCCTGGCAGCAAAGAGAATCGCTCAGCCCAGACCAGGTGCACGAAACTACGAGTTATATTGTAAATATCACCAGGCACATGGGCATCGCACTGAAGATTGTTGATGAGGGGTATTTTGGACTCTACCTAGGGAAGCTCGGACAAGGAGATCGAATATAAAATTCGATCTCGCTGAGTTAGTATCAAGTCTGAATCACAGCCTCTACAATCCGATCAACCGTAAAGTGTTCGTGGTCGAGGTTACTGTCGGGCCGATCAAAGGCTCAAGCCCTTGGGCCAAAGAAATGTATCCCTGTGGATGGAGTAGCTAGCTCAGCATTCTTCATTATAAATACCATTCGCATTTATGAAGACAGACACGCTTTCCCAGGTGCACTACGCTCGAAGCTATAGCTCGAATAGATTAGCTTGGCCATTTTATGCGTATTTCGCCCTCTAGCTTGTACAGCATCCTGTAATGCTCAAATAGGACCCCCAATACTTGTAAATTGTATCCCTATGATCGGAATATACATATACATTGATCTTTCTTCCATATTATAATATTTACCGTATTATTCCATTAATATCGACCATACTACGAATTTGCGTAAGATCAATTGGCGCCATCCTACGTATTATTCCATTAGATCGAAAAATGCCTACTACGAGGAGAAATACATATAACAGAGGGGAACCATCCCACGCTGCAGGGGTTCAAAACTCAGTCAACAATGAGCCCGACAATCTATCCAGGGTGGCTCAACAACCTGAAGTTCCGCCAATTCCCCCACAGGATAACGCTCCGATACACACAACCATTGCCGACCTGAGGTCCATCATATGCACAATGTGCAGGGAATTTTTGAATAGTGGAAGGGCTGACCAATCTCCCATGGACCAGCCACCTGCCTATGGGGGACCAGAAATCCCTTCTTCGAACGTCCACAAGGAAAATAGTATGTTACGAGCTACATCAAATGCACCCGCACCGAATTTGCCACGAACAGCTCCCATGAAATCTAATATCCGCTCAGAAAATTCGGTGCGATCTGTACAAAATCTGGAGGAATCTATGGTAGGGGAAATCCACCCTATGGATATGACAGGAAAGAAAAATTCAACCTACAAAAGAATTACAGAATCCGAGCTCGAAAGAATAGTGGAAGAACGGGTTGCAAAGAGGTTAGACCAGGAGGAGGCGGTGATAGAGGTTCGTCGTGCCACTACCGCCGCTAGGGGCACCGAAATGAACCAAAATAGGGAAATTATACCAGGGAACATCTGAGATAGAGAGATCAGCAATAGTATCATGCGATGTTCGCCGTTCTTCAAAGAAATACGTGAAGCCAGGAATACAGAAACAGTACCAACAAGGTTACCACGGTATAACGGGACTACCGACCCCGGGGAACATGTCAATAGTTTCATTAATGTAATGAACTTATATGGACATTCGGAAGATTTCTGCTGCAAAATTATGGTCACAACCTTTGAAGGAATTGCCCTTGATTGGTTCGGAAAATTACCGCCGAATTCAATATTCTCTTTCGATGAATTTTGTGACAAATTTAAGCATCAATTTGCGAGCCAGAGAAAACCTAAGTTGCCGGCAAATCATTTGGGAACGGTAAAACAATGGGAAGGAGAGACTTTGAGGCAATGGCTATCTAGATTTAGTATCGAGCTACTGAAAGTCGATACCCCTCAAATCGAATACTTATCTTCTCTGATGTTCGAATTAACTAGGAGCGTTCAATTTGGAAATGCATTATGTAGGAAGCAACCAAAGTCTTTTGAACAAATAATGGAGATTGCTGAGAAGTATATGATTCAGGAGGAAATGAATAGATTAGAAAATGCACAGAGCCCAAAGCTCCCTCCAAGCAAGAAGCAAGATCGATCCCCCATACCAAAACCAAGCGACTATGGAGGGACGAATAGAGGATCGGTATGGCAGAACCCAACGCGTATAAGCCGCAAGTACCAGTACAAAGGTCGAATGCCTACGGCCCACCTTATGATCAAAACCGGCCACCTCGACCTGAAAAGATTCAATTCACAGAGTTGAATATCCCAAAAGAAGAAATTTTAACGGTATTGGAAAAAGGAAATTTAATCCCGGAAGCCCAGTGGATTACCCAGGCAAGGCCAGGGGCAATGGGATATGACCAATACTGCAGGTACCATAGAGCTCGGGGGCATTGAACTGAGAATTGTTATCAGCTAAAGGTTGAGATCGAGAAGTTAATCGCACAAGGAAAACTTAAGGAGTTCGTCAAAGGAAATAACTACAAAGGCCGGTATAGATCTAGGAGTCCACGGAAATTTAACAATCAGCGAAAGGAGGTTCGGAATCAGGGAGAAGAGCAGTTGAACGGAGTGATAAACGTGATTACTGGCGGACCAGCTGGAGGAGATAGCAAGAACGCTAGGAAAAGGACGATGAGATCAATAAAATCGTCCATTTCATCTAAGAGGGAAATACTTTCTTTGGAGTTCCCATCAATGGAAAATCAAGTCATAAGCTTTAGCGATGCCGATCGACCTTCTGATGTAACCTGGGATACGAATGAGGATGATCCGGATTTTTCCATGGTGTTAACGCTAAAAATAGCTAATTACGAAGTCAAAAGAATTTTGGTTGATAATGGAAGTTCGGCAAACATTATCTCCTCAGAGGCCCTCGCTCGAATGAATCTTCAGCATCCTCATCTCGATCGAGTAGCCACTCCTTTAGTCGGGTTCGGAGGTTCAGAGATTGTTCCTTTAGGAACCATTCTGTTAAGCACAACTTTAGGAACAAAACCTAAAAGCGTAACAAGGATGATAAAATTTCTGGTGGTCGAAACGCCTTTTGCCTATAATGCTATATTGGGAAGACCTGCTCTGAATACCTTCAAGGAAATTGTGTCTACTTACCATCAAAAGGTAAAATTTCCGACGGACGGTGGAGTAGGGGAAGTATGGAACGACCAATACATGGCTTGGGAATGTTACAACTCATCTCTAAGCATAAAAAAAAAGTGGAGCCCAAAACCCTAGCAAAACGAAAATTGATTGATTTGGAATCAGGCCCGGCCTCGAATTTACCAATTCCCGAAACTGAAAAGTTGCAAGGAAAGAAAGGGAAGAATGTAGACATGAGCATACAAGCACCTGATCATAAGAAGGTGATATTGGTTCCAGGATGTCCGGAGAAAGTCACCAGAATTGGAACATAACTAAGTGAAGGAATGGAGTCCATGCTCTTGGAATTCTTACAAGAAAATGTAGACGTGTTTGCTTGGAGCTCGGACGATATTGTGGGAATCGATCCGCGCGTAATTACACACTCTTTAAACATCGATCATAAGGCTAAACCGGTGAGACAAAAGAAGCGTAACCACGGACGCGAAAAGGACAAAATAATCAAGGCGGAAGTCGATAGGTTACTAGCTGCCGGTCAAATCAAGGAAATCAAGTTCACCGAGTAGCTATGTAATGTGGTTCTGGTTTCCAAGGGAGACAAAGCCGAAAATAAGTGGAGGATGTGTAACCACTTTACTGATTTGAACAAATTATGCCCAAGGGATCCTTACCCGCTACCCATAATTGATATGTTGGTAGATTCCACTGCAGGTTTCGTGCTTTTTAGCATGATGGATGCTTTTCAGGGTTTTTACCAAATTTTCATGAACGAGAAGGATCAAGACAAAACCGCAAGGAGTATATTGCTTCATAGTTATGCCGTTCGGTCTGAGAAACGCAGGCGCAACTTATCAAAGGCTAGTCAATATGATGTTTAAAGAATTGATAGGTGAAATCATGGAGGTTTATGTGGACGATATGCTGGTAAAAAGCATGACAGAAGAAGACCACATTAAACATTTAGGCAGATGCTTCGAGATATTGAG
This sequence comes from Penstemon barbatus, assembly GCA_003313485.2. Lineage (NCBI taxonomy): Eukaryota > Viridiplantae > Streptophyta > Magnoliopsida > Lamiales > Plantaginaceae > Penstemon > Penstemon barbatus. The sequence goes on along the minus strand of CM064884.1, from coordinate 37,989,313 downwards.
AAAATATGGAATGAAATTGAACCCAGCAAAATGCACTTTCGGGGTACGATCGGGGAAATTCCTTGGATATCTTGTACACGAGAGAGGGATCGAAGCTAACCCAGAGAAGATCCGAGTGGTAACCCATCTTCAACCACCAAAGAAACTTTCAGATGTTCAGAGCTTGGTCGGAAAAATCATTTCGTTGAATAGATTTATCTCTAGATCCGCCGACAAGAGTTTGCCATTTTTCAAGCTTCTGCGCAAGTCGAAGGATTTCAAGTGGAATGCCGAATGTGACAAGGCCTTCGAAGATCTAAAAACCTACTTAACTTCACCTCCTATGCTGGCCAAGCCCACGGATGGAGAACCTTTGTACCTCTACATAGCCGTTTCAAACGATGCTGTTAGTTCAGTACTGGTAAAATTAGAGGAATCCGTGCCAAAACCAGTATATTACTTGAGCAAATTGTTGCAAGGTGCAGAGAAGAATTATATGGAGATCGAAAAATTTGCACTTGCCTTGGTAGTTGCTGCACGAAGACTGAGGCCCTATTTTCAAACTTATAAGGTTATCGTTTTGACAAACCAACCTTTGAGGCAGGTCTTATCTAAGCCAGAAGCATCCGGTTGATTAATTAAATGGGCGATCGAATTGGGGCAATACGAAATTGAATACCTGCCGCGAACAGCAGTAAAGGCGCAAGTACTAGCGGACTTCCTTTTGGAATCCACTAGTCCAAAAAGCATAGAGAACGAAGAAAATTCCGAAGTAAACTTGCTAACAAAGGTTGAGGACCCAACGTGGTTAATGCACGTCGATGGCTCATCAACCAGGGAAGGAGGCGGAGCAGGAGTTCATTTTCAAGGACCCGATGGCGAAGATTTGAGTTACGCAATAACTTTGTATTTTGTCGTTACAAACAATGAAGCGGAGTACGAAGCCTTGATTGCGGGGTTGGAGATGGCCTTGAAGACAAAGGTAAGATCAATTACTGTGCTGACAGATTCTGAACTTGTCCACAGGCAGGTAAATGGAATTTACGAAGCAAAGGAGTTCAACATGATAAAATATTTGAACAAGGCAAAAAGCCTGATATCACAATTTGAAAAGTTTGACATTCAGCCTGTTCCTAGAGAAGAAATTTTGTGGGCTGATCTGTTGTCAAAATTCACTGGTATAGTGGACGGAAAGAAGGAAAGGAATATTACATGGCTATTGTCGAACACATCTGTCATCGATATGGATGTCATTCCTGGCATCGACATCATGGAAATCGACGAACAAAAGAACTCTTGGATCGACCCCTTCATCGATTATCTAAAGAAAGGAGAACTGCCAGAAGACGCTAATGAAGCCAGAAGGATTAAGTATCGATCCCCCTCATTTACCCTGATCGATGATAAACTCTATAAACGATCCTCCTCTGGAATTCTATTAAAGTGTATCTCTGAAAATCAATATGATATGATTCTGAGGGAAGTTCACGAGGGAGAAGCAGGAAATCATGGCGGAGCTCGAGCATTAGCCCTAAAATGTTCGAGGACAGGATATTATTGGCCTACCCTCTTTTATGACACGATGGATTATGTGAAGAAGTGTCATCATTGTCAAATTCATTCAAATTTGATCCATCAGCCAGCCGAGCAGATGCACTCTATCCCAATCTGTTGGCCATTCGATAAGTGGGGTATCGATATCGTCGGTCCTTTCCCGACCGCCAGGTCAAAGAAGAATTATGTATTGGTCGCTGTCGAATATTTCAGTAAATGGGTCGAATGTGTAGCTCTGACCAAGATCACGCAGTTTCAGGTTATAAATTTTCTATGGAAAAATATCGTCTGTCGATTCGGGATTCCCAGAATCTTAATCTCCGACAATGGAACGCAATTTGTCGGCAAAAAGGTCACAGATTGGTGTGAAAGTTCGGGATACAGCAAAACTTCGCATCGGCAGGGCACCCCCAGGCCAATGGACAAACAGAGGTTGTAAATAGAGAGATCGTCCGATCTCTAGAAAAGCGGTTATTTGACGCAAAGGAAAAATGGCTTGATGAACTCCCAGGAGTTTTATGGGCTTATAGAACCACCGTAAAAGCATCTACAGGGGAAACTCCTTTCAGCTTAGTAAACGGATCGGAAACGGTTATTCCAGTTGAGAATTTGATATCTTCTCCCAGAATCGAATTCGATAATTCCGAAGAAAATAAATCCTAAAGGGAAATGGAAGTCGATCATGCAGATGGCAAAGGCGTACAATCAAAAGGTTAGAATCCGAACCTTTAAGGTCGAACAAGGAGATCGAATATAGAATTCGATCTCGCTGAGTTAGTATCAAGTCTGAATCACAGCCTTTACTATCCGATCAACCATTAAATGTTCGTGGTCGAGGTTACTGTTGGGCTGATCAAAGGCCCAAGCCCTTGGGCCAAAGAAATGTATCCCTGTGGATGGAGTAGCTAGCTCAGCATTCTTCATTATAAATACCATTCGCATTTATGACGACAGACACGCTTTCCCAGGTGTACTACGCTCGAAGCTATAGCTCGGATAGATTAGCTCGGCCATTTTATGTGTATTTCGCCCTCTAGCTTGTACAGCATCCTGTAATGCTCAAATAGGACCCCCAATACTTGTAAATTGTATCCCTACGATCGGAATATACATATACATTGATCTTTATTCCATATTATAATATTTACCGTATTATTCCATTAATATCGATCATACTACGAATTTGCGTAAGATCAATTGTTTTCACCTCAAAAGAGAAATTGAAAAACTAATCGAACAAGGAAAATTAGATGACTATGTAGAACGGAATAACCGCAAGAGAGGAAGAAGTAGGAGTCCTCGGAATAATAACCAAAGAAGGAGTTCTCGAAGAAGGACCCCTAATAATGGTCCCCAACAGGAGTCGAACGGTGATCAGATTAATGGCACCATCTATACTATTTCTGGAGGACCCGCCGGTGGGGACAGTCGCAATGCACGTCGCAGGACCGCCAGATCCATAATCGGAAGCTTAAAATACCCGAAAGAAGTATGGACGCTAGAAAGCAAACCAGCAAAGGACCAGCTAATTAGTTTCAACGAAAGCGAGGTACCAAAGAACTTTGTTTGGGACATGAATGAAGATAACCCTGACTTCCCAATGGTGGTGTCACTAGAAATAGCGAACTTCAACGTCAAACAGATCTTAATCGACAATGGAAGCTCGGCGAATATCATCTCTAAAGAGGTCCTAGCCCAGATGAACTTGGGACAAATAACATTCCAAAAGGTAGCTACGCCTTTAGTAGGATTTGGAGGTTCCGAGATTGTCCCCAGTGGCACAATAACTTTAAGTGTCTCACTCGGAAAGAAACCGCGTCGGACGGTGAAGCTAGTCAAATTCTTAGTAGTAGAAACTCCCTTTGCTTACAATGCGATCTTGGGGCGACCCACCCTCAACCTATTCCGAGCTGTTGTTTCAACTTACCACCAGAAGATAAAATTTCCAACTGACATGGAAATCGGAGTAATAATGAACGATCATTGTATGGAATGGGACTGCTACAACACCTCCTTAACTTTAGGAAACCACTCCAGATCGGTTACCCCAGCGAAAAGAAAGCTCGAAGAACACGTGGACAGAATCGAAGTTGAAATCCCTAGCACATACCGAATAGACAAAAATGGAAAGGAACCGGTCGATTTCGCTTTAAAACCACCGGAACATAAAGATGTACTGCTAGTGCAGGGGGACCCAACGAAAACAAACAGAATAGGAACCGAACTAAGTAAAGAAGGATACGTAATGTTGGTCAACTTTCTCAGAGAAAACATAGATATCTTCGCCTGGAGTGCGAACGACATCGAAGGGATTGACCCCCGAGTAATCACTCATTCGCTAAAAATCGACCCCATGGCAAAACCTGCTAGACAAAAGAAGAGGAATCATGGGCCGATAAAGGATAAAATAATTAAGGCAGAAGTAGAAAGGCTACTCAAGGCAAAACAAATTCGAGAAATACATTTCTTGGAATGGCTATGCAATATTGTGCTAGTAGCGAAAGGAGATAAAAAGGATAACAAGTGGAGAATGTGCAATGATTTCACCGACCTTAATAAACTATGTCCGCGCGATCCATATCCCCTCCCAAGGATCGACTTGTTAGTCGACTCAACTGCTGGTTTTGTGATTTTCAGCACGATGGACGCCTTCCAAGGTTTTTATCAAATATACATGGACGAGCGAGACCAAGAGAAAACGGCCTTCGTAACCGAGCAAGGAGTTTACTGCTTCATAGTTATGCCATTTGGCCTGAGAAACATCGGGGTCACTTACCAACGGTTAGTAAACCTGATGTTCAAAGAGCTAATTAGAGAAATAATGGAAGTCTACGTAGACGATATGCTGGTCAAAAGCATGAATGAAGCCGATCATGTAAAGCATCTCGATCGATGCTTCCAAATATTAAGAAAGTACTGAATGAAGTTGAATCCTTCAAAATGCACTTTCGGGGTTAAGTCGGGAAAGTTTTTAGGCTATTTGGTACATCAACGAGGAATTGAGGCCAATCCCGAAAAGATTCGAGCTATAACCGAAATGAAACCTCCCAGAACGATCGCCCAAGTACAGAGCTTGGTAGGAAAGATCGTAGCATTAAACAGGTTCATCTCAAAGTCAGCAGACATAAGCTTGCCTTTCTTTCAAACTCTACGAAAAGCAAAAAACTTTGTTTGGACCGAAGAATGCGACCAGGAATTCGACAGGCTAAAGGAATATCTGACGACATCCCCAATTTTGGCCAAACCAACTAAGGGAGAACCATTATACATCTACATATCAATTTCCGATGTGGCTATTAGTTCGGTCTTAGTTAAAGTACAAGGCTTAGAACATAAGCCTGTTTATTACTTAAGCAAGTTACCACAAGGGGCCGAGAAGAACTACTTAGAAATAGAAAAATTCGCTTTGGCCTTAGTGGTGGCAGCACGCAAACTCTGACCTTACATTCTAACCTACAAAATCGTAGTGTTAACCAACCAACCACTAAGACAAGTCTTAGCAAAGCTAGAAGCCTCTGGAAGATTGATTAAGTGGGCAATCGAATTCGGTCAGTTCGAAATTGAGTACAAACCAAGAATTGCGATTAAAGCCCGTCCTAGCCGATTTCCTATTAGAAACTCCGACAACTGAGCACGCCGAATAGACCAGCCATGACAATGATATCTTGATCGTAGGAAATCAAACCTGGTTGATGCACGTCGACGGTGCTTCATGCCGAGAGGGAGGATGAGCTGGAATCAACTTTACCGGACCAAATAAGGAAGATATAAATTATGCGATAACATCGGACTTCGTGGTAACAAACAACGAAGCAGAATATGAGGCACTGATCGCAGGAATGGAAATGGCAATCAAGGCCAACATAAAAAGTCTTAAGGTATTAACCGATTCGGAGTTAGTACAAAGACAAATAGAAGGTCTATACGAGGCAAAGGAATTTAACATGGTCAAATACCTCGCCAAAGTAAAAGACTTGGCTGAGAAATTTGAGAATTTTGGGATACAGAACATTCCACGGTCAGAAAATAAATGGGCTGATCAACTGTCTAGACGATAGAAAAACTGAAAGGGTAATTAACTGGTTAATTCCCAATACACCGACAATTGATATCGACGAGACACCGGTCGCTGAGATGATGGAAATCGAAGAAGCTGATGGAAATTAGATGACTCCGATGATAGACTATCTTCGAGAAGGAAAGTTACCGCCTCACCCAAACGAAGCTTGAAAAATAAAATATCTGCTCCAAAATACACATTTGATAGAAGAAAAGCTTTACCGAAGATCAGCGTCGGGAATCCTTCTAAGATGCATCTCCGAACCTCAAACCAACGATGTCCTTCGAGAGGTACATGAAGGAGAAGCAGGAAATCACAGCGGAGAAAGGGCCTTAGACTTAAAATGTCTTAGAACAGGTTATTATTGGCCCACCATCAAAGACGATGCCATGCAATATGTTCAAAAATGTCATCATTGCCAAGTTCATGCAAATATAACTCATTGACCTGCCGAAAACATGCACCCAATACCCATATGTTGGCCATTTGATCAATGGGGAATGGACATCATGGGACCTTTCCCAGCAACTAGATCCAAGAAAGCGTATGTTCTAGTCGCTGTCGAATACATCAGCAAATGGATAGAATGCATCGCCCTTGCACGAATAACTCAATTCCAAGTGATTAACTTCCTATGGAAGTTCATAGTATGTCGATTTGGCATTCCGAGGATCCTGATTTTCGATAACGGAACCCAATTCGCGGGAAAACAAGTAATGGAATGGTGTGCAAAGCTAGGAATCCAGCAAAACTTCACATCAGTTGGGCATCCAAGAGCGAATGGACAAACTGAAATAGCGAACAGAGAAATAATAATGTCTTTGGAAAAAAGATTAGGGGCAGCCAAAGGAAGATGGCTAGATGAACTCCCAGGAGTACTTTGGGCTAATCGAACCACAGTCAAGACTTCAACCGGGAAGACCTCGTTCAGTCTAGTATATGGCTCAGAAGCTGTAATTCCAGTTTAAACACTAATTCCAACACCGAGAATTGAAATGTATGATGACCAGGAAAACGAAAAGGCAAGAGAAAATGATATCGACTTGACAGAAGCGTTAAGAGAAAAAGCGGTTGTACGTTTACAAGTCGCTAAATCAAACATGGAGAAAGCCTACAATCAAAAAGTACGCATAGAACCTTCAAAGAAGGTGACTTGGTGCTAAAAAAGGTAGAGGTATCCGGGCATGTGGGAAAATTGCAACAGAATTGGGATGGACCATACGTTGTAATTAATGTAGGAAAGAAAGGTTGGTACAAATTTGCGCACTTAGACGGAACACCTCTACCAAGGACCTGGAATGCAGTCAACCTAAGAAGATACTAAGGAAAATGAATCCTGGAAGATTGTTCTGGTTAATTTCTTTTGATTTAGTCCGTTTTATTTTAATTCGTTGTAATAAAGGCCTTTCCCTGAGATTCATTCTCAAATATTTTCACAATTCTGAATACCAAATAAAAGTTCACTTGAGTCAAAGGCTAAGTCAAGACGAGTTGAGTATAAATCGATTAATTCGGTAAACGCTCCTCGGAATTCTACAATCAACTTGGTTCAATCCAAAAAAAAAAGTTGATCTACGAATATAACGAGTCGAGTAAAATTGATCCGCTCAATAAACGCTCCTCGATCTACAAATATAGCGAGTTGAGTAAAATCGATCCGCTCAATGAACGCTCCTCGATCTAAAAATTTAACGAGTCGAGTAAAATTGATCCGCTCAATGAACGCTCCTCGATCTAAAAATATAACGAGCAAGTAAAATTGATCGGCTCAATAAATGCTCCTCGATCTAAAAATATAACGAGTCGAGTAAAATTGATCCGCTCAATAAACGCTCCTCGATCTAAAAATATAACAAGTCGAGTAAAATTGATCCGCTCAATAAACGCTCCTCGATCTAAAAATATAACGAGTCGAGTAAAATTGATCCGCTCAATAAACGCTCCTCGATCTAAAAATATAACGAGTCGAGTAAAATTGATCCGCTCCATAAAGACTCCTCGAACAAAAAAGTAAAAAGAGTTGAGTGTAAATTGATTCGCTCAATAAACGCTCCTCGATCTATTTCTAACGATCAAAAAGATTTGGGTAATATAACCTAAGTATTAAAAAGAGTTGAGTATAAATTGATCCGCTCAATAAACGCTCCTCGATCCTATATCTAAACGATCTGAAAGATTTTGGTAATAAAACCTAAGTCTTAAAAAGAGTTGAGTATAAATTGATCCGCTCGATAAACGCTCCTCGATCTTATATCTAAACGATCAAAAAAGACTTTGGTATAAAAACCTAAGTCTAAACGAAAGAGTTGAGTAAAAATTGATCCGCTCAATAAACGCTCCTCGATCTATATCTAACGATTAAAAAAGACATTGGTATAAAAACCTAAGCTAAACAAAGAGTTGAGTATAAATTGATCCACTCAATAAACACTCCTCGATCTATATCTAACGATTAAAAAAGACATTGGTATAAAATTCTAAGTCTAAACAAAAAGAGTTGAGTATAAATTGATCCGCTCAATAAACGCTCCTCGATCTATATTTTGGTATAAATACCTAAGTCTAAATAAAAGAGTTGAGTATAAATTGATCCACTCAATAAACGCTCCTCGATCTATATCTAACGATCAAAAAGATTTCGGTATAAAAACCTAAGTCCAAACAAAAAAGTTGAGTATAAATTGATCAGCTGAATAAACGCTCCTCGATCGATATCTAAATATCAAAAGGACTTTGGTATAAAAACTTAAGTCTAAACAAAAGAGTTGAGTATAAATTGATCCGCTCAATAAACGCTCCTCGATCTCATATCTAACGACCAAATTTGAGCAACAATAATCGCTCCTAGATATCGATGATAAATATAAACATGTTGAGAAGAAATCAACAAAAAATATCAAGGTAATAGTATAAAAGTTTTATTCATCTAAATTCTGTGAACAAATTACATACGAAAGTTTCGATCAGAATACAAAGGACTTTCTACACGTCACTACAACTGTTTAGATAAAATAATCCTATCCTATGGATCGGAGATCTTCACGACAATGTCCACGGAAACATCAATCTCCTCCCTAGTGCCTCGATAATTGTAATTGACCACCTAAGAAGCATGCTGCTCAGGATGGTCGACTTCTTTAGTTCGATGGCCGGGCTCCGAAGATCAAATGTTCTTCCAGACGAAATGACCATTACCAGCCAGATAACCGGCAATACTCATTCACCCACAACAAGATACTGCTTTTACTTTAGGGTTAATTTTTACTCTAAAGCAGCATCTTTTCAGGGCTGTCGTGAAAATTAAAATTTACCAGTACACCCCGGCGGCCTATCACTCCGGAGGTAACATCGAAGAGCAGGGATGCCTGGTAAATATGAACCCTCCATGTGCAAACAGAAACCACGGACTTCAAACTCGGGAAGACAATGGTTGAGGCCTCATGGGACCCGTCAGTACAAGGTAGGGCAGCAATGGGACCTGTCAGTACAAGGCAGATGACATTTAAGTCGTTATGATGATACGAATCACGATAATGTGACTTTTTAAATATTATGGGATCAAAAGGCAAAATGAAATTCAAGGAAACTGAGTCTCCATCCTTTCTGGGAGTTATAAGTGAAATATGGAAACTGCGTGCTTAGTTATAGGCACATGTATGAGTAATCCTGCGGTTGGATAGAGGTCTGATCAAGGGACGAAAATGTGACCTTTTGACTTCCCGTAATTAATTCGAATAAGTTGGAACGGCACCTCTATGGTCGGAAAGACTGTTCGGCGGTAAAAGAAGAATCATGATCGAAGCGATCAATACAACAATAAAAAGATCTGAAACCTTGCGTACTAGAGATCCTAATCGCTTCATGACAAACGGGAAATCCTCGATGCGAACATATAAGTTTGCAACAAAACGACAAGTGGTAGCTCGATTAGAGGTATAAAAATTCATATTCCAGCATACGAGGCCGTCACTGCCTCATATCTCACAAGGCGAATTGTTAGTTAATTATATTATACCTCCAAGGGAGTCCAACAAATCTGATGGACAAATGGATGAAACTGTCAACGAAACTAGGATATAAAGCCTCGTCACTGCTTAACATTCCAAAGAATTGCTTAAGGAGGTCTGGAGAACCAAGATCTAGCTAATGATTCTACATTTTCCAATTCCTCCCATATCAAAGAATTGATATATTGATACACTGGTTGCTTTATTTGAGGAACATGGAACTCACAATCAGTGCAGAAAAACATGGGTTTAAGAAGGTATCAAGAACGATATCCTTTCTGCGAACTTAGACCTATAATGAGAAAAGCAGTGCTCAACAGAGGAAATGACATCATCCTTAAATAAGATATCCACTACAAATGGACAAATTTACAAAGCATTGATCGATCATCGACAAGAGCGCTAAGCATTCCTTCACAATTATTCAATCATTTATCTACATGGATGACCTACAGTTCACATTCTAATGTCTAAAGTGACTTCAGAACAACCCTAAGGGACCACACTTGGTTGATCATCATGCTTATACATGATTAAAAGTTTGATTTGCATAACAAACATTATGTGATTCAGCTACTCAAGACTGATCAAGCCAGAACAAGCTACCAGTTTCAAATCAAAAGATAATCTCCCAGAAGGTTAATATCAGAGAAGTAAGCTTATCAAGATATATCTAATGTCTGAACTCAAATCAAGGCATGAATCTAGTCAAGGCAGATTGTCATTATAATCAATTTTGTTTTACATACAAAAATATTCAGGCTCGACAACCACATAAAGGTTGGGGCCTATTTAGTCTAAAAAAAAAAAAAGGAGGAGCTCCAAATATAACAGCCGGGTTAGAACAGGTCATTGAGATGGGTTGCTATAACCAGGCCGACTAGCAGAAGCACTACTCCGAGGAGTCATGTTACCTACAAACGCCATCAATTCCTCCTGACGCTTTAGATAACCGGCATCATAACCTTGTTCATAGGCATGCCGTCGAGACTCCTCTGCAAGGGCGGCAGCCTGAACCAAGTCACTTTTCTCCTTCTCAAGGACAAATTTCTCTTCTTGTGATTTCTGAAGGTCATCATTGACAAGCTGCAGCTGGAGGGTCTGCCCTGGACCTTCGCCATCTCCGAGTCCAAGCGACGTTGATAGGCCTCCCTACTGATCCACAGATCATCATTTTGCACACCCAGGTGGAGCGCAAAATACTTGGCCTGGAAAAGAAAAAGCCCTAACATAACAAGGCAATCGAAATAAAAACAAGAAAAATAGTCAGAAATATGATTACCTGCTCGCATAACTTGACCAGCGACTGAACAAGGCGAACGTTGGAGGTACCTTCGTGCTTCCTCAACTCGTCGGGCAAAATAGTGCTCAGACCCAGGTCCCAGGACAAAGCATCGGGCTCAACTGAGCCGGGCAGTTTGCTATCGAGAGGAACACGGTCAGGCCGAGGAGTCACCGAGTGCATTATATCCTTAAGTTGCTCAAGAATGCAATGGTCGTCCAACATACGAGGAGAATCCCTCTCGTTAGGACTCACCGAAGTCGCCTTGCCCGAAGCAGAGATAACGGTCCGCCGATCGGACCTAAAGCCTGTCCGACTGCCGGAAGGCCCACCGGCCTCAAAAGAAGTAGACACCACAGTAGTATCATTAAGTAAAAATTCTGGAAAATCTTGGGAAATAGATTGTGTTATGGATGGATTCAAAAAGGATTCTCCGCTAATTGCCCCTGCGGCAACACCCACTTGGCTTCCGCTGACAACCTGGGCAGTAGAGGTAGAGGAAGGAACGGAATTATCAGGAACATGCTCATTTAAGCCATGTTCGAAAGAAGAAGCGCCCGAAGAAACGGGCATATTAAAGGTTGGCTCCACATTTGACATATCGCCAAAGGCCACCCGACCAGGGGAAGGCCTCCTTTCTACCTCACCAAAAGTGGAAAAATTTTGTTGAATAAAAGTTTAACTAATAACAGAAAAAGCTTCAGAAGGAATAATGGGAGTATCGATCTCCGACCTTCTAATTGAGGATGAACGAGGAGGATCTATCGAAGGTCTAATATTTCTAGTACTTTCGCGCGAAGGATGCTTCGAAGTATTACCAAAAAGGTTACTCATGTTCGGAAATAAAAAAGGAAATTTAATCATCGAGAAAGCTTATCGACCACCTAACGAGAGAGTATTCTATGGAAAGTTGAGTAGAAGCGGTAAATAGCGAGTAAAGTTTTACCGTTTGTATTTATACTATACGAAAAGCCGCAACAGACCCAAAGAATGGGCGCGAATCACAGAAACTAGCCTATGAGCAGACGCAAGAATTCGAAAAGACATAAGCACAATGATTACGGCAAAGTTAATAACTTGTCTAAATTATTGTCAACAGAGAAGCCGAAAAGATGTAACTGTCAGAATATGAATCGTCTATTGTACAAGAGGATAAAAAGGTAATATTACAAATCAAGTTATGTTGGTTTTTACAAAGATTATTTCCCGGATCAAAAGATCACTCCCCACTTCACACAACAAGGTCGCCATTTGGAACTCCCTGTTCGCCAGCGGCATCTCCTTCGTTAGCTCCCTCGTTCGCTGCCTCTACGTTTTCCTCCACTTCCTCTGGATCGATAAAATTAATATCGACCTCTTCATTGATATCTGAGGGAGGAATCGGCAATGGCTTCCCAAACTCCTCGACAAGGCGAGCCAAAGGAAATTGTTGATAGATGACATCGGGCAGTTCGGAATGAGAATACTCCTCGCCGTAACGATTCAGGCTGACATGCGCTGCTTTGAAATATTCCATTCGACGATCTTCAATCAGTTCCAGAGCAACCAGCTGATGAATCGCCTTCTTAAAGGTACTCTCTAGGAGCGGACTAACCATTCGATACACCAACGCCGTATGAACATGAGAACTAAGGAATTCACGAATAACTCTTTCATCGGGATTCCGGCCGTAACGATCTTTGAGTCCACTACGAGGAATGTCCCTATCATACTCCTCCACAATGAGGCCTGAAGACTCAATACCTGAGATTCCAACTCGCTAATCCGAGTAGTACTCTGAAGTTGATGATCTTCCAACTTTTTAGCCAGTTGATTGACTTGTTCTTGAGCGTGGAAAGTCTCCAAAACTCTGTTTATGATCTCCTGGTCATCAGTCCCCGTGGCCTGAGGCTCTATGATCGGAAGTGGTAAAGAAGGGCCAGCCTCTGAACCAGAAGCCTTCTGAAGCAATGCCTTGTATCTCTCGTCCAAGAATTCACATTGTTGTCTCCAGAGAGCAGCTTCATAGGCGTACGATTCCAAGCAAGTCTTGGTCTAAAAAGAAAAATAATAAAATTAATGGAATGAATTTATTAAGTAAAGTCAATAAACCAGGACATATAATAGCAAATCACCTTCTCGGCATAAAGAGAAGCTCTCTGAAATTTTTCCAAAGGATCCTTCCGAAGGAGCTTATTCATATCGCGAGTAAAGACACCGGATAGAAGAATGCGAGTTGCCTTGTCCACAGCGTTCTCGCTCTCGTCATGAACCAAAGAATCATTCTCGGGGTAGCCAGCAGCTCTTTTCCCTTCTAAATGATCCTCGATCATCTCAATGATAGTAGGTTTCGGATGATCCTCACCTAGTAAAGAAAGATCCTTGCCAGAATGACCATAGTAACATCTTTTTCTTTCTACTGGCTTATCGTTGGGATGAGGCATCGACCAGCTGCGGCATCCCCGTATGCCTAGCGAAGTTCAATGTTGGAAAGGAGGATAACCAGGTCCCGTCCCCTGACGAACAGGAGATTCTTGGGAAGAATCTAGAGATTCCTCTCTGTTCTCTTCAGAGTCATGACTCAATTCTAATTTTCTTTTTCGGGACGCTCTCTGCTCGATAGGAACATTCTCTATGGTTTTCGTGGATTTAGACAAAACCATCTTTCCCATAAAAGAATGTCGGGAATTTTCTACCATGAGAACTGAAAAGAAAACAAAGCCAAAATTAAACTTAGTGCTAAAAAGAATTATCACAATGCGATACTGAAATAAATGCTTACCCAGCGATTGAGAAGAAGAAGGAATTGGGAAAGTATGGAGACTCAATCCCGCCTTACGGAGATAAGCCTCGCCAATAAGAATAGCACTTTCGTACTTGTCGGTACGCATACCTGGGATCTCACTAATCAATTGGGGGTCGTCAGGAATAAAATGGCCAGTCGCCAAACGACCACCATAAATCCATTTGGAGTCATGATCCCACGTGAATGGCACAGTTGAACCATCTACTAAACGAAGATGAGAAGGCGGTCGATCAAAGAAAAAATGAGATTTCTAGGAAGGATTGCTGGAAACCGGGGAGTCAAAGATTGAGCGACTAGTTTTCTGGCTAGCGAAAAAGTATCCGCATTGGAAGAACTAGAAACATTAAAACGAAACAATTGTGTAAAATTACGAAAAGAAGGTTGAAATCCTTTCGCAATCATCAAAACGGAAAAACAGACCACTAAGGTCACTGAATTTGGGACTAATTGAGTCAAAGATACACTGAATATTCTCAAAATATCAAGAAAGAGGGCAGACAAGGGAAGACGCAGACCGTAATTAAAATGGGCTGTATAAAAGGCTCGACAACCCTCCGGCGGTAAAGTAACCCTATCAGAGGGAGAAGGAAGAATGATCTCAGAACCTTCCAGAAACTATTTTGCATAATTATTCACGACCTCGTGGAAAGTTTCCTCAGTATAAGCGCAAGCGAGGTCCTCGATCGGTTCAGAAATTTGAGGAACCGTACCCTTGCCTTTCTTGGCCCTGGCAGCAACATCCGTATCAGATAGAATTTGCACCTTAAAAGTGTCCTCATTCGGAACAATAAATTCAGACACTCCGGTCTGCTCAGTCGAAGGATTAGGGGGTATCACCTCCTCGATAATAGGAGTGACTCTTTCCCCTGAAGACGAGGAAGATTTTTTCGAAATTGAAGCCATTTTTTGGGATCCTCGAAAGATATGAGTCGATAGAAGCAACTTGGGAAAGAAATGACCGAGTAAGAAAATGATTGTGAAAATATGGGAAGTAGAAAGTAAAAAATGACTGAGATAACGATCACCTATTTATAAAGAGAGATGAAAAGACGTTTCAAACTTCTCACGGCTGATCGCATTCCCGCCAAACGACAAAAGTTAAAACATTTTTCCAAAGAGACACGTAGCGGTTCGAGATTGGAACGACAAAACGACTATCTATAAGGCGTAGCACTCTTTTCCTTACTTAGGATTTTTTCCCACAGGGTTTTTTTCTAAGTAAGGTTTTTAACGAGGCACAATTCATAGAAAGAACAGTTGTAATCAACCATCTACTTCTACGAGCTTCTACTACATATACGCTCGAAGAAGTGAGGGAGTACTGATGGGGGCTATTTCGCACCCCTTATAATACTCGGATCGACTAGGGGATATCGGATCGGTTCGACCATACAAGCTCATTCGAAATCTATTACCTATCCGATCAGCGACGATTCTCCTTGGCGACCAGACTACAATCCGGACTCAAGAAGGACAATTGTGCCGAGTCCTATTAGGATTATATTTCCTTGTAAAGCTAGGGTTAATGTCATATAAATACCTAGTTAAGCATTGTATTACGGACAACACACAATCAGAGCTCACACCTACATACTTGGGCAATCTGATTATCATACTTAATAGAAAAGCTTATTGCTATACTAAATTACTGATTCATTGTCTTGTTACTTATTATTGTTCTTTACGTAATTGTTCTTCCTTGTAAACGATCCACCCGGAATAAAGTAACAGAGCCCTATAATCATACTTAATTGTGATTTCTAAAACACTTGTTATTGATTTAATCATACCCGAAGAAAAACGGTTAAATCACTGAGCTTGTATGGGGATGGGCGCTAGTTATATTTAGATCGTAAATAAAGGATAATGCATAACTGGAACGGTGAGATCTCGAGGAGAGTTACCTCAAACTCTTAAACCCGAAAACCCCTCTTGAAAATAATATTAAGTCATATTGGGTACATTAAAATGAAGTTTTAAAGATCCAAGCCTTCCATCAATAGGGACTAGTGTAAGTTGTCTACTTGTCGTTGAAGGTGATCCAGAGTCTGGCACCCTAGGCGAAGAAAGGGACAATACACGAAATTCTTTGATTCTTGTTTTTAACTAAACTTGACAAGGGTGAGGATTGGTCGGGATGTGAATATCGATCATAACCAAGTTATGGGATTTCATGATCGGGACCGTTGCTCATCAAGGTTGATGGGTTAGACTTAATGAGTAGTACCACTCATGATGTAGCAGTGCTAGATGGGTGCGAAAATTGAAGCAAAATAGCTTGAAGGTTGTGGAGTAACACCATTGGTAAAATTATACCTACCTAGGGAGTTAATTGTATGGCCGCGAGTCGTGGGTGCAATTAATGTCTGCTTGGACGTCAATACCTACTAGAAGATTAGATTTCTCGAATAATTGAAGGGGTAATTGTTTAGAGAAAATAATGGGAGAACTTTTTCGATAACAAGTCCAATAGTCGTTAATATAAGTATTAATATAAATCAGTCAGCCAAACGTTATCATTTACTTTCGTAGATCTACTATGCAAAAATGCCAAAGAATCCGTTAGCTATCATACTTGACACTAACAAACTAAACTGATCAAATTTCGTCGACTGGCTTAGAAATTTGAGGATAGTCCTCGACTTCGAGAAAAGGAGCTACACTCTCGATGCACCCATGCCTGGTGCACTTTCGGAAGAGGTTTCGAAAGAGGAACGAGCTACCCATCAACAATGGGTCGATGATGATATTCAGGTTCGTTGCTCATGCTGGCATCTATGACCATTAAGCTGCAGTAACAGCATGCAAGGACGTTGCATGTAGGTGACATAATTCTTCATCTCCGAGAGCTATTTTGGGATAAGTCTAGGACCGAAAGGTTCAAGACAACGAAAGAATTGTTCAATCTGAAAATGGCTGAGGGTTCAAGTATGAAAGATCACTGTTTACGTTTCATCAATCTGGTTGAAAAGCTTGATAACTTGGACGTAGACCTGCACGCTGATCTTTCCACTGACCTCCTCTTCCATACTCTGCCGCGCTCATTTGATCAATTCGTGTTGAACTACAACATGGAAGATAGAGCACTCACTCTACACGAACTGACCAATTTATTGGTCACGACAGAATCAACCCTGAAAAGGGAGAAGTCTGTCATGATTGTTGAGCAACCCAAGGCTGCAAGCCGAAGAAGGGCAAGAAAAAGAAGAAGAAAGAGTTCTCTTCTAAACCAACCAAGAAGGTTGTCGAGAAGAAAAGGAAGAGCCCAAAAGACGAATGTTTCCATTGAAAGAAAGTTGGGCACTGGAAAAGGAACTGCCCAGACTAGCTGAAAACGGTGGTCAAAGGTATTTTCTTTATTGAAGTTAATATTTCTATTAACTGTGCATCATGGGTGTTAGACACCGCAGCTGGTTCTCATATCTGCAATGATTTGCATGTGATGGGAGCAGTAAGGCCTCTTAAACCTGGGGATAGAATCATGTGCTTTGGAAACGGAGCTAGGGTTGCAACAGAGGCCATAGGAGACGTTGAATTAGTTCTAGGAAATTATTCTTTGGTTTTAAAAGATTGTTTGTACATATCGACTATTATCAAAAACATTATTTCTATTCCTTTGCTGGATAATGATGGTTTTTGTTTGTCCATTTCAAATGGAAATTTTAGCATATTAAAAGGTGGTTTTACTTATGCTTGTGGTACTTTGATAGATGGTATTTATTCCTTAGAACCTACTAATTCTAATGTCATGCACGTTCAATCAAAGAAAAGAAAACAAGACGATAATGATCCACAACTTTGGCACGCTAGGCTTGGACACATTTCCAAGAGTAGAATTCAAAAGTTGGTTTCCTCTAGGGCTCTTGAAATAAAGAACCTAGATGATCTCCCAACATGTGAATCCTGGCTCAAGGGAAAAATACCAAAAACACCTTTCACTGGGAAACCAGAGCGAACCAAACAAACCTTGGATTTAATCCATCCTGATGTTTGTGGATCACTGAGTGTCAGTGCAAGAGGAGGATTCTCATACTTCATAACCTTCACAGACGACTACAGTCGTTATGGGTATGTATACCTAATGAAGTATAAGTTGCTTTTGATAAATTCAAAGAGTTTCGAATGGAAGTTGAGAATCAACTTGGACATAGTATCAAGGCACTTCGGTCAGATCAGGGTGGTGAATACGTAAGTCAAGAATTCCTCGATTATCTTGTAGAGAATGGAATTCTCTCACAGCGAACTCCTCCTAGAACACCGCAGTTGAATGTCTAAGACTAATTGGAAAATTATAAAAGCCTTGTGAGGAAGATGAAGAGTTTCAAACTCTTCATTTGTCCCACATTGATTTTTTATATTTGTGTGTACTAGTATATATGAATTTAAGAGTTTAGACTTGGTATAAGTCTTTACGAAGAGGGTCATATGAATACAACACACGCGCACCGCCGAAGCCCGCCTGACCCGACTCGGCTCGGATCTGGACTGGACTGGACTGCGTTGGGCTGGGCTCGGGCGTATAGGCGAATTGTCACGTCTCGGACTTATCTTTTTAGAGGAATTTTGAATTAAAATTTCAATTAATTTGAAATTCAAAATTGAAACAGTCACAATATTAATTCTGCAGGTTTTAAATTGTGTAACTCATTGTCAGCTACAGTAATAATTGAGAAAAACGTTTATTCAGTTACAAAATGTATGTTGCAGAATTAATTGTGTAGCCCATTCCCCGCCTATATATATGTGTATTTTCTCGTTTCAGAAACACACGAAAACAACACATTCTCTCAACTCCCTCTCTGAAAAGAAAAAAATCTCTTTTGGTTATTTTTGCTTCTGAGTGTTTTTTCGAGGCGGAATCATTTCTGATTATCCTGGAAGAAGTGTTAATGATTCCCAAATGCACCGGAAGTGGGTCAATAATTTCTTCAAGGCAAGCAGAATCATTTCGGCGATTTGGTTTGAATCAATTCTGTTACTATACGGAATTGTGAGATAAGTTTGTTTAAATTTATTTTTTCGATTATTTATTTAATTGTTTTTTCCATTACTGTCCAGATTGGTTTGTTTGGAATTAGTTTCGATTTATGTTCACATTTTGATAATCTTAAAACTGATTTTTCCAACAATCTTGAAGAAATTATATTCGTGTTTTAAAATTATTATGTCATCTGCAAGAGGCTCCGGTATTGTGTCCATGCCAGCCACAAAAGTCGACTTATCCGGTTTACCGAAAAAGTTTTCGGGTCAATTTTTCAAACATTGGCAACAAGGTATGAAAATTTGTTGTACGATGAACGGACTTTTGTCGATTATTCAGGTGACTAGACCTGAACTAACTGAAGACCCAAAGACTGCTCAAATAGCTGAATGGTCAGAACGGGACCAAATTGGTCGAGGAGTCATTATATCAGCTTTATCGAATGTACTATTTGACGTGTACTGTTCTGATTCGTACACAGTTAAGTCTCTTTGGGACAAATTGGACAGGAAATATAATACTGAAGAGCAAGGGCTCGAAAAGTATTATGTTTCCAAGTTCTTGAAATTTCAGATGGTTGAAGGAAAGTCTGTAACTGAACAAACGCATGAACTGATAAATATTGAGCACGCTCTTTCTGATGCAGAAATGAAACTTCCAGATAAATTTGTTGTTATGTCAATTATTGAAAAGTTTTCCAAATCTTGGGAAAACTTTGGCATGACATTAAAACATCAAAAGGGAAAGTTGACTCTTGATGATCTTAAGATTGACATAAGTATCGAAGAGGAACACAAAAACCAAACTCATGGTAATCCTGTTGAGTACCAGCCTAAGGCAAATATGATAACTGGAAAGAAAAAAGTGAATCATGTAAACCCCAACTCAAAATCCATCAATAAACCTAAAAACAAAAAGAAACCAAAGGCAAACAAACCATGCTGGACTTGTAGACAGATGGGTCACTGGGCTAAGGAGTGTCCTACTAAAAAGTCCAAAGCCAAATCTGAGTCTACTACACCAGCTGCAGTCAACATGGTTGTGGGAGATATTGGTGAAACTAGAGCTCTGGCTATGGTAAACATGGTTGTGGGAGATACTAGTGAACCTAAAGCTCCAGAAAACTCTGTTGGTGGGTATGTTTCCTCGAAATCTGAAATTCTTACTATTTATGAACCATATGATTGGCTAATAGACACTTGGGCAAATGTGCAAGTATGTGCTGATAAACTGCTATTTGTGTCTTATCAGCCTGTTGATGGAAAATCCGTGACGATGGGAAATTCAAGTGGTGCAAAAGTGTTAGGGATAGGACGCGTGGACTTGAAGTTTCCTTCAGGGCACATAATATCACTACAAAGGGTGCATCATGTTCCAACGATCCGGAGAAATATAATAAGCGGTTCTGTAATAGTTATGGAGGGTTATGAAATGAACTTTAAGTCCAATAAAGTCGTAATTCCATATTATGAGACTTTTTGTTGCTAAAGTTTATTTAGATGATGGTTTATTTAAATTAAGAGTTGAAAATGTTGGTTCTAATCAATTTTCTGAATTTCCTGTTCTGAATGCAATTGAATCTTCTAATGTTTGGCATGATAGATTAGGACATTTAAATTTTTGTTCTGTTAAACGGATGATGAATTGAAATCTAATCCCAAAACATGAAATAAACCATAAAGACAAATCTCACATTTGTGTTGAAACAAAACAAGTAAGAGAGCCATACCAATCTGTTGAAAGGCATTCTGAAATACTTGATTTGGTTCATACGACATTTGTAAATTCAATGGAATTTTTACTAAAGAAAATAAGAAATACTTTATTACTTTTATAGATGATTGCAGTAGATATTGTTATTTTATTTATTAGAACCAAAATGTGAAGCACTTGACAAATTCATAACGTTTAAGAATGAAGCTGAAACTCAAACTGGTAAGAAACTTAAACGGATAAGATTATATAGAGGTGGAGAATATAAGTTTAATTTGTTCGAAGAATATTGCCGAAATTTTTGCATTATTCACGAAGAGACTGTTGGGATTCTGTAAGATAAACAGCCCTAGGCACAGCGGAATATAGAAATTGTAGGACCTCTTACGGAAACTTGCCAGGATACTTCTCTAGTTGTATATATATAAATATTAATTGAAACGATAGTATAAGTTTACACGTTATACTTATCTCCTTGCAAATCCAAGTTGGCAGTCAGCAAAAACGAACTCTGATTTCTGCTCCAGCAAAATCGACCCAGGCTTTTCAAGGAGCGCCCCACGTGTTGCGCCTCTACGAGTTGATACACCACAAAATCACGAAAATAATATATCTTGATCGACTAGAACACAAGATATATTAAGATCTAGGAATTAGGAACGATTTAGGAACAAAATCGAAAAATGAAAAATTCTTCCAAGAGGAAGACAGGGTTCGGTTGACTACACAGGGAGAGGGGAGAGAAATTTTGCTCTGCTCAAATTTTGCTTATTGAGTTGTTTGAAAAATAACTACAAGAAAACTACTCATAGTTATCTCTTTAACCTAGTCCTATTAGGACTAGGTCTTCTCTCTCCTACATGGGCCATGACCCTCTTTAATTAGAAGACCAAGTCTTCTAATTAATTCATGGCTCATTTAATTAATTTGTCCAGGCTTTATTTAATCTCTCAATTAAATAGCCCAATTAATTAACTTAATCTCCTATTTAATTAAATCAGACTCTAAGTCTATTTAATTAAAATCATTTCTAATTAATTAAATTCAACTTAATTAATTAATCCACAAATTAAATTCCAATTTAATTTATGATCCTGATCCAATTCCAATTGGATCCCATTTTGTTCCAATTGGGTCGACCCAGTCGATTATTTACCCAGTCGACTCAGTCGACTCGGTCGTTCTTATTTCCTCGCTTTCGCTTCATGTGTATTGTGTATGCCCCCGTAGGTTCACCACATAATTGGTCGTGGGTTATAATTAAATATTATTTAATTATTCGAGTAAGACTTACTCTAAATCAATCGAACACTCTGTCGATTGATCATTCCAAAATTAGCACCCCTGCCAATTTGGGAATTCTCCCACACTCCACGGTCGATGTCTGCCACAAGCCCATGGAGCCCAATCACTGGTGAATTAATTCAGTGAACCTTTTATCATTTACAATTTCCACATACGACATAATCTCTCCATCGATCAATCTCCCAGTCGAGACTTAAGGGCATGGTCTTTCATCGGATTCCCTTTTAATTTGTCTTGACCTTATGCATTCTGATCTCGAAATAAATTCTCTTTAACTTAATCTTTATGAGCTACTTACATAAAGTCGTCAGATACCTTGGCCAAGGATTTTACCAGAATTAATTTCTCACAGAAATCCATAGGAGAATTTCCCAACCTATCAAGTCGGGTCAATGGTTCATTTGTTGACGATATGAATCTGCATACGAGTTCCTCTATACCCAATATGTGTCCATGGAGACTTTCTGGCGAACTCCAGTCAGTCATAACTCATTTCAAAGTATAGACGTTCTCGCACCAGATAAACACTATCATCTCAAGTAGTTAGGGATCGTTCCTCGTATACTATTGCAAATTGGAATAACTTCAACCCCGATATGCGACTAGTGCTTCCATGGTGAGTTATTTCCTAATTGGGGTATTCAGTGCACTTGCCATCCCAGCAAGCCACCCACTTATGTTTATCGACTATCCCAGTCACGCTCGTGGACCCCAGCATTCTCCAGTTCATCGGAGTATACACAACAGTGAGAGTCTAACCAAATCCAACGATGTCCTATCTTGATTGGATTCTACGACTCTTGAATATGTTCTAGATCACGGTCTTGGAGATAAGTCCACGGGTTGTCCCATAGCCCTGTGATCTAAGGACTTCTATCCTTATGCGTAGATAATTATTACATAAGATAAAGATGACCACTTAATAAAGTGCATTTATTAATCGAAATTAAATAGTTCCTCATTTATTACAATAAATACTAGCCATACAGCTGGCTTGCAGGACACTATTTCTATCAATCTCCCACTTGTCCTAAAGCCAGTCTTTTATGTTCTTGAGTCCCATCTTTAGCAGATGTTTCTCAAATGCCTTTTGAGGCAGAGGATTCGTTAGCGGGTCCACAGTATTATCTTCTGAGTCGACACGTTCCATCTTAATGTCTCCTCTACCAATGATATCTCTTATCACGTGGTATCATCTCAGTACGTCTTTGATTTTCTGATAAGATCTCGGCTCCTTTGCTTGCGCTATTGCCCCATTATTATCGCAGAAGATAGTAATGGGCTCAGCGACGCTAGGTATCACATCCAATTCCCTGATGAAGTTCCTCATCCAAACACCTTCCTTTTGCTGCATCACTCGCGGCAATATATTCTGCTTCGGTGGTTGAATCCGCGGTTGTTTGTTGCTTGGAGCTCTTCCAGCTAACCGCACCACCATTGAGGCAGAACACATATCCTGATGTTGACTTGAAGTCGTCTATATCACAATGGAAGCTCGAGTCTATATAGCCTTCCAATTTCAATTCTCCTCCACCGTATACCAAGAACAATTCCTTAGTCCTTCTCAGGTACTTCAGAATTGCCTTTACGGCTATCCAGTGCTGCTCACCTGGACCAGGCTGGTAGCGGCTTGTAACGCTTAGAGCGTACGCTACGTCTGGTCTAGTACATAACATACCAGACATAATGCTTCCTATCGCGGATGCATACGGTATTCGATACATATTGCTTCTCTCTTCAGGCGTCTTTGGGGCCATAGATTTAGAGAGTGCAATCCCATGTCTCATTGGAAGCAATCCTCTCTTGGATTCTTCCATATTAAATCTTTTCAAGATTTTATCTATGTACTGGGATTGGGAGAGGCCCAGCAGTCCTTTTGATCTATCTCGGTAGATCCTTATACCTAGTACAAAGGATGCTTCTCCCATATCCTTCATTGAGAATTGTGTAGACAACCATGCTTTAGTTTCGGACAACGCTTTCACATTGTTTCCAATGAGAAGAATGTCGTCAACGTAAAGCACCAAAAATTCAACTGTACTCCCACTGATCTTCTTGTACACGCAAGGTTCGAACATGTTTTTGATGAATTCAAAAGTTTGGATTGTCTCATCGAAACGAATGTTCCAACTTTGGGAAGATTGCTTCAGTCCATAAATGGACCTCTGGAGTTTGCACACCTTGTGTTCATCTCCTTTGGATGCATATCCTTTTGGTTGCTCCATGTAGATCTCCTTGTCAATGTCCCCATTGAGAAAGGCAGTCTTCACATCCATCTGCCATATCTCGTAGTTATACCACGTAGCTATGGCCAGCAAGATCCGAATGGATTTAGGCATTGCGACGGGCGAGAAGGTCTCCTCAAAGTCAATTCCAGGTCTTTGAGTATATTCTTTTGCCACTAGTCGCGCCTTGTAGGTAATCACCTCTCCGTTCACTCCAAGCTTTCGATTATAGATCCACTTGCAACCCACGGGAGTCACTCCCACTGGTGGATCTACCAAGGTCCAGACCTTGTTTGAGTGCATGGAGTCCAATTCGGATTCCATGGCTTCGCGCCACTTTCCCGAGTCTATGTCTAACATGGCCTCTTCGTAAGTCCTTGGGTAGGTTAGAGACTGTCCAGTCTCATGCAGCAGACCGTAGTACCTCTCGGGTTCTCTACGTTGTCTTTCTGACCTACGAAGTATCGGTGTACTTTCTGGTGCACTTTCATGCTCATGTTCTCCCACTGCCTGTGGCGACGGGTCAGCTTGATCGACCTCTTCGGTCTTTTCAGCTTCAGTGACCTCATCTAGTTCTACGTTATTTTCATTCTTGTCCACCAAGAAATCCTTCTCCATGAAGCGTGCGTTCCTTGAGACAAACTTACTTTGTCTTGTAGGATCGTAGAACTCGTATCCTATTGAGTTTTCCGGATACCCCACGAATTTGCACAAAGTGGATTTAGTTTCCAATTTATCTCCCACTAGCTTTTAGACGTAAGCGGGAGATCACCATATGCGCATGAATGCATATGAGGGTGCCTTGCCAAACCATAATTCCTATGGTGTCTTTTCTACGGATTTAGAAGGTACCATGTTCAGTATCTTCGTTGCCGTGAGGAGGGCATGTCCCCAAAATGAAAGAGGAAGGTCAGTGGCACTCATCATGGATCGAACCATATCTATCAAGGTTCGATTCCTTCTCTCTGCTACTCCATTCAATTGGGGTGTTGCAGGAGGAGTCCACTGCGATAATATTCCATGCTCAACAAGATAATTTAGAAATTCGTTACTAAGAAATTCTCCACCTCAGTCAGAATGAAGAGCCTTTATCGTATGACCAAGTTGATTCTCTACTTCCATCTTGAATTATTTGAATCGTTCAAAGGCTTCAGACTTGTGTTTCAACAAGAACACATAACCATGACGACTATAGTCGTCAGTGAAAGTGATGAAGTAGTTATAGCCACCTCGGGCGCTTTTTCTTAGTTGTCCACATACGTCAGTATGTATTAAGTCCAATGTTTTCTTGGCTCGCTCAGGGTTTCCTTTAAATGGAAACTCAGCCATTTTACCCTTTAGACGAGGTTCACATGTTGGCATTTCATCAATGCGATTGATTTCAATCGCGCCAGAAGATGCTAACTTTTGAATCCTTGACTTAGATATAAGTCCAAGTCGAGCATGTCATAATGACTTTAATTATCTTGTTTCATTATAAGTTTAGATATAAGTCCAAGTCGGGCAGATATTTCATTATCTTGTTTCCTTTTGTTTTGTTGTACGTGCATAACTAACTTTCCTAATGACTTTAATCAAACCACATAAATGAAAAACGAAAACAGGAGCTTTTATTAAAATCAATCATTATTCAAAACCATGAATAAAAGTTTTTCATTAATAACTAGGTACATAAATGAAAATTTCCTAATGACTTTAATCAAACCACCTAAATCTACTTTTGCCTACGGCCTTGGTAGCAGCTCCAGCTCCATTGCCTTATTCAAAGATCCAATCCCCAGGCTCCAGTTTCCTTGATGCTCCCATCACCTACAAGGATGAGAACCCCAGTCAGTGTCCAACACCAAAAATGCACAGTTAATCTGAAAAATTAACTTCAACAAGGAATATACCTGTTCGAACTCTCCATAGGTTCGAATTTAATCCTTTCCCTTGACCTTGTGCAGTAAGGAGCTCTGGTTTCCATTTGTCTTGGCTTTGAACGCCACCAAGTCTTTTCGCCAATCCTCGCTTTCTTTCCAAAAGAAGCTTCGTGTTCCTCGAGCATTTGTCGCAGGACATGCACAGTGATCTCTCGCCTCTGGAGATTCAAGTCCGCGATAAATCGGTCATATTATCTAGGAAGAGATTGTAGAATGAGATCTACTCGGAAATCATTGTCCATCACGACACCCATATCATCGAGTTCAGATAGAAGTCGAATCATCTTGTGTACGTGGATTCCGACAGGAGTTTCCCTTCTAGTTCTTGCTTGCAAGAGTTCCCTCGTGATCGTGAATCTACGACGACCATCTCTAATCCCATAAAGGAATTTGAGATTCGAGAGAATCTATTTCGCGGATGCCATATGCTCATGTTGCAAATGCAGATCAAGTGACATATATTCCAACATGTATTCATAAGCTAAGCCATCATCCAATTTCCATTTGGTGATGCTTTTTCGGAGCTCATCAGGAACATCATGTGAAATAGTAATGGGTGGTGGAACAGACAAAACATATGATATGTTTTCAGCTTCAAACAGTCCATTCAAATGATGCGTCCAGAAATGCAAGTTGGGTCCAGTTAAAATGTAACGTTCAAGTGATGAGATGGACAAATCTCTAAGTTCTCTAAGCTCTTTTGACATCATATCTATAAAATGATGAGAGAAGAAATAAATATGCGAAAGATTAATTCTAACATGCACAATTTACAAACATGGTTTTTATTTCTAAATTACTCCCACTATTTTAATCAAAATCTTATTCCGCCACATATGTTTCGGGAATTTAAAATTTCCTAGCAGGCTTAAGGCCCAAATGCAATCTCCTAGTACCCATGACTCGTTGGCCATACTATTTGATTCACTTGGTGGTCGATTACGTCGACGGTTAACCATCACAGTTAACCCTTAAGTTCATTTAGCCTCGTTTTTCGATATGGACCCACGACTCATGAGACATCCATATTTACTAGCGTTAAATCATGTCCAATACTCGTGGAGAGAAATAGTTCAATCCTAGACGCCCCACGACTCGTGAGACAGCGCCTAAAACCATGCTATCCCCTCCCTTGGCACTTTCTCGTGCATCGAGGCAATAGACATATTATCTTCCTATAGCTCGACCCACAACTCGTGAGACATCGAGATATATTCGTACAATATGCCTAAGACCTAGTAATTGGATAGGCTCGGACCATAGACTCCATTCATATGCGCCCGTTATTCGATTTAATATTCTAATTGAATTTTTAAGTTCAATTGGAGGTTTTAACTTTTCTCGTGCGAGGTCTCATCAGATTATGCTTATCTTGTTTACGTGATCTATTCTAAGCATGCATGACATATATCAAAGAATATAAGTAAACATACATCACCTAGCAGGATATGATTGATCGATTGCCCATCCTATGCGATTCATCACGAGCCAAGTGATGAATCAATTGGTCAGTCTAGGGTGGAAACTAAATGTCCTAACTATTACAATTTTCAAACCCATACATCATGGGCCTTCTTTTAATATCCAGCTTGATTGGGTCTCCATGTAATGAATTGGGCCTCTATGTCCTCCAAGGTAAATGGGCCTCCATGTGGATCTCCAAGTCTTCATGAGGTCTTCTCGACTCCAAGCCTAATCCAAGTTTTAACTTATAAAAATAAATGGTCCTATTCTATTACATTCGTTTGCGCAAGCAAGGGCACCAATCAGGCCCATTTAATTACAACCCATAAATTATATAAACCAAAAACAACACAGGGCTTAAGGGCAAAATCGACCAATCCACATATTCACTCAAGAACATGCATAAATTCACGTAAGGGCAAAAATGTAAATCTACCGGCTCCATTAATTTTAATTCGCAAAAATTCATCCAAGTTAATTAATTTTGAATTAACAATTAACCTCTAAGATTAATTAGCTCTTACTTGAGCTCTAAGTAATCTATAAACCTTATCTTGATCAAATTGGTTAATTAAGGTAATCTAAATCTCTAAGATCCTTACCTTATCCAAAACTCCAAGTTTCCAAAATATTCTCAATCTCCAAGATTTTCAAGATAATCCTATTTTGTCTAGATTAGTTTAATTAAGGTAGTGTTCAAATCTAACAAGACAACTACCTTATTCAAAAACTCCAAGTTTCCTAATCTCCCAAAATTCTAAATTTTCAGAATTTTCAAAATAGGCAGAATTAGAGTCCAACCAGAAATCAACCAGTTGAGGCCAATCGAAGACTGCCACGTGGACAACATACGCGCGGACATGAAGTCCGCGCGTGGCTATCCGCGGCAGCCACTGCTGCGTGTGACAGTGTGCGACAGCGCGCGGCTGCGCATGACAGCACACGGCTGGTAGCCCGTAGGCTGCTGTCATGCGCTGCTCGCGCGCCCAGCGTGCTGTTCGCACGCTGCCGTGGGCAGCAGCACGCGGTGGCCGCTCGGCAGCGGCGCGCACCGCCGCGTGCCACTGCGGTCGGATCCAATTAAATTTTTTTTTATTTCGATTACTTTTGATTTAATTAAACAGATCCAGTCAATTAAATCCCAATCCAAAATAAAAACTAACATGATAAAATTTTCGAATCTAAAATTATACATTAACTCTAAGTTAACAGATCTACGTTCTAAAACATGCAAAGTTAAAGAACTAGCCACATAAATCAAACATATGATTTAATTAACACAGAATTTGCAAATTCATATATATACAAAACCTAGAGTTGGCTCTGATACAACTGTTGGGATTCGGTAAGATAAACAGCCCTAGGCACATCGGAATATAAAAATTTTAGGTCCTCTTACGGAATCTTGCCAGGATACTTCTCTAGTTGTATATATATATAAATATTAATTGAAACGATAGTATAAGTTTACACGTTATACCTATCTCCTTGCAAATCCAAGTTGGCAGTCAGCAAAAACGAACTCTGATTTCTGCTCCAGCAAAATCGACCCAGGCTTTTCAAGGAGCGCCCCACGTGTTGCGCCTCTACGAGTTGATACACCACAATATCACGAAAATAATATATCTTGATCGACTAGAACAAAAGATATATTAAGATCTAGGAATTAGGAACGATTTAGGAACAAAATCGAAAAACAAAAAATTCTTAGACAGTGTTCGGTCGACTACACAGGGAGAAGGGAGAGAATTTTTGCTCTGCTCAAATTTTGCTTATTGAGTTGTTTGAAAAATAACTACAAGAAAGCTACTTATAGTTATCTCTTTAACCTAGTCCTATTAGGACTAGGTCTTCTCTCTCCTACATGGGCCATGGCCCTCTTTAATTAGAAGACCATGTCTTCTAATTAATTCATGGCCCAGTTAATTAATTTGTCCAGGCTTTATTAAATAGCCCAATTAATTAACTTAATCTCCCATTTAATTAAATAAGACTCTAAGTCTATTTAATTTAAATCCAACTTAATTAATTAATCCACAAATTAAATTCTAATTTAATTTATGATCCTGATCCAATTCCAATTGGGTCGACCCAGTCGATTATTTACCCAGTCGACCCAGTCGACTCGGTCGTTCTTAATTCTTCGATTTCGCTTCATGTGTATTGTGTATGCCCCCGTAGGTTCACCACATAATTGGCCGTGGGTTATAATTAAATATTATTTAATTATTCGAGTAAGACTTACTCTAAATCATTCGAACACTCTGTCGATTGATTATTCCAAAATTAGCACCCCTGCCAATTCGGGAATTCTCCCACACTCCACGGTCGATGTCCA
Source organism: Penstemon barbatus (assembly GCA_003313485.2). Taxonomy (NCBI): domain Eukaryota; kingdom Viridiplantae; phylum Streptophyta; class Magnoliopsida; order Lamiales; family Plantaginaceae; genus Penstemon; species Penstemon barbatus. Next base: position 37,959,698 of record CM064884.1, on the reverse strand, counting down.
TCCACATGCCCATGGAGCCCAATCACTGGTGAATTAATTCAGTGAACCTTTTATCATTTACAATTTCCATATACGACATAATCTCTCCATCGATCAATCTCCCAGTCGAGACTTAAGGGTATGGTCTTTCATCGGATTCCCTTTTAATTCGTCTTGACCTTATGCATTCTGATCTCGAAATAAATTCTCTTTGACTTAATCTTTATGAGCTACTTACATAAAGTCGTCAGATACCTTGGCCAAGGATTTTACCAGAATTAATTTCTAATTGAAATCCATAGGAGAATTTCCCAACCTATCAAGTCGGGTCAATGGATCCTTTGTTGACGATATGAATCTGCATACGAGTTCCTCTATACCCAATATGAGTCCATGGAGACTTTCTGGCGAACTCCAGTCAGTCAGAACTCATATCAAAGTATAGACGTTCTAGCACCAGATAAACCCTATCATCTCAAGTAGTTAGGGATCGTTCAACGTATACTATTACAAATTGGAATAACTTCAACCCCGATATACGACTACCGCTTCCATAGTGAGTTATTTCCTAATTGGGGTATTCAGTGCGCTTGCCATCCCAGCAAGCCACCCACTTATGTGTATCGACTATCCCAGTCACGCTCGTGGACCCCAGCATTCTTCAGTTCATCGGAGTATACACAATAGTGAGAGTCTAACCGAATCCAACGATGTCCTATCTCGATTGGATTCTACGACTCTTGAATATGTTCTAGATCACGGCCTTGGAGATCAGTCCACGGGTTGTCCCATAGCCTTGTGATCTAAGGACTTCTATCCTTATGCGTAGATAATTATTACATAAGATAAAGATGACCATTTAATAAATTGCATTTATTAATCGAAATTGAATAGTTCCTCATTTATTACAATAAATACTAGCCATACAGCTGGCTTGCAGGACACTATTTCTATCAGAAACTCCTCCAAATTCCCCTTCGTCGAATGTGATAGCAGAACGAAATAATAGAACTTTTAAAGAAATGATTAATAGTTTGCTTTTGAATTCTGGATTGCCTAAATATATGTGGGGAGAAGCTTTGAATACGGCTAGCCATATTCTAAATAGAACATAATGAAAGCACTCCGTTTGAATTCTCGAAAAGCAGAAAACCTAGTTTAAAATACTTTCGTGTGTGGGGATGTCTTGCAAATGTTCTAGTTCCAGAACACAAAAGAAAGTAACTTGGTCCAAAGACTATTGATGCAATCTTTTTAGGCTATGTGGAAACAAGCTATGCTCTCAGGTTTCTGGTTATAAAATCAGAAATTCCTGGCATAGAGGTTAACACAATTGTTGAATATCGTGGGCTACGTTCTTTGAGGATGTATTTCCCATGAAAACGGGAATGCGTAATGAAAATTCTTTAGATTCAGCTCTTACATCTTCATTTATTCTTGAACATGTGGAAAAGATGACAAATGTGGGGGTTAATCCAAGTAGTTCTGAATCAGTACCGATTGAATCAGATGAACCTAGACTGAGTAAGAGAGCCAGAATTGCCAAGGATTTGGAAGTGATTTTATCACTTACAACATCGAGGGTGATCCTGTAACCTTCAAAGATGCAATGGCTTCAAAAGAATCAAAGCATTGGAATGTAGATGTCAAAAGTAAGATGGACTCCATTGTATCTAATGGGACATGGGAACTAACCGATCTCACTCCGGGGTGTAATAAGATTTGATGTAAAAGGATCTTTAAAAAGAAATTTAAATTTGATGGAACCATAGATAAGTTTAAAACCAGATTAGTTGCCAAAGTGTTTAGGCAAAAAGAAGGAATCGATTTTTTCGATACATATTCCCATGTTGCTCCTTTGACTACAATCCGAGTGCTGATAGCACTGGCCCCTATATATGATTTCCCGATTCACCTGAGGGATGTTAAAACAGTGTTCCTGTATGGTGATCTCGCGGAAGAAATCTATATGGATCAGCCAGAGGGATTTGTAGCTTCTAGAAATGAGCGAAAAGTTTATAAGCTTGTTAAATCACTCTATGGTTCGAAACAAGCTCCTAAAAAATGGTATGAAAAATTCGATAAAACTATTTTATCTTTTGGCTTCGTTGTAAACGATAATGATATGTGCATCTACTGTAAAGTTAAAGGAGATAAATGTATTGTCTTATGTCTGTATGTTGATGATATTCTATTGATTGGATCTAATATTAAGATAATAAATGAAACTAAGTCATTCTTAAAGAGTAAGTTTAAATTGAAGGATATGGGTGTGGCAAATGTGATTCTTGGACTCAAGTTGACTCGGTCAACTAAGGGTATAGCAGTTTCTCAATCTCACTATGTTGAGAAGATAATTGAGAAATTTGGCAATAAAGAATGTAAAATTGCCAAAACACCATATGATCCTTCAATAGCTCTCTTTAAAAATGAAAGTGGTGTTCATGTATCTCAATTAAGATATTCATTAATTATTGGAAGCTTGCAATATTTGGCAAATGTCACGAGACCAGACATTTCGCTTGTAGTCTCAAAGATAGCAAGATATACAAGTTGTCCAAATCGAATCCATTGGAAAGCTCTTGACAGGGTACTTAGGTATTTCAAGGGCACAATATCACTATCTCTTCAATATGGCAGGTTCCCTGCAGTACTTGAAGGGTATAGTGACGCTAGCTGGATAGCCAAGCACTCCGGAAGCAATTGGTGTACGGGTTACGTTTTTACCTTTGGTGGGGGCGCTGTCTCCTGGAAGTCAACCAAGCAATCCTTGGTGACTCGGTCTACATTTGAGGCCGAATTATGTGCTTTAGACACGACAGGGACTGAAGCTGAATGGCTACATGGGTTATTGATCCAATTACCATTGTTAGCTTGCCTCTTCTAGCAGTCGTGGTGCATTGTGATTCTCAAACCACAATTGCAAAGGTTAAAAACCAAAAATATAATCAAAATTCAAAGAGACACATTCAAGTTAGACTAAAGTCTACAAGGGAACTTGTGTCTGATAGGGTCATAGTCATTGTATTTGTTGGTACCAATGACAATGTGGTTGGCCCTTTAACTAAAAGACCTGATTTGTCCTTCTTACAGAAATTCAGGCTGGGGATGGGACTGAAAACCCTAAACTGATATACAAGCAGTGGCAACCCAACCTACCAAATAGAGATCCCACAAGGAAGGTTCAATGAGGTATAAATAAACTGCTGGGTATATAAAAATTGCTCCTAATTAAGACAAATACTAAGTATCTGAGTATGTCCCCTGATATACCTGATAGGAGCTGACTACTGCTAATCCAGTAAGTGTATTAACACTGAATGAGGTCAAGTCTGTAAGATGGGATGCTAGCAGTACATCCTGAGGCGTTCAACTAAGTGTATGTAGTTGTTTGGCCGTGACTAGAGGAAATAGGGTTATTCCTCAAATAACATTCATGATACAGGATCGGGACACATGGCCTGTAGTGTCAAACTTAAAGATTAACACATATCAAGTAACGTGTTGTTACCAATGGACGCTACCACTTCAAGGTCCAAATTCAAGGCTTTGATCCATTTGTCCCTGTGGCAGCATAAGTTGGATAACTTAGGCAGTGGTTCAAACCGGAAGGTACAATCGCTGAAAGCACATTATGATAAGCCTATTAGATTATTCTTCTATGGATTTGTGGGGGATTGTTGTGATTATATGGATGGATTCCTAATTAAATGGTTGGAATCCATAGATAAATTGTAATATATATAAACTGGGGAAAATAATATTTCAAATAAGATAATTTGTATGTGGGCTTGTCCAACATTAGTCTAAGACTAATTGGAAAATTATAAAAGCCTTGTGAGGAAGTTGAAGAGTTTCAAACTCTTCATTGTCCCACATTGATTTTTTATATTTGTGTTACTAGTATATATGAACTTAAGAGCTTATACTTGGTATAAGTCTTTTCAAAGAGATTCATATGAATACACCACACGCCCGCCGCCTCCGCCCCCCGACCTGATTCTACTCGGATCTTGACTGGACTGGGTTGGGTTGGATTGGGCTCGGGAATTTGGGCGAATTGTCACGTCTCGGACTTATCTTTTTGGAGGAATTTTGAATTAAAATTTTAATTAATTTGAAATTCAAAATTGAAACAGTCACAATATTTATTCTGCAGGTTTTAAATAGTGTAACTCCTTTTCAGTTACAGTAATAATTGAGAAAAATATTTTTTTAGTTACAAAATTTATGTTGCAGAATTAATTGTGTAGCCCATTCCCCACCTATATATATGTGTATTTTCTCGATTCAGAAAAACACGAACACAACACATTCTCTCGATTCCCTCTCTAAAAGAAAGAAAATCTCTTTTGGTTATTTTTGCTTCTGAGTGTTTTTTCGAGGTGGAATTTTAGCTACTGTCCAGTGGAGGAATTACTTTAACCAAATTATCCGGGAAGAAGTGTTCATGATTCCCAGTTGCACCCGAAATGGGTCGATAATTTCTTCAAGGAAAGAAGAATCATTTCTGCGATTTGATTTGGATCAATTCTGTTACTATACAGAATTGTGAGATAAGTTTGATTAAATTTATCCGTTCGATTATTTAATTAATTATTTTTTCCTTTACTCTCCAGATTGGTTTGTTTGGATTTAGTTTCGATTTGTGTTCACATTTTGATAATCTTAAAACTTATTTTTCCAACAATCTTGAAGAAATTATATTCGTGATTTAAAATTATCATGTCATCTGTAGGAGGCTCCAGTACTGTGTCCATGCCAGCCACAAAAGTAGACTTATCCGGTTTACCATAAAAGTTTTCAGGTCAATTTTTCAAACGATGGCAACAACGTATGAAAATTTGGTTTACGATGAAGGGACTTTTGTCGGTTATTCAGGTGACTAGACCTGAACCAACTGAAACGGACCCAAAGACTGCTCAAATTGCTGAATGGTCAGAACGGGACCAAACTGGTCGATGAGTCATTCTATCTGCTTTATCGAATGTACTCTTTGACGTGTACTGTTCTGATTCATACACAGCTAAGTCTGTTTTGGATGAATTGGACAGGAAATAAATACTGAAGATCAAGGGCTCGAATAGTATTCTGTTTCCAAGTTTCTGAAATTTCGGATGGTTGAAGTAAAGTCTGTAACTGAACAAACGCATGAACTGATAAATCTTGAGCACGCTCATTCTGATGCTGAAATGAAACTTCCAGATAAATTTCTGGTTATGTCAATTATTGATAAATTTTCCAAATCTTGGGAAAACTTTGGCATGACATTAAAACATAAAAAGGGAAAGTTGACTCTTGATGATCTTATGATTGCCATAAGTATCGAAGAGGAACACAAAAACCAAACTCATGGTGTTCCGGTTGAGGACGAGCCTAATGCAAATATGATAACTGGAAAGAAAAAAAGTGAATCATGTAAGCCCCAACTCGAAATCCATAAATAAACCTAAAAACAAAAAGAAACCAAAGGCAAACAAACCATGATGAACTTGTGGACAGATGGGTCACTGGGCTAAGGAGTGTCCTACTAAAAAGTCCAAAGCCAAATCTGAGTCTACTACACCAGCTGCAGTCAACATGGTTGTGGGAGATATTGGTGAAACTAGAGCTCTGGCTATGGTAAACATGGTTGTGGGAGATACTAGTGAACCTAAAGCTCCGGAAAACTCTGTTGATGGTTATGTTTCCTTGAAACCTGAAATTCTTACTATTTATGAACCATATGATTGGCTAATAGACACTGGGGCAAATGTGCATGTATTTGCTGATAAACTGCTATTTATGTCTCATTAGCCTGTTGATGGAAAATCCGTGACGATGGGAAATTCAAGTGGTGCAAAAGTGTTAGGGATAGGACGCGTGGACTTGAAGTTTCCTTCAGGGCGCATAATATCACTACAAAGGGTGATTCATGTTCCAACGATCAGGAGAAATATAATAAGTGGTTCTATAATAGTTATGGAGGGTTATGAAATGAACTTTAAGTCCAATAAAGTCGTAATTCCGTATAATGGGACTTTTTTTGCTAAAGTTTATTTAGATGATGGTTTATTTAAATTAAGAATTGAAAATGTTCTTTCTAATCAATTTTCTGAATTTCCTGTTGTGAATGCTATTGAATCTTCTGATGTTTGGCATGATAGATTAGGACATTTAAATTTTAGTTCTGTTAAATGGTTGATGAATTTAAATCTAATCCCCAAACATGAAATAAACCATAAACACAAATGTCATATTTGTGTTGAATCAAAACAAGTAAGAAAGCCATACCAAACAATTGAAAGACATTCTGAAATACTTGATTCGGTTCATGCGGATATTTGTAAATTCAATGGAATTTTAACTAAAGATAATAAGAAATACTTTATTACTTTTATAGATTATTGCAGTAGATATTGTTGTGTTTATTTATTAGAACATAAATCTGAAGCACTTGACAAATTCATAAAGTTTAAGAATGAAGCTGAAACTCAAACTGATAAGAAACTTAAATAGTTAAGATCAGATAGAGGTGGAGAATATGAGTCTAATTTGTTCGAAGAATATTGCCGAAATTTTGGCATTATTCACTAAGAGACTCCTCCATATCCCCCTTCGTCGAATGGGATAGCAGAACGAAAGAATAGAACTTTTAAAGATATGATTAATAGTTTGCTTTTGAATTCTGGATTGCCTGGGAGAAGCTTTGAATACAGCTTGCCATATTCTGAATAGAGTTCCTCTAAAACATAATGAAAGCACTCTGTTTGAATTCTGGATAGGCAGAAAACCTAGTTTAAAATACTTTCGTGTGTGGGGATGTCTTGCAAAAGTTCTAGTTCCAGAACACAAAAGAAAGAAACTGGGTCTAAAGACCATTGATGCAATCTTTATAAGCTATGTGGAAACAAGATATGCTCTCAGGTTTCAGGTTATAAAATCAGAAATTCCTGGCATAGAGGTTAACAAAATAGTTGAATATCGTGATGCTACGTTCTTTGAGGACTTATTTCCCATGAAAACGGGAATGCCTAATGACAATTCTTTAGATTCAGCTCTTACATCTTTATCTATTCCTGAACATGTGGAAAAGATGACAAATGTGGGGGTTAATCCTAGTAGTTCTGAATCAGTACCGATTGAATCAGATGAACCTAGACAGAGCAAGAGAGCTAGAATTGCCTAGGATTTTGGAAGTGATTTTATAACTTACAATATCGAGGGTGATCCTGTAACCTTCAAAGATGTAATGTCTTCGAAAGATTCAAAGCATTGGAATGTAGCTGTCAAAAGTAAGATGGACTCCATTGTATCTAATGAGACATGGGAACTAATCGATCTCCCTACGGGGTGTAATACGATTGGATATAAAAGCATCTTTAAAAAAAATTTAAATCTGATGGAACCATAGATAAGTTTAAAGCCAGGTTAGTTGCCAAAGGGTTTAGGCAAAAAGAGGGAATCGATTTTTTCGATACATATTCCCATGTTGCTCCTTTGACTACAATCCGAGTGCTGATAGCACTGGCCTCTATATATGATTTCCCGATTACCAGATGGATGTTAAAATAGCGTTCCTGTATGGTGATCTCGCGGAAGAAATCTATATGGATCAGCCAGAGGGATTTGTAGCTTCTAGAAATGAGCGAAAAGTTTGTAAGCTTATTAAATCACTATATGGTTTGAAACAAGCACCTAAACAATGGCATGAAAAATTCGATAAAACTATTTTATCTTTTGGCTTCGTTGTAAACGATAATGATATGTGCATCTACTGTAAAGTTAAAGGTGATAAATGTATTGTCTTATGTCTGTATGTTGATGACTTTCTATTGATTGGATCTAATATTGAGATAATAAATGAAACTAAGTCATTTTTAAAGAGTAAGTTTAAAATGAAGGATATGGGTGTGGCAAATGTGATTCTAGGACTCAAGTTGACTTGGTCAACTGAGGGTATAGCAGAGTCTCAATCTCACTATGTTGAGAAGAAAATTAAGAAATTTGGCTATAAAGAATGTAAAATTGCCAAAACACCATATGATCCTTCAGTAGCTCTCTTTAAAAATGAAAGTGGTGTTCCTGTATCTCAATTAAGATATTCACAAATTATTGGAAGCTTGCAATATCTGGCAAATGGCACGATACCGGACATTTCGTTTGTAGTCTCAAAGATAGCAAGATATACAAGTTGTCCAAATCGAACCCATTGGGAAGCTCTTGACAGGGTACATAGGTATCTGAAGGGCACAATATCACTATCTCTTCAATATGGCAGGTTCCCTGCAATACTTCAAGGGTATAGTGACGCTAGCTGGATAGCCATGAACTCCGGAAGCAATAGGTGTATGGGCTACGCTTTTACCTTTGGTGGGGGCGCTATCTCCTGGAAGTCAACCAAGCAAACCTTGGTGACTCGGTCTACACATTTGAGGCCGAATTATGTGGTTTAGACACGACAGGGACTGAAGCTGAATGCTACATGGGTTATTTATCCAATTACCCTTGGTTAGCTTGCCTCTTCTAGCAGTCGTGGTGTATTGTGATTCTCTAACCACAATTGCAAAGATTAAAAGCCTAAAATATAATCAAAAGACCAAGAGACACATTCAAGTTAGACTAAAGTCTATAAGGGAACTTGTGTCTGATAGGGTCATAGTCATTGTGGTACCAAAGACAATGTGGCTGACCCTTTAACTAAAGAATCTGATTTGGCCTTCGTACAGAAATCCACGTTGGGGATGAGACTGAAAACCTTAAACTGATATACAAGCAGTGGCAACCCAACTTACCAAGGGGAGATCCCCTGATATACCTTATAGGAGCTGACTACTACTAATCCAGTAAGTGTATTAACACTGAATCAGGTCAATTCTATAAGATGGGATGCTAGCAGTACATCCTGAGATGTTCAACTAAGTGAATGTAGTTGTTTGGCCACGACTAGAGGAAATAGGGTTATTCTAAAATAACATTCATGATACAGGATCGGGACACATGGCCTATAGTGTCAAACATGAAGATTAACACATAGCAAGTAACGTGTTGTTACCAATGGACGCTACCACTTCAAGGTCCAAATTCAAGTCTTTGATCCATTTGTCCTCGTGGACTGATAACCCCGTGAAAACGTCGTTATTACCTATCTCTTTAAGCCCAAAACATCTTGTTTTGATCCGAGTGTTTGTGTGTCTTCGCGTGTTTTTGTGTCTTTTGTGCTTTTGGCCCCTTCGTTTGGCCTTTGTTCATTTTTTGTGTTTTTGCTCTCGTTTTGATCGTTTCGTCTGTGGTTTGTAGGAATTGACATCTTGAGTGATTAGGAGTTGCGTATCAATAGTGCGAGTCGTTCTACCCACCCCGCGAGTCAAGCTCGAGCTTCAAAGGAAATAGAACCCGAAGCAAATTGTTAAGATTATAGATAGCTTCTCACTAGAACATGCCCAACTTTTTCATGGAGGATCCAAATGGGCTGTATTTTGGATAATAGATGAGTTAGTTAGCTACGCTACGGACTTTACGGATCCGCAATCGGAGTTTTGAATCAAAAGATATGCTACTCGGAAGGAAGTGCGGCAGAGCTGGAAACTTACTGCCCTTGTCACACCGCGGTGTATGATTCATACACCGCGGTGTACCCCAGCTACAACAAATTTTGGCAGCGGGAAAGGCAGGGGGTTTTTTGTATTATCCCCCTTTGATCCCACTTGTATTTTTAGGCATCTTGGGGGACTTTTTGGCCTTAGTTGCCATTATTTGGAGGGTAACTTAGGTATTAGGGCTTGTAGTTGTTGCTAGGTTAGAGGCTTAAAGTAGAGATCATCAACAACTTGACACACATACTTCATTTTCATTCTCTTGCCTCCTTTGAAGAAAAGAGAAGGGTTTGCACTTTGTAAAGAAGAACAAACACTTGGACTCCCCATTGAAGATAAAAAGGCTTGAGGGAGAAGTAGTTGAAGATCTCCACCACTAAGCCAACTCTAACTCTTTTACTTTTTTCATTTACATTTATTGTTTTCATTAATGTAAAGAATGATATATTTATTGTTATGAGTAGCTAATCTCCTTTATTCTATGTTTTTATTGATCCTATGTTTGGTTCTTGATTCTTGATTAAATGATGAGTTAATGGTTGTTGCTATGCTTGCATACGAGTGTTTGTTAAACTAGTTTGAGCTCTTGTCAACTTGTGGTTTGATCAACCATAGGATGAAATAAATTGATCTTTAATTGCTAGGCATAGTGGATTAAAGATTAGATTGAAAAACTAGGTTGTGATTTGATTTTAGGATAGGAATATACCTAGGTCATTTCATGTTCTAATAAAGTTTGGAATTAATGCATCACTTAGGCTTAATCCTTTTAGACATAAATTGGATTAGTCTACTTTGGTAGGTTCTTACGCTATTCGGAAGATACGTATAAATATTTTATGAAATCTTGAACAACAAACATGAGTGTGATTGTCAATTGTTGAGTCGTTTGTCTTGAATTGAAGTAGATGACGTAAAATCGTAGAAGCCTTTACATATATTAAGTCAAGTGTTAGTTTCCTTAGTCACCTTAATTGAGTTGTAGTATCAAAACGACCATCACCTCACCAAACTCAACTTACAAATCTAAGTCGAAGTAACAAGACGTTAGTTGGTAATTAATTGAACAATTTGTCGTGGGTTCGACACATTTATCACTTTATTACTTGTAACGACCGTATACTTGCGTGTTTGCGTATTAGTATTTGGAACGCAACAAGTTTTTGGTGCCATTGCCAGGGAATTGTAACGATTGTTTGCCAATTTATTTCTTGTATATCTTAGCTTGGATTTGTTATTTACGTTGTCGTGTCGTGTCTTTTGATTTCTTGTTCTTGTGTGTTCTGTTGTAGGTAATGATTGTGCACGACAACGTAGCAAAATCGAGCGTGAAAATACAAATCGGGAATTATGAAATTGAGCCAATCGAGAATCGAGGTAAGTTTTTAAATTTTGTTGTTTTGAAGTGTTCAAATTTTGAACACAAAACTTACCTCCATAAGTTTTGTATTCAAAAGACTGAAAGAAAAAATTTATGGAAATAATAAACCGCGGTGCGAAATTTCCAATAAGTTTGCTCACTTCTTACACCGCGGTGCAAATTGAGATACACCGCGGTGCAAAATTTCCAGAGAGTTTGACCTGGTTTTATCTTTCACACACACCGCGGTGCAATATAAATACACCGCGGCGCAATAATTATTACACCGCGGTGTGTATTTCATGGCTCAAGATCCTATGTACCACAATTTATGTACAACAAGTGTGTACCACAAATGAATAATTGACACATGTATATATGACAATTATTATAATTGTCATAATTAGATGTGTCAATCACTCATTTGTGGTACACACTTGTGGTACACAAATTGTGGTACAGAGGATCTATTGCCGTATTTTATACACCGCGGTGTGTATGCAAATTGGGCAGGGACTTAAATCCCGTAGCTCACTTCCTCACTTCCCACTTTACGATTTCAAATTTCTCCTCACTTAATCTTCTTCACTCTCAATCTTTCCTCCTCTCACGTAAACTCTCCCTCCCTCACATAATCTTCCAATCTCCCACAATCACTCACTAAATCACTCAAAAACTCTCACTTTCCCCCAAAATCAACCAAAACTTAACCAATTCCTCAATACTCCAAAAGTTGAAATTCTTCAATTTCAACCGATTTTGTACATCCAAAAGGTAAGTATGGCTTAACTCTATGGTGGTATTGCATTTTTGGGTGGTGATTTTGGGATAATATTGTTGAAAAGGAGTAAGTTTGGGGGTGCAAACAAGGTGTTCGCCGAAATGCTTGAATGAAAAATCTTTGCTAATTAGTGTGCTTTATTTCATGATTTTGTTTGTTGATTATTGAGAAGTACTTGTGAAGTGATTGGTGCTAAGTTCGGGTTTGAATATGTCGAAAACACTCGTGAATTTTGGTATTGTTTTATGTTGATTGGAGATTGGGATGTTGCCCATTTATTTGAATTGTTATGTTGAAGACTTATTTGAGACGGAGATTGATCTTCTTTGCTTTAGTATTTTAATAGAACCGTGCTCATTCATTTACCCTTTTTCTTTGTCTTGTTTTCTTGTTGTTGCGGTTTTGTTTTTGTTGTCTTTCCTCTGTGTGCTTGTGTGGTTGTCGTGTCGACCTCTCTCCATTTTTTTCAATTCACACAATGGGGACATTGTGCATTTTAAGTTTGGGGGAGAGAGGTCGCAAGTACTTTCGTACATGCTAGGTCGACTCGCCTAATTTTTTTCAAATTCTTATTATTACTTCAACATGTTCTACAAAATTTGAGCACATTGGCTAAAGTTTGAGGTGGATAAAGAACTTTAGTGATAATAGGTTCTAGGACTCCTTTTGCATAACTTAGATTATCTCCGAACTTTAGATTGAAAACAAAGTGTAAAATGAACAAAATGACATAAGTTTGGGGGAGTGAACCCTTCTCAAGATTGAAAAAACCTTTGAACACCTAGCTCTTAAAAGAAATGAGTAGAGAAGTTGCTAAAATGTATGCACTTCTACGAGAGAAAAGAAAGGCTAAGCCTTCAAATGTGTAATTAATCTACTTCGTTGTAAAGGTGCAAGTCTGTAATGAAAAGTTCAAATGAAATGCACAAAGAAAAGGAATGGTGCTAGTAGCCCAAAAGGTTAAATATCTAGAAGCACAAGCAATCTTCATCAGTAGTGCTAGTTTGTTATTGAAAAATCATTGTAAAGCTCAAGTGCCATGTTATCCTTGTAAATGAAAAGAAAAAAGCGAAGTATGGTGATATAGAGCTAAGGACTAAAATTGTTAACTAGTTCAAGAATAAGGACAACACTCTTAAAATTCCTACAACTTAGCTTCATAATGTGATTTGAATATTAAGTTGGAAATCTACGGCTAGGAGAGACTCATTGTCAAAATCGTAGGAGTCCGCGCAATTAGAATCGATGATTTTGATCCATTGGACTGTATTCACCTACGATAGAATCTAGCCAAAGCCATCACACACACATGTAGAGCTTGTTCGAATAATAATTTGAAATTGTTCAAGTTTTGGCGTTTTGATCGTAAGAATGCACGTTAGTACTTGTTCTTTTGTTTTCTTTGCTCGGGGACGAGCAAGTGTTTAAGTTTGGGGGTGTTTATAACCCCGTGAAAACGTCGTTATTACCTATCTCTTTAAGCCTAAAACATCTTGTTTTGATCCGAGTGTTTGTGTGTCTTCGCGTGTTTTCGTGTCTTTCGTGCTTTTGGCCCCTTCGTTTGGCCTTTGTTCGTTTTTTGTGTTTTTGCTCTCGTTTTGATCGTTTTCTCCGTGGTATGTAGGTATTGACATCTTGAGTGATTAGGAGTTGTGTATCAAAGGTGCGAGTCGTTCTACCCACCCTGCGAGTCAAGCTCAAGCTTCAAAGGAAATAGAACCCGAAGCAAATCGTTAAGATTATAGATAGCTGCTCACTAGAACATGCACAACTTTTTCATGGATGATCCAAATGAGCTGAATTTTGGATATGTCATAGATGAGTGAGTTAGCTACGCTACAGACTTTACATATCTGCAATCGGAGTTTGAAATCAAAAGATATGCTCATCGGAAGGAAGTGCGGCAGAGCTGGAAACTTACTGCCCTTGTCACACCGCGGTGTACCCCTGCTACCAGTAGATTTTTGCCGCGGGAAAGGCAGGGGTTTTTTTGTATTATCCCCCTTTGATCCCACTTGTATTTTTAGGCATCTTGGGGGAGTTTTTGGCCTTAGTTTCCATTATTTGGAGGGTAACTTAGGTATTAGGGCTTGTAGTTGTTGCTAGGTTAGAGGCTTAAAGTAGAGATCATCAACAACTTGACACACATACTTCATTTTCATTCTCTTGCCTCCTTTGAAGAAAAGAGAAGGGTTTGCACTTTGGAAAGAAGAACAAACACTTGGACTCCCGATTGAAGATAAAAAGGCTTGAGGGAGAAGTAGTTGAAGATCTCCACTACTAAGCCAACTCTAACTCTTTTACTTTGTTCATTTACATTATTGTTTTCATTAATGTAATGAATGATATATTTATTGTTATGAGTAGCCAATCTCCTTTATTCTATGTTTTTATTGATCCTATGTTTGGTTCTTGATTCTTGATTAAATGATGAGTTAATGGTTGTTGCTATGCTTGTATACAAATGTTTGTTAAACTAGTTTCAGCTCTTTTCAACTTGTGGTTTGATCAACCATAGGATGAAATGAATTGATCTTTAATTGCTAGGCATAGTAGATTAAAGATTAGATTGAAAAATATGGGTGTGATTTGATTTTAGGATAGGAATATACCTAGGCCATTTCATGTTCTAATAAGGTTTGGAATTAATGCATCACTTAGGCTTAATCCTTTTAGACATAAATTGGATTAGTCTACTGATGGGGGCTATTTCGCACCCCTTATAATGTGCGGATCGACTGAAGAAAAGAGGATCGGTTCGACCAGACAAGTCAGTTCGGGATCATCTTATCGACCCGGCCGAATACAACTCTCTTCGACAAGAAGACTACACTCCGGACTCAAGAAGGATAATTGGGCCGAGTCCAATTAGGATTATGTTTCCTTGTAATGCTAGATTTAGTATGATATAAATACCTAGTTAATCATTGTATTACACACACTTCGAATACACGGCAAATACGCTACTAAATCCTGCATATCAGCAGAATCCGAGATTATTCAATAAGAAAAGAGCTTTTTCTTCATATTCATATTATTTTACGTTGGTTATCATAATTACTTGTTGTTCCTTCAAAATTATTCTTCTTTGAGATTGATCCATCCTGAATAAAGTAACAGAGCCCTTTAAATTATATATATTGAGAATCCCCAATATCCCATATTCACTGATACAATTAACCCAACGAAATCCGGTTAAATCAGTTGGCGCCCACCGTGGGGCTAGGTTAATTATTCGAACGACATATGGCTCGCCTAAGGAAGAGCGCTCGTAACGGAGCAAGAAGTAACACGACCAACCAACATGATGCGTCTGAGGATTTACCGGGCAATACCGATAATAACGCCCGTATATCCAACGACAACCAGCAACAGAATGAGCATCATCAGAATCAGGTGGAACCACAAGGGATCCCTACTGGCACAATACCGGAAGAACATGTGGCTCCAACGATCCCGGTCCCCCTGTCAGATGCTCAGGAGAAGTTACGACAGATCGCTATGCTCCTTAAAACACTCTCCCCAGAGGAATTACTTGTACTCGAACAAGTCCCCCAAAACGTTAGAACTACTAGGGCAAATCCCGCTCAAAGAAAGCCGAGGCAGAACGATCAAATCTCTCAACAAGCTGATAGCCCGGCAAGCGAGCGACGCTTGCTACACAGTCCGCAGCAGGGCAATTTAAAACCCTCCGATGACAACATCCGAAGAAAAGCGGATCGAAGGAGACCATAACGCAACGAATCAAAGGAACACACCATAGTCCCCATCGAGGATGACGCTGGCGAGGCGATCCCGAATCGACCAAGAACTATGCAATTCTCGGAAACAGAAATCGAAAAGATGGTACAAGAACGACTCGAGCAACGCTTACGATCCGTTCAAAACCCGTGGCCCAGAACCACAGAACTCCAGGAGAGCCTAGCAGTGTGCTCTCCCTTCTGCAGAGAAATAAAAGAAGCACAGTCAATCGGACAGGTTCCGGGTAGACTACCCAGATATGACGGAACCACTGATCCAGATGACTATATCTTTAGTTTCACAAACATAATGAACTTGTATTCTCACTCAGCGGAGTTCACCGCTAAGCCGATGGTGACCACGTTAGAAGGATTAGCTTTGGACTGGTTCGCCAAACAACCAGCCAACTCCATATTCAGTTTTCGAGAAGTATGTAACAAACTGACACGGCAATTCGCCAGTCAAAAAAGACAAAAATTTCCAATGAGCTATTTAGGAACCATCTATCAACAAGAAGGTGAATCTTTAAGGAATTGGTTAGCAAGATTTAATGTCGAATTACTCAAAATCGATTCCCCCAATATCGATTACATAATCTCAATTCTCTTCGACCTCACAAAGAATAGGCAGTTTGGGAACGCCCTCAGCCGAAAACAACCAAGAACGTTCGCGGACATCATGAGCCTGGCGTCTAAGTATATGACCCAGGAAGAGATGAATTCTTTTAAAGATAAGAACAAAAATAAAGTTACGACCTCAGGCTCCAAACGACAAGATAGAATTCCTGCCCAAAGATCCATGGACTATGAACGATCTTTTAGAAAAGGCAACGTCTTCCAGCGATCAGAATATAATAAAAATGACCAGGATAGACGACCTAACATCTATCAAAGACCTAGAATCAACGAACCGGTAATCCAGAGCAGGGTCAATCAAGTAGATCACCCAAGACTAACCGTTCCAATAGACGAAATCTTGGTTGTACTAGAAAGGAATAATTGGATCCCAGAAGCAAAGAAAATCGCTCAGCCCAGACCAGGTGGACGAAACTATGACTTATACTGCAAGTATCACCGGGCACACGGGCACCGCACGGAAGATTGTTTTCACCTTAAAAGAGAGATCGAAAAGCTGATCGAACAAGGAAAACTTAATGACTATTTGGAGCGGGATAACCGCAAGCGAGAAAGAAGCGGGAGTCCTCGGTATAACCACCCAAGAAGAAATTCACGAAGAAAGTCCCCTAATGAAGGTCCCCCTCAAGAACTAAATAATGATCAGGTCAACGGAACCATACACACAATCTCAGGGGGACCCGCAGGGGGAGATAGTCGTAATGCTCGTCGAAGGACTGCTAGATCCATAGTCGGAAGCCTAAAATACCCGAAAGAAATATGGACCTTAGAAAACAAAGCAACGACGCACCAGCTGATTAGTTTCAACGAAGGCGAAGTACCCAAAAACCTTGTTTGGGACACGAAAGAGGATAGCCCCGACTTCCCGATGGTGGTATCCCTAGAAATTGCAAATTACAACGTCAAGAGAATCCTAATCGATAATGGGAGCTCTGCAAATATCATCTCTAAAGAAGTACTAGCCCAGATGAACTTGGGGCAAATAACATTCCAAAAGGTAGCTACACCATTGGTAGGATTCGGAGGATCCGAAATTGTCCCCAGTGGAACAATTAATTTGAGTGTTTCACTCGGAAAGAAACCATATCGAACAGTGAAGCTGGTAAAATTTTTGGTAGTAGAAACTCCGTTCGCCTACAATGCAATTTTAGGGCGACCAGCCCTCAACTTGTTCCGAGCTGTCGTCTCAACTTACCATCAAAAAATTAAATTTCCGACCGAAATAGGTATCGGGGAAATATTGAACGACCATTGTATGGCATGGGATTGCTACAGCACATCGTTAACTTTGAAAAGCCCCCCTAAAGCGATTACCCCGAGCAAAAGGAAGCTCGAAGACGACGTCGGTAGAAACGAGGTTGAAATCCCTAGCACTGACCGAATAGATAAAAAGGGGAAGGAGCCGGTGGATTTAGCCTTAAAACCACCAGAACATAAGGATGTCATACTAGTACAGGGGGACTCATAAAAAACAACAAGAATAGGTACGGAGTTAAGCAAGGAAGGGGAAGTAATGTTGATCAACTTTCTCAGAAATAATGTAGATATCTTCGCCTGGAGCGCGAACGACATTGAAGGGATTGACCCTCGCGTAATCAGTCATTCCCTAAAAATCGACCCAGTGGCAAAACCTGCCAGGCAAAAGAAGAGAAATCATGGGCCAGTAAAAGATAAAATCATTAAAGCCGAAGTAGAAAGGCTACTCAAAGCAAAACAAATTCGAGAAATACACTTCTCGAAGTGGCTATGTAATGTCGTGCTAGTAGCAAAGGGAGACAAAAAGGATAACAAATGGAGGATGTGCAACGATTTCACCGACCTTAACAAATTGTGCCCACGAGATCCATATCCTCTCCCAAGGATCGACCTATTAGTCGACTCCACCGCTGGTTTTGCAATTTTCAGTATGAGGGATGCTTTCCAAGGTTTCTATCAAATATACATGGACGAGCGGGACCAAGAGAAAACTGCATTCGTAACCGAGCAAGGAGTGTATTGCTTTATAGTGATGCCATTCGGCTTGAGGAATGCCGGGGCCACCTACCAAAGGTTAGTTAACCTGATGTTCAAAGAATTAATTGGAGAAATAATGGAAGTATACGTAGATGATATGTTGGTCAAAAGCATGAATGAAGCTGATCACGTAAAGCACCTCGATCGATGCTTCCAAATATTGAGAAAGTATCGAATGAAGCTAAACCCTGCCAAATGCACTTTCGGGGTTAAATCCGGGAAGTTTTTGGGATATCTGGTACATCAACGTGGAATTGAGGCCAACCCAGAAAAAATTCGAGCGATAACTGAAATGAATCCTCCAAAAACGATCTCCCAAGTACAGAGCTTGGTAGGCAAAATCGTGGCGTTAAATAGATTCATATCCAAGTCAGCTGACAGAAGCTTGCCGTTCTTCCAAACGCTTCGAAAAGCAAAAAACTTTGCTTGGACTGATGAATGCAACCAGGCCTTTGAACGATTAAAGGAATACCTAACAACGCCCCCACTTTTGGCTAAACCGACCGAAGGGGAACCGTTATATTTATACATATCGATCTCAGAAGTGGCCGTTAGTTCGGTACTAGTTAAAGTGGATGGCTCAAAACATAAACCTGTTTATTACTTAAGCAAACTATTACAAGGGGCCGAGAAAAACTACTTGGAAATAGAGAAATTCGCCTTAGCTTTAGTAGTGGCAGCAAGAAAACTCCGACCCTATTTTCTGACCTATAAAGTTGTGGTATTAACCAATCAACCATTAAGACAGGTTTTAGCAAAGCCAGAAGCCTCTGGAAGATTGATCAAATGGGCGATCGAACTCGGTCAGTTCGACAACGAGTACAAACCAAGAATTGCAATTAAAGCACAAGTCCTAGCCGATTTTCTATTAGAGACTCCGATCCAGGAAGTTGAAAATCCTGAATCTACCGGCCATGCACATGATATCCTGATCGTAGAAAATCAAACCTGGTTAATGCACGTCGACGGCGCTTCATGCCGAGAAGGAGGAGGTGCTGAAATCAACTTTACCGGGCCAAATAAGGAGAATATCAATTACGCGATAACATTAGACTTCATCGTGACAAACAACGAAGCAGAATATGAAGCATTGATCACAGGAATGGAAATGGCAATCAAAGCAAACATAAAGAATCTTAAAGTATTAACCGATTCAGAGTTAGTACAAAGACAGATAGAGGGCCTATATGAGGCAAAGGAATTTAACATGATCAAATATCTGGCTAGAGTGAAACAACTGGCGGAAAAATTCGAAGAATTCGGGATACAAAACATTCCAAGATCGGAAAATAAATGGGCCGATCAACTCTCTAGATTTATAGCATCCAATGACGGAAAGACTGAAAGAGTAATCACTTGGCTAATGTCTAATACACCAGCAATCGATATCGATGAAACACCGATCACTCAAATAATGGAAATCGAAGAGGTTGAAGCAAATTGGATGACTCCGATGATAGAGTACCTTCGAGAAGGAAAACTGCCGCTCGACCAAAACGAAGCTCGCAAAATAAAATATCGTGCTCCAAAATATACGTTGATAGAAGAAAAACTTTACCGAAGATCGGTATCAGGAATTCTTCTAAGATGCATCTCTGAATCTCAAACCGATGATATACTCCGAGAAATACACGAAGGAGAAGCAGGGAATCACAGCGGAGCAAGGGCGTTGGCTTTAAAATGCCTTCGGACGGGTTACTATTGGCCTACCCTCAACAACGATGCAATACAGTATGTACAAAAATGTCATCATTGCCAAGTCCATGCTAATATATGTCATCAACCAGCCGAAAACATACACCCAATACCAGTGTGTTGGCCCTTCGATCAATGGGGAATGGACATTGTAGGACCTTTCCCTGCAGCTAGATCCAAGAAAGCATACGTTCTGGTTGCTGTTGAATACTTCAGCAAATGGATAGAATGCATCGCCCTTGCACGGATAACTCAGTTCCAAGTGATCAACTTCCTCTGGAAATTCATAGTATGTCGATTTGGCATCCCGAGAATTCGAATCTCTGATAATGGAACCCAATTTGCGGGAAAACAGGTAGTAGAATGGTGTTCAAAATTAGGGATTCAGCAAAATTTTACTTCGGTCGGGCATCCTAGAGCGAACGGACAAACCGAGGTAGCAAACCGAGTAATAATAAAATCCTTGGAAAAAAGATTAGGGGCAGCCAAAGGAAAATGGCTTGACGAACTCCCAGGAGTACTTTGGGCTAATCGAACCACTGTCAGGACCTCAACCTGGGAAACCCCATTTAGCCTAGTATATGGCTCCGAAGCCGTTATTCCGATCGAAACTCTAATTCCAACACCAAGAATTGAAATGTATGACGATCAGGAAAATGAAAAGACAAGAGAAAATGATATTTATTTAACAGAAGCTTTAAGAGAAAAAGCCGCTGTACGATTGCAAGTCACTAAAGCAAATATGGAAAGGGTGTATAATCAAAAGGTACGCATCCGAACCTTCAAAGAAGTGGACCTGGTCTTGAAAAAGGTAGAAGTATCCAAGCATGTGGGAAAATTGCAACAAAATTGGGATGGACCTTACATAGTCATTGATGTAGGAAAGAAAGGTTCATACAAAATTGCACACTTGGACGGAACAGCCTTACCAAGAACCTGGAATGCAGTCAACCTTAGAAAATATTATGGTAAATAAATTTCAGTAGATTATGCTGCTTTATTTTATTTTAGTAAGTTTTAATCTTTGTAATAAAGGCCTTAGCCTACAGTTTAATTATTAAAGATTTTAGCGATCTTAAATATTAAATCAAGATTGAGTATAAATCGATTGATTCGGTGAATTCTCCTCGCAATCCTACAATACTATTGATTTAGTTCAAGATACAACAAACGAGTCGAGTATACATTGATCCGCTCAATAAACACTCCTCGTTCTAACAACTAACGAGTCGAGTATACATTGATCCGCTCAATAAACACTCCTCGATCTAACAACAAACGAGTCGAGTATACATTGATCCGCTCAATAAACACTCCTCGATCTAACAACAAACGAGTCGAGTATACATTGATCCGCTCAATAAACGCTCCTTGATCAATTATAGCGATTAAAAGACTTTTGGTATTAAAACCTAAGTCTAAATAAACAAGGAGTTGAGTATACATTGATCCGCTCAATAAACACTCCTCAATTACTTTTCAACGATCAAAAAGGCTTCTGGTATTAAAAACCTAAGTCTAAACAAAAAAGAGTTGAGTATACATTGATCCGCTCAATAAACACTCCTCGATTACTTTTCAACGATCAAAAAGGCTTCTGGTATTAAAAACCTAAGTCTAAATAAAAAGAGTTGAGTATACATTGATCCGCTCAATAAACACTCCTCGATTATTCTTCAACGATTAATAAGGCTTATGGGTTGAAAACCTAAGTCTAAACAAACAAAAAAAAAGAGTTGAGTATACATTGATCCGCTCAATAAACACTCCTTGGTTATTCTTCAACGATTAATAAGGCTTATGGGTTGAAAACCTAAGTCTAAACAAAAAAAAAAAAAAAGAGTTGAGTATACATTGATCCGCTCAATAAACACTCCTCGATTATTCTTCAACGATTAATAAGGCTTATAGGTTAAAAACCTAAGTCTAAAAAAAAAAAAAAAAAAGAGTTGAGTATACATTGATCCGCTCAATAAAAACTCCTCGATTATTTTTTAACGATTAATAAGGCTTATTGTAATACCCCGTAGTTTTATATAATTGCAAAATGAATCCTTAATTAAATTTTAATTTAAATAGCAAACTTAATTTAGTAGGTTTGAAATAGGATTTATAGAGACTTGGGTGTTTTCGTTGTACAAATGTAGAACTCATTAAATAGTTGGGATCAATTGACTCGGTCATTAATAGTTAGGATTAATTTGAATACTCGAATAAAATTTTGAACTACATATGTAAATAGTATATTGATACTAATATTGGTTGTATGCTTAGGTATCTCTCTTATATATAAGTATCTAGATATAAATATATACACAAAAATACAAAACACTTGAATATAGTATTATAAGATAAGAACATAAAATTGAATTTTATCCAATGTGAGCTTTACATTCGGCAATTCAATAGAGAGAATGGGTGACTCTTAATTATTATTGCTACATGTCACTTCCCGAATCCATTTGCCTTTTCTTCTCTTATTACAGCTAGAGGAGTTATCTTTACCCATTCACAACTTGGTAGAACACCACCATCTTTAAGCACTCACCAACCACACCCTCACTGTGTGCGATTTGCACACAGTAGAAACCGAGAGAGAGAGAGAGAGAGAGAGAGAGAGAGAGAGAGAGAGAGAGATAATGCTCGGTGGTGGTGGAGTGTGTTAGGGGAGGTTCGGGTTTCTTCTTTTATTCGGACAAAGAAGAGAGATAGAGAAACAGTGGTGGTGGTACAGTGGTTGTGGTGGCTGGTGGCGGCGGTAGTGGTGCCTATGGAGATGGAGGAAAAAGATGCAATTAAAGTGTGGGTAAGGTTGGGCTCAAACTTGGGTTGTTTAGAATTGAATAGGGGCGGCTGGTGGGGACTTTCCGATGGAGTGTGGCGGCTGAGAAGGAGCGGCGACGGCGGCGGCGTTCTGGCGACGGCGGCCAGCTAGGGTTTGAGGTGGTAGATGATGCAATGAAGGTTAGGGTTTGGAATGAGTTCTGGGCTTGATTAAGTGGTAGAGTTTGGAGATTGGGCTTTAAGTATTTTGGGCCTTGAATGTGATCTAGTTGGGTTGGGAGTGAGTGATGGTTATGTGGTTAGATTTAAGTGGGCAAGTTGGTCTGGGTCAATCCAAGTTCAGGTAATTTAATTTGGGCTTTAGTGTTATTGGTCTTTGTCTTTTGTCCTATAGTATTTGGATTGATTTAAATTTGTGAGTTGGTAATAAAATTGGGTTAAGTGTATGAGACTTTTGGACCAAGACCGAAATTAAATTGGATTTGAAATTATTTGACCGAAAACGTTTTAGACTATAAGACTTTGGACTTAAATTACTTTAAAGTAATTAAATTATCATAAATAACTATTAATCATAACTATTTAAATTAATTAAAATAATTATGTTAATTAGTTAGTATTGGACGTAGACATATATATGTATATTAGTTCTACAATAGTTAATTGTGTAAGTAATTAATGGACTCGACTTGGAAATCATTGGACCCTTAATTGGACATTAGATTCACATTAAGGTTGTAATTAAAATAATTTAATTAAGTATTAAATTACGGTTATTTAACTACTAACGATAATTAGTTTAATAAATTGAATTTGTGAGATTAACGTGAATTGAATAATTCTTATAAGTTGTTTTAATTAAGATAATGATTTAATAATCAAGTATTGTCGGGGTCGTCTTATTTAATTAAAATTAATTAAAGTACTCTCTATAGACGTTTTATATAACAGATGAGACAATAAATAAGAATATAGCAACGTATGGAGTTTGAAGAGTTGTTGATCGTGGAATTATTATTTATAGAATTTGGGACGTTGATTGTAGATAATTCGAGAATAGTCGGTTTAACTATTCAAATCTTGAATCAAGACACGAAATAAATGGGATAGAGGTCATTCTTCTACAAAGCCATGCTAGAAGGCTTAAATCGAATAGCAGGACTTGAGACCATCTGTCTACCGTTGAGTAGCATCTCTAGCCTGAGAACGTTGAGCGCCTCAATAAAACGTTTTTAAAACTGAAAGAGCTTTTCAAGAAAATTATATCATATATATGTATTTCTCATTTAAAATAGCTACAACTGTTATATCTCTGTTTATAATTGTCTGCAATGCTTGCAGCATGTACTACTTCTTCATAGTAGAACTGATAATTCTATACTTTTTTGCATTTCTCGCATCATATGATATTTGTTGAATAATGGGGTGTAGTACTTTATCTCACCTCATATTGATGAATGGTACTAAGGTGTAGTACTTTATCTCACCCTACATACCAATTGTTTGTGCATGAATATTTGCGCGCTCATTTGCTCTAGTTTGATAGTATTCTCTGGATAATTCTGGGTAGCTGAGGGCTACAGGGTTACCAGAGCTCTGCCATTGACCGGGCTCACAAACCAAGGATTAGAGCACCTTGGGGAGTGACTCACATTATCCGTCTAAGACATGTTAGTGCCACCGAGAAGGGAAAGGTAGCACCTTCTCCCTTATCTAACCGGCGTACTAACTATTGATCCATTATGTGATCATTGTATCCTTTTGAAGTGGAGGAGTTGTTTAGCCCGTTTTGCCGGGTAATTGAACATGATTTCATCTGTGATATGGTTGGTTCGATTGGAGTTCTATGATCTTACGTGTTTTGGTTGGTTCGATTGGGGTAATGAAAAATGCTGTGCAACATAAGTAAATGGATAGAAAAGATCAATAGTATTGTATTCAAAGTGATCGAGTACAAATTATGAATGTATAGAGTCCTATCCGAGCATTATTGGATGCCGTACAAGCTAGAGAATGAAATACATATAAAAGCCTATATTATATTTCCTATGCAATTCCGAGCAGTAGCTCCGGACGAAGAGCACCTGGGAAGCCCCCCCATCGCCATAAATGCTTGGGGTATTTATAACCAAATTGATGGGCTTGGGCCTAGGCTCGGCCCAACAATACTTCTCGACCTCTGGTTCCTTTCAAAGGTTCGAAATAGTTTATTTGTAACCCTGGGCCGGCTCTTGATTCCTGAGGGCAGGATCTGACGTTGTTCGAACTGCATCGAGCCTGCGAAGGTAGGGGATCCGAATTACCCCTCATCAATACTCCCCCACTTCTCGAGCATGAAGTGGAGCTTAAGCTCGAAGAAGTACAAGTTATGTCGCACACTACTATGAGATGAGCCGCTCAGTATGTGTTTCGGATATGCCTCGTTAAAAACCTAACTCCGAAAAACCCATTGGGATAAAAACCGAGCCAGGGAAAAAGAGTGCATATATGGGAAACAATATATCGGCGTGTTGGAAAGATAACCTCGTCGTCCAACGTTTGCGTAGGACCTCTACATTGTAATATTCTTTATTACTCCACGACGCTTCATTCAATTCCTCGACAAATGCTTTCTAAATTTTCCGATCGTAATAAAGAGATCAGTGGAATACCACGGGGACATTTTCCAGGGAATTTCCTCTACAATTTGGAAAGTAAAGGACCAAGAATGCAATTTCCAGAAGGATAACTTTAAATTTTACTCAGAGTAAGTTCAACCGTCGCGGTTACTCGGGGACCTGTTTGCAATTTTACCTTTTTAACCCCGTATATATATGTTGACTCGTTGAAAAATTACTCCCATATCGCATTCTTTCTTGAGCTCGGAGTATTCGATTCGAAAAAGTACTTTAATACATTCGTTTCTGAATCCATAATGTCAAGTTCTAGAAGCTCAAAGGGCAAGACTAAGGTCGGAGAGAATCAAGAGTCCGATCCTCTGTTAAAACTTGTCGAAGATTACGAAGATGGAGAATTTCGTCAAGAAGACGTGGACGATGACCCGATCGAGGATCTCGAGGAAGATGAGGTCGAGAAACACAGCATCGGCGACGGTGCCTTCGTCAGGATTTTTAAACATACGCATCCTTCTGACGCCGCCACCTCGAACAGGTTAGAACTTCCCGCCAGTCAAACTTCCTGTTATTTTTCGAAGAAGGATCGTGTTTACCTTGAGGCGGAGTTCGGGAAATTTCTTCCTAAGGGGTTTTCAATCGTCATTCCTTCTTACACAGAACGTGCTACTGAGCCTCCGGCCGGCTGTCAAGCCTTCTATGAGGGTCAATTTTCTTGTGGTTTGCGTATCCCGTTCATTCCCCTTATCAGGAACGTCTTGACTTTCTTTTCTCTTTCCCCTGCTCAGCTTCTCCCGCACTCTGTTGCGTATATAGTAGCGTTCAGCGCTCTTATGGAGGCAAAGGGAGGAGAGGCCTCATTTAGCAATTTTTGGCAAATATTCCGAATGGACCTGGGCAAGGGTTCAAATGCGGGGTTTGTGTCCATCCGCCAGCGGTCGAAGCGGCCTTTTCTCACGAATATAACAACGGGAAAGAATAAAGGTTGGAAGAGGAGATTATTTTTTGTGAAGGGCCCTGATGTTCCAATATCAGAAGGTAGTTCAAAAACCAGACCATATCGATGGGATGGCGTAAGCTCATGGTCGTATGGTTCCCGTAGAATTAAAGAGAAGCTCAACCACCGTCTTTCCGATGAATTTCTCGAGCAGCTGCGGTCCAATCCTTACCAAACCAAGCTCCTAATTCAGGAAGGTGTTTTACGATTAGCTGGGTTGAGCCAGTGTGATTATCCTGCCCCGGCGATCAAATATTCCAGTCAATCCTTCGAAGGATCCCTTCCGCAGTTTAGTGACCTGCCAGCCTCTACCGCTCCACTTCTTGCCCCTCTTTCTTTGGGTATGCTTCTTAGCTTCTGCCTACTTTGAGGTGTGACCGATCACTTCTTTTAGTTTAAACTCGTGCACATTTTGTATTTTCTTTGCAGGTTGAGTCGTCGAGAAGTTTCGACTATCCACTGCCGGCTCGATTGAAGATAAGCCATATTATTTCGACCCGTTACCATATACTTCCGAAAGAAGAGCGGACACTAGTAATTTAGGTGGAAATTCAGTTGTTATACCAGTTACGCTTCCCGA
This sequence comes from Penstemon barbatus, assembly GCA_003313485.2. Classification (NCBI taxonomy): domain Eukaryota; kingdom Viridiplantae; phylum Streptophyta; class Magnoliopsida; order Lamiales; family Plantaginaceae; genus Penstemon; species Penstemon barbatus. Next base: position 37,932,946 of record CM064884.1, on the reverse strand, counting down.
TTTGAGAGGGCTTGGCACTATGAGTTCCCTGAACTCTGCCACTGCCGGACCTCTTCGAACTTTGTTTTCCCCTGATACTTCTACTCTTTCGTCCGTCGGCTATAGTCAACATTCCTGGAACCAGATTCAGGGTATTCAGGAATATGAGAAGCTTCTGAGTCGAAAGAGAAATGCTGACCACCCAGGACCCTCAAGGAGGGTAAAACCCTTTGGTGTGAGTTCTGACTTGGTTCCGTGTCGAGAAGGTAGGTCGGAGCCCGATGTGGTGGATTTCATGGACGAGCATCTCCACGGTAGCAGGGCTGCTGGATATCCTGAAGACGGTACCATTCTAACCGATCTGGACTCGGGTGGTGAGAATGAATTCGACAAGGCCGCTAGAATCTATATGGCTAGTCGGTTTAAACGGGATATTCTGCTTCATGCCATCAAAGGTGATTTTGAGGTTTTGAGTGATTTCTCCCGAACGTATCATGAGGTAACAATTTGTCTTTTGACTATCTCTTCTTTCTTTAAAGCCCTTAACATTTTGCTGACATCTTAAATTACTTCATAGATCGGGGATTTATTCGCTATTCAAACCTATCGCTTAGCATTGCTGGAGCAGGAGTCGCAGGATGCTCATGATGCATATGCACAAATTTTCGTTGATAATCAAACTCTTCGATCTCAACTAGCAGAAAGTCAACGAGAATTATCCCAAGTAAAGAAGGAGCTCGAGAAAGCAACCATGAAGCATTCCTCATCCGTGGAAGAGGATTTGCTGTCATCCGTTAAAGAGAGAAGTGCCCTCGAGGAAGAGCTGAAGAAGGTAAAGATCGAGCTTGAGCTAGCAAAGCAAGATTCCGAGCGTGCATATGCCCAGGGCCGGGAAGAAGCCGAGATTCCAGCCATACGAGAATTCTTGGAATCTCCTGTCTTAGATCCTTTAGTTCAAAGGAAAATGGGAGGAATTCTTCAGACGATCTTCTATAAAGGGGTTCAACAATTAGTCGCGGCCAAGAAAATTTTGGATAACATGGACGAATATTTTCAGTATATGAACCCTTTTAAAAATGCCGAAGGGAAGGATTACAAAGCTTCCTCTTTACCCAAGACAGATATGAACTGGCAGGACCATCGCTTTGCCCCCTTAGTTGAGGAGTTTGGCGTTCCGATGCCTAACCCAGATTTGCTCGAGCGCTCCAACGACGATTATTCTTCTGCTTCAGGGAATAATGAAGATGTTAATATAGAGGACGGATCGGATAAGGAAAATGGTTGACCCGTTGATCAGACTGATCCATTAGACGGCGGTGGAGAAGATGGCGTTGGTCTGAATGCTGAGTTCGAGCATGCCGGAGGGGGTGATTTATAGTCTCGTAGTTAGGAATCGAAAGTTTAGATGTAAGTAACCCACTTTTGTAATCGGGCTTGTTTTCCTTTCGGTTTAACTCGTGTAACTTGTAAGTTCCAATGTTGCAAATATTTGGACATCATTTGCTTTTTGTAGTTCGATATCTTTTCAAATTCTATGCTCGATATCTATTTATTTCATATAGAATTTTTCTTAAAAGTCGCGTCGATTCCACTATTGTAATTATAGGATCTAGCGCCTATAAATATGAGGATCTCTTCAATTTTCGTCAGAAAATATTTTTAGAGATCGGAGCTCTTCCTCTATATTCTGCATTCTTATAATTTTTTTAACTCTCTCCCCGTTTATTATGGAAAACATACTAGGCAAGGCAATCGACCCCAAACTGCTATTTGGTGGCTTGAAGAATAAAAATTCGGCCAAAGAGCAAAAACCTGCCAAGGAGGCCAAACCCTCCAAATCCTCTTCTAAGACTTCTGTGTCCTCCCCGAAAGCTCCTAAAGGAGGGGAAAATAAGAAAGAGAAAAGTGCTTCCTCAAAGCAAAACAAGGGCAGTTCCAACAAGTCTATTTTGGATGAAGAGCTCGAGGCAGCGCTCGGGGGTTCTTCCCCGAAAGTTGTTGATTCTTCGAGTGAAGATCCTGTCAGAGAAAAAACTCCCGTTCCTTCTTCGAACAAAAGGCCTTATTCCGATGGGGTCACTCCCATCGAAGCTTTGCAGAATCTTGCTATCGGTAGCAAACCATCCTCCGATGATTCTTTACCCGTTCCCCCCGCAGGAAGTCTTAGCAAAAAACCCAAGTTGGAAATTGGTGGAGGGGCTTCTGCTGAAGCTTTAAAAATTGATAATCCTTCCGAACCCCGTGTTGATTCCGCTCCTCCGAAAGTTACTCCTTCCCCGCCCGAGGAGTCGAAGGATGGGTCTGCTTCTAAGGCTGATCCCATGGATAGTCTGTTGCGAGTTAACTTTACTTCTTCCGAAACCGACATGTCCAAGGAGAGAAATATAGAAGAGCTGTTCGAGTCTGGGACGCACTTCCTGTTTCAGGTTTTAACAATGATATATAATATATATATATATATATATATATATATATATATATTTTTTTTAACGTTGCCGATGTTTTTAACAGGCCGGACAGGATTTTATCGAGCTTAAAACGTTCGCTGAGCGGGAAACAAGTCAGCGTGCTGCTATTTCCCTCGAGCTGGAGGAGAAGAAAGCCGAATTTGACCGTGTCTTCGCGGAGAAGCTTGCTTTAGAGAGGGAGAAGACTGCTAAAGAGCATGGAGAAGAGATCCACAAGCAGCTGAATGAGGAGCTCGAAAAACTGAAAAGCCTTTACGAGCAGGAGAAACAAGACTTCGCGCGCCGAGAAAAGGAGGCTTACGACCGCGGATATGAAGTAGGATATGAGGCTCGCAATGCCGACCTTCGAAAGATTTTCTCCGACAATAAGCTTCTCTAGATGTTGTCTTTTGTTTATCCAGATTTGCTGTATGGCTGTATTGTTTTTACTTTTGTGTGATCATGAATAATTTCAGACATTTTTATCCTCTGTGGAATGTAATAATCTATTTACTTCTCGGATTGCATGTTCTTCTATAATTTGACGTGTTCTTTTCTATTCGCGCTTTAGTTTGCTTTCTTCGCTTGACCTTGTGGTTGTGGGTTTGCCCTTAGAATTCCTGATCTTTGATCTTGGTATATTAGTTCTGCTTAATTTTCAAAATTAGATCACTTTCTCTTCCCGCTCAAATTCTCGGGAAGCGCAACGGTCTTTTGATCTCGACCGTTCCTTTTGCTTTCCGCTAGCCGTTGGATTTTTGAGAATAGCACCTATAAATGGGGCTCTTTGTTTTGCATCCTTATAAGATTTTTTGAAAACAAATTCCTTCGACCTTCGATATTCAGATATGAATGATAATTGACGTACTTTGCCGACTTCGTTTGTTGGTAGCGTGATCGAAAGTTGATAATATTCGGATAAATAAAGGCGATCTTAGCGGATCACGATTGCTGTATTTCGAAATAGGATATATATCGGAATTTTGTACATTCGATAATTTGCACTTAGGGTCATAGCAACAGCTTTCACTCTTAGTCGTTTAAGAGCATTTTTAGCCCGAGGGTCGTAGCAACGGCTTTCACCCATTTAATAATTTCGATCTAAGGGGCATAGCAACGGCTTTCACCCTTAGTCGTTTCAGAGCATTTTTAGCCCGAGGGTCGTAGCAACGGCTTTCACCCATTTAATAATTTCGATCTAAGGGGCATAGCAACGGCTTTCACCCTTAGTCGTTTCAGAGCATTTTAGTCCGAGGGTCTTAGCAACGGCTTTCACCCATTTAATAATTTCGATCTAAGGGGCATAGCAACGGCTTTCACCCTTAGTCGTTTCAGAGCATTTTTAGCCCGAGGGTCATAGGAACGGCTTTCACCCATTTAATAATTTCGATCTAAGGGGCATAGCAACGGCTTTCACCCTTAGTCGTTTCAGAGCATTTTTAGCCCGAGGGTCTTAGCAACGAATTTCACCCATTTAATAATTTCGATCTAAGGGGCATAGCAAAGGCTTTCACCCTTAGTCGTTTCAGAGCATTTTTAGCCCGAGGGTCATAGGAACGGCTTTCACCTATTTAATAATTTCGATCTAAGGGGCATAGCAACGGCTTTCACCCTTAGTCGTTTCAGAGCATTTTTAGCCCGAGGGTCATAGCAACGGCTTTCACCCATTTAATAATTTCGATCTAAGGGGCATAGCAACAGCTTTCACCCTTAGTCGATTCAGAGCATTTTTAGCCCGAGGGTCTTAGCAACGGCTTTCACCCATTTAATAATTTCGATCTAAGGGGCATAGCAACGGCTTTCACCCTTAGTCGTTTCAGAGCATTTTTAGCCCGAGGGTCATAGCAACGGCTTTCACCCATTAAATAATTTCGATCTAAGGGGCATAGCAACAGCTTTCACCCTTAGTCGTTTCAGAGCATTTTTAGCCCGAGGGTCGTCACCCGTTTTTATCTTTCGACCCAAGGGGCGTAGCAACGGCTTTCACCCTTGGTCGATCTTTTAGGGTCATAGCAACAACTTTCACCCTTTTTTAATAGTAGATGGTGACAAGTAGAGATAGAGTAATAGGTGAATAGAGATAGAATAACAGATTATCGAGATCGATAATATCAGAATAAGACGAATAAATATGAATATTGGCGGGACTGGTTTTCACTGAATATATATAATTCCAATCGAAATAAATTTTGTTGAGATAATAGTCTTCTACAATCATGAGAAAAGATGAATCATAGCGAACAGCAAATAGTGAATAACATTAGGACTTAATAAACAAGCTTTACGCCCTGTTAAGAAAATTCTTTGTCTATAAATTCCCAATTTTGACAAGTTTGATTTTTCCCAAACGGTTCCTCATTTATCGAGAATTGCAAGGGTCGACAAATCTCATCCATTCATTTCGCGAATTTTCTGCCGCTGGATTCTTTTAACTTTCGGTATAAAAGGCTGTCATATTATTGAGATTATATTATTCGTTGTACCAGCATTTCATCTGTCCGACCATGGTAATCAAAATCGTTATTCAACCAATTCAACTTTTTGAGCTCAGACTTCAAACAATTTTTAAGAGGGACAGTCTTCTAACCCGACCTCGCTTAGAATATCGACAGGCAAATACAATTTCCATCTTGAAGGCCAATATGCCAGATTCATGAAGTCCACAGGTTGTCGCGCAGGTCTTCGATTAGGGACCTGTTGCTACAATGCATTTAGGAAGGGTGAGAACGATCCAGAGTATAGTTACCCGATAAGCCGCGTTCGCCCCTATGTCTTTGGAAGATCGTAAATAAAGTTAAAAGCCTGCGGATCCGAAGGAGATTCCCTGCTCGGAGCTAGGTTACTTCGAGCAAATGATAGGAGAAAGAACCGAAAATTTCATAGGATTGTAGGAAGTAAAGGGGTTCTTAATGTTACACATTAGCTTGTGCTATGTTCGAAATGTATCTTGCATATTTTCCTTCTGAACTCTTGTATCTCTTTAATAATATTCATGAATGGAATTTTCTCTTTTCTTTGTTGATAGAATAAAGGACAATTAGACACACTCTCATTTCCAATAACTCAACCGCGAATATCTAAGATTAATAGCGAAATACCCGAACAGTGGCCCCTTGAGTAAGAATATTAATGTCTCGGTAGTTTTGAAATTAATAAAGAACTTGTTGTGATTGATTCTTGCTATCGCAAAATTTTAAAAGCTATCGAATTTTTCAGTTCCAGAGTTTCGTTCGAGTAGATCAATCGTAGCTTTTTCGATTCGAACATCTCTGATCGGTTGTAGAAATAGCAGTTTCATATCTAGAATATCAAGTGCATGAGGGTTGAACTTTCAGACAAGTGTTCCTGATCCTTGTGCAATTTTTTCGATCAGGATAATAAGTAAAACGTTTGTTCGAATGAATGTTTCGAATAAGCCCTTCTTTGCACATTGTTAGACCATACGTTCTGCTAACCAAACAGGACTCTATTTCTCGGGAAACGTATCGGTCAGTCCATTTAATACGGAGATCCTAGCCGTTTGCGATCTGTTATCTGGGCCGTTTATTCAAAATCCTTCACCATTTTAAATAGGCCCCTTTATTTATACGACATTCCTCACTTTTTCCTTTATGCTTCCTCCGATCACCTTTATACGACTTTCCTCACTTTTTCCTTTATGCTTCCTCCGATCCCCATGGGTCGATATTTAAATTTGATTCATACTTTCTCCCAGATAAAGGAGTTTGAGATTAGACTTCGAACCCTGTTTTTCGATCTTAGCTCCTTTGGTATAAGCCTTTCTGCTTAGAATATCGACAGGCAAAAGAAATTGCGCTTAGAATACCGACAGGCAACCTGTTTTCCCAGACATATCTTATCTGGTGTGGGTTGGGATTCCGGTTTTCTGGCATAGTATCCGATCGGGCAGCTGGTTAATCTGGGAGGAGTTCTTTAAATATGAGGCATCAGCTTCCTCGAGGGCTTTCTTGAAGTATAGTTCCTTCGAGCTTCCTTGGGGTGCCTCTGCTGAGATAACCCTTTGCTGCTCCGGTTCGGATTAACCTGTAAATAATGATTGAGTGTTTCAATCATTGTTAACAGATGAAGACCTAAGGTCGGTCTGAAGCCTTGGAGAGGAGCTGCGATCCGGCTTTTATCCCGTTCGAAGACGGATGTGCGACACGTGGCTAGTGATTGCCATTAAGAATCACTGCTGAGTTCTGCATCTGGAGCGATCTTAGGAAATGAAGATCGATTACGTAACAGGGTAGAATTACTTCGTAGAATTTGTAATAGGGTAGGAGTGATTGTATTGTATTTCTTGAGCTCGAATTATATTCGAGGCTTCACTTTGTAACTTGTTTGAAGAATATTAATAATACAGCTTTGTTCTCTGATCGAATTTCATTGTTTAACTTCTTCTATCGGTCGGACGATTGCCTATACTCAGCCGCGGCTTCGAGGATTTATATAATTTGTTGCCGTTGTTCAAATATTCAATAAAAAACATCAAATAATCCGATAAATAATGTATGCAAATTATGCGACTGATCTCTCAAATAATTGATTCGTGAAACTTGTTCCCGAAATTAATAAGTATAATGATCGGAAAAATAAATTCCGACCATTAATAAGCGGTAATTCCATAGATTTTCTAAGCCTTTTATGTTTAACTGATGATCGAATCGACGGAATTAATTCTGTGTTAGTTTGCTGTGGACAATATCTGTGAAACTTCTTATTCGCTTATGTATTAGAAAATGGATCATTTGTGGAAAATAAATCCATCGAAGGAATAAATGAGCTGGGCAATCACAGAATAAAACAACCAATCTTAAGGTCGGAAATTCATCCCGTAGGTCTTATCTTCGATTTTAATTTGACAAATGCTCCGCTGGTCGGAGGATCGCCCTGAATAGTGAACGACGGAGTTTCTGGTTAGTGAGGCTTTTTCGCTAATATACATTTTTCTCTTGTAGTAGGCATATTTCGATCTAATACTCGAATAAGGCCCCACGGTGGGCGCCAATTGATCTTACATGTTTTCGTTGGTTCGATTGGGGTAATGAAAAATGCTGTGCAACGTAAGTAAATGGATAGAAAAGATCAATAGTATTGTATTCAAAGTGATCGAGTACAAATTATGAATGTATAGAGTCCTATCCGAGCATTATTGGATGCCGTACAAGCTAGAGAATGAAATACATATAAAAGCCTATATTATATTTCCTACGCAATTCCGAGCAGTAGCTTCGGACGAAGAGCACCTGGGAAGCCCCCCCCTCCCCCCCCCTATCGCCATAAATGCTTGGGGTATTTATAACCAAATTGATGGGCTTGGGCCTAGGCTCGGCCCAACAGTACTTCTCGACCTCTGGTTCCTTTCAAAGGTTCGAAATAGTTTATTTGTAACCCTGGGCCGGCTCTTGGTTCCCGAGGGCAGGATCTGACGTTGTTCGAAGTGCATCGAGCCTGCGAAGGTAGGGGATCCGAATTACCCCTCATCATTCTAAATCGTTTTCTGCATAAAATTCAATTGCACCCTGGTACAGGCCTCACTAAGTTGTTTTTACAACTTACGCTTTCAAATTATTACTCTTTCAAAATCTCACCAAAGGGCAGGATGGGCCACATCAGACTAAGGGATTTCAATTGGGCGTCTACCATAGAGTTTCTAGAATTTGTCAGGTGAAGGTTTGATTTGTTACGAAAAGTTTTAAGTTAAATAAGTTAGTTGGAAGAATCATTCTGTTGTAATAGATAGTTATAGCTCTGAACTGCGGTTATTGGAAATTTATTAATGTTATCTTATTAATTATTTATATCATAGCAGGCAGGTGCCGGTTTCGGGCCGTTACAGGTGGTATCAGAGCATTAAGTTGTGTTAGTGCTCTGTCAGGATAAGTTCCTTTGACTGTGGGTGGTTATACCAAAGAAATTCTATAGAACACTTAAAATTTTCAATCGAATCATAGGAACCCTTAGTACCCAATTGTCGTGAATCACTATTGTGGCACGCGACCAACATGTGAATCATTACAATTATGGTACTAAGATAGATGTTTTCCGACGGGGTAAGTTGGTAATAGAAATGTTTAACCTGGGAATTGGTCTACACTTGTAACAAATCAAGCAAGTTAGAATCCTATCTTTCCATTTTCTATTCAACAAGATTGTTGAAACCTTGGTTTCTTTTTAGAATAATTAAGTAGTTGTAAGATATTTTCCAATATCTATCGATTCATCTTGGGTTGCTCCAAATGACTATTTCTCTTTTGGTTTTCCGTACGCATCTTATATACTTCCTGAGCGGAATTGAATCCAAACTTTTCTAAGTTCCGTGTACACTGAAATAATGACTTGAATTTAACTGACATAGGCTATAGTCATCCTCAGACCTACGTTGAGTTCGATTAGTTCTTAGTTGTACTACGTTTGTGACATTAAAATAAATAAGAATTTACTGTTTGGTTTAGAATTACTAAACAACCAGTAAACTCGTTCGTCAGCTAGATTGAAGTGACTCTTGAACTTCATTCTCATGTGCCACAGAACTTCGGGTACCAAGACATAAAAATCAATCACACCTTTTATGAAGGAAATGAAAGAAGCAAAAGTCGTGATAACAGAATTAGAAAGTAGTTGTGCGGTCTTAGAGAATTAAGCCATGGAACGGAGATCGTCGGAGTTACAAGCCATAAGAGTCAACAACAAGTTATGTGATGAAGAACTCATGGAGCAGACGCTTTTATTGTTTGGATGGGGAAGATATTACGATCGCCGAGAATCGGAAGTTGTGCTCTAGAATCAATTTTTGGATGTACCTTAGAAAGTTAGATACTTATCCAATTAGGCTATATTATATGTATACCACCCATTATAAATTGTGAATTATGAAACTTCGTTAGCTAAGTTGGATTAAAATATTCGGTGAGTTGGTCCACTCATTGTCTTGCTGCGATGAATTTGAGAATAGTCAATCGAGAAAGTGAGAAAGACTGAGATGTCCTATTGAAAGTGACAAGAAAACATCGGGGTAAGTTGAAAGGCAGAAAAATTTTTCTTAATAAGTTAAGCGAATGTTTATAATATTTGAATTTGAGAGATAGTTGAATAAATTCTCTTAACATTCACATCCATAAAGTCAAGCTTCTGTAACATGTCCTTCTTTACTATGACCATACCTTTCATACTTCTCCCTTACCTTTCCAAATTGTTGCAAGTTTAACCAAATCTCAAACACACGTGATTTGAAACCTTTGATCCTTGGTAAAATACCTATCGCAACTTACAAGTTGCAAAGTTATAGGGTTAGATTGAAACTTCTGTTTAAATTTTGTCTAGAGTATTTTCACAGCTGTCACTCCATCTTTTTTTATATATACCACTTGGAGTTTTACAACTCACTTATTTCAATCATTCTTAGTAGTATGTTCGGTTCAGTTTTACTAAACTGGTCTTCTGCATCATGTTAATATACGAAATTCATAAAGTTCGACATGACCCTATTGACATGCATAATGTCAATTCCTTGCCATTTGTATATTCCTTCACCAATTAGTTTTAGACAGTCTAGTCATCCTTCTTAGAAACGTGGGAAATTACATTTTCCATATCTTAATCCCCAACTCTTACTTGTGATTCTCTTCTTGCTCATAAGTGATTAGATAATGACTTCTTCTTGTTTATCATAAACCTTTAAACAGACTCTACTCCATCGTTTGATCTAATAACTCATCGAACCACATTATTTGGAACCATGGTTCAGTTTCTACCCTTATTGCAACTCTTTATTCTGTCTAGTCATGAATTATATTGAACCAATTAGTGAGAGAGAATTTGGAGGCCAAATTCTTTGAAGGAGGGGTGACTGTAATACCCCGAAGTTTTATATAATTGCAAAATGAATCCTTAATTAAATTTTTATTTAAATAGGAAACTTAATTTAGTAGGTTTGAAATAGGATTAATAGAGACTTGGGTGATTTCGTTGTACAAATGTAGAACTCATTAAATAGCTGGGATCAATTGACTCGATCATTAATAGTTAGGATTAATTTGAATACTCGGATAAAATTTTAACTACATATGTAAATAGTATATTGATACTAATATTGGTTGTATGCTTAGGTATCTCTCTTATATATAAGTATCTAGATATAAATATATACACAACAATACAAAGCACTTGAATATAGTATTATAAGATAAGAACATAAAATTGAATTTTATCCAATGTGAGCTTTACATTCGGCAATTCAATAGAGAGAATGGGTGACTCTTAATTATTATTGCTACATGTCACTTCCCGAATCCATTTGCCTTTTCTTCTCTTATTACAACTAGAGGAGTTATCTTTACCCATTCACAACTTGGTAGAACACCACCATCTTTAAGCACTCACCATACACACCCTCACTGTGTGCGATTTGCACACAGTAGAAAACGAGAGCGAGAGAGAGAGAGAGAGAGATAATGCTCGGTGGTGGTGGAGTGTGTTAGGGGAGGTTCGGGTTTCTTTTTTTATTCGGAAAAAGAAGAGAGATAGAGAAACAGTGGTGGTGGTACAGTGGTTGTGGTGGCTGGTGGCTGCGGTAGTGGTGCCTATGGAGATGGAGGAAAAAGATGCAATTAAAGTGTGGGTAAGGTTGGGCTCAAACTTGGGTTGTTTAGAATTGAATAGGGGCGGCTGGTGGGGACTTTCCGATGGAGTGTGGCGGCTGAGAAGGAGCGGCGGCGGCGTTCTGGCGACGGCAGCCAGCTAGGGTTTGAGGTGGTAGATGATGCAATGAAGGTTAGGGTTTGGAATGTGTTCTGGGCTTGATTAAGTGGGTAGAGTTTGGAGATTAGGCTTTAAGTATTTATGGCCTTGAATGTGATTTAGTTGGGTTGGGAGTGAGTGATGGTTATGTGATTAGATTTAAGTGGGCAAGTTGGTCTGGGTCAATCCAAGTTCAGGTAATTTAATTTGGGCTTTAGTGTTATTAGTCTTTGTCTTTTGTCCTATAGTATTTGGATTGATTTAAATTTGTGAGTTGGTAATAAAATTGGGTTAAGTGTATGAGACTTTTGGACCAAGACCGAAATTAAATTGGATTTGAAATTATTTGACCGAAAATATTTTAGACTATAAGACTTTGGACTTAAATTACTTTAAAGTAATTAAATTATCATAAATAACTATTAATCATAACTATTTAAATTAATTAAAATAATTATGTTAATTAGTTAATATTGGACGTAGACATATATATGTATATTAGTTCTACAATAGTTAATTGGGTAAGTAATTAATGGACTCAATTGGAATTAATTGGACTTGGAAATCATTGGACCCTTAATTGGACATTAGATTCACATTAAGGTTGTAATTAAAATAATTTAATTAAGTATTAAATTACGGTTATTTAACTACTAACGATAATTAGTTTAATAAGTTGAATTTGTGAGATTAACGTGAATTGAATAATTCTTATAAGTTGTTTTAATTAAGATAATGATTTAATAATCAAGTATTGTCGGGGTCGTCTTATTTAATTAAAATTAATTAAAGTACTCTCAATAGACGTTTTATATAACAGATGAGACAATAAATAAGAATATAGCAATGTACGGAGTTTGAAGAGTTGCTGATCGTGGAATTATTATTTATAGAATTTGGGACGTTGATTGTAGGTAACTCGAGAATAGTCGGTTTAACTATTCAAATCTTGAATCAAGACACGAAATAAATGGGATAGAGGTCATTCTTCTACAAAGCCATGCTAGAAGGCTTAAATCGAATAGCAGGACTTGAGACCATCTGTCTACCGTTGAGTAGCATCTCTAGCCTGAGAACGGTGAGCGCCTCAATAAAACGTTTTTAAAACTGAAAGAGCTTTTCAAGAAAATTATATCATATATATGTATTTCTCATTTAAAATAGCTACAACTGTTATATCTCTGTTTATAATTGTCTGCAATGCTTGCAGCATGTACTACTTCTTCATAGTAGAACTGATAATTCTATACTTGTTTGCATTTCTCGCATCATATGATATTTGTTGAATAATGGGGTGTAGTACTTTATCTCACCTCATATTGATGAATGGTACTAAGGTGTAGTACTTTATCTCACCCTACATACCAATTGTTTGTGCATGAATATTTGCGCGCTCATTTGCTCTAGTTTGATAGTATTCTCTGGATAATTCTGGGTAGCTGAGGGCTACAGGGTTACCAGAGCTCTGCCATTGACCGGGCTCACAAACCAAGGATTAGAGCACCTTGGGGAGTGACTCACATTATCCGGCTAAGACATGTCAGTGCCACCGAGAAGGGAAAGGTAGCACCTTCTCCCTTATCTAACCGGCGTACTAACTATTGATCCATTCTGTGATCATTGTATCCTTTTGAAGTGGAGGAGTTGTTTAGCCCATTTTGCAAGGTAATTGAACATGATTTCATCTGTGATATCAATATAATTGTTATACTATTGTGGATTGATTTTATAATTTAAATAGGTAGTTCATGGAGTTCTAAATCGTTTTCTGCATAAAATTCAATTGCACCATGGCACAGGCCTCACTAAGTTGTTTTTACAACTTATGCTTTCAAATTATTACTCTTTTAGAATCTCACCAAAGGGCAGGATGGGCCACATCAGACTAAGGGATTTCAATTGGGCGTCTACCATAGAGTTTCTAGAATTTGTCAGGTGAAGGTTGATTTGTTACGAAAAGTTTTAAGTTAAATAAGTTAGTTGGAAGAATCATTCTGTTGTAATAGATAGTTAGAGGTCTGAACTGCGGTTATTGGAAATTTATTAATGTTATCTTATTAATTATTTATATCATAGCAGGCAGGTGCCGGTTTTGGGCCGTTACACTTATGGGTTAAAAACCTAAGTCTAAACAAAAAAGAGTTGAGTATACATTGATCCACTCAATAAACGCTCCTCAATCTATTTTTAACGATTATAAGGCTTTTGGTATAAAAACCTAAGTCTAAACAAAAAGAGTTGAGGATACATTGATCCACTCAATAAACACTCCTCGATCTGTTTTAGTAATCAAAAAGATCTGATAAACACACATATATCTTGGAAATGAGTAGAGTGTAAATGAATCTGCTCGATAAACGCTCCTCATAAATATGATTAAAACGGTATCAATGACAAAAAGAATGCAAGGAATAAAATAAAGGTTTATTCATCTGTGAACATGTAACAAATTACATACAAAAGCTTTGATCATATTACAAAGGTCTATATACGATTTACACATCGTTACAACTATTAACGACCCTATCCTATGGATCTGGGATCTTCACCACAATGTCCACGGAAACACCACCTAAAAAGCATGCTGCTCAGGATGATCGACTTCTTTAGTTCGATGGCCAGGGACGGAAGATCAAATGTTCCTCCAGACGAATTGGTCATTACCAGCCAGATAACTGGCAATACTCATTCACCCACAACAAGATACTGCTTCTACATTAGGAGTTGGCATTTTACTCTGAAGCAGCATCTCGCAAGGACCGTCGCGGTAAGCACATTTACCAGCACACCCTGGCAGTCTATCACTCCGGAGGTAACATCGAAGAGCGGGGGTGACTGGCAAATATGAACCCTCCATGTGCAAACAGAAACCACGGACCTCAAATCTGTGAAGACAAAGATTGAGGCCTCATGGGACCCGTTAGTACAAGGTAGGGCTTCCATGGGACCCGTCAATACAAGGCAGAAGAAAATTAAGTTATTATGATATGAATCACGATAATGTGACTTTTTGAATATTATGGGATCAGAAGGTAAAATAAAATTTAAGGAAACTGAGATCTTCGTCATTTTTGAGAATTGCAAATGAAGTATGCAAACCACCGCCCTATTTATAGGGATATATCTAAGTAATCCAACGGCTGGATAGATATCTGATCAAGAGACGGAAATGCGACCTTTTGACTTCCCGTAATTAATGCAAGTAAGTTGGAACGGCACCTATCTAATCGACTCAACCAATCGATAACAAAAGAAACCGTAGATCGAAGGGATCAACGAATAATCCAAGTAGACCTAAAGGAGCTCCGGACCAGAAAGGTTTGCACGCTCACATATGATAGTCGCTCGGCAGAAAACTTAAGATCCTCAACGAAGGCATGCAAGTTTACACCGTTGTAAAAAAGGATACTGGCTCGCCTAGAGGTATAAGACCAAACCCTCCAGCATACGAGGGTCGTCACTGCGTCATATATTATATGGAAAATTATTAATTTAACTATACAAGAACTCCATTGGAGTCCAAGAAATCTGACGTCGATACTGGGACGGTAAATACCACCATGTCAGACTGCACTGTCGTCACTGCATAATATTCCAAAGAATTGCTGAAGGAGGTCTGAACAGGCCAGATCTGGCTAATAATTCTACGTTTTCCAATTCCTCCCATATCAAAGAAATGATATAATAATACACTGGTTGTTCTGTTTGAGGAACATGTTACTCACAGTCAGTACAGAGAAACATAAAGTTTAGGAAGATACTTAGAGGGATATCTTCTCTTCAAACTTAGTCCTATGGAAAGAAAAGCAGAGTTCAACAGAAGGAATGATAGCCTCCTTATATAAGATAAACATGACAAAAAGACAAATTTACAAGGCATGGGTTGAACATCGACCAAAATGCTGAGCGTTCCTTAACAGCTGTTCCATCGATTATCGATACGAGTGACCTACTATCTACATTTTGATGTATAACGTGACTTTGGATATAACCCAAGGGACTATACTGGGTTGATCATCAAAAAAAAAAAGGCGGTTTGATTTGCAGAACAAGACAAAAAGACAAATTTACAAGGCATGGGTTGAACATCGACCAAAATGCTGAGCGTTCCTTAACAGCTGTTCCATCGATTATCGATACGAGTGACCTACTATCTACATTTTGATGTATAACGTGACTTTGGATATAACCCAAGGGACTATACTGGGTTGATCATCAAAAAAAAAAAGGGGGGTTTGATTTGCAGAACAAACATTATATCATTCAGTTACTTAAACACTGACTGAGCAAGATTAAGCTATCTTTTCTCTATTCTGAATATTCTCCGTGAAGATCAATATCAGATAAGTATGCTAATCTATACTGATTATTTCATACTGTTATATTTATGCATAACAGCAAAACGTGCATAACAAAATATTTCTACGGAATAAAATTGATCAAGGCAGGGATCTGCCTGCAAGAGATCATAGTTTTTTGAATCGTTCTCCCAATACAAAAACTTCAGCCCAAGCAACTACACAAAAAAGTTGGGCACTTAAAAAAAAAAAAAAAAAAAAAAAAAAAAAAAAAAAAAGAAACAGTCCTAGGCCTGCCAGGTCGAATAGATCACCGAGAAGAGTTATTATCAACAGGCCGACTAGCAGAAACAGTCCTCCGAGGAGTCAAGTTACCAGCAAACGCCATCAACTCCTCCTGACGCTTTAGATAACCGGCATCATAACCTTCCTCATAGGACCGCCGTCGAGACTCCTCTGCTAGGGCAGCAGCCTGAACCAAGTCACTTTTCTCTTTCTCCCAGACAGATTTTTCTTCTTGCAATTTTTTCAGATCATCATTGGCAAGCTGCAGTTGGAGACTCTGCCCTCTGACTTTGGCCGACTCTGATTCCAAACGACGTTGATAAGCATCTCTGCTTATCCACAGATCGTCATTTTGCACACCCATCTGGAGTGCAAAGTACTTAGCCTGGAAAAAGAAAACAGTCCTTATGTAACAAGGCAATCAAAATGAAAGCGGGAAAAATAATGAAAGATAGGTCTACCTGCTCGCACAACTTCACTAGCGACTGAACAAGGCGTACATTGGAAGTACTCTCAAGCTTCCTCAACTCACCGGGCAAAATAGTGCTCAAGCACAGATCCCAGGACAAAGCGTCGGGCTCAACAGAGCCCGGCAGTTCACTAACAAGAGGGACATTGTCAGGGCGGGGAGTCGCTGACCGCAAGATATCCTTAACCTGCTCAAGGATACAACGATCATCTAACAGACGAGGGGATTCCCTCTCGTTGGGACTAACCGAGGTTTCCTTACCCGAAGCAGATATAACGGTCCGGCGACCAGGCCTTGACTCATTTCGACCTCCAGAAGGCCCGCCAGATTCAAAGGAGGTAGTAGCAATAGTTGTATCATTAAATAAAAAATCGGAAAAATCATGAGACACAGATTGTGTCATAGATGAATCCAAAATAGAATCTCCACCAACTGCCCCCGCAACATCTCCCCTTAGGGGTCCGCTGACAAACTGGGTTGTAGAAAGAGAGGAAGGAACGGAGCTGTTAGGAACCTCTCCGTGAAAAGCATGCTCAAATGAAGAAACACCTGAAGTAATGGGTATATTATAAATCTGCTCCTCATTGGACATATCGCCAAAAGCCACCCGACCAGGGGAAGGCATACTTCCAACTTGAGTGGAAGAAGAAAAGATTGGTCTGCAAACGATGAACTAACTACAGAAAAAGGTTCGGAGGGGACGACGAGGGTATCGGTCACCGACCTACTAACAGAAGATGAACGAGGAGGTTCCATCGAGGGTCCTTATGTTCGAGACTTCTACAATCTGGGATTTCTAGCGTTCTCACGAGAAGGACGCTTTGATGTATTACCGAAAAGATTAGTCATGATCGGAATTCAAGAAGTAAATTTGAAATATCGAGAAAGCTTATCGACCTAATAAAGAAGGAGTATTCTGTTGAGAGATAAGCAAAGCGGTAAATAGCGAGACAAATTTTTACATTTTATATTTATACTATACGAAAAGACGCGATAGACCCAAGGAAAGGGCGCGAAATAGAAAAACTGACCTTGGAGTAAACATTAGAATTTGAAAAGACACACGCATAATGATTACGGCGAAGTTAATGACTTGTCTGAATTATTACGGCAAAAATGAAAAGACGCGACTGTCAGAATATGAAACGTTTAACGTACAAAGGGGTGAAAGTGTAATATTACATTTAGACCTAGAATAAATAGCTACAAAGATATTTTCATGGATCAATATATCATGCAGCCTGATCGCCCTCCGGAATCTTCTGTTCGCTAACGACGTCTCCTTCTTTTGCTGGCTCAATAACCTCTTCCTCTTCCTCTGGATCGATAAAATTGTCATCGAGCTCATCATTAATATCAGAAGGAGGAATCGGCAATGGATTTCCGAACTCTTTGACGAGGTGAGCCAAAGGAAAATTTTTATAAACGACGTTTGGAAGCTCGGAAGGAGAGTATACTTCGCCATAGCGGTTTAACCGAATATGTGCCGTTTTAAAATATTCGTTTCGACGATCCTCTATCATTTCAAAAGCGACCAACTGATGAACCGCCTTCTTGAAAGTACTTTCTAGGAGCGGACCAACCATTTGGTATACCAACGCCGTATGGACAGGAGAGTTAAGGAATTCACGAATCACTTTTTCGTCAGGATTCCTGCCATAACGATCCCTGAGTCCACTAAGAGGAATATCCTCCTCATACTCCTCTAAAGAGGCTTGAAGACTTGATACTTGAGATTCCAACTCGCTAATCCGAGCAGTACTCCGAAACTGGAACTCCTCTAACTTTTTAGCTAATTGGTTGGCTTGTTCTTGAGCACGGGAAGTCTCCAGAACCCTGTCTATAATCTACTGGTCTTCAGTCCCCGTAGCACGAGTCTCTACGACCGGAACGGAAGAAATCGTTGAGGGACCAACCTCTGAACCAGAAGACTTATGAAGTAAAGCTTTGTATTTCTCATCCAGAAACTCACATTGTTGTTTCCAGAGAGCAGTTTCAAAGGCGTATGATGCTAAACAAGTCTTAGTCTGAAAAAGTAAAAGGGTAAAACAAGAAATAAGTTAGCAAACTAAAAAGATCTTCAAAGGAAAATATCCTATAGAGCAAACTTAAAAAGAGGTCACCTTTTCAGCATAAAGAGAAGCTCGCTGAAATTTCTCCAGAGGATCCTTCCGAAAAAGCTTATTCAGGTCGCGAGTAAAAACGCCGGACAAAAGAACACGAGTTGCCTTATCGACCGCGTTCTCGCTCTCGTCGTGGACAAGTGAATCATTCTCAGAGTAGCCAGCGGCCCTCTTTCCCTCTAAATGATCCTCAATCATTTCGACCAAAGTAGGTTTTGGATGATTGCCGCCGAGTGAAGAAAGATCGTTACCAGAACGACCATAGTAGCTCCTCTTTCTCTCCACCGGATTATTATTAGGATGAGGCATCGACCAGCTACGACATCCACGAATACCCAAGGATGTTCTAAGCTGAAGGGGGGGATAATCGGATCCTGTCCCCTGACGAATGGGGGATTCTTGAGAAGAATCTGGAGATTCCTCTCCATTCTCCTCAGACTCATGACTCAATTCCAGTTTTCTCTTCCGAGACGCTCTCTGCTCGATAGGGACGTTCTCCATGGTTTTGGAGGATTTGGACAACACCATTTTTCCCTTTGAAGAATGTCGGGAATTTTCTACCATATGAGCTGAAAAAGAAACAAGATAAAAGTTAGGTTTTCTGCAGAGAAGGTATCATCACATCACTAAGCTGAAATAAAATGCTTACCAAGTGATTCAGATGATGAAGTGATTGAAAAATCATGAGCACTCAATCCCGCTTTACGAAGGAAAATTTCCCCAATCAGGAGAGCACTCTGATATTTGTTGGCACGCATAGCAGGGATTTCACCAATGAACTGAGCATCATCAGGAATGAGTTCACCTGTCCGCAGGCGACCTCCGTAAACCCATTTGGAGCCATGATCCCATGAGAAGGGCATGGTCGAACCATCCGCCAAACGAAGACGAGGTGGGGGACGAACAAAGAAAAAATGAGATTTCCAAGAAGGGTTGCTAGAAACTGGGGAGTCGAAGATTGCTCGACTAGGCTTCTGACTAGCAAAGAAATATCCGCGATTGGAGGAACTGGAAATATTAAACCGAAACAGTTGTGTAAAGTTACGAAAGGAAGGTTTGAACCTTTTCGCGATCATTAAGACAGAAAAATAAACCACGAAGGCCACAGAATTAGGAACTAATTGTGTTAAGGACACACTGAATATTTTTAGAATATCAAGAAAGAGGGGAGACAACGGAAGACGCAGACCACTATTGATGAGGGGTAATTTGGATCCCCTACCTTCGCGGGCTCGATGCAGTTCGAACAACACCAGATCCTGCCCTCGGGAACCAAGAGCCGGCCCAGGGTTCTAAATAAACTGTTCCGAACCATTGAAAGGAACCCGAGGTCGAGAGGTACTGTTGGGCCGAGCCTAGGCCCAAGCCCATCAATTTAGTTATAAATACCCCAAGCATTTATGACGACGACACAACTTCCCAGGTGCTCTTCATCCGAAGCTACTACTCGGAATTACATAGGAAATATAGCATAGGCTTTTATATGTATTTCATTCTCTAGCTTGTACGGCATCCAATAATGCTCGGATAGGACTCTCTATATTCATAACTTGTACTCAATCACTTTGAATACAATACTATTGATCGAATCGAACCATTTACTTACGTTGCACAACATTTTACATCACCCTAATCGAACCAACGAAAATGCGTAAGATCAATTGGCGCCCACCGAGTGGCCTTATTCGAGTATTAGATCGAAATATGCCTACTACGAGAAGAAATACGTATATTAGCGGAAAGCCTCACTAACCAGAAACTCCGTCGTTCACTATTCGGGGCGATCCTTCGACCAGCGGAGCATTTGTCAATTTAAGGTCGAAGATAAGACCTACGGGATGAATTTCCGACCTTAAGATCGGTGGTTTTATTCTGTGATTGCCCAGCTCATTTATTCCTTCGATGGATTTATTTTCCACAAATGATCCATTTTCTAATACATAAGCGAATAAGAAGTTTCACAGATATCGTCCACAGCAAACTAACACAGAATTAATTCCGTCGATTCGATCATCAGTTAACGACAAAAGGCTTAGAAAATCTATGGAATTACAGCTTATTAATGGTCGGAATTTATTTTTCCGATCATCATACTTATTAATTTCAGGAACAAGTTTCACGAATCAATTATTTGAGAGATCAGTCGCATAATCTGCATACATTATTTATCGGTTATTTGATGTTTTTCTCGAATCAGTTGGGATAAATTGAATATTTGAACAACGGCAACGAGTTATATAAATCCTCGAAGTCAAGGCTGAGTATAGGCAATCATCTGTAAATAATGATTGAAACGCTCAATCATTATTTACAGGTTAATCCGAACCGGTGCAGCAAAGGATTATCTCAGCAGAGGCACCCCAAGGAAGCTCGAAGGAACTATACTTCAAGAAAGCCCTCGAGGAAGCTGGTGCCTCAGATTTAAAGAACTCCTCTCAGATTAACCAGCTGCCCGATCGGATACTACTCCAGAAAACCGGAATTCTAACCCGCACCAGATAAGATATGTCTGGGAAAACAGGTTGCCTGCCGGTATTCTAGGCGCAATTTCTTTTGCCTGTCGATATTCTAAGCGAAAAGGCTTATACCAAAGGAGCTAAGATCGAAAAACAGGGTTCGAAGTCTAATCTTAAACTCCTTTATCTGGGAGAAAGTATGAATCAAATTTAAATCTCGACCCATGGGGATCGGAGGAAGCATAAAGGAAAAAGTGAGGAATGTCGTATAAATAAAGGGACCTATTTATAGTGGTGAAGGATTTTGAATAAACGGCCCAGATAACAGATCGCAAACGGCTAGGATGTCCATATTAAATGGACTGACCGATACGTTTCCCGAGAAATAGGGTCCTGTTTGGTTAGCAGAACGTACGGTCTAACAATGTGCAAGGAAGGGCTTATTCAAAACGTTCATTCGAACAAATGTTTTGCTTATTATCCTACTCGAAAAATAGCACAAGGATCAGGAACACTTGTCTGAAAGTTCAACCCTCATGCACTTGATATTCTAGATATGAAACTGCTATTTTTACAACCGATCAGAGATGTTCGAATCGAAAAAGTTACGATTGATCTACTCAAACAAAACTCTCGAACTGAAAAATTCGACAGCTTTTAAAATTCGGCGATAGCAAGAATCAATCACAACAAGTTCTTTATTAATTTCAAAACTACCAAGACATTAATATTCTTACTCAAGGGGCCACTGTTCGGGTATTTCGCTGTTAATCTTAGATATTCGCGGTTGAGTTATTGGAAATGAGAGCGTGTCTGATTGTCCTTTATTCTATCAACAAAGAAAAGAGAAAATTCCATTCATGAATATTATTAAAGAGATACAAGAGTTCAGAAGGAAAATATGCAAGATACATTTCGAACATAGCACAAGCTAATGTGTAACATAAGAACCCCTTTACTTCCTACAATCCTATGAAATTTTTGGTTTTTTGCTCGAAGTAACCTAGCTCCGAGCAGGGAATCTCCTTTGTGTAAAACCCCGAATTTCTTTCCTATAAATTTAATTTACTTGAAATTGATAATTTTAATTATGTAGATTTAACAATTGAAATTAAAATTCATATCTATGTTGTTAAAAAATTCAACGAGTGAGCATTTTTTTTTTATTTGAAGTGATTTAAATTAATATTCACTTGAACTATTATTGTTGTGCAAATTATGAATTATAAATACTCACTCTTGTGTTATTTTGAGGATTTAAATGCAAAAATAAAAAATAAAAAGGGGGACTTCTTGATTGTCCCAAGACTTTGTGGACTAAAAAGGAAAAATTCGAAATTTGAGAATGTGAATTGCAAAACACACATTAAAGACTTGAAAATTCAACCCCACTCTCTCATTCTTCATCTTCCCCACCAAACACACACACTAAAGTGTGTTTTCGCACACACAAAAATTCAATTTCTTATTTAGCTCATAACTTTCTCATTTCTTAACCAAATCGAGCAAATAAGTAGTCCAAATTCATCTACTCGACGAGAGGAACACAATGGTGGTGGTAATTGAAAGAATAGAAGCTGTTTTCTAGCAGAAATTCGAGGTTGAAGGTGCGGTTTTAAGTGGGTTTCCTTGCATGTCCCTTTTCCGGTCATCTCTTCGACAATGGAGCTTCACCACGGTGTTCTAGGCTTTGAGGAGAGCGGAATGGTAGGTTCGGCTCATTTTCCGGTGCCGGTCAGCGGTGGTCAACGGAGGTCAACAGCCGGTCAACGGTGCCTGCTCCGATCAGCGACTTCGTCGCGGAATGGGTATTCCATTTTCGGCCTTCATTTTTCGATTTGAGTTCGTTAGATAGTTCCTTGAGCCTAAATGTTATTGTGCATTAATTACATTGTGGTTAACTAGGCTTTAGAGTTTAGTTTGAGTTCGTACTATGTTATGCATGTATCTCGATACACTCGATTTTAGCTATAAGGATGGTGTAGTTTTGCTCGGTTTAAATAAATGTTTATTAGATATTTGGTTAGATTTACTAGAAAAGCATTTGTTTTAAAGTTTGTTTCGATATTTTGCAAAAATGGGAGTTTTTGAAACATTTGGGATTATTTTTGTAAATCTGAAAATAAGGGGGTAAAGGTGCTGTTTGGTCGCTATTTTTACATCGTTACTTTTATAAACTTTCGATTAATTGGTTTGAAGTAGTGCTTTGATAACTTGTGTTTTAAGATTGAAAATTTGAAAAATTTCCTAAGAAATTTTTTAATGAAAGAACTTTTGTTTCTCATTGTTAGTTTGTGAAAAGTTATTAAAACTTGTGATTAATTCTGGTTTTATAGTGAATTTTTGCTTAAATATTTTTAAACGTTCTTGTGATATTGGGTCTTGAATTATTTTTGCAAGAAAGTAATGTTTTAATGTTTTGGAAACTTTAGGGGTATACTTTGACTGTTTTCAAAAGAAAAGGGTGTTTAATTATTAGCTTGTTAAATATTTTGGATTTTCTCATATCTTAAAGTTTGAAAAAAATGAATACACTTTCGAAAGTTTTAAGCTCTTGTCTAAGATTTTAATTTAGGAAATCCTTGTGATAGGATTTTCTTTAATTATATTTAAGTAAGATTATAAGATAATTTATTAGTCGTATACATATTTGCTCAGGTTTCGGATAAACTTCACTGTGGAATTTTGGTCGCTGTAATAAGCTCCTCAGGTGAGTGCTGTGTGTTACTTGTGTGTAAGTCCGAATGTGCTAGTAGGTCGAGTCATAATTGCAACTTAGTCCCTAAATGAACGAGCATGCGATGTATGATACAATGAAAACCTCAACTTTTAGGACAAAATATACACCTTGAATTATATGATAATGCCTATGTGCTTACGAGTCCTGGATATCATATATTGAACCATTTTAATGATTGTTATTGAGTTGGTTGCTGATTTCATGTTACTGGATTGTTAATGTACTGCCTTGTTATTGGATTGTTATTGTACTGTATTGTTACTGTACTGTACTGCTTGCTATTATTGTGTGGGCCCTATTTTGGTGTGCGGAATCATAGGTAACCCGGAAGGTTAGGGCCGGAGGGTTACCTTGATCCACCGTAGACCCGGCTTCACAAACCAAGTGTGGAGGTTACACTTGGGGAGTGAAGTCAAACTCTTGGCATTAGACGTCTATGCGCACAGATAGTAAGGTCGCACCTTACTTGGAGTGTTCGGTGGTGGTTTTCCTGACTGTGGATTGGAGGGTAAGAGAAGAACGGCATCAACAAATGTTGGTTACTTGTTTAACGTGCTTAAATTGTTATAGTATATGTTCATTACTGTACTGTTGTATATGCTCATGTATATTATGTTGCATCCACGCACATGTGCACTATAGCCTCACTAAGTTGGACGATCAACTTATGCATTCCGTGTTTCAATCTTTTCAGCTACAAGTGTTTGGGGGTAAACGATAGTTCATGTTGCGGTTAGGTTATCACGGTTGCGGTCCCACCCTAGTTCCAGAGAGTAATTAAATTTTTGTTTAAATTCTTATTTGATTTTAAGATTTTCGTTTGAACTCATGATTTAAATCTTCTATAATGTCTAAGTTCATTTTTATTATATCTTGCTAAATATCTTGGTATTTTAGCTAATTTTGTGAAATGGGAATATCTATCGAAAATAATTATTTAAATTTTATAAAATGTTAATCTTAATCTTCTTGTATTTCAATTATGACCCACAAGTTGTTTCACCTTGTCATGTCATCCGTTAAAATTTTTTTAATTACTTTCGCTTTAAACTTAGTAATCGAAATTGTTTTTATTTCGTTTTAAACCGCTTCCGCTTTAAACCTTTTAATTCATCGTTCCAAAAAAAAAAAAAGTTTCGATATTTTAACTCCTTTTTAAAATAATAATAATTTTTCGACCGTCATCCGACGGACCCGCGGAGTCGGGCCGTTACAGATGGTATCACCTGTGACGACCCGGGCCCCCGGGTCGGGTCCTACGTGGACCCACCCCCGAGTCCGGGTCCGTATTCGGTGAACACAACCAAATTTTGAGTAAATTTTTTTTTTTTAAAACAAACAAGCAGCTCATTAACATTAATTCGAATCATAGTTCAAACATGAAAGAATAAAAACCCAAAACACTGCTATGTGCAGGAGCGGGCACAATATTCAAAATAAGCGTATACAACGCAATAACAATTTTCCACAGTAAACACTCTTAAGTATTAATCATGCCAGATACATAAAAGACACAAAACATAACAACATAATAAAAGCAAAAGATAACGAGGATGACCCTCGACGATCGACAGACAGGATCTCGGAGACGGACAACACCAACGCTAGACATCAAACCATAGGAAGCCTGTATCTGAAAAAGAAGTAAACGCGAATGCGTAAGTTGATCGTCCAACTTAGTGAGGCTGTAGTGCACATGTGCGTGTGATGCATGGATGCGACATACTGTACATGAACATATATAACATTTCAGTAAATAAAAACATGCGATAACAATTTAATCACATTAAACAAGTAACCAACAGTTGCTGATGCCGTCCTCCTCTTACCCTCCAGTCCATATTATGACGCCCCCACCGAACACTCCAAGTAAGGAGCTACCTTACTAACTGTGCGCATAGACGTCTCATGCCAGGAGTTTGACATTCACTCCCCAAAGTGTAACCTCCACACTTGGCTCGTGAAGCGGGTCTACGGTGGATCGAGGTAACCCTCCGGCCCTAACCTTCCGGGTTACCACGATTCCGCACACCAAAAATAGGGCCCACATAATAATAACAAACAATACAGTACAGTAACAATCCAGTAACAATACAGTACAATACAATCGAGTAACGTGAAATCAGCAACCAATTCAATAACAATAATTAGAATGGTTCAATATATGATATCAATGACTAGTAAGCACATAGGCATTATCATAATAATTCAAGGTGTGTATAGTTTGTCCTAACAGTTGAGTTTTTCATTATATCATACGTCGCATGCTCGTTCATTTAGGGACTAAGTTACAGTTATGACTCGACCTACTAGCACAATCGGATTGACACACAAGTAACACACAGCACTCACCTGTATAGCTTACGATTCTCGAGGAAATGCGGAAAAGTAGCGTCTTCGGTTCCTGTATACGTTTATGTAACGATCTTAGAATCTAATTACTCCATATTAGTCGAGCAAACAATTGAATCGTGGTTGTTCAATATTGAAGCCACGATCAAAACTTGGACATTTACGTCCGATCTAAAGGTTCTATGGTTCGTTCATGAAGCGTGGTAAACATAGCCACAAAAGGGTTAAACTACAACAAAACCGTTCTAATTGAGCTTTAAAATGTTAAATTAAGGGTTTTAAGTTAAGTTATTACTTTCAAGATACTTTACATTCATTAATCAAACAATAACTTATTTTTAAATTTAGAGTTTAAGTTTATTTGAAATTATTTTCTTTTACAAAATTTATTATAAATTTTATTTCAAAATAAAATTAATCATTTAACACATTTATGTTATTTAAAATAGTTATTTAAATTCAGAAAAATATTATAATTTATTTTCGAAGTCCATCATCATGTGAGTTTACTTTATTCAAAACTCATAATGTTGACTTCATACATTTCTTCTTCAAATTGATCTCTCACCTTTAGTAAGCTTGCACGAAAGTCTTAAGATCAACTCAATTCGAATAACTCACTTTGTGGAATAAGGCTGCAATCAAAATTATACGCGTATGTATGATCTCAATGGAGGTTTGATTTCTTGGTATCACTGTTTCGTTACCAAATGACTAGAATGACCTCATATATTTAACCCTCGTTATCGTTTGACTACGATTAATTCGGAGAAAGCTCTTTCTTTCTGTATCTTACTCTCGTATTTAGATCCTGGAATCAAGTTTCTTTCTTGGGACACTTGTAAATTAACTAAAGTAGTCATGAGTGCTTTTAAGATTCCTTTAATTGTGCTTAATTCATTCAAAACTCGTTCTCCTGATTTCAAACATTACTCTTTCGTAACGAGCCATCGAATCTGAATACTCCTTGGCTCCGTTCCTTGGTTTTAACTCATTCCAGAACCCATCATGTTTTTTTTTTTGTGTATGGGTTATTCTTGATACTATTAAATCGATACACGTTTCTTTGAATCTTGGTGATTTACTATAAATTTCATCCCTCACATACAATTCTTAAAAATCATAGTTCATTTGAACCTTCGGATCGATTTACTCATTGTTATAATGACTTTATTTACTAATTTATGTTCATGACTAACTATGATTCATCTCGCTAGTTCGTGCTCCATGGAAACTCTTTCTTAGTCATTGTTAGTTTGATTGATAATGACTACTTTGTACCTAGTACTTCAGGTGTGTCTCATTCTTCAATTATCCATGGTTCTACTTTTCCTCGAGGTTGAAATATACTCTCATCTGAACTTACATTTGTAGGTACTTCCTAAATACGAAGTATTACTTATTTGATCTCGATTACTATGAACTACCACTCTTGATTCTGGCATACTCTTTGTATGTTGACCAAAATAGGTGATCCCTATTTGTTATATATGCGTTTAGACGATGTATTATATAAGTTCTTGGGAAAGGTAATTAATGGAGTTTGGCGACAACCAAATAGTCTTTAACATCAAGACTTGCTAGCGAGGATTAAGATAGAATGAAAGACAAGGGTCTAAATGAAATAAAAGGGTCTATCAAGATGATCGAAATTCCTCTCTCTATTGAATCTATCGGATGTTGAAATTTCGAGAAATGATGTTTCCACAAAAGTTAAGTGTATCGATGAACAAGTCATTTGAAGAAGCTTACTCATCACATTGTAGTGTTTACTTGGAGAAATCGAGTGTAACAAATGTCATTGGTTGAAGAGAAGCGTTGCAACTATCTTCGTCATCTAGTAAACCAGCTATCGACTAAGGAAATAAGACGAAGGTACCTTCTTTGTTACACAAGAACTTCAAAGATCCGCAATCAATCAAAAGTGAATTAAATCCTAACTCTATAATATTTCGATAACGTGAGAGAATTCGTCTCTTAACGTCTTCTACTCATTTTTATTAGATGAATATCTCTAATTGAGCTCTAGAATTGTTCATTGTTTATTTTTCCATATGCGTTAATGCTTTTTCCTTCGCTTCCATATGCGATAGTCAGTTTCTTTCTCTCAATTTTAATTCTGAATTGACCAAAACTTCTTTGAACTTGCTTACCTTGATCTCATATTTTTAAATATTGTTTCCCACAATTTCTTGAATTTAACAGTTTCTTGAACTGATTGTCATTCTAATTAAAACCCATCCCTTCAAAGTTTATTGGCACTTTTAATTCGACTTCTTGTTGTCCGATCAAAGCTTCCAATTTGATATTTGAGTTGTATATTTGTTCGGAGTTTGTACTCCCTTTTCTTTCACGAGGTACTTCTTCATAGTGAACTCGTGAATCATATGCTTACCGTAATTTGATTCAGTGGTTAGTGATATTTTATTATCTTTATTCCCTGAACCTAATTATTGAATTGCGAAAGGTTCAGAAAAAGTTTCTTCGATTTCATATTATTCCTGCTTGTTATTCTAGAAGGAATGTACGGTCAACTTCATACTTGTATCATGTTCTTTCTAAAGTTGTTCCATCCTATTTGTTATCACTAATCTTGAAATTGGACATTTTTATTTTTATTACCTTGTTCTTGAACCTTATTCGCTTTATCTCTAGTATCATCATTACACTCATTCATTCTTTAAATGAACCTTTGAATGATCCGTTTTATTCTCGCTTGATATTTAGACGTCCAAAGACACTTTAGCGCTCTGGTTGTTAATACCAAAACTTTTGATTCGATTTTGACATCCCCGATTCAACCTTTTTGTTATTAAGACTTCTGATGTGATAGTCTTGTAATACCCCTAGTGATACTTGTTATTTGATTACATTTGTTCAAATTGAGTTTTTCTTCGAATGACATAACTTATGTTTCCCATTCATTTTCATAATCCTTTTTAAGACTTCTATTCGACTGTGCCTTGTCACATTCATTGAAAATCCTTAATCGACCACTTTCTGGTTATATTATTTGAACAATCCTTGACTCGATCGACCTTTCAGGTCCTCATTACTTTATTCCAAAGTTATTTTTGCTCAGTCTATAAACTCAATTGCTTCCTTTTTCATGGGCAAAATTTTTGGTTCAACTGTCCTTTATGATCCTTATAGAAATTTATCGTTCCGGTGTTGCTTGATACTTTATTGAACCCCTTTGCTAATATATGGTCATTTCTGAATCGTCTCTTTGATTCCATATCATTCATACTTGTTAACTTCATTGACCATGAAACATTTTCACTCAGTCATCGACTTTCTTTTGAACTCCACACTGTTATCTTGTTCTTTCTAAACATGTCCTTTCATCGTGGTTAGTTTCTCGTATATGGTGTTCTCATTTTTCTTGGATCTCGTTCTTTAACTCTATACGCTTTCTACGTTGTACTTTTGTTACATTCGTTGCTACTTAAAATGAATCTTTGAGTAGCGAATTTTATCTTAGTTCAATTTTTAAATAATCAAAGACATTTCAAAACTTTGATTTCCATTGACAGAACTCTTGAATTAATTTCCATTATCCTTATTGGCACACTTGATTTAACCTTCTTCTTGCTACCCCGATCTCTTGACTTGATTATCATTGTTACCGTTATTCTGTTTTGTTTGCAATCTTCATCGATCTTCTTTTCATTACCGTTATTCAGTTTGACTTTATTATCTACATAAATTGACTCGGTCATCTTTTACAATCTTTATCAAGACACTTCATTGGACTGTCATTTCTGATTCCTACTGAGAATATCAATTCAGATGTCTTCCGCTATCTTTTGAATTTCATTGGCAATAATCGAATTTTTGTGTTATAACGTGAAAGTTTTCCTTTTTGGGAGAATCTAACTACGCCATGTGAGTTTGATTATTCGTCGAACCTTGATTTATCGCGTAAAATTCCACGTATGAAGTTCCAGAAGAATTTTTCCTCATGCTCGCGACTACATATCATCAGGCTCCAGAAACATCTAGAGTTAGAGAAAAGATTTGTTCGCATACTCGTCCAAATCAAGAAACCAGTGAACTCCACCGTTAAAAGCCTCACGATGTGGTCAAAGTATACAATAAACTACTCGAGAAATACAATAAGAGATACGACATCATCACTCGAACTTCTCAGAACTCAAGTGCGAATTTGGGGACCAAATTCTTTTAAGGAGGGAAGATTGTAAAACCCCGAATTTCTTTCCTATAAATTTAATTTACTTGAAATTGATAATTTTAATTATGTAGATTTAACAATTGAAATTAAAATTCATATCTATGTTGTTAAAAAATTCAACGAGTGAGCATTTTTTTTTATTTGAAGTGATTTAAATTAATATTCACTTGAACTATTATTGTTGTGCAAATTATGAATTATAAATACTCACTCTTGTGTTATTTTGAGGATTTAAATGCAAAAATAAAAAATAAAAAGGGGGACTTCTTGATTGTCCCAAGACTTTGTGGACTAAAAAGGAAAAATTCGAAATTTGAGAATGTGAATTGCAAAACACACATTAAAGACTTGAAAATTCAACCCCACTCTCTCATTCTTCATCTTCCCCACCAAACACACACACTAAAGTGTGTTTTCGCACACACAAAAATTCAATTTCTTATTTAGCTCATAACTTTCTCATTTCTTAACCAAATCGAGCAAATAAGTAGTCCAAATTCATCTACTCGACGAGAGGAACACAATGGTGGTGGTAATTGAAAGAATAGAAGCTGTTTTCTAGCAGAAATTCGAGGTTGAAGGTGCGGTTTTAAGTGGGTTTCCTTGCATGTCCCTTTTCCGGTCATCTCTTCGACAATGGAGCTTCACCACGGTGTTCTAGGCTTTGAGGAGAGCGGAATGGTAGGTTCGGCTCATTTTCCGGTGCCGGTCAGCGGTGGTCAACGGAGGTCAACAGCCGGTCAACGGTGCCTGCTCCGATCAGCGACTTCGTCGCGGAATGGGTATTCCATTTTCGACCTTCATTTTTCGATTTGAGTTCGTTAGATAGTTCCTTGAGCCTAAATGTTATTGTGCATTAATTACATTGTGGTTAACTAGGCTTTAGAGTTTAGTTTGAGTTCGTACTATGTTATGCATGTATCTCGATACACTCGATTTTAGCTATAAGGATGGTGTAGTTTTGCTCGGTTTAAATAAATGTTTATTAGATATTTGGTTAGGTTTACTAGAAAAGCATTTGTTTTAAAGTTTGTTTCGATATTTTGCAAAAATGGGAGTTTTTGAAACATTTGGGATTATTTTTGTAAATCTGAAAATAAGGGGGTAAAGGTGCTGTTTGGTCGCTATTTTTACATCGTTACTTTTATAAACTTTCGATTAATTGGTTTGAAGTAGTGCTTTGATAACTTGTGTTTTAAGATTGAAAATTTGAAAAATTTCCTAAGAAATTTTTTAATGAAAGAACTTTTGTTTCTCATTGTTAGTTTGTGAAAAGTTATTAAAACTTGTGATTAATTCTGGTTTTATAGTGAATTTTTGCTTAAATATTTTTAAACGTTCTTGTGATATTGGGTCTTGAATTATTTTTGCAAGAAAGTAATGTTTTAATGTTTTGGAAACTTTAGGGGTATACTTTGACTGTTTTCAAAAGAAAAGGGTGTTTAATTATTAGCTTGTTAAATATTTTGGATTTTCTCATATCTTAAAGTTTGAAAAAAATGAATACACTTTCGAAAGTTTTAAGCTCTTGTCTAAGATTTTAATTTAGGAAATCCTTGTGATAGGATTTTCTTTAATTATATTTAAGTAAGATTATAAGATAATTTATTAGTCGTATACATATTTGCTCAGGTTTCGGATAAACTTCACTGTGGAATTTTGGTCGCTGTAATAAGCTCCTCAGGTGAGTGCTGTGTGTTACTTGTGTGTAAGTCCGAATGTGCTAGTAGGTCGAGTCATAATTGCAACTTAGTCCCTAAATGAACGAGCATGCGATGTATGATACAATGAAAACCTCAACTTTTAGGACAAAATATACACCTTGAATTATATGATAATGCCTATGTGCTTACGAGTCCTGGATATCATATATTGAACCATTTTAATGATTGTTATTGAGTTGGTTGCTGATTTCATGTTACTGGATTGTTAATGTACTGCCTTGTTATTGGATTGTTATTGTACTGTATTGTTACTGTACTGTACTGCTTGCTATTATTGTGTGGGCCCTATTTTGGTGTGCGGAATCATAGGTAACCCGGAAGGTTAGGGCCGGAGGGTTACCTTGATCCACCGTAGACCCGGCTTCACAAACCAAGTGTGGAGGTTACACTTGGGGAGTGAAGTCAAACTCTTGGCATTAGACGTCTATGCGCACAGATAGTAAGGTCGCACCTTACTTGGAGTGTTCGGTGGTGGTTTTCCTGACTGTGGATTGGAGGGTAAGAGAAGAACGGCATCAACAAATGTTGGTTACTTGTTTAACGTGCTTAAATTGTTATAGTATATGTTCATTACTGTACTGTTGTATATGCTCATGTATATTATGTTGCCTCCACGCACATGTGCACTATAGCCTCACTAAGTTGGACGATCAACTTATGCATTCCGTGTTTCAATCTTTTCAGCTACAAGTGTTTGGGGGTAAACGATAGTTCATGTTGCGGTTAGGTTATCACGGTTGCGGTCCCACCCTAGTTCCAGAGAGTAATTAAATTTTTGTTTAAATTCTTATTTGATTTTAAGATTTTCGTTTGAACTCATGTTTTAAATCTTCTATAATGTCTAAGTTCATTTTTATTATATCTTGCTAAATATCTTGGTATTTTAGCTAATTTTGTAAAATGGGAATATCTATCGAAAATAATTATTTAAATTTTATAAAATGTTAATCTTAATCTTCTTGTATTTCAATTATGACCCACAAGTTGTTTCACCTTGTCATGTCATCCGTTAAAATTTATTTAATTACTTTCGCTTTAAACTTAGTAATCGAAATTGTTTTTATTTCGTTTTAAACCGCTTCCGCTTTAAACCTTTTAATTCATCGTTCCAAAAAAAAAAAAAAGTTTCGATATTTTAACTCCTTTTTAAAATAATAATAATTTTTCGACCGTCATCCGACGGACCCACGGAGTCGGGCCGTTACACTTTGGATCCGCAGGCTTTTAACTTTATTTACGATCTTCCAAAGACAAAGGGGCAAACGCACGGCTTATCGGGTAACTGTATTCTGGATCGTTCTCTCCCCAGTATATCTTCCTAAATGCATTGTAGCAACAGATCCCTAATCGAAGACCTGCGCGACAACCTGCGGACTTCATGAATCTGGCATATTGGCCTTCAAAATGGAAATTGTATTTGCCTGTCGATATTCTAAGCGAGGTCGGGTTAGAAGACTGTCCCTCTTAAAAATTGTTTGAAGTCTGAGCTCAAAAAACTGAATTGGTCGAATAACGATCTTGATTACCATGATCGGACAGATAAAATGCTGGAACAACGAATAAGATAATCTCAACAATATGACAGCCTTTTATAGTGAAAGTTGAAAGAATCCAGCGGCAGATAATTCGCGAAATGAATGGATGAGATTTGTCGACCCTTGCAATTCTCGATAAATGAGGAACCGTTTGGAAAAAATCAAACTTGTCAAAATTGGGAACTTATAGACAAAGAATTCTCTTAACAAGGCTTAAGGCTTATTTATTAAGTCCTAAGGTTATTCACTATTTGCTGTTTTGCTGTGAATTCATCTTTTCTCATGATTACAGAAGACTATTATTTCATCAAAGTTTATTTCGATCGGAGCTATATATTCAGTGGAGACCCGTCTCGCCAATATTCATATTATTTCATCTTATTCCATTATTATTGATCTCTGTTCATCTATTATTCTATCTTTACTTGTCTCCATCTACTATTAAAAAGGGTGAAAGCTGTTGCTACGACCCTCGAAGATCGACCAAGGGTGAAAGCCGTTGCTACGCCCCTTGGATCAAGAAATAAAAATGGGTGACGACCCTCGGGCTAAAACTGCTCTGATACGACTAAGGGTGAAAGCCGTTGCTACGCCCCTTAGATCGAAATTATTAAACGGGTGAAAGCTGTTGCTACGACCCTCGGGCTAAAAATGCTCTGATACGACTAAGGGTGAAAGTCGTTGCTACGCCCCTTAGATCGAAATTATTAAACGGGTGAAAGCTGTTGCTACGACCCTCGGGCTAAAAATGCTCTGAAACGACTAAGGGTGAAAGCCGTTGCTACGCCCCTTAGATCGAAATTATTAAACGGGTGAAAGCTGTTGCTACGACCCTCGGGCTAAAAATGCTCTGATACGACTAAGGGTGAAAGCCGTTGCTACGCCCCTTAGATCGAAATTATTAAACGGGTGAAAGCTGTTGCTACGACCCTCGGGCTAAAAATGCTCTGAAACGACTAAGGGTGAAAGCCGTTGCTACGCCCCTTAGATCGAAATTATTAAACGGGTGAAAGCTGTTGCTACGACCCTCGGGCTAAAAATGCTCTGAAACGACTAAGGGTGAAAGCCGTTGCTATGCCCCTTAGATCGAAGTTATTATCCGAGATCAATCTAAATTCTATCGTCTTATTTCTCCACAATTATTCATACGACTAAGGGTGAAAGCCGTTGCTATGCCCCTTAGATCGAAGTTATTATCCGAGGACAATCTAAATTCTATCTCGATTATTCCTCTACGATTAATTATCCGACTGAGGGATAAAACCTTTAT
The DNA here is from genome assembly GCA_003313485.2 of Penstemon barbatus. Taxonomy (NCBI): domain Eukaryota; kingdom Viridiplantae; phylum Streptophyta; class Magnoliopsida; order Lamiales; family Plantaginaceae; genus Penstemon; species Penstemon barbatus. Next base: position 37,898,331 of record CM064884.1, on the reverse strand, counting down.
TAGGCCCCTCAAATCGAAGTTATTACTCAAGATCAATCTAAATTCTACCATGTGATTTCTTAACAGTCATGTATTCGATTAAGGGATAAAACCTTTGATAAGTCCCTTACGTCTGAAGTATATTCAAAATCGATCTAAATTTTATCATATTATTTCTCCACGATTACCTATTCGACTAAGAATGAAAGATCCATAATCCCAGAAAAGTCTGAACTATGGAAGATATCTCAAGGAAGAATCAAATTTTGCAGAAATAAAAAATTCAAATCACTTATGGCTCTCAAATCATCTCATGAAGTTGTGAGTTACAAAGGTCGAATTTAAAAGTATCGACAACAATATAGAAAGAAAATATTCAGTACATTCAAAAGAGAAAAAGGATTACATATGTCACGTCCTATTACAGATACTACAATAGTGTTGAAAGCCTTCGAATTAAAAAAGAGAACAAGATCGGAGCATGCCCCGGAACTCTTAACCGATCTTAGGTCTTCATCAGTAAGTATTGACGGCCGTGCCTATGGTATAAGATCCGCTGATGAAGGACCGGTGCAAGAGGGAAATCTCGGGCGATTTCCGCACGCACTAACCCGAACCGGGATACTGTGAACCAGCTTCGGAAGTATCTTAAAGAAGTTGAGATCAAAACCTTAAAGATCCTTCCACAAGTCGACCCACTATCCGACTGGGTGGATTGACAGGATACAGGAGGTCGAACCAGCCCTAAATAGATGGAATCAGAGAGAGCTGGTCGCCTGTCGGTACCCCAGTCGCAATTCTTTTCGCCTGTCGATACCCTAGTCGAAGTAAATCGCCACGAGAGGCAGCCAAAGTAATAAAGGAAAATGGTTCGAACTCAAACCTCAAAATACGTTATTGAAGATAGAGAGCGAAACATCGTAGTCAAAGGAAGTAAAAGCTCAATCGTAAAGTCGATCAAAACAATTACTGAAACGTAAAGATATGAAGGTAACTATGGAGCTATATATAGTGAAAAGATAAGGCAATCGGCGACTCAGATTTGATAAAACTAACGGCTGGGATACAAGCAATAAATGCGCCGACCGTTACGATTCCCGAGAATACGGAAACCGTTTGGATAAGCGAAGAAAATGTCAATATTATTCCTACTTGAGTTCATCACTGTTCGAATTCGTTATAATCTTAGTTCCAGCTTAGTTCCAATCATCGAAAGAGAATCCTGAAGAAAAATTCGGAGTGTAGCTTATAAAGAAAGCGTTATCAGTATTTCATCCGAGAATAGCTGAGACCAAAGAAGTACAACATTTGAACAAAACGATTGTAAGGATCAATCAAAAAGACTATTATTTTCCGAGCTTGATATATCAAGCAATTACAAATTACAAGATATCAGCTCCTATTACATATCAGACCAATCTTTTGATGCTAAGTACGTTTTACAGCTTTGAGAACATTGACAAAGAACTAATCTATATATCCGAACGAGAGAGGAACTTCGTAACCAGGCAATCCTATGAAATTTTCGGCGGACGATAATGTCCTTACTCAAATAGGAGGAGCCTGCCAAGCCAACAGGCTTTTGTCTGTATTTATAGTTCCTCAACAAGGAGAATGGTAATGCATCTTTTTCTAGGAGTAACGTGAATACTTTATTGAGGTCCTCGGTCCTCGAAGCTCCACCCCTAACATCCTCAATGAAGAACCGAACAAACCGCTGAAGACCCTTAAAAAACTTGATGCTTGAGCCTCTCCTAAACCACTGAAGGTTGTGGGGACTACATGGGTCGTGGATGGTCAGCAATAAAGCTTATTGACCTCCAAGGTCGAAAGAGCATTCGCCTGCAGATATCCTAGTCGAGATTGAAGTACAAATTTGCCTATGGTCCGCAAAATAAGTCCTAACTCGAATTTCGAAATATTGAGCCATGCAACAAAATCTTTTAGTCAGCATGGTCGAAGGAATCTGTTTTCAGAAAATCTTATAAGGATACAAAATGAAGAGCCCCATTTATAGGTACTGTTCTCAAAAATCCAACGGCTAGCGGAAAGCGAAAGTAACGGTCGAGATCAAAAGACTGTTGCGCTTCCCGAGAATTTGAGCGGGAAGAGAAAGTGATCTAATTTTGGAGAATAAGCAGAATTAATATACCAAGATCGGAGATAAAGAATTCCGAGGGTAGGGACTGCAAACTCAAACGAAAAAAGCAAACTAAAGTATGAACGGAAAAGAACACATAAAATTATACAAGAAACATGCAATCCGGGAGATAAATAGATTATTACAAACCATAAAGGATAAAAATGTCTGAAATTATTCATAATCACGCAGAAATAAAAACAATATAGCCATACAGCAAGTCTGGACGAATAAAAGACAATATCTAGAGAAGCTTATTGTCGGAGAAAATCTTTCGAAGCTCGGCATTACGAGCCTCATATCCTACTTCATATCCACGGTCGTAAGCCTCCTTTTCTTGGCGCGCGAAGTCTTGTTTCTCCTGCTCGTGAATGACTTTTCAGTTTCTCGAGCGCTTCATTTAACTTCTTGTGGATTTCTTCTCCAGGTTCTTTAGCAGTCTTCTCCTTCTCTAAAGCAAGCTTCTCCGCAAAGACACGGTCGAATTCGATTTTCTTCTCCTCCAGCTCGAGGGAAATAGCAGCATGCCGATTTGTTTCACGCTCGGCAAACGTTTTAAGTTCGATGAAATCCTGTCCATTAAAAAAGATCGGCAACGTTAAACAAAAAAAAAAAAAAAAAAGAGAGAGAAGAAATATTATTGTTAAAACCCGAAACAGGAAGTGCGTCCCAGACTCGAACAACTCTTCTATATTCCTCTCCTTGGACATATCGGTCTCGGAAGAAGTAAAGTCAACTCGCAACAGACTATCCATGGGATCTGCCTTAGAAGCAGACCCATCTTTCGACTCCTTGGGCGGGGAAGGAGTAACTTTCGGACGAGCGGAATCAACGCGGGGTTCGGAAGGATTATCAATTTTTAAAGGTTCAGCAGAAGCCCCTCCACCAATTTCCAACTTAGGCTTTTTGCTAAGACTTCCTGCGGGGGGGACGGGTGAAGAATCATCAGAGGATGGTTTGCTACCGATAGCAAGATTCTGCAAAGCTTCGATGGGAGTGACCCCGTCGGAATAAGGCCTTTTGTTCGAAGAAGGAACGGGAGTTTTTTCTCTGACAGGGTCTTCACTCGAAGAATCGACAACTTTCGGGGAAGAACCCCCGAGCGCAGCCTCGAGCTCTTCATCCAAAATGGACTTGTTGGAACTGCCCTTGGTTTGCTTTGAGGAAGTGCTTTTCTCTTTCTTATTTTCCCCTCCTTTAGAAGCCTTCGGGGAAGACACAGAGGTCTTAGAAGAGGATTTGGAGGGTTTGGCCTCCTTGGCAGGCTTTTGCTCTTTGGTCGAATTTTTATTCTTCAAGCCACCAAATAGCAGTTTGGGGTCGATTGCCTTTCCTAGTATATTTTCCATGATAAACGGGGAAAGAGTTAAGAAAATTAGAAGAATGCAGAATATAAAGGAAGAGCTCCGATCTCTAAAAATATTTTCTGACAAAAATTGAAGAGGTCCTCATAATTATAGGCGCTAGACCCTATAATTATAATAGTGGAATCGACGCGACTTTCAAGAAAGATTCTATATGAAATAAATAGATATCGAGCATAGAATACGAGAAAATATCGAACTACGAAAGGCAAATGATGTCCAAATATTTGCAAGATTGGAATCTACAAGTTACACGAATTAAACCGAAAGGAAAACAAATCCGATTACAAAAATGGGTTACATACATGTATACATTCGATTCCTAACTACGAGACTATAAATCACCCCCTCCGGCATGCTCGAACTCAGCATTCGGACCAACGCCATCTTCGCCGCCGCTGCCTAATGGATCAGTCTGGTCAACAGGTCAACCATTTTCCTTATCCGATCCGTCCTCTATGTTAACATCTTCATTTTTCCACGAAGCAGAAGGATAATCGTCATTCGATCACTCGAGCAAATCTGGGTTAGGCATCGGAACACCAAACTCCTCACTAAGGGGGCAAAGCGGTGGTCCTGCCAGTTCATATCCGTCTAAGGTAAAGAGGAAGCTTTGTAATCTTTCCCTTCAGCATTCTTAAAAGGGTTCATATACTGAAAATATTCATCCATGTCATCTGGAATTTTCTTGGCCGAAACTAATTGTTGAACCCCTTTATAAAAGATCGTCTGAAGAATGCCTCCCATTCTCCTTTGGACTAAGGGATCTAAGACAGGGGATTCCAAAAATTCTCGTATGGCGGGAATCTCGGCCTCTTCCCGGCCCTGGGCATATGCACGCTCGGAATCTTGCTTTGCTAGCTCAAGCTCGATCTTTACCTTCTTCAGTTCTTCCTCGAGGGCACTTCTCTCTTTAACGGATGACAGCAAATCCTCTTCCACAGATGAGGAAGGCTTCATAGTTGCTTTCTCGAGTTCCTTCTTTACTTGAGATAATTCTCGTTGATTTTCTGCTAGTTGATATCGAAGAGTTTGATTATCAACGAAAATTTGTGCATATGCATCATGAGCATCCTGCGACTCCTGCTCCAACAGTGCTAAGCGATAGGTTTGAATAGCGAACAAATCCCCGATCTATAAGGTAATTTAAGATATCAGCAAAATGTTAAGGACTCTAAAGAAAGAAGAGATAGTCAAAAGACAAATTTTTACCTCATGATACGTTCGGGAGAAATCACTCAAAACCTCAAAATCACCTTTGGCGGTATGAAACAGAATATCCCGGTTAAACCGACTAGCCATATAGATTCTAGTGGCTTTGTCGAATTCATTCTCACCACCCGAGTCCAGATCAGTTAGAATGCTTCCGTCTTCAGGGTATCCAGCAGCCCTGCTACCGCGGAGATGCTCCTCCATGAAATCCACCACATCCTCCGACCTACCTTCTCGACATGGAACCGAGGCAGAACTCACACCAAAGGGTTTTGCCCTCCTTGAGGGTCCCGGGTGGTCAGCATTCCTCTTTCGACTCAGAAGCTTCTCATATTCCTGAATACCCTGAATCCGGTTCCAGGAATGTTGACTATAACCGACGGACGAAAAAGCAGAAGTATTAGGGGAAAACAAAATTCGAAGAGGTCCGACAGTGGCAGAGTTCAGGGAACTCATGGTGCCAAGCCCTCTTAAATCGGGAATTGTAACCGGTATAACAACTGAATTTCCACCTAAATTACTTGTGTCCGCTCTTCTTTCGGAAGAATATGGTAACGGGTCGAAATAAAATGGCTTATCTTCAACTGAGCCGGCAGCGGACAATCGAAACTTCTCGACGACTCGACCTGCAAAGAAAATACAAAATGTGCACGAGTTTAAACAAGAAGAATTGATCGGTCGCACCTCAAAGTAGGCAGAAGCTAAGAAGCATACCCAAAGAAAGAGGGGCAAGAAGCGGAGCAGTAGAGGCTGGCAGGTCACTGAACTGCGGAAGGGATCCTTCGAAGGATTGACTGGAATATTTGATCGCCGGGGCAGGGTAATCACAGTCGCTCAACCTAGCTAATCGCAAAACACCTTCCTGAATTAGGAGCTTGGTTTGGTAAGGATTGGACCGCAACTGCTCGAGAAATTCATCGGAAAGACGGTGCTTGAGTTTCTCTTTAATTCTACGAGAACCATATGACCAAGAGTTTACGCCATCCCATCGATATGGTCTTGTTTTTGAACTACCTTCTGATATTGGAACCTCAGGGCCTTTCACAAAAAAGAATCTTCTCTTCCAACCTTTATTCTTTCCCGTTGTTATATTTGTAAGAAAAGGCCGCTTCGACCGCTGGCGGATGGACACAAACCCTGCGTTTGAACCTTTGCATAGATCCATTCGGAATATTTGCCAAAAATTACTAAAGGTGGCCTCTCCCCCTTTTGCCTCCATAAGAGCGCTGAACGCTACTATATACGCAACAGAGTGCTGGAGAAGCTGAGCGGGGGAAAGCGAAAAGAAAGTCAAGACGTTCCTGATAAGGGGAATGAACGGGATACGCAAACCACAAGAAAATTGACCCTCATAGAAGGCTTGACAGCCAGCCGGAGGCTCGGTAGCACGTTCGGTGTAAGAAGGAATGACGATCGAAAACCCCTTGGGAAGAAATTTCCCGAACTCCGCCTCGAGGTAAACACGATCCTTCTTCGAAAAATAACAGGAAGTTTGACTGGCGGGAAGTTCTAACCTGTTCGAGGTGGCGGCGTCAGAAGGATGCGTATGTTTAAAAATCCTGACGAAGGCACCCTCGCCGATGCTGTGTTTCTCGACCTCATCTTCCTCGAGATCCTCGGTCGGGTCATCATCCACGTCTTCTTGACGAAATTCTCCATCTTCGTAATCTTCGACAAGCTTTAACAAAGGATCGGACTCTTGATTCTCTCCGACCTTATTCTTACCCTTTGAGCTTCTAGAACTTGACATTATGGATTCGGAAACGAATGTATTAATGTACCTTTTCGATTTGAATACTCCGAGCTCAAGAGAGAATGCGTTATGGAAGTAATTTTTCAACGAGTCAACATATATATACGGGGTTAAAAAGGTAAAATTGCAAACAGGTCCCCGAGTAACCGCGACGGTTGAACTTACTCTGAGTAAAAATTTAAAGTTATCCTTCGGAAAATTGCATTCTTGGTCCTTTACTTTCCAAATTGTAGAGGAAATTCCCTGGAAATTGTCCCCGTGGTATTCCACTGATCTCTTTATTACAATCGGAAAATTTAGAAAGCATTCGTCGAGGAATTGAATGAAGCGTCGTGGAGTAATAAAGAATATTACAATTTAGAGGTCCTACGCAAACGTTGGACTACGAGGTTATCTTTCCAACACGCCGATATATTGTTTCTTATATATGCACTCTTTTTCCCTGGCTCGATTTTTATCCCAATGGGTTTTTCCGAGTTAGGTTTTTAACGTGGCATACCCGAAACACATACTGAACGGCTCATCTCATAATAGTGTGCGACATAACTTGTACTTCTTCGAGCACAAGCTCCACTTCACGCTCGAGAAGTGGGGGAGTATTGATGAGGGGTAATTTGGATCCCCTACCTTCGCGGGCTCGATGCAGTTCGAACAACACCAGATCCTGCCCTCGGGAACCAAGAGCCGGCCCAGGGTTCTAAATAAACTGTTCCGAACCTTTGAAAGGAACCCGAGGTCGAGAGGTACTGTTGGGCCGAGCCTAGGCCCAAGCCCATCAATTTAGTTATAAATACCCCAAGCATTTATGAAGACGACACAACTTCCCAGGTGCTCTTCATCCAAAGCTACTACTCGGAATTGTATAGGAAATATAGCATAGGCATTTATATGTATTTCATTCTCTAGCTTGTACGACATCCAATAATGCTCGGATAGGACTCTCTATATTCATAACTTGTACTCAATCACTTTGAATACAATACTATTGATCGAATCGAACCATTTACTTACGTTGCACAGCATTTGACATCACCCTAATCGAACCAACGAAAACGCGTAAGATCAACTATTAAAATTGGCTGTGTAAAAGGCTCGACATCCTTCCGGTGGTGATGTAACCCTATCAGAAGGAGAAGGAAGAACTATCTCAGAACCCTCCGGGAAATATTTGGCATAATTGTTCACATCCTCCAGGAAAGTATCCACCGTGTAAGCACAAGCTAGGTCCTCAATCGGTTCAGAAATTTGAGGAGCAGTGCCTTTGCCTTTTTTGGCTCGGGCAGCGACATCTGTATCAGAAAGAATTTGTACCTTAAAGGTATCTTCAACAGGAACAACAAATTCAGAAACTCCAGTTTGCTCGCTCGAAGGATTAGAATGCAACTCTTCCTCGTTATTGGGAGCGACATTCTCCCTAGAGGAGGAAGAAGATTTTCTTAAAGAAGCCATATTTTTTTATTCTCGGAGGATATAAGTCGATAAAAGGAAAACTTTATATGATGAACGACTAAGCAAGAAAATGACTACGAACTATAAGGAAGTACAAAGAAGAAATGACAAACTTAATAGTCACCTATTTATACTGAGAAGAGAAAAGACGTTTCGAACTCGTCACAACTAATCACATTCCCGCAAAAAACGGAAGAAGATAAAAAGCCTCCCCGAAGGGACGCGTGGCGATTCATAATTGGAAAGAGAAAACGACTATCTATGATGCGTAGCACTCTTTTCCTTACTTAAGATTTTTTCCCACAGGGTTTTTTCTTAAGTAAGGTTTTTAACGAGGCACCATTCATAGAAGATAAGAGTCGTAAAAAATTGTCTACTTCTACGAGCTTCTACTATTTATACGCTCGAAGAAGTGAGGGAGTACTGATGGGGGCTATTTCGCACCCCTTATAATGTGCGGATCGACTGAAGAAAAGAGGATCGGTTCGACCAGACAAGTCAGTTCGGGATCATCTTATCGACCCGGCCGAATACAACTCTCTTCGACAAGAAGACTACACTCCGGACTCAAGAAGGATAATTAGGCCGAGTCCAATTAGGATTATGTTTCCTTGTAATGCTAGGTTTAGTATGATATAAATACCTAGTTAATCATTGTATTACACACACTTTGAATACACGGCAAATACGCTACTAAATCCAGCATATCAGCAGAATCCGAGATTATTCAATAAGAAAAGAGCTTTTTCTTCATATTCATATTATTTTATGTTGGTTATCATAATTACTTGTTGTTCCTTCAAAATTGTTCTTCTTTGAGATTGATCCATCCTGAATAAAGTAACAGAGCCCTTTAAATTATATATATTGAGAATCCCCAATATCCCATATTCACTGATACAATTAACCCGACGAAATCCGGTTAAATCATCTACTTTGGCAGGTTCTTACGCTATTCGGAAGATACGTATAAATATTTTATGAAATCTTGAACAACAAATAAGAGTGTGGTTGTCAATTGTTGAGTCGTTTGTCTTGAATTGAACTAGGTGACGTAAAATCGTAGAAACCTTTACATATATTAAGTCAAGTGCTAGTTTCCTTAGTCACCTTAATTGAGTTGTAGTATCAAAACCACCATAACCTCACCAAACTCAACTTACAAATCTAAGTCGAAGTAACAAGACGATAGATGGTAATTAATTGAACAATTCCTCGTGGGTTCGACACTCATTTATCACTTTCTTACTTGTAACGACCGTATACTTGCGTGTTTGCGTATTAGTATTTGGAACGCAACATGGCAGCATAAGTTGGATAACATAGGCAGTGGTTCAAACCGGAAGGTACAATCGCTGAAATCAAATTACAGTAACCCTAATAGATTATTCTTCTATGGATTTGTGGGGGAATGTTGTGATTATATGGATGGATACCTAATTAAAATGTTGGAATCCATAGATAAATTGTAATATATATAAACTGGGGAAAATAATATTTCAAATAAGATAATTTGTATGTGGGCTTGTCCCACATTGGTCTAAGATTAATTGGCAAATTATAAAAGCCTTGTGAGGAAGTTGAAGAGTTTCAAAATCTTCATTTGTCCCACATTGATTTTTTGTATTTGTGTGTACTAGTATATATGAACTTAAGAGCTTATATTTGGTATAAGTCTTTACAAAGAGGTTCATATGAATACACCACATGCGCGCAGCCGCTGCCCCCCCGACCCGATTCGGCTCGAATCTGGACTGGACTAGGTTGGGCTGGGCTCGGGCATTTGGGCGAATTGTCACGTCTCGGACTTATCTTATTGGAGGAATTTTGAATTAAAATTTCAATTAATTTGAAATTCAAAATTGAGACTGTAACAATATTTATTCTGCAGGTTTTAAATTGTGTAACTCCTTTTCAGTTACAGTAATAAGTGACAAAAATGTTTTTTCAGTTACAAAATTTATGTTGCAGAAATAACTGTGTAGCCCATTCCCCACCTATATATATGTGTATTTTCTCGTTTCAGAAACTCACGAACACAACACATTCTCTCGATTACCTCTCTGAAAGAAAGAAAATCTCTTTTGGTTATTTTTGCTTCTGAGTGTTTTTTCGAGGTGGAATTTCTGCTACTGTGCATTGGAGGAATTCCTTTAACCAAATTATTCTGGAAGAAGTGTTCGTGATTCCCAATTGCACCGGAAATTGGTCGATAATTTCTTCAAGGCAAGAAGAATCATTTCTGCGATTTGGTTTGGATCAATTCTGTTACTATACAAAATTGTGAGATAAGTTTGATAAAATTTATCCGTTCGATTATTTAATTAATTGTTTTTCCCTTTACTGTCCAGATTGGTTTGTTTGGATTTAGTTTCGATTTGTGTTCACATTTTGATAATCTTAAAACTGATATTTCCAACAATCTTGAAGAAATTATATTCGTGTTTTAAGATTATCATGTCATCTGTAGGAGGCTCCTGTACTGTGTCCATGCCAGCCACAAAAGTCGACTTATCCGGTTTACTGAAAAAGTTTTCGGGTCAATTTTTCAAACGTTGGCAACAACGTATGAAAATTTGGTTTATGATGAAGGGACTTTTGTCGGTTATTCAGGTGACTAGACCTGAACCAACTGAAACGGACCTAAAGACTGCTCAAATAGTTGAATGGTTAGAACGGGACCAAACTGCTCAACTAAGTCTGTTTGGGACGCTCTTTCTGAACTGATAAATCTTGAGCACGCTCTTTCTGATGCTGAAATGAAACTTCCAGATAAATTTCTGGTTATGTCAATTATTGATAAGTTTCCCAAATCTTGGGAAAACTTTGGCATGACATTAAAACATCAAAAGGGAAATTTGACTCTTGATGATCTTATGATTGCCATAAGTATCGAAGAGGAACACAAAAACCAAACTCATGGTGTTCCTGTTGAGTACCAGCCTAAGGCAAATATGATAACTGGAATGAAAAAAAGTGAATCGTGTAAACCCCAACTCGAAATCCACAAATAAACCTAAAAACAAAAGAAACCAAAGGCAAACAAACCATGCTGGACTTGTGGACATATGGGTCATTGGGCTTAGGAGTGTCCGACTAACAAGTCCAAAGCCAAATCTGAGTTTACTACACCAGCTGCAGTCAACATGTTTGTGAGAGATATTGGTGAAACTTGAGCTCTGGGTATGGTAAACATGGTTGTGGGAGATACTAGTGAACCTAAAGCTCCAGAAAACTCTGTTGGTGGTTAAGTTTCCTTGAATCCTGAAATTCTTACTATTTATGAACCATATGACTGGCTAATAGATACTGGGGCAAATGTGCATGTATGTGCTGATAAATTGCTATTTGTGTCTTATCAGCCTGTTGATGGAAAATCCGTGACGATGGGAAATTCAAGTGGTGAAAGTGTTAGGGATAGGACACGTGGACGTGAAGTTTCCTTCAGGGCGCATAATATCACTACAAAGGGTGCATCATGTTCTAACGATCAGGAAAAATATAATAAGTGGTTCTGTAATAGTTAGGGAGGGTTATGAAATGAACTTTAAGTCCAATAAAGTCATAATTCTGTATTATGGGACTTTTGTTGGTCAAGATTATTTAGATGATGTTTTATTTAAATTAAAAGTTGAAATGTTGTTTCTAATCAATTTTCTGAATTTCCTGTTGTGAATGCAATTGAATCTTCTAATGTTTGGCATGATAGATTAGGACATTTAAATTTTGGTTCTTTTAAACGGATGATGAATTTAAATCTAATCCCCAAACATGAAATAAACCATAAAGACAAATGTCATATTTGTGTTGAAGCAAAACTAGTAAGAAAGCCATGCCAATCGGTTGAAAGACATTCTAAAATACTTGATTTGGTTCATACGGACATTTGTAAATTCAATGGAATTTTAACTAAAGATAATAAGAAATACTTTATTACTTTTATAGATGATTGCAGTAGATATTGTTGTGTTTATTTATTAGAACATAAATCTGAAGTACTTGACAAATTCATAACGTTTAAGAATGAAGCTGAAACTCAAACTGGTAAGAAACTTAACAGTTAAGATAAGATAGAGGTTGAGAATATGAGTCTAATTTGTTTGAAGATAATTACCGAAATTTTGGCATTATTCACTAAGAGACTCCTCCATATCCCCCTTCGTCGAATGGGATAGCAGAACGAAAGAATAGAACTTTTAAAGATATGTTTAATAGTTTGCTTTTGAATTCTTGATTTTCTAAATATATGTGGGGAGAAGCTTTGAATACGGCTAGCCATATTCTGAATAGAGTTCCTCTAAAACATAATGAAAGCACTCCGTTTGAATTCTGGATAGGCAGAAAACCTAGTTTAAAATACTTTCGTGTGTGGGGATGTCTTGCAAACGTTCTAGTTCGAAAACACAAAAGAAAGAAACTGGGTCGAAAGACTATTGACGCAATCTTTTTAGGCTATGCGGAAACAAGCTATGCTCTCAGGTTTCTGGTTATAAAATCAGAAATTCCTGGCATAGAGGTTAACATAATAGTTGAATATCATGATGCTATGTTCTTTGAGGACGTAATTCCCATGAAAATGGGAATGCTTAATGACAATTCTTTAGATTAAGCTCTTACATCTTCATCTATTCCTGAACATGTGGAAAAGATGACAAATGTGTAGGTTAATCCAAGTAGTTCTGATTCAGTACCGTTTGAATCAGATGAACCTAGACTAAGTAAGAGAGCTAGAATTGCCAAGGATTCTGGAAGTGATTTTATCACTTCCAAATCGAGTGTGATCCTGTAACCTTCAAAGATACAATGACTTCGAAAGAATCAAAGCATTGGAAGGTAGCTGTCAAAAGTGAGATGGACTCCATTGTATCTAATGGGACATGGGAACTAGTCGATCTCCCTCCGGGGTTTAATACGATTGGATGTAAATGGATCTTTAAAAAAAAATTTAAATCTGATGGAACCATAAATAAGTTTAAAGCCAGATTAGTGGCCAAAGTGTTTAGGCAAAAAGAGGGAATTGATTTTTTTTATACCTATTCGCCTGTTGCTCGTTTGTCTACAATCCGAGTACTGATAGCACTGGCCTCTATATATGATTTCCCGATTCACCAGATGGATGTTAAAACAGTATTCCTGTATGGTGATCTCGAGGAGGAAATCTATATGGATCAGCCAGAGGGATTTGTAGCTTCTGGAAATGAGCGAAAAGTTTGTAAGATTGTTAAAATCACTCTATGGTTTGAAACAAGCTCCTAAACAATGGCATGAAAAATTTGATAAAACTATTTTATCGTTTGGCTTCGTTGTAAACGATAATGATATGTGCATCTACTGTAAAGTTAAAAGTGATAAATTTATTGTCTTATGTCTGTATATGTTGATGATATTTATTTATTGGATCTAATATTGAGATAATAAATGAAAATCAGTCATTCTTAAAGAGTAAATTTAAATTGAAGGATATGGGTGTGGCAAATGTGATTCTTGGACTCAAGTTGACTCGGTCAACTGAAGGTATAACTTCTTCTCAATCTCACTATGTTGAGAAGATAATTGAGAAATTTGGCTATAAAGAATGTAAAATTGCCAAAACACGATATGATCCTTCAGTAGTTCTCTTTAAAAATGAAAGTGGTGTTCATGTATCTCAATTAAGATATTCACAAATTATTGGAAGCTTGCAATATCTGGCAAATGGCACGAGACCAGACATTTCGTTTGCAGTCTCAAAGTTAGCAAGATATACAAATTGTCCAAATCGAACCCATTGGGAAGCTCTTGACATGGTACTTAGGTATCTGAAGGGCACAATATCACTATCTCTTCAATATGGCAGGTTCCCTGTAGTACTTGACGGGTATAGTGACGCTAGCTGGATAGCCAAGAACTCCGGAAGCAATGGGTGTACGGGTTACGTTTTTACCTTTGGTGGGGGCGCTGTCTCCTGTAAGTCAACCAAGCAAACCTTGGTGACTCGGTCTACATTTGATGACGAATTATGTGCTTTAGAACACGACAGGGATTGAAGCTGAATGGCTACATGGGTTATTGATCCAATTACCTATGGTTAGCTTGCCTCTTCTAGCAGTCGTGGTGCATTGTGATTCTCAATCCACAATTGCACAGATTAAAAGCCAAAAATATAATCAAAAGACCAAGAGACACATCCAAGTTAGAATAAAGTATATAAGGGAACTTTTGTCTGATAGGGTCATAGTCGTTGACTTTGTTGGTACCAAAGACAATGTGGCTGACCTTTTAACTAAAGAACCTGATTTGTCCATCTTACAGAAATCCAGGCTGGGGATGGGACTGAAAACACTAAAATGATATACAAGCAGTGGCAACCCAACCTGCCAAGTGGAGATCCCACAAGGAAGGTTCAATGAGGTATAAATAAACTGCTGGGTATATAAAAATTGCTCCTAATAAAGACTGATACTAAGTATCTGAGTCTATCCCCTGATATACCTTATAGTAGCTGACTACTGCTAATCTAGTAAGTGTATTAACATTGAATGAGGTCAAGTCTGTTAGAAGGGATGCTAGCAGTACATCCTGAGACGTTCAATTAAGTGAATGTAGTTGTTTGGCCGCGACTAGAGGAAATATGGTTATTCCTCAAATTACATTCATGATACAGGATCGGGACACATGGCCTATAGTGTCAAACCTAAATATTAACACATAGCAAGTAACGTGTTGTTACCAATGGACGCTACCACTTCAAGGTCCAAATTCAAGGCTTTGATCCATTTGTCCCTATGGCAGCATAAGTTGGATAACTTAGGCAGTGGTTCAAACCGGAAGGTACCATTGCTGAAAGCACATTACGGTAACCCTAATAGATTATTCTTCTATGGATTTGTGGGGGATTGTTGTAATTATATGGATGGATACCTAATTAAATGCTTGGAATCCAATATATATAAAGTGGGGAAAATAATATTTCAAATAAGATAATATGTATGTGGGCTTGTCCCACATTAGTCTAAGACTAATTGGCAAATTATAAAAGCCTTGTGAGGAAGTTGAAGAGTTTCAAACTCTTCATTTGTCCCACATTGATTTTTTATATTTGTGTGTACTAGTATATATGAACCTAAGAGCTTATACTTGGTATAAGTCTTTACAAAGAGGGTTATATGAATACACCACACGCGCGCCGCCGCCATCCCTACAACCCGACTCGGCTCGGATCTGGACTGGACTGGGTTGGGCTGGGCTCGGGCATTTGGGCGAATTGTCACGTCTCAGACTTATCTTTTTGGAGGAATTTTGAATTAAAATTTCAATTAATTTGAAATTCAAAAATTGAAACAGTCACAATATTTATTTTGCAGATTTTAAATTGTGTAAATCCTTTTCAATTACAATACATAATTGAAAAAAACGTTTTTTCAGTTACAAAATTTCTGTTGCAGAATTAATTGTGTAGCCCACTCCCCACCTATATATATGTGTATTTTCTTGTTCTAGAAACACACGAGCACAACATATTCTCTCGATCCTATCTCTGAAAAGAAAGAAAATATATTGTGGTTATTTTTGCTTCTGAGTGTTTTTTCGAGGTGGAATTTCTGCTACTGTGCAATAGAGGAATTCCTGTAACCAAATTATCCTGGAAGAAGTGTTCGTGATTCCCAATTGCACCGGAAATGGGTCAATAATTTCTTCAAGTAACCAAATATCTGCGATTTGGTTTGGATCAATTCCGTTACTATATAGAATTGTGAGATAAGTTTGTTTAATTTTATTCATTCGATTATTTAATTAATTGCTTTTTCCTTTATTGTCCAGATTGGTTTGTTTGGATTTAGTTTCGATTTGTGTTCACATTTTGATAATCTTAAAACTGATTTTTCCAACAATCTTCAAGAAATTATATTCTTGTTTTAAAATTATCATGTCATCTGTAGGAGGCTCCAGTACTTTGTCCATGCCAGCCACAAAAGTCGACTTATACGGTTTACCCGAAAAGTTTTCGGGTCAATTTTTCAAACGTTGGCAACAACGTATGAAAATTTGGTTTACGATGAAGGGACTTTTGTCGGTTATTCAGGTGACTAGACCTGAACCAGCTGAAACGGACCCAAAGACTGCTCCAATAGCTGAATGGTCAGAACGGAACCAAATTGGTCGAGGAGTCATTCTATCTGCTTTATCGAATGTACTCTTTGACGTGTACTGTTCTGATTCATAAAAAACTAAGTCTCTTTGGGACGAATTGGACAGGAAATTTAATATTGAAGAGCAAGGGCTCGAATAGTATTCTGTTTCCAAGTTCCTGAAATTTGAGATTGTTGAAAGAAAGTATGTAACTGAACAAACGCATGAACTGATAAATCTTGATCACGCACTTTCTGATGCTGAAATGAAACTTCCAGATAAATTTCTGGTTATGTCAATTATTGATAAGTTTCCCAAATATGTGGAAAACTTTGGCAAGAAATTAATCCATCAAAAGGGAAAGTTGACTATTGATGATCTTATGATTGCCATAAGTATCGAAGAGGAACACAAAAACCAAACTCATGGTGTTCCTGTTGAGTACCAGCGGAAAGAAAAAAAGTGAATCATGTAAACCCCAACTCGAAATCCATAAACACCCTCGCCCTTTAGAGATAGGGGTGCAACAAAAAAAAAGTATTAAAAAAAATCCAACCCGTAGGATTTCCATTTCCTCTTCCCATTCTGACTTCTGTAGGTTTTCCGGTAAACTCGATTTGCTTCTCTTGTTAGCAACTCTTCGGTCATATGTTAAACTTTCCACCTTTCCGCTTCTGCAATCGGGAATAGGTCTAAGGTTGCTGAACTTAAGACCCGAGTTGAGAAAGAGGGCTAGGCCCCGGGAGGGCTTTCAGGGACTGGGGAAGATGGGTGGATTATAGAGCTAGAGGCAAATCGAAGGTTTGTCCATCAGGATTAAAAAACCTCGACTGGCGGTGCTACTGGTTGGTTTACAGACGAGCCCGTGTCCTCCGTTTCCCAAGAAGACTCCAGAAGTATATCGATCTCACGGGTGTCCTCTTTCCAGGTTGCAGTTGAAAGCTATGAAACAAGTATGCGGGAGTTTAAAACTAGAATTGGCACAATATCGAGAAGTAGCCGACCCTAATAATTGAAAAACGATATTTCCTTGCCCTGCATTAAGATTTAAAACTTGTCGTCAAAAAAAAAAAAAAAAAGGCAATCAATCAGAATCAAGAAAAAAAATGGAAATAGTGATTCAAGATCTAGATGGATCCCTATAAACCTAAAAACAAAAAGAAACCAAAGGCAAACAAACCATGCTGGACTTGTGGACAGATGGGTCACTGGCTAAGGAGTGTCCTACTAAAAAGTCCAAAGCCAAATCTGAGTCTACTACACCAGCTGCAGTCAACATGATTGTGGGAGATATTGGTGAAACTAGAGCTCTGGCTAGGGTAAACATAGTTGTGGGAGATACTAATGAACCTAAAGCTCCAGAAAACTCTGTTGATGGTTATGTTTCCTTGAAACCTGAAATTCTTACTATTTATGAACCATATGATTGGCTAATAGACACTGGGGCAAATGTGCATGTATGTGCTGATAAACTGCTATTTGTGTCTTATCAGCCTGTTGATGGAAAATCCGTGACGATGGGAAATTCAAGTGGTGCAAAAGTGTTAGGTATAGGACGCGTGGACTTGAAGTTTCCTTCAGGGCGCATAATATCACTACGAAGGGTGCATCATGTTCCAATGATCAGGAGAAATATAATAAGTGGTTCTGTAATAGTTAGGGAGGGTTATGAAATGAACTTTAAGTCCAATAAAGTCGTAATTCTGTATTATGGGACTTTTGTTGGTAAAGTTTATTTAGATGATTGTTTATTTAAATTAAGAGTTGAAAATGTTGTTTCTAATCCATTTTCTGAATTTCCTGTTGTGAATGCAATTGAATCTTCCAATGTTTGGCATGATAGATTAGAACATTTAAATTTTGGTTCTGTTAAACGGATGATGAATTTAAATCTAATCCCCAAACATGAAATAAACCATAAAGACAAATGTCACATCTGTGTTGAAGCAAAACAAGTAAGAAAGCCATACAAATCGGTTGAAAGGCATTCTGAAATACTTGATTTGGTTCATACGGATATTTGTAAATTCAATGGAATTTTTACTAAAGAAAATAAGAAGTACTTTATTACTTTTATAGATGATTGCAGTAAATATTGTTATGTTTATATATTAGAACATAAATCTGAAGCACTTGACAAATTCATAACATTTATGAATGAAGCTGAAACTCAAACTGGTAAGAAACCTAAACGGTTAAGATCAGATAGAGGTGGAGAATATTGCCGAAATTTTGGCATTATTCACGAAGAGACTCCTCCATATTCTCCTTCGTCGAATGGGATAGCAGAACGAAAGAATAGAACTATTAAAGATATGATTAATAGTTTGCTTTTGAATTCTGGATTGCCTAAATATATGTGGGGAGAAGCTTTGTATACGGCTAGACATATTCTGAATAGAGTTCCTCAAAAACATAATGAAAGCACTCTTTTTGAATTCTGGAAAAGCAGAAAACCTAGTTTAAAATACTTTCGTGTGTGGGGATGTCTTGCAAAATATCTAGTTCCAGAACACAAAAGAAAGAAATTGGGTCCAAAGACTATTGATACAATCTTTTTAGGCTATGTGGAAACAAGCTATGCTCTCAGGTTTCTGGTTATAAAATCAGAAATTCCTGGCATAGAGGTTAACACAATAGTTGAATATCGTGATGCTACGTTCTTTGAGGACGTATTTCCCATGAAAATGGGAATGCCTAATGACAATTCTTTAGATTCAGCTCTTACATCTTCATCTATTCCTGAACATGTGGAAAAGATGACAAATGTGGGGGTTAATCCAAGTAGTTCTGATTCAGTACCGATTGAATCAGATGAACCTAAACGGAGTAACAACATCGAGGGTGACCCTGTAACCTTTAAAGATGCAATGGCTTCGAAAGAATCAAGCATTGGAAGGTAGCTGTCAAAAGTGAGATGGACTCCATTGTATCTAATGGGACATGGAAACTAGTCGATCTCCCTCCGGGGTGTAATACGATTGGATGTAAATGGATCTTTAAAAAGAAATTTAAATCTGATGGAACCATAGATAAGTTTGAAGTCAGATTAGTTGCCAAAACACAATATGATCCTTCAATAACTCTCTTTAAAAATGAAAGTGGTGTTCCTGTATCTCAACTATGATATTCACAAATTATTGGAAGCTTGCAATACCTGGCAAATGGCACGAGCCCAGACATTTCGTTTGCAGTCTCAAAGTTAGCAAGATTTACAAGTTGTCCAAGTCGAACCCTTTGGGAAGCTCTTGACAAGGTACTTAGGTATCTGAACGGCACAATATAACTATCACTTCAGTATGGCAGGTTCCCTGCAGTACTTGAAGGGTATAGTGACGCTAGCTGGATAGCTAAGAACTCCGGAAGCAATGGGTGTACGGGTTACGTTTTTACCCTTGGTGGGGGCGCTGTCTCCTGGAAGTCAACCAAGCAAACCTTGGTGACTCGGTCTACATTTGAGGCCGAATTATGTTCTTTAGACACGACAGGGACTGAAGCTGAATGGCTATATGGGTTATTGATCCAATTACCCATGTTTAGCTTGCCTCTTCCAGCAGTCGTGGTGCATTGTGATTCTCAAACCCCAATTGCAAAGATTAGAAGACAAAAATATAATCAAAAGACCAAGAGACACATCCAAGTTAGACTAAAGTGTATAAAAGAACTTGTGTCTGATAAGGTTATAGTCATTGACTTTGTTGGTACCAAAGACAATGTGGCTTACTCTTTAACTAAAGGACCTGATTTGTCCTTAATACATAAATCCAGGTTGGGGATTGGACTGAAAACCTTAAACTGATATACAAGCAGTGGTAACCCAACCTGCCAAGTGGAGATCCCACAAGAAGGTCAATGAGGTATAAATAAACTGCTGGATATATAAAAGTTGCTCCTAATTAAGACTGATACTAAGTATCTGAGTTCATCCCCTGATATACCTGATAGGAGCTGACTACTGCAAATCCAAAAAGTGTATTAACACTAAATTAGGTCAAGTCTGTAAGACGGGATGCTAGCAGTACATCCTGAGATGCTCAACTAAGTGAATTTAGTTGTTTGGCCGCGACTAGAGGAAATAGGGTTATTCCTCAAATAGCGTTCATGATACAGGATCGGGACACGTGGCCTATACTGCCAAACCTAAAGATTAACACATAGATAGTAACGTGTTGTTACCAATGGACGCTACCACTTCAAGGTCCAAATTCAAGGCTTAGATCCATTTGTCCATGTGGCAGCATAAGTTGGATAACTTAGGCAGTGGTTTAAACCGGAAGGTACCATTGCTGAAAGCACATTACGGTAAAACTAATAGATTATTCTTCTATGGATTTCTGGGGGATTGTTGTAAATATATGAATGGATACCTAATTAAAAGGTTGGAATCCAATATATATAAAGTGGGAAAAATAATATTTGAAATAAGATAATTTGTATGTGGGCTTGTCCCACATTGGTCTAAGACTAATAGGCAAATTATAAAAGCCTTGTGAGGAAGTTGACGAGTTTCGAACTCTTCATTTGTCCCACATTGATTTTTTATATTTGTGTGTACTAGTATATATGAACTTAAGAGTTTATACTTGGTATAGGTCTTTATAAAGAGGGTCATATGAATACACAACATGCGCGCCGCCGCTGCCCGCCCGACCCGACTCGGCTCGGATCTAGACTGGACTGAGCTAGGCTGGGCTCGGGCGTTTGGGTGAATTGTCACGTCTCCGACTTATCTTTTTGGAGAAATTTTGAATTAAAATTTCAATTACTTTGAAATTCAAAATTGAAACAGTCACAATATTAATTCTGCAGGTTTTAAATTGTGTAACTCCTTTTTAGTTACAGTAATAATTGAGACAAACGGTTTTTCAGTTACAAAATTTAAGTTGCAGAATTAATTGTGTAGCCCACTCCCCACCTATATATATGTGTATTTTATCGTTTCAGAAACACACAAACACAGCACATTCTCTTGATTCCCTCTTTGAAAAGAAAGAAAATTTCTTTTGGTTATTTTTGCTTCTGAGTGTTTTTTCGAGGTGGAATTTCTGCTACTGTGAAGTGGAGGAATTCCTGTAATCAAATTATCCTGGAAGAAGTGTTCGTGATTCCCAATTGCACCGGAAGTGGGTCGATAATTTCTTCAAGACAAGCAGAATCAGTTCTTGGATTTGGTTTGGATCAATTCTGTTACTATACATAATTGTGAGATTAGTTTGTTTAAATTTATCTGTTCGATTATTTAATTAATTGTTTTTTCCTTTACTGTCCAGATTGGTTTGTTTGGATTTAGTTTCGATTTGTGTTTACATTTTGATAATCTTAAAACTGATTTTTCCAACAATTATATCAATAACACCATACACAAAGACAACTTCAAAGTTTGAAACTACATTTATTTAGACGAACAAAATACATATAAAATACAACATCGAAGTTGACACTGCATGCACTTATTCAGACTAACAAAACACATAGACAGCCTCAAAGTTGACACTGCACTTATTTAGACAAACTATTATTATTAGATTAACATATTTTCTTTAGTTGTACGAAGCATGATTGGCATGAAGATAAGCCTCAATGGCCTTGAACGTTGCCTTTGTTATTTCATTTCCTTCCTTGACTTTGTCTTCTATAATGCGTTGGTCATTTCCTTTGGTATGGTATGTACTGATGGTTTTGCACACAGATCCTCCATTCGGGGCAGCTTCAATTTTCATAACGTAAGAGACGGAATCAAGAGCATCACCCAAACCATGGCCTTCGACCAAACTGAATTTTTAAGTGTAATTGGACTCGTCTATTTCGTCAACACGATGTGTTGCACTATTGTATGGGCTCGCTGCGTTACAAGTTCAACAATTAATTTTAAAATTTTCCATGTTCAATAAGTGGCACAACTTATAAATTTCTCTATTGGAAATAAAAAGAAATTTCATAAAAATTAATTTGAATATCAGTCATAAATATATGATATTTTATGTCATAAAAAGAGCTAATTTTACTAATATACGAAAATTTGCATGAAATTAAAACTAGAAACCAGAGACGTAAAACATACATGCACTTTTAAATATTCCTGATAAATTATAATACTAAGGGTTCAAAATAAGTTAAGTTTGTATATATTACAAATTTTAAAATTTTTATATATAGTATCAACTCACATATGAATACCAAAATTTGAATATGAATCGTATTAAAAAAATGAATAACCGTCTTAATATCCCTAAGGTTGTGTAGAACAATAGATTTATCACTCAAAATTATAAAATTAAAAAATTACAACTGCTTTAGTTTAACATTATAGAAGTATCCACTACCTAGTCCAAAATAAATAACTTTAAGAACTCTACTTTACAAATAATAATATTGAAATTGACTAGATTTCACAAGAAAAAAAAATACAATTTTACTTCCGTGTTTCGAACATTTGTGTATATAATAATTATAGAGTTGATAAGAATATATATATATATATATATATATATATATATATATATATATATATAATTAATGTTTACCTACTCCAAAAGTAACTAGTTTAAGAGTTCTAGCTCCACCATCTCCCTTAAAAATTTGGACACTCATTATAGCTTGAGGCAAGATCTTAGGGAGGAGGTTATATGCATCAAGGACATATGCTTTGAACTCTTCCTTTGGTTGGATTGATAAGGTAATATCGTGCTCATAAGTTTCCACACCCATGATAAATTTCTTAGCTAAAAAGAAATAGAGACAAGATTGTATAGAAAATTGCTAATGCATGAAATAAGAGCAAATATATCCCTATTTATAGGTGAATCCAACACACTTTATAATGAAGGAATTTGGAAACATATGTAAAAAGTTTGTCTTTTGTTTTTCTTAAATTAAATATTTTATAGTTGGCAAATTGGAATAAATATAGTAGCATATCAAAATAGTATTACAGATGTGTTGGGTTGCCTCGATGGTCAAAACAACAAAGAATGCGGAATTTTAAAATTTTTCATGGTACCCACAATCCCATAATAAAATCTCCATATTATGTATACGAAAAGGTTGAATCAAAAACACATAAAGTACTTTAAATCAAGGGGGTTTCGATTTTACCTCACCACAGGCAAGGTGGTGGCAACCTCCAATGTAGTTTCTGATTCACGGTAAGTTGATCCACACCAGTTGGATATCGGCAACACCTTCTAGTATTAGGCTACGAACTGGATCTAGAAGGTTTGTTATTTAAAGATTGGCTGGATCTACTTGCAGAGCAAGATCCAGCACAAGGTGAGCAGGAGAGGAGCTACGGCGGCACAGGATCAGCTCACGGCCAAGTGAGGCAGGTGGCGGCGCAGGAAAGGGTGCGGCTAGGTCAGAGGGGGCGGCTCAGGACTTTTGTGCTAGGGTGTTCGCCTTTGTGTTCATGTAGAACTCTATTTATAAGCCTCCTTCTTGACCTATGTTTGCAAAACTTCTTATGAGCTTTTAATTAAAGGCCCATGTATTGCAAGCCTCTTTTAATTAACCACTTTAATTAAAACCCAGTCCATATTAATAAATCAATATTTTCTTTAATTAATTAATTAACTAACACTTTAATTAATTAATCTCCCACTTGAATTAATACTTTAATTCATTAATTGATTTAATTACCTTGAAATCAGTTATTTCCTTTAATATCCTTTTATAACTGTCACAGTCCAACTGTATTGTGTGTGACCCTCTAGGTTCACCATCAATTGGCAGCAGGCCCGCGAATTCCTCGTGATTTAATTTATGAACAATAACTATCTCCGATCAATTAAACTACCTTTAATTGACCACTCCTAGAATCAATTCCTCTATTAACTCAGGAGTACCCACACTTCATGGTCGATGTCTAGCCACAAGCCCATGAAGCCTAACTTTCAGGTGAATTGATATTTGTGAACCTCACCTCATATAAATGCCATGTACATACGGTCCTTCTATCGACTAATTTTCCCGATCAAGAATTAGTGTGTGTGAATTGATCGGCACCTCTAAATTGTCTCGATAACTATACTTTCTAATTCGGGATAATATTCCAGTGTGACTGCTAAATTTGGAAACCCCTTCCCAAATCCGTCACCGACTGCGGCCGCAGATTCCTCGAATATATTATCAAAGAATCGTATAGGAAATTCTCTCATCCATTACGATGAGTCGGTAGATTCCATATTGGTAATAACCACTCGCGTACAAAACCATACGCACCCAACCTAGGCATGTTATGATCAGGCTAAGTGATTTATACCGTGATCTAAGTACGCACATTTATGCACCGAATTCGCCCTAGTACCTCAAGTCAAAGGACTAAATGGTACACTATTATAAGTCTTGAGAAACATTCCATCACCGATATGCGTCATGCACTTCCACAATGGGTTTCTCTGTTCGGGTTGTTCGATGCGTTCGATCTTCTATCGAACCACCTACTCATATGCACCGGCCTCAAATTCCTTGCTCATGGAACGCTGCAAATTCACTCCATGTGAATCATGCATACTTGTACAAGTCTTGGCGATTCCTATGATACCCTGTCGCGTTTTGGAATCTATGACTTGGAACGTGTTTTAGAATTACGACCTTAGAGACTGTTTCATGATTACACTCAATACCGAAGTGAATCGTCCCATTGTCAAATGTAACCTAAGGATTTCACCCAATCGCTTAAATGTATTCGCGAGAGATGAAGTTGGCCATTATTTATCCTTATACACATATAAATAAACGTGCGTATTAATTATAAAATCAAAGATTGTTATTTACAGAATAGACCTATTACAAGCAAAACTGAATTGGCTTGCTGGGCACAATCCTATCAATCTCCCACTTGCCCTAAAGCCATTCACAGATATTTCTAAGACCCATCTTATCTAGATGTCCCTCGAATGCCTTTTCTGAGAGTGGCTTAGTTAGTGGGTCAGCTATGTATGTCTCCTCAAGCAATGATCTCTCTGATCACATGGTATTTCCTCAGTAAGTGCTTGGATTGATGGTGTGATCTCGGATCCGTCGCTTGAGCTATCGCCCCATTGTTGTCACAAAAGACGACTACAGGTTCAGCAATGCTAGGAACTACATCCAGTTCTTGGATGAAGTTTTTCATCCATAAACTTTCCTTTGCTGCATTTGATGTTGCGATATATTCTGCTTCTGTGGTTGGGTCGGCAGTCGTAGACTGTTTACAGCTTTTCCAACTGACCGCTGCACTATTGAGGCGGAATATGTATCCAGAGTTGGATTTGTAGTCATCCAAGTCAGACTGGAAACTCGAATCAGTGAATCCTTCAAGATTTAGTTCCCCACTACCACCGTAGACCAAAAACATATCCTTAGTCCTTCGCAGGTACTTTAGAATTGCTTTTACGGCGGTCCAGTGCTCTTCGCTTGGATTTGACTGATAGCGGCTCGTTACACTTAGAGCGTGTGCTATGTCTGGTCGAGTACACAACATTGCATACATTATTCTCCCTATAGCAGAGGCATAAGGTATGAGAGACATTCTCGTCTTTTTTCTTCGGTTGTAGGGCACATTGACTTAGAAAGAGAGATGCCATGTCTCATTGGAAGCAATCCTCTCTTGGATTCCTTCATTTTGAAACTCCTCAAAATTATGTTGATGTACTGAGATTGGAAGAGTCCCATCATCTTCTTCGATCTATCCTTATAGATACGTATTCCCAATACGTAAGATGCGTCTCCCATATCTTTCATGGAGAACTGCACGGATAACCACACTTTAGTCTGTGCTAACATCTTGATATCATCTCCGATTAACAAAATGTTATCGACGTATAACACTATGAATTGTACCGAACTCCCACTATTCTTCTTGTACACGCAAGGTTCATATATGTTTTTTATGAAGCCAAATGCTTTGACTGCCTCATCAAATCGTATGTTCCAGGTTCGGGACGCCTGTTTGAGGTGCCATAGATTGACCTTTGAAGCTTACACAGTTTGTGCTCACTTCCTTTGAATGCAAAACCTTCAGGTTGTTGCATAAAGATCTCCTTGTCAATGTCTCCATTGAGAAAGGCGATCTTTACGTCCATTTGCCATATTTCGTAGTCATGCCACGCAGCTATGGCAAGTAGTATTCGAATGAATTTCGACATTGCCACGGGATAGAAGGTTTCCTCACAGTCTATTCCAGGGCTTTGAGAATACCCTTTCGCCAATAAGCGAGCTTTATGAGTTAATACCTTTCCATTCATTCCAAGCTTGCGCTTTAAGATCCATTTGCATCCTACTACGATACGCTTTCAAGATCCATTTCCGATATATTCTGCTTCTATTGTTGAGTCAGCAGTGGTAGACTGTTTACAGCTTTTCCAACTGACTACTGCACCATTGAGGTGAAATATGTATCCAGAGTTGGATTTGTAGTCATCCACGTCAGACTGGAAACTAGAATCAGTGAATCCTTCAAGTTTCAATTCCCCACTACCACACTAGACCAAAAACATATCCTTAGTCCTTCGCAGGTACTTCAGGATTGCTTTTACGGTGGTTCAGTGGTCTTCGCCTGGATTTGACTGATAGCGGCTTGTTACACTTAGAGCGTGTGCTATGTTTGGTCGATTACACAACATTACATACATTATGCTCCCTATAGCAGAGGCATAAGGTATGAGAGACATTCTCGTCTTTTCTTCGTCGGTTGTAGAGCACATTGACTTAGAAAGAGAGATGCCAAGTCTCATTGGAAGCAATCCACTCTTGGATACTTCCATTTTAAATCTCTTCAAAATTGTGTTGATGTACTGAGATTGGGAGAGGCCTATCATCTTCTTCGATCTATCCCTATAGATACGTATTCCCAATACGTAAGATGCGTCTCCCATATCTTTCATGGAGAATTGCGCGGTTAACCACGCTTTAGTCTGAGTTAACATCTTGATATCGTCTTCAATTAACAAAATTTCATTGACGTATAGAACTATGATTGTACCGAACTCCCACCATTCTTCTTGTACACACAAGGTTCATATACGTTTTTGATAAAGCCAAATGCTTTGACTGTCTCATCAAATCGTATGTTCCAGGTTCGGGATGCCTGTTTGAGGCCATAAATTGACCTTTGAAGTTTACACACTTTGTGCTCATTTCCTTTGGACGCAAACCCTTCGGGTTATTGCATAAAGATCTCCTTATCAATGTCTCCATTGAGAAAGGCAGTCTTTACGTCCATTTGCCATATTTCGTATTAATGCCCCGCGGCTATGGCAAGTAGTATCCGAATGGATATCGACATCCCTACGGGAGAGAAGGTTTCCTCATAGTCTATTCTAGGCCTTTGGGAATACCCTTTCGCCACTAAGCGAGCTTTATGAGTTTCTCCATTCATTCCAAGTATGCGCTTGAAGATCCATTTGCATCTTACAGGGATAGTTCCCTCAAGTGGATCGACCAAGGTCCAAACCTTGTTGGAATGCATGGAATCCATTTTGGATTGCATGGCTTTGAGCCACGCACCCGAGTCTATGTTTAACATCGCATCTTGATAGGTCCTTGAATCACTTTCCAATTTCTCATTTTCGTGAATGAAGCCAAATTGCTCTGGTTCCTTATGAATTTGATCAGACCTTCGAAGAATTGGTGTACTAGTAGGTTCAGTGAATTTCGGTTCAGCTCCCACTGTTTGTGGGGATGGGTCCGATTCTTGGACTTCATCAAGTTCTATGATTGTCCCATTTCGGTTGGTGAGGAAATCCTCTTCCAAGAAGTGGACGTTCCTAGATACGAACGTGTTACGTTCTTTAGGATCGAAGAATCGATATCCAATGGATTCTAATGTACCAAATCTTCGCTGATCACGAATCTACATCGACAGTCGATTACCATGTTATCGACATAGATCATTTACTTTTATTATATATCAAAATACGTCGAATACTGATTTAACCGGTTTTCGTCGGGTTAAAGGTATCAGTGAAATTGTGATATTGGGGATTCTCAATATATATGGTTTATTGGGCTCTGTTACTTTATTCAGGATGGATCAATCTCAAGGAAGAACAATTTCGTAGGAACAACAAGTAATTATCGTAACCAACGTAAGAATAACACAAATATGAAGATAAAGCTCTTTTCTTTATTGAATAATAATGGGTTCTGCCGTTTATGCAGAATTCAATGGCGTATTTGCCGTGTAATCAAGGGTTTTCAGAGTTGTTTAATACAATGATTGACTAGGTATTTATATCATACTAACACTACAAAAAAAAGGGGTTTCACCTACGACCTGATTCCAACGAAAATAAATCTGTCGCTATTAGTGACGGATTAGTAACCAAATACCAACAAATTTGAATTAGAAAATCTACCTTCAATAATAGCGACAAATTACCGACAGAATGTCGACAAAATTATTTTTTGTAGGAATTCGGTTGTTAAGTTGTAGGGAAAAGTTATTCATAGCGACGAAATCATTCCAACGGAAAATTATCCGTCGCTATTTAGATTTTAGTAACTGAACAGCGACGGAACCATCAATAAAAATATGTTCCGCTAATAATAACGACAAATAACCAACCAAAAATTGGGAAAAAATATTTTTCGTAGGAATTCAGTTGTTAAGTTGAAGGAAAAATTTATCCATAGCGACGAAATCATTCCAGCGGAAAATTATCCGTCGCTATTTAGATTTTAGTAACTGAACAGCGACGGAACCATCAACAAAAATAGGTTCCGCCAATAATAACGAATAATAACCAACGAATAATTGGGAAAAAATATTTTTCGTAGGAATTCAGATGTTAAGTTGTAGGAAAAATTTATCCATAGCGACGAAATCATTCCAACAGAAAATTATCCGTCGGTATTTAGATTTTAGTAACTGAATAGCGACGGACCATCAACAAAAATATGTTCCACCAATAATAACGAATAATAACCAACGAAAAATTGGGAAAAAATATTTTTCATAGGAATTCGGTTGTTAAGTTGTAGGAAAAAGTTATCCACAGCGATGAAATTGTTCCAACGGAAATTTCCGTTGCTATTTAGCTCTAGTAACAAATGTGTAACTGAATAGCGACAAAACCAACGATAGAAATATGTTTCCCGAATATTTTCATTGATTAAATTTATTTTCCAATGGATTAACCAATTTTTTATCGATTCATAAATTTTATATATTTTCACTGATTTTACACTTCGATAAAATTAGTGAAAAACAAGTTACTCGGCGAAAAAATGTGTAAATCTGTAAATTGGTGGGAAAATGGTGAAAATGGGTTAAGTCATTGAAAACAGGTGATTTCAGTTAAATTGAAGAAAAAAATTGGTGAATTCGATTTAAAATGACTTTAACCTATCAGGAACATGTAAATTTGATGAAATTCGTAAAAAAATGAATGAAATCGGAAAAAAAGTTTAATTGTTTTGAAACATGTTGAATCAGCTAACTTAGTTAAAAATAAGTGAAGTCGATGAAAAATGGGTGAATACGGTTAAATTTGATTAAATTATTGAAAAAGAGAATGAAAATGGTGGAAAACCTATTAAAATTGGTCAAAACGATTTAAATGATGAAATTAAGGGAAAAAACTAGTTATATCGATAAAAAAATAATTAAATAAATAAATTTGGGGAAAAAATTGGGTGAAATCAATGAAAAAATGGGTTCAATCGATGAAATTGAAAAAAAAACTTATGAGATTGGTGAAAAAATGAGTTAAGTTGGTCCAAAACAGTTTAAATCGCTGAAATTTGTGAACAAAACGGGTTAATCGATGAAATTAATGATAAAATAGATGAAATCGGTGGGAAATGGGTCAACGGTTAAAAATGATTTAAATCGATGAAAACTTGGTGAAATAAACTATCAGTTGGCTCATATATATAATTGTCTAATGAAAATACAACAAAGTTGTCCAGCTCAACTGGTTTGATCCTTTAATATGTATATATGAGGTCAAAGGTTCAAATCCCACATCTAACAAGTTAATTAAAATTACATTGCCTAGTCGCCCAGGCGTCGCCCGGGCGCACATTGCCTAGGCCAAGCCTAAGCGAGACCTAGGCGCCTAGGCCAAGCCCAGGCGAGCTCGAGGCAGTCCCATGAGTGGCATTGGCGCCTTGGCCAAGCCCAGGCGATACAGAGGCGCCCGGGGCAGCCCCATGAGTGGCCCCGGCGCCTAGGCTATAACCAAGCATGGCCTAGGCGCCTCAGTCAAGCTTAGGCGAGACCTAGACACCTGGGTCAGCCTCAGGCGCGCCCAGGAACGACTCAGTCAATGCTAAGTCGAGGTTCAATTTTTTGCTCCGACCCGATTGCTAGTAATGGAATCAGCAACAAAAACCAAGCATGGCCTAGGCGCCTCAGCCAAGCCCAGACGAGACCTATGCGCCCGGGTCAGGCTCAGGCGCGCTCAAGATAGACTCAGTCAATTCTAAGTCGAGGTTCAATTTTTTGCTCCGACCCGATTGCTAGTAACGAAATCAGCAACAAATAAGTTGTCACTATGTTCCAACTGATTTCCTTCAAATTAGTGACAAAAATAAACTAACGGAAACATTTCAACGCTAAATCCGTCAAATGATTCCAACCGATTGGCGACAAAATACCGACATATTTATGCCGTTGGAAATTAGTTAGTAACTTTCCTACGCATTTCCAACAACAAAATTGTCGCAAAAAATAATCGGGCTCGATCGTTCATCCGACGCTTTTTCCAACAAAAATTCCAACAAAAACAAACCGTTGCAACATTTACCAACGGAAAAAAACCCGTTGCTTCATTTACCTACGGGGCCTTCACCTACGGATCAACTAATGGAAAAAAAGCGTCGCTATGCATGAATACCAACGGAAATCAAGGCTTCACCAACGGAATCTGTCGTAGGTGAAGCCCAGTTTTCTTGTAGTGTAAACCTAGCATTACAAGGAAATATAGTCCTACTAGGACTCGGCCCAAATATCCTTCTTGAGTCCGGAGTGTAGTCTTTTTGTCGAAGAGAGCTCTATTCGGCCGGGTCGATTAGATGATCCCGAACTGTCTTGTTTGGTCGAACCGATCTTATGTTCTTCAGTCGATCCGTACATTATAAGGGTTACGAAATAGCCCCCATCAGTACTCCCTCACTTCTTTGAGCGTATAGATAATAGAAGCTCGTAGAAGTAGATAATTTTTTACGACTGTCAATCTTCTATGAATGGAGCCTCGTTAAAAACCTTTCTTAAGAAAAAACCCTGTGGGAAAAAATCCTAAGTAAGGAAAAGAGTGCTACTCATCATAGATAGTCGTTTTCTCTTTCCAATTACGAATTGCCACGCGTCCTTTCGGGGAGGCTTTTGATCTCCTTCCGTTTTTGGCGGGAATGTGATTAGTTGTGACGAGTTCGAAACGTCTTTTCTCTTCCCAGTATAAATAGGTGGCTATTGAGTTCGTCATTTCTCTTTTATACTTGCTTATAGTTCGTAGTCATTTTCTTGCTTAGTCGTTCATCATATAAAGTTTTCCTTTCATCGACTTACATCCTCCGAGAATCTGAAAATATGGCTTTTTTAAGAAAATCTTCTTCTTCCTCTAGGGAGAATGTCGAGGAGGAGTTGCATTCTAATTTTTTGGGCGAACAAACTACAGTTCCTGAATTTGTCGTTCCTGTTGATGACACTTTTAAGGTACAAATGCTTTCCGATATAGATGTCGCTGCCCGAGCCAAAAAGGGCAAAGGTACTACTCCTCAAATTTCTGAACCAATTGAGGACCTAGCTTGTGCATATACGGTGGACACTTTTCCGGAGGTTGTGAATAATTATGCCAAATATTTCCCGGAGGGTTCTGAGATAATTCTCCCTTCTCCCTTTGATAGAGTTACCTCTCCACCGGAAGGATGTCGAGCCTTTTACACAACCCATTTTAATAGCGGTCTGCGTCTTCTTTTGTCTCCCCTCTTTCTTGATATTCTAAAAATATTCGGTGTGTCCTTGACACAATTAGTTCCAAATTCTGTGGCCTTTGTGGTTTGTTTTTCTGTCTTGATGATCGCAAAAGGGTTCAAGCCTTCCTTTCGTAACTTTACACAACTTTTTCGGTTCAATATTTCCAGTTCTTCCAATCGCGGATATTTCTTCGCTAGTCAGAGGCCTAGTCGAGCAATCTTCGATTCCCCCGTTTCTAGCAACCCTTTTTGGAAATCTCATTTTTTCTTTGTTCGCCCCCCACCTCATCTTCGTTTGGCGGATGGTTCGACTATACCCTTCTCATGGGATCATGGCTTCAAATGGGTTTACGGAGGTCGCTTGCCGACTGGTGAATTCATTCCTGACGATGCTCAGTTTATTGGTGAAATCCCCACTATGCGTGCCAATAAATATCAGAGTGCTCTACAGATCGGGGAAACTTTCCTTCGGAAAGCGGGATTGAGTGCTCATAATTTTCCAATCAGTTCATCATCTGAACCACTCGGTAAGTATTTCACTTTAGCTTAGTGTTATGATGATAACTTCTATATAGAGAAACTGACTTTCATCATGTTTCTTTTTCAGCTCGTATGGTAGAAAATTCCCGACATTCTTCAAAGGGAAAAATGGTGTTGTCCAAATCCTCCAAATCCATTGAGAACGCTCCTATCGAGCAGATAGCGTCTCGGAAAAGAAAGCTAGAGTTGAGTCATGACTCCAAGGAAAATGGAGAGGAATCTCCAGATTCTTCACAAGATTCCCCTATTCGTCAAGGAACTGGACCCGGTTATCCCCCCCTTCAGCTTAGGTCATCCTTAGGTATTCGTGGATGTCGCAGCTGGTCGATGCCTCATCCTAATGACAATCCGGTGGAGAGAAAGAGGAGCTACTATGGTCGTTCTGGTAACGATCTTTCTTTACCTGGCGACAATCATCCAAAACCTACTTTGGTCGAAATGATTGAGGATCATTTAGAGGGAAAGAGGGTTGCTGGATATTCTGAGAAAGATTCACTTGTTCATGACGAGAGCGAGAATGCGGTCGATAAGGCAACTCGCGTTCTTTTATCCGGCGTTTTTAATCGCGATCTGAATAAGCTTTTTCGGAAGGATCCTCTGGAGAAATTTCAGCGAGCTTCTCTGTATGCTGAAAAGGTAACCTCTTTTTATGTTTGCTTCACAAAATATTTCCTTTCGCAGGTCTTTCTATTTAGCTTTACTTATTTTTTGTTTTACTCCCTTATTTTTTTCAAACTAAGACTTGTTTGACTTCGTATGCTTATGAAACTGCTGTCTGGAAACAACAATGTGAGTTTCTGGACGAGAGATACAAAGCTTTACTCCATAAGTCCTCTGGTTCAGAGGTAGGCCCTTCAACGTCTTCTTCCGTTCTGGTCGTAGAGACTAGGGCTACTGGGACCGAAGATCAGGAGATCGTAAACAGGGTTCTGGAGACTTCCCGTGCTCAAGAGCAAGCCGATCAAATGGCTAAAAATTTGGAGGAGTTCCAGTTTCAGAGTACTGCTCGGATCAGCGAGTTAGAATCTCAAGTGTCAAGTCTTCAAGCTTCTTTAGAGGAGTATGAGAGGGATATTCCCCTCAGTGGACTTAGGGATCGTTACGGCCGGAATTCCGACGAGAAAGTAATTCGTGAATTCCTCAAATCTCCTGTTCATACAGCGATGGTATACGAGATGGTCGGTCCTCTCCTGGAAAATACCTTTAAGAAGGCGATTCATCAGCTGGTCGCTTTTGACATGATAGATGATCGTCAAAAGGAATATTTTAAAGCGGCACACATTCGGTTGAACCGTTATGGCGAAGTATACTCTCCTTCCGAGCTTCCAGATGTCGTATATCAGAATTTTCCTTTGGCTCACCTCGTCAAAGAGTTCGGAAAACCATTGCCGATTCCTGCTTCTGACGTTAACGATGAGCTTGACAAAGATTTTATCGATCGAGAGGAAGAGGAAGAGGTTTTTGAGCCAGCAGAAGGAGAAAACGTCGTTAGCGAGGAAACAATTCCGGAGGGCGATCGGGCTGTATGATATATTGATTCAGGAAGATACACTTTTAACCATTTATTGTAATTTTTCACTTTTAACCCTTTGTACGCCAAACGTTTCATATTCTGACAGTCATGTCCTTTCATCTTCGCCGTAATAATTCAGACAAGTCATTAACTTCGCCGTAATCATTATGCGTGTGTCCTTTCAAATTCTAGTGTTTATTCCAAGGTCAGTTTTACTATTTTGCGCCCTTTCCTTGAGTTTGTCGCGTCTTTTCGTATAGTATAAATATGAAAGGTAAAAATTTGTCTCGCTATTTACTGCTTTGTTTACATCTTCAACAGAGTACTCTTCTTTTACCAGATCGATAAGCCTTCTCGATATTTTGAATTTACTTCTTAAATTCCGATCATGACTAATCTTTTTGGTAACACATCGAAGCGTCCTTCGCGTGAGAACGCCAGAAATTTTAGATTAAAAAAGTCTTGAACAGAAGGACCCTCGACGGAACCTCCTCGTTCATCCTTGGCTAGTAGTTCGATAACCGATAATCCTGTCTTCCCTTCCGCACCTTTCTCAGTAGTTAATTCATCTATTGTAGAACCAAATTTTTCTTCTTCTACAGAAGTAGGAAATAGGCCTTCCCCTGGTCGGGTGGCTTTTGGAGATTCGTCCAACGTGGAGCAGTTTTTCGATATACCCATTTCTTCAGGTGTTTCTTCTTTTGAGTATGGGTTTCATGGAGGGGATTTTGTCAATACCCTTCCTTTTTCTACCTCTGCTGCCCCGGTCGTCAGCGGGGGCCAAACTGAAGAAGGTTCCTTCGTAAATCCCTCCTCAACACAGCCTATTTCTCAAGATTTTCCTGATTACTTGTTTCATGATACTACTGTGATGACTACTTCCTTTGAATCTGGCGGGCCTTCTGGAGGCCGAAACGAGTCAAGGTTTGGTTAAGGATAACGAGAAACCTCGGTTAGTCCTAACGAGAGGGAATCTCCTCGTCCGTTAGACGATCGTTGCATCCTTCAGCAGGTTAAGGATATTATGCTGTCGACGACTCCGCGCTCCGACGGTGTTTCTCTTGCTAGCGATCTGCCGGGCTCTGTTGAGCCCGACGCTTTGTCCTGGGATTTAGGTTTGAGCACTATTTTGCCTGGAGAGTTGAAGAAGCTTGAGGGTACTTCCAACGTACGCCTTGTTCAGTCGCTAGTGAAGATATGCGAACAGGTGGATAAATCTTTCATTATTTTACTTGCTTTTATTTTTACTGCGTCGTTATGTGGGGGTTTTTCTCATTCTCTTCCTTTTCTAGGCCAAATATTTTGCACTCCAGCTGGGCGTGCAAAATGACGATTTGTGGCATGGTAAGGAGGCTTACCAACGTCGTTTGGAGTCGGAGTCGGCGAAGGTTGCAGGGCAGGCTCTCCAACTGCAGCTTGCCAATGATGATTTGAAAAAATTGCAAGAGGAAAAGTCTGTCTGGGAGAAAGAGAAAAGTGACTTGGTTCAGGCTGCTGCCCTAGCAGAGGAGTCTCGACGGCGGTCCTATGAGGAAGGATATGACGCCATTTATCTAAAGCGTCAAGAGGAGTTGATGGCGTTTGCTAGTAACTTGACTCCTCGGAGGACTGTTTCTGCTAGTCGGCCTGTTAACAACTCTTCTCAGTGATTTGTTCGACCTGGCAGGCCTTGGACTGTCTCTTTTTTTTTTTTTTTTTTTTTTTTTAGTGCCCAACTTTTTGTGTAGTTGCTTGGGCTGAACTTTTTGTATTGGGAGAACGACTAAATTTGAAATTATGGTCTTTTGTAGGCAGATCCTTGCCTTGATCAATTTTATTCTGTAGATTTATTTTGTTATGCATATTTTGCTGTTATGCATAAATATAACATCATAAAATAATCAGCATAGATTAGCATACTTATCTGATATTGATCTTTGCGGAGAATATCCAGAATAGAGAAAAGGTAGCTTAATCTTGCTCGGTCACTATTTAAGTAACTGAATGGTATAATATTTGCTCTGCAAATCAAATTTTTTGTTGATCAACCCAGTATAGTCCCTTGGGTTATATCCAAAATCACGTTGTTCGTCAAAATGTAGACAGTAGGTCATTCGTATCGGTAAACGATTGGATAGCTGTTAAGGAACGCTCAGCATCTTGGTTGATGTTCAATCCATGCCTTGTAAATTTGTCTTTTTGTGATGTATATCTTATATAAGGAGGCTATTATCCCTCCTGTTGAACTCTGCTTTTCTTTTCATAAGACTAAGAGAAGATATTCCTTTCAGTATCTTCCTAAACTTTATGTTTTTTTGCACTAACCGTGAACTGTATGTTCCCTAGCCAGTGTATCATTATATCATTTCCTTGATATGGGAGGAATTGGAAAATGTAGAAGCCTTGGCCAGATCTGACCTGTTCAGACCTTCTTCAGCAATTCTTTGGTATGTTAGGCAGTGACTTCTTTGTAGTTTCGAATAAGGAGGACTATTCTCCTGATTTCTATGTCAGATATCTTGGACTCCAAAGGAGTTCTTGTATGGCTTAGTTAATGGTTCCCCATATGATGTATGAGGCAGTGATGACCCTCGTATGGTAGAAGGTTTGGTCTTTTATCTCTAGGCGAGCAAGTATCCTTTTTACAATGGTTTAAACTTGCATGCCTTCGTTGAGGATCTTAAGCTTTCTGTCGAGCGATTATCATATATGTGTGTGCAGACCTTTCTGGTCCGGAGCTTCTTTAGGTACGCTTTGAGAGTTCTTTGATCGCTTCGATCTAAGTTTTCTCTTGTCATCGATTCGTTGATTCGATTAGTGGGGTGCCGTTCCAACTTTCTTGCATTAAATACGGGAAGTCAAGAGGTCGCAATTCCGTCCGTTGATCAAATACTTTTTCAGCCGTTGGATTGCTTAGGTTTATCCCTATAAATAGGGAAGTGACTTGCATACTTCATTTGCAATTTCTCAAAAAGGATGGAGATCTCAGTCTCCTTGGATTTTATTTTACCTTCAGATCCCATAATATTCAAAAAGTCACATTATCGTGATTCACATCATAATAACTTAATGTTCTTCTGCCTTGTACTGATGGGTCCCATGGAAGCCCTACCTTGTACTAACGGGTCCCATGAGGCCTCTACCTTATTATTCATGGGTTTGAGGTCCGTGGTTTCTTGTTTGCACATGGAGGGTTCATACTTACTAGGTATCCTTGTTCTTGAATGTTACCTCAGGAGTGGTCCTCCGCTGGGGTGTGCTGGTAAGTTTTATCCTTTACGACTGCTCCGAAGAGATGCTCCTTTAGAGTAAAAGCCTACCCCCTTATACAAGCAGTATCTCATTGTGGGTGAATGGGCGTTGCCGCCAATCTGGCTGGTAATGACCAATTCGTATGGAGGAACATTTGATCTTCCGTCCCTGGCCATCGAACTAGAGAAGTCGACCATCCTGAGCAGCATGCTTCTTAGGTGGTCTATCATAATCTTCGAGATACTAGGGAGGAGATTGGTGTTTCCGTGGACATTGTC
This sequence comes from Penstemon barbatus, assembly GCA_003313485.2. Classification (NCBI taxonomy): domain Eukaryota; kingdom Viridiplantae; phylum Streptophyta; class Magnoliopsida; order Lamiales; family Plantaginaceae; genus Penstemon; species Penstemon barbatus. Next base: position 37,860,866 of record CM064884.1, on the reverse strand, counting down.
GTGAAGATTGCTGATCTATAGGATCATTTCATCTAAACCATTGTAACGATGTTTAAGTAGTATGTAGACCTTTGTAATGTAGGTCTTTTGTATGTAACTGATTTGATGAATAAAATATTACTTTTATCCCTTGCATTCTCCTTATCTTTTGATTTTGTCATAATTTTATTTATGAGGAGCGTTTTCCGAGCAGATGGATTCATACTCGATTCATCTTCAGGACTTAGGTGTATTAGCAGATCTCTTAGATCGTTAGGAATAGATCGAGGAGTGTTTATTGAGTAGATCAATGTATACTCAACTCTTTATTGATTAGAGTTAGGTTTTTAATACCAAAAGCCTTTTAGATCGTTAAAAACAATTGAGGAGTGTTTATTGAGCGGATCAATGTATACTCAACTCTATTTTATTAGACTTAGGTTTTTAATACCAAAAGCCTATTTATAGTTGAAAAATTGATCGAGGAGTGTTTATTGAGCGGATCAATGTTTACTCAACTCTTTATTGATTAGACTTAGGTTTTTATACCAAAAGTCATTTAGATCGTCGTATATATATCGAGGAGTGTTTATTGAGCGGATCAATGTATACTCGACTCTTTTATAATTTAGACTTAGGTTTTCATACCAAAAGTCTTTTTATCGTTGTAAATATATCGAGGAGTGTTTATTGAGCGGATCAATTTATACTCGACTCTTTTATAATTTAGACTTAGGTTTTCATACCAAAAGTCTTTTTATCGTTGTAAATATATCAAGGAGTGTTTATTGAGCGGATCAATGTATACTCGACTCTTTTATAATTTAGACTTAGGTTTTCATACCAAAAGTCTTTTTATCGTTGTAAATATATCGAGGAGTGTTTATTGAGCGGATCAATGTATACTCGACTCTTTTATAATTTAGACTTAGGTTTTCATACCAAAAGTCTTTTTATCGTTGTAAATATATCGAAGAGTGTTTATTGAGCGGATCAATGTATACTCGACTCTTTTATAATTTAGACTTAGGTTTTTATACCAAAAGTCTTTTTATCGTTGTAAATATATCGAGGAGTTTTTATTGAGCGGATCAATGTATACTCAACTCTGTTTGATTATACTTAGATCGAGGAGTTTTTATTGAGCGGATCAATGTATACTCAACTCTTTTTTTATTAGACTTAGGTTTTTAACCCAAAAGTCTTTTAATCGTCATAAGTAAATCGAGGAGTGTTTATTGAGCGAATCAATGTATACTCGACTCGTTTGTTTGGACTTAGGTTTTTAATACCAAAAGTCTTTTGATTGTTGAAAGATTGACCGAGGAGTTTTTATTGAACGGATCAATGTATACTCGACTCGTTTGTATGGTTGGATCGAGGAGTGTTTATTGAGCGGATCAATGTATACTTAACTCCTTTTGTCCCGATCTCAACCAATATGATAGTAGAATTCCAAGGAGTGTGTACCGAAACAATCGATTTATACTCAATCTTGATTTATTTAAAAATTGCTAAAATCTTTAATAATCGAACTATAGGCTAAGGCCTTTATTACAAAGATTAAAACTTAATAAAATAAAATAAAATAAAGCAGCGTAATCTGCTAAAATTTATTTACCATAGTATTTTCTAAGGTTGACTGCATTCCAGGTTCTTGGTAAGGCTGTTCCATCCAAGTGTGCAATTTTGTATGAACCTTTCTTTCCTACGCCAATGACAACGTATGGTCCATCCCAATTTTGTTGTAATTTTCCAACATGCTTTGATACTTCTACCTTTTTCAAAACCAGGTCTCCTTCTTTGAAGGTTCGGATGCGTACCTTTTGATTGTATGCTTTTTCCATATTTGCTTTAGTGGCTTGCAAGCGTACAGCGGCTTTTTCTCTTAAAGCTTCTGTTAAGTCGATATCATTTTCTCTTGTCTTTTTGTTTTCCTGATCATCGTACATTTCAATTCTTGGTGTTGGAATTAGAGTTTCAACAGGAATAACAACTTTCGAACCATATACCAAGCTAAATGGGGTTTCCCCGGTTGAGCTCCTGACAATGGTTCGATTAGCCCAAAGTACTCCTGGGAGTTCATCGAGTCATTTTCCTTTGGCCGCTCCTAATCTTTTTTCCAAGGATTTTATTATTTCTCGGTTTGCTACTTCAGTCTGTCCGTTCGCTCTAGGATGCCCGACCGAAGTGAAATTTTGTTGAATCCCCAGTTTCGAACACCATTCTATTACCTGTTTTCCCGCGAATTGGGTTCCATTATCGGAAATTAGGATCCTTGGGATGCCAAATCGACAAACTATGAATTTCCATAGGAAGTTGATCACTTGGAATTGAGTTATTCGTGCAAGGGCGATGCATTCTATCCATTTGCTGAAGTATTCTACAGCGACCAGGACATAAGCTTTCTTGGATCTAGCCACTGGGAATGGTCCGACGATGTCCATCCCCCATTGATCAAAAGGCCAACATACCGGTATTGGGGTGCATGTTTTCTGCTGGTCGATGACATATATTAGCATGGACTTGGCAGTGATGACATTTTTGGACATATTGAGCGGCATCCTTGTTGATGGTAGGCCAATAATAACCTGTTCGGAGGCATTTTAAAGCAAATGCCCTCGCTCCGCTGTGATTCCCTGCGTCTCCTTCATGTACCTCTCATAGAATATCAGTGGTTTGTGATTCAGAGACGCATTTCAGAAGAATTCCTGATACTGATCTCCGGTAGAGTTTTTCTTCTACCAATGTATATTTTGGAGCCCGATATTTTATTTTCCGAGCTTCATTCTGGTCAAGCGGCAATTTTCCTTCTTGAAGATAGTCTATCATTGGAGTCATCCAATTTTCTTCTGCTTCTTCGATTTCCATTATATCGCTGGCTGGTGTTTCATCGATGTCGATGGCCGGTGTATTAGAGATTAGCCAGTTGATCACCCTTTCAGTTTTTCCGTCATGGGCTCCTGTGAACCTAGATAGTTGATCAGCCCATTTATTTTCCGAACGTGGAATGTTCTGTATACCGAAGCTTTCGAATTTTTCAGCTAGTGTTTTCACTTTGGCGAGGTATTTAACCATATTAAATTCCTTAGCCTCGTATGGGCTTCTATTTGCCTTTGTACTAATCTGAATCGGTTAGTACTTTAAGGTTTTTAATGTTGGCTTCGATCGCCATTTCCATTCCTGCGATTAACGCCTCATATTCTGCTTCATTGTTTGTTACGACGAAGTCCAACGTTATCGCATAATTTAAATCCTCTTTGTTTGGTCCGGTGAAGTTGATTCCAGCGCCTCCCCCTTCTCGGCACGAAGCACCATCAACATGCATTAACCAAGTTTGATTTTCTATGATCAAGATATCGTCGTTGAGGCTGTTCGATAGTTCGGTTGCCTGTGTTGGAGTTTCCAATAGGAAATCAGCTAACACTTGGGCATTAATCGCAATTCTCGGTTTGTAATTGATTTCGAATTGACCGAGTTTGATCGCCCATTTGATCAGTCTTCCTGAAGCTTCTGGCTTTGCTAAGACTTGTCTTAGTGGTTGGTTTGTTAAAACCACGATTTTGTAGGTCAAAAAATAAGGTCGAAGTTTTCGTGCTGCCACTACCAAGGCCAGAGCGAATTTCTCGATTTCCAAATAATTCTTCTCCACCCCTTGCAGTAATTTGCTTAAATAATAGACAGGCTTATGTTCTGAACCTTCTATTTTGATCAGTACTGAACTAACGGCCGCGTCGGAGATCGAGATGTAGATATACAATGGTTCCCCTTCGGTCGGTTTGGCCAACAACGGGGATGTTGTCAATTATTCTTTGAGCTGGTCGAAGGCCCGATCGCATTCTTCGGTCCAAACAAAGTTTTTTGCTTTTCGAAGTGTTTGGAAGAAGGGCAAACTTCTGTCTGCTGATTTAGATATGAATTTGTTCAACGCTTCGATTTTCCCTACCAAACTTTGTACTTGGGAGATGGTCTTGGGAGGCTTCATTTCATCTATGGCTCGAATTTTTTCTGGGTTAGCTTCGATTCCTCGCTGGTGTACCAAATAGCCCAAGAATTTTCCCGACTTAACGCCGAAAGTGCATTTCGCGGGATTTAACTTCATGCGGTATTTTCTCAATATTCGGAAACATCGATCAAGATGTTTTACGTGATCCGCTTCGTTCATGCTTTTGACTAACATGTCGTCTACATAGACCTCCATTATTTCTCCTATTAACTCTTTGAACATTAGGTTTACTAACCTTTGGTAAGTAGCCCCGGCATTCCTTAAGCCGAATGGCATTACTATAAAGCAATATATTCCCTGCTAGGTTATGAACGCAGTCTTTTCTTGGTCCCGCTCATCCATGTATATTTGATAAAACCCTTGAAAGGCATCCATCATGCTGAAGATCGCGAAGCCAGCGGTTGAGTCAACTAATAAGTCGATCCTTGGGAGGGGATATGGATCACGTGGGCATAATTTATTAAGGTCGGTAAAATCATTACACATTCTCCACTTGTTATCCTTTTTATCCCCTTTTGCTACTAGAACAACATTACATAGCCATTCTGAGAAGTGTATTTCTCGGATTTGTTTTGCTTCAAGTAGCCTTTCAACTTCTGCTTTGATGATTTTATCCTTTACTGGCCCGTGATTTCTCTTCTTTTGTCTAGCGGGTTTTGCCAAGGGATCAATTTTAAGCGAATGCTTGATCACTCGGGGATGAATTCCTTCAATGTCATTTGCGCTCCAAGCAAAGACGTCAACATTATCTCTGAGAAAGTCAATCAACATTACTTCCCCTTCTTTGCTTAATTCAGTACCTATACTTGTTGTTTTGGACGAGTCCCCTTGTACTAGAATTACATCCTTATGTTCTGGTGGCTTCAAAGCTAAATCAAGCGGTTTTTTTCCCTTTTTATCTATTCGATCAGTACTAGGGATTTCAACCTTGTTTCTAACGAGATCGTCTTCGAGCTTTCTTTTGCTCGGGGTAATTGATTTGGAGTGGTCTTTCAAAGTTAATGAGGTGCTATAGCAATCCCATGCCATACAGTGATCATTCATTATTTCCCCGATACCTCTGTCGGTCGGAAATTTCATCTTCTGATGATAAGTAGAGACAACGGCTCGGAATAGGTTGAGGGCTGGTCGTCCTAATATTGCGTTATAAGCGAAGGGTGTTTCTACCACTAGAAATTTTACTAGCTTCACTGTCCGGTGCGGTTTTTTCCTGAGTGATACACTTAAGGTTATTGTTCCGCTGGGGACAATTTCGGATCCTCCAAATCCTACTAATGGCGTAGCTACTTTCTGTAGGTTTATCTGTCCCAAGTTCATCTGGGCTAAAACCTCCCGGGAGATGATATTCGCCGAGCTCCCATTATCGATTAGGATCCTTTTGACATTATAATTCGCTATTTCTAGCGACACCACCATCGGGAAATCGGGGTTATCCTCTTTTGTGTCCCAGCCAATGTTTTTAGGTACTTCGCCTTCGTTAAAGCTGATCAGCTGGTCGTTTGTTGGCTTGTTTTCTAGAGTCCATATTTCTTTTGGGTATTTTAAGTTTCCAATTATGGATCTAGCTGTCCTTCGTCGGGCATTACGACTATCTCCGCCAGCGGGTCCTCCGGATATTGTGTGGATAGTTCCATTGATCTGGTCATGGTTCAACTCCTGTGTAGGACCATGCTCGGGTGATCTTCGACGAGAACTCCTTCGTTGATTATTATTCCGAGGGCTTCTACTTCTTTCCCTCTTGCGGTTATCTCGCTCTAGATAGTCGTCAGTTTTCCCTGTTCGATTAGTTTTTCAATTTCTTTTTTAAGGTGAAAAAAATTTTCCGTTCGATGTCCGTGTGCCCGATGGTATTTGCAGTATAACTCATAGTTTCGAGATCTTGGTCTGGGCTGAGCGATTTTCTTCGCTTCAGGGATCCAGTTATTCCTTTCTAGTATTTCCAATATTTCTTCCATCGGAGCATTTAGCCTTGGGTGTTCTACTTGATTAACCTTGCCTCTGATCGCTAGTTCGGGGTTTCTTGGTCTTTGGTAGAAATTAGGTTGTCTTTCTTGGTCGGTTTTATTGTATTCCAAACGCTGGAAAACGTTGCCTTTTCTAAAAGATCGCTCATAATCCATGGACCTTTGGGCAGGAATCCTATCATGTCGTTTGGAGCCTGAAGCTGTGGCTTTGCTTTTGTTTTTATCTTTAAAGGAATTCATCTCTTCTTGGGTCATATACTTGGATGCCAAGCTCATGATGTCGGCAAACGTTCTCGGTTGTTTTCGACTGAGGGCATTTCCGAACTGCCTATTCTTTGTGAGGTCGAAGAGAATAGATATTATGTAATCGATATTTGGGGAATCGATTTTAAGTAATTCTACGTTAAACCTAGCCAACCAGTTTCTTAAGGATTCTCCCTCTTGTTGGTGTATGGTTCCTAAGTAGCTCATCGGAAGTTTTTGCCTCTTCTGACTGGCAAACTGCTGTGTCAATTTATTGCATAATTCCCGAAAACTGAATATGGAGTTGGCAGGTTGCTTGGCGAACCAGTCCAAAGCGAGTCCTTCAAATGTGGTTACCATTAATTTGGCGGTGAATTCCGCCGAGTGAGCGTATAGGTTCATTATATTGGTGAAACTAAAAATATAGTCATCTGGATCAGTGGTTCCGTCGTATCGGGGTAGTCTACCCGGGACCTATCCGATTGACTGTGCCTCCTTTATTTCTCTGCAGAAAGGAGAACAGGCAGCAAGGCTCTCCTGGAGTTCCGTGGTTCGGGCCCACGGGTTTTGAATAGATTGTAAGCGTTGTTCGAGTCGGTCCTGCACCATCCTTTCGATTTCTCTTTCCGAGAATCGCATTGTTCGTGGTCGATCTGGGATTGCATCATCTATGTCATCCTCGATAGGGATTATTGTATGTTCCTTGGTCCCGCTGCGCCCCGGCTGTGGTTTTCTTTGTCCTGGTTTTCTTCTGGGATGGTTATCGGAGGGTTTTGAATTGCCCTGCTGCGGACTGTGTAGAGAGCGCTGCTCGCTTGCCGGGCTGTCAGCTTGTTGAGAGGTTTGATCGTTTTGCCTCGGCGCTCTTTGAGCGGGATTTGCCCTGGCAGTCCTAACGTTTCGAGGAATTTGTTCAAGTACGAGTAATTCTTCTGGAGAGAGTGATTTAACGAGCATCGCAATCTGTCGCAATTTCTCCTTAGCGCCCGGAAGAGGAACGGGGATCGCAGGGACTTCCGGTTCTTCCGGTATTGTACCGGGAAGATCTCCTTGGGGTTCCTGCTGATGGGGACCCTGCAAATTCTCGTTGGTGTCGTGGGCGTTGTTATCATTATTGTCCTGTGGATCTTCGGATGTGTTATGACCGGTGGTTGTGTTACTTCTTGCTCCAATACGAGCGCTTTTCCTTGGGCGAGCCATATGTCGATCGAATAATTAACCTAGCCCCTCGGTGGGCGCCAACTGATTTAACCGGTTTTCGTCGGGTTAAAGGTGTGACGGCCCGAGCCCCCGGGTCGGGTCCGATGTGGATCCACCCCCGAGTCCGGGTCCGTGTTCGGTGATCACAACCAAAATTTGACCGGATTTTTTTTTCCAAACAAAACAACAAACGACTAATTAACATTAATTCGAATCATAGTTCAACATGAAAACATAAAAACCCGAAACACTGCTATGTGCAGGAGCGGGCACAATATTTAAAACTAGCGCAAACCGCGCGATAACAAGTTTTCACAATAAACACTCTTAAGTACTAATCATGCCAGATACATAAACGACACCGAAACATAACAACATAATAAAAGCAAAAGATAACAACGAGGATGACCCTCGACGATCGACAGACAGGATCTCGGAGACGAACAACACCAACGCTAGACATCAGACCATAGGATATCTGTATCTGAAAAAGAAGTAAACACGAATGCGTAAGTTGATCGTCCAACTTAGTGAGGCTGTAGTGCACATGTGCATGTGATGCATGGATGCAACATATTGTACATGAACATATATAACATTATAGTAAATAAACACATGCGATAACAATTCAAGCACATTGAACAAGTAACCAACAGTTGCTGATGCCGTCCTCCTCTTACCCTCCTGTCCATATTATGACGCCCCCACCGAACACTCCAAGTAAGGAGCTACCTTACTAATTGTGCGCATAGACGTCTCATGCCAGGAGTTTGACATTCACTCCTCAAGTGTAACCTCCACACTTGGCTCGTGAAGCGGGTCTACGGTGGATCGAGGTAACCCTCCGGCCCTAACCTTCCGGATTATCCACGATTCCGCACACCAAAATAGGGCCCACATAATAATAACAAACAATACAGTACAGTAACAATCCAGTAACAATACAGTACAATAATAATCGAGTAACATGAATCAGCAACCAACTCAATAACAATCATTAAATCGGTTCAATATATGATAGCAAGGACTAGTAAGTACATAGGCATTATCATAATAATTCAAGGTGTATAGTTTGTCCTAACAGTCGAGTTTTTCATTGTATCATACGTGGCATGCTCGTTCATTTAGGGACTAAGTTGCAGTTATGACTCGACCTACTAGCATATTCAGACTGACACACAAGTAACACACAACACTCACCTGTGTAGCTTACGATTCTCGAAGAAATGCGGAAAAGTAGCGTCTTCGGTTCCTGTACACGTTTATATAATGATCTTAGAATCTAGTTACTCCACAATGATTCTAGATTGACTAAAGCAATGTTTTAGTCGAGCAAACAATTGAATCGTGGTTTGTTCAATATCGAAACCACGATAGAAACTTGGACATTTACATCCGATCTAAAGGTTCTATAGTCGGTTGGTAAAGCGTGGTAAACATAGCCACGAGAAAGATAAACTAGAACAAAACTATTCTAATAGAGCTTTAAAATATTTAATTAAAGATTTAAAGTTAAGTTATTACCTTCAAATAACTTTATGTTTCTAAAGTATTCAAACAATAACTTATTTTTAAATTTAGAGTTTAAGTATATTTGAAATTATTTTCTTTTACAAAATTTATTATTAATTTTATTTCAAAAATAAAATTAATCATTTAACATCTTTATGTTATTTAAAATAGTTATTTAAATTCATTTTCAGAAAATTATTATAATTTATTGAATCCCGTTTTCAACATTAATCTTTATTTGAAATAATCATTTTCAAAAATTAGTATTTATTATAAATTTTATAAAAATAATTTATTATATATTTTCAGAAAATAATTTTAAATTATTAGATATTTTATTTTCGGGAGAAGTTTATCATTATTTTTTTCAGAAATATTTACTTCAAATTATTAATTTTAATCTCTTATTTTATTCAAAAATTAATTAAATTCTTTACCTTAATTATTAATTATTTTTAAGAACTCGTTTTATCTTTTTCTCAAAATTTATTTAAATTCAGAAAAAGTTATTATTTATTTTCGAAATCATTTATTAAAACGTTTTTTTTTTCTTTTCAAAATTTATTTCCAGAAAAATAGATTATTTATTTTCGAATTTATTAATTTTCAGATAAATAATTATCCAAATTATTTTAATTTATTTTTGAAATTATTTATTTCCATAAAATAATTATTCAAATTATTTGATAATTTACTTTATAAAAATTAATGATCAAGATTAATTAAAATTATTTTTAATATTTAAAACATTTATCTTCGAATTTATTAAATTTAGAAAAATATTTAATCAAAATATTTTATTTTATTTTTAAATTACTTATTTTGCCAAGAAATATTATTCAAAATTATTTTATTTTATTTTTACAAATTATGAATTATTTTGTTTTATTTAATTAAGAATTAATGTACCCTTGAAATTATTATCTTTTCGAAAAGTATTATTTAATCATGATCTTATCGAAAAATAATTCTTTATTATTTAACCTTCCCATTTTTTTTTTAACATTGTTTATTTTCGGAAAATACAAAATGGTTTATTATTTATTTAATATTCAGAAAATATTTATTTAATTTTTGGAAAATACTTATTAAATTTTCAGAAAATAATTAACATGAAAAGTTTAGTTATTCAAAATTATTTAAACTTTTTTTTTAATTATTATTATTATTATTATTTTTAATTCAAGAATAAATATCAAAGTTATAATTTACAAAATTTATTTTCAGAATTTAAATTAAATATTATTATTTTAAGATTTATCTACTATATATATATATATATTTTTTTCTCTTTCTTTTCTTTTCTTTTCATTTTTTTTTTTTTTTATGTATATGGGCTGGCCTTCACGACCAGCCCAGTTTTTTTTTTTTGACCATGGGCTGGCCATCATGGCCAGCCATCTTGCAAAAAAAATATATAACAGGCCCATATAGAATATGGGCCTGTTGGTCTGTTGCATTTGCAACAGGCCCAAAAATGGGTCTGTTGCAATTGCAACAGACCACGAGCAGTCCCGGTCACTGCTTCTAGCAGTGGCCGGAGGTTGCTTGCTGCGGTGGGGTGGCTCCGGCCAACTCCACCGGAAAAAGTACAAGGTGACCCAATATTTTAGGATTTGTACAAATATTCCTCAAATGAAATAGATTAAGTTTTTAGGTACCAAAACTTCACATATTTCAAACTTTATACCCATGTATGTTATAAAAATCTAAATCTTGCAAGAAAATTTATAGATCTAAAAATCTAACATAAACATATTAACATACTTCCAAATGACAATTTTATTTAGCCATAAAAACATTTTATAAAAGTAATCTTTTTTTTTTTTTTCATACAACTTATACACACGAACAAGAACACCTCAAAATTTTCAAATCTTTGAACTAATATAAATCTAAAAATTTGAACATGAAACATTCAACTAAAGTCTAAAAATATTTCATTTGGTTTCAAAACTTCAAACAAACTTTTAAGAAATGCTCCACATAACCAAGTAAAAGATATGCTTAAGAGATTTTTACCCGAAATCGGAAAAGATGAGTGCTTCTTCTTTCTTCACCCTCTATCCCCTATCTCCGGCGAAGGCACGGCGGCGGCGACGGCAGTGGTGGCAGCGGCAGCAGCGGTGGTGGCTCGTCTTCTTCAAGATTCACTCAATAATTCTTTTTGTTCTCTCCTTCTTTTTCACTAATCTCCTTAAGTGTTTTTATTGTGATAAAGTAAAGAAGGGTTAACAAAATGAATGGGTGTATATATACATACAATCCCAAAATCAGATTCATATCTACATACATCATTACATATAACATTGGGAAGAGAAAGATTATCACTACTTTCTCCTTCCACCAATGTCAACATTTCTTGTGTGGGTAGATTTTCTTCATCCAAGAAAAGTGGCGGCAGGCTAAGAGTCTCAAGAGGGGAGAGCAATTATGACTCAGTCGATCCGTACATTATAAGGGTTACGAAATAGCCCCCATCAAATACGGTCATATGAAGACATCGAGAGACGTCGATCAACTCATGTGAAGATACCTATTCGTATCCTTATAGATGTCTCTTCTATCGATATGGATGACGTCGACATCTGCCATTCTTTTTACCCAAGATGGTCGAATCGAATACAGAAGATCCAATCCTGACCTAAAATGTCCTATCTTAACCAATTCGCTATAACTGAAATGTCTTGTCAGGGTCCGATCCGTTAACCTGTGCGAAATGCTATAAATAACCCTCATTAATTACAGAAAAAGGTATGCTTTCTCTTACCTGAGTCTTAACTACCATTTCATCCATCGAACTCGACACTTACTTAAGCATCGGATGGTTATCCCCGGGTGACCACTGGCATTGACCTGACCCGGTTGTCTTTGATTGAAGGTTTCGATCCCCGAGAACAAATAGAAGAAAGGTCCGATCGATCTACCAATCTTCGCATTGAAGAGATGTGTTAAAACCCGATATTCCATCACTCGATTATTTTATATACTATAATCTAACCAAAACACGCTCATCAGATTCCTTTGGATACCCCACAAATTTGCACAAACTAGATCTCCTATCTAGCTTATCTCCCTTCTTGTTCTTTACATACGCAGGAGATCCCCATACTCGTAAGTACGAACACACGGGTGCTTTACCATACCATACTTGGTGCGGCGTTGTTGGCACTGACTTCGAAGGTACTATGTTTAGTATCTTCGAGGCAGTTAATAGGCCTAAGTCCCAAAACGAGAAAGGGAAGATCAGCTAAGCTCATCATGGAACGAACCATGTCTAACAAAGTACTCACCACCTCTGTCAGTTAATTCCATTCTCTTTCAGATAATCGAGGAATCCTTGGCTTAAGTACTCACCACCTCTGTCAAATCGAAGTGCTTTAATACTATGCCCTAGTTGGTGATGGGGGCTATTTTATACCACTTATAATAATCGGAATGACCAATCATTATATATTCGGACCGACCAGGAGTCTAATTCAATAAGCAGCTGCTCGGTCCGATCTACGATATCAATCCTCGGCGACCAAGAGTAATATCTGACTTCCAGAAGGATTGCTATGCCTAGTCCTATTAGGATTATGTTTCCTTGTAAAGCTAGGGTTAGTGTCATATATATACCTAGTTAAACATTGTATTAAGGGAGACAATTAAGAGCTTACGCCTACATACTTGGGAAATCTGATATCATATCGAATAGAAAAGCTTTTGCTATACTATTTAATCACTCATCGTCTTGTTACTTACTGTTCTTCACGTAATAGTTCTTCCTTGAAAACGATACATCCGGAATAAAGTAACATAGCCCTATAATCATACTTAATCATACCTCTAAAACACATCGTATTGATTTAATCTTACCCAATGAAAAACTGTTAAATCAGTTGGCGCCCACCGAGGGGCTAGGTTAATTATTTGATCGACATATGGCTCGCCCAAGGAAGAGCGCCCGTAACGGGGCAAGAAGTAACACGACCAACCCGCATAACACATCTGAGGGTCAACAGGGCAATACCGACAATAATGCCCCTATACTTAATGACAATCAGCAAGAGAATGAGCAGCGGCCAAATCAGGAGGAACCACAAGGGATCCCTGCCAACGTGGAACCAGAAGACCATGTGGCTCCATCAATCCCAGTTCCCTTGTCAGATACTCGGGAGAAGTTACGACAGATCGCTATGCTCTTTAGTTCACTCTGCCCAGGGGAATTACTCCCACCCAAGCAGGTTCCTAGAAACCCTAGAACCGCTAGAGCAAATCCCATGCAAAGAACACCGAGGTAGGTCGATCAAATCTCGCAAAAAGCTGACAGCCCGGCGAGTGAGCAACGATAGCTGCAAAGTCCACAAAAGAGCAATTCAAAACCTTCCGATAAGAACATCCGAAACAAAGCGGATCGAAGAATGCCGCAACCGGTACGCACTGGATCAAAGGAACATACCATAATCCCCATCGAGGATGACCTAGGAGACGCAATTCCTAATCAACCACGAACTATGCAATTCTTGGAAAGAGAAATCGAAAAGATGGTACAGGAACGTCTGGAACAACGACTCCGAACTGTTCCGAATCCATGGGCTAGAAGCACAGAACTCCAAGAGAGCCTAGCAGCATGCTCCCCCTTCTGCAAGGAAATAAAAGAAGCACAGTCATCGGGACAGGTTCCGGGACGACTGTTGGGATATTTCTGGTATGGTGCTCGATTGTCAATACAACAAAGTGCGGAATTTAAAATTTTTCGAGGTCCATATTAGTCCCATAAATCTTTCTCCACAGTTTATTATACGAAAAGCTTGAATCAAACATAAACACAAATATAAGGGGGTTTTTGCTCCCGAAATGTTTCTTCCTTACTCTGTTTGCGTCATAAAATATTTTCTTGTAGAATCTGCAGCCTTCTTGATTAAAACGAGTGTGCAAACATGTTTTCTCGTACGTTAGGCATTTTCAAAACTCTGACGTATCTTTTTCTCTATCTCCTTTATACTCTGGTTGCGTTATAATGGAATTCACTTGTTTATTCATCTAGATGACTATGCAAACGTGCCTTCATTTGTACGATATATATTTCTGAAGATCTTAAGATATGCAGTCAGGTTCACGAGAATGATCGATGTAGTACTTCATATACGTTACGCATAATCATGACGCAGTAGAATGGGATACGACGATAATTCCAACTACTATGCTGCGGATTAAGATTCTTCTCAAAAGAAAAACTACTCACATAACAATATATAGTTCAGTTTGGCCCAGAAAATTCAAAAGGTACTGAATAACATATGACTTGGGATTCTCACAAGGAACAAAATGAGTCAAATGAAGAGACACGATAAGGATTAGAAAAGATGGTCGAATCAAGGTGCTCAAGACGACAAGACAAGAATTAGCAATGACAACATATATAAAAAACAACGAAGATTGCAAAAGGACTGAAATATCATAATAAAGATAAACAAATGAGTAGTTCGATATAAGTGACAAGGAGAACAATTAAGGTGCACCGATAAGAATAACGAAAGGGATGAGCCTCACCATTTCAAACGGTGTAAGTAAAAAGAAGATCAAAGCAAGGATATCGGTAAGGATAATAGAAAGTCGAAACAAGTATCATGACAATAATAACCAAAACATTAAAGTGTTATGGTCATTTGAAAAGCAAGTCAAGATAAATGGCGCGATTTAAGGATTCATTTCAATAATGATTGCAACAAGCTGCAATAGAAAACAAGTAAACTTCAATAGTGAAATATGAGAACATCGAAACGATCAAATTGAGCGAGATGAGAATTAAAAATAAGTTCAAAACAAGTAGAAGGTAAGTCTGGAGTTCAAAAGAGATTGAGAATAAATTGATCTGATTTATACGGCTTGCAAAAAGGAATGAAATAGACAAAGAGGAACAACAATTTATGAATGGACAAATGAAAACGTGAAGTTCAAAAAGAAACCGGGACAATTCAATTCCTTCAGGAAATTTAGAAGATTGTATAATTGAATAAAATGAAAAAGAGTAACATGAAATCATATGGATAATTTCAAAACGATCATAACGGAATAAATAGGCCTGGGAAAAGAGGGACAAGGAACAATAACAATCATAGAATCCGACAAAAATAAATATTTTTGGTTTACGAAGTCGATAAGAGAAAGTATCTCATGAAATAGGGAGGGGTAAACTCTAAAAGAGTACAAAAATGAGGGATCAATATAAGAGCTTGATAGGATACAAGAAGTCAATCCCCAATAGACAAAGACATGTTAATTGAGAGTGTCGATAAGCTCTAGAGGAAAACAGTCAAAGAGTCAGATTAAAGGTAATTAAGGGCACGACTTGAAGAAGCCATATCAAGTATGAGGAAGAATTTTTTAAGGTAAATTACACAACATGAAGGAAAAGATACAATCGGGCAATCGCATTTAGAAACTTCAGAAAAACACGAGCGGAAATAAAGAGATTGGATATGAAAATATGATAGTTATAGAACTGAAAATAAGGATTTCGCTATCAAAATTGATTCATAGTTGAATGCAAGGAACATGTACTAGACGAGTTAGAACACAAGACTGATGTCAATGAAATATGAATGATATTTTGTCTATTGAACGAAATATTGCTTACATAACAATTTAATTCACCAAAATGGTGAAGAAAAGACATCTAGGGATCACAAGCTGAAAATGAATAAGTACCAACATTAGAATAAGGGAGAAACAATTAATTATACCGAAAATAGGCTCAAGAGAGCTTACTAAATTTGAGAGATCAATTTGGAGATGAATAAGTTTAGAATTAGAATTATGAGTTATGAGTAAGGTAAACTCGATAATGGAATTCAAATTGTTTAGGGCTATTGTTGTCATGATATATGTACTTCAAGAAAGGTCACTTGATTCAGATATTTCAATTTACATAAAATCACGAAATGCACACACATATAATCATAACTAGACAATAATACCCATAATAAAGTTCGAATAACGTTATGGTATTCGGGATACCACCAACAAAATAATTAATCAAGAAAACACAGAATCAAGCAAAAATAACCATTAACCCCAAGGACACGTACTAAACATATAATTTCGGTTGCGGTATTGTCCTAAAAGTGAACTACCCAATGTGGGTATGCACCCTAAAGTCATGACGCTGAGTCCCACCTTACTGACCCCTCAGTACAAATCTGAGGATCCTATCCTAGGCTTGAGCAGAAGCTCTGATACCATCTGTGACGGCCCAGCTCTGCGGTTCCGTCGGATAACTGTCGAAAAATTATTATTATTTTTGAAATGCGTTAAAATATCGAAGTTTTTTATTTTATTTTTTATCGAACAAATAAAATCCTTGTTCATAGTAGAGTTTTAAAGCGAAAGCATTTAATCACAGTATATCAAAATATTTGAACAAAATCAACCGAGAGAGATAAATAAGTAATTTTTAACGATTCAAATATTCTAAGCAAGGTTTTAAACAATATAAAAAAAGAGCATAAATCGACCATAAAATATTACTACTCTCCCGAATACTAGGGTGGAACAGCAACCACGATGACCTTACCGCAGCCCGACTATTATTTCCAGAACACCTGAAACTGAAAAGAGTGAAACATAGAACGCATAAGTTGATCGTCCAACTTAGTGAGGCTATGTGCGAATTCGCATGGTGATGTGTGAATGCAACATATTATATAACATAAGCATGTTATCAAGCAAATAAACATATATTCAAGACGAAAGAAACACGGAATTCACAGAACTCATAATTGCTGATGCCCTCCTCCACTTACCATCCCTCCTCATTCTGATGTCCATCCAAACTCACCAAGTAAGGAGCGACCTTACTATCTAAAATTCATCGACATGTCTTTGCCGGAGTTTGTCCTTACTTCCCAAGTGTTCCTCCCCACTTAGGTTGTAAGGCCAGGCCTACGGATAACCGTGACAATCCTGTCGGCCCTTGCCGACCTAGTTGCCATCGGGTTCATATACCAAACAAATAGGGCCCACACAAAATCGAAAACAAACAAAAACTCATAATCGGAGACAAACGGATACATAACATATCAAACATATTTAACATATTATCAACATTTAAAAACTTATAAGATGCAATTTTAGGTGTCATGATGGTTAAGTAAAATGTATTTGCAACTAGTAGATTCCGATGTAGCATTTATTGGATTATCATGTTGATATACTTAGGATTTCATGCGAGTAATGTCGACATAACATGTCCAATCTATTCATGACAACATGCAAGAGAAATTAGAATATAACACATGCTTAGACTCGACCTACTAGCAATCTAGCATATTAGACTGACACACAAACGAACACACAACGCTCACCTTTGTCGCTTAGTATAGCGACTAAAGCTCCACAAATGATGCGTATTCGAAACCTGAACAAGTACGTACACTACTAGAATGTATCTAACAATCTTACTAAAACGTAACTAATTAAAATCCTACATAAGGATTTCCTAAACTAACACATCACACAAAAGTGCTTAGAACTTACGGCATCAACTCCAATTAAGAGTAATTATTTTAAAAACTCAAAACAACGCCAAAACAACTAAATTTTCCCTTCATTTTCCAAATTTACAAAACAGCCCCTAAACTTTTAAAAATATCCATTTTTGCAAAATATTGCAACTAATTTTAAATCAAAAGATTTTTAACAAAACTTATATCGAAAATCAAATAAAAGTATTAAGTATTAAGTATCTTGTTACTTCAAGAATCAAATCTTTAAAATTCCCACAAGTTCAAAACTTTCAAAAATACATTCATAGTTTTCAAAAACTTAATAAAATCAACTTTCTCGAAAAATAATTCAATATCCAAGCATTTAATCAATATTTAAAAATAATCAAGCATATTTTTCACTATAAAACTGAGATTAAAAATAAGTTTAATAACTTTTCACCAACTAACAATGAGAAACAAAAAGTTCCTTATCATAAATTTTCTTCAGTAAATATTTATAAATTTCAATGTTAAAACAAAAGTGAACAAAGTACTACATCAAATCAACTAATCAAAAGTTTGTAAAAGTAACTATGTAAAAACGACGACAAATCAGCACCTTTACCCTCTTATTTACAGATTTACAAAATTAACCCCAAATGTTTCAAAAACTCCCATTTTTGCAAAATATCGAAACAAATGCTTTTCAAGCAATTCTAACCAAATATCAAACAAAAATAGATATTTTCAGTCCATTATACTCTCAAAAATACATTTATGCGATTGGTTGAAATTCGGATATCACATTCGATTATGGGACAATTCACATCAGTATATATGACTGCAATCATGAAACGGTCTCTAAGGTCGTGATCTTAAAACACGTTCCACGTCATAGATTCCAAACTCGGAGGAATGTTCGAAATTGCCAAGACTTGTACAAAATCTGACTAAAAAATCAGATTGAACCGTGTTGAACCGATCAAAAACCGGTTTTCCTTTTTCTTTGTTTTTTTCAAATTTTTTTAATGTTATAAATATACTAAAATTCTTGTAAACGATGGAACTTGAACGAATAACCTCCTAGTTCAAACATAACTTCCTTACCATTTAAGCTACATCATTTATGTTGAAGTTTTTGTACAAATTAAAATTTATAAATTATAAAAACTTGTAGCCAAATTTATTTATAAATTAGATAATTAACTAAATTAGCATTTTTACACATTATGAATGAAAATTAATACTCAAATAATAATTTTATATTAAAATTTGTTCTATAAAATATTTATTTCCAATATTATTTTTAGGTTAAAAAGTCAACTCGATATATTATGCAAGTTTGACTTTGAATATTAGGCTTTTATATATATCATCATATTTTAAAATTTATGAATTTCTTAGTTTGTTGTACTTTTAACTTACACTTTTAAATATTTGGAAAGAAATATAATCATATTACATTTATATGAGCTTATAAATTAGTATTATATTATGGTTAGGATATAAGTTAGATAAATATTATATGATTTAATTTCATTATATTATAAGATTTTGTTTATTTTTAATCCATTTTAGGATAATGTTTAAATTTTATACATATTACATATAATTTAAATTTAAATATATGTATTACATTATTATGACGTTATTCGGTCCGACCAGCGATCCGACCGATTCACCCAATAAAACCAGAGATCAGTCAGCTCACCGGTTCACTGTCCGATCCGATTCTAAAAACATTGCTAAAAAGGGCTGTAAATTTGGGTAGGAAGATTCCAATGGCTCTATGTCCTTTCTATTTCTCCCCCATCAATTATATTTTCAAAATCTTGCAACAGTAAAACAAAACCAACTGTAAAATGGACCATAAATTTCAATTAAAATACATAAATTCAGGAATTACAAACAAAACTAAAAACCAGATAAAGGCTATATTTCTTCCCTACCAATATCTCCGTCGAATTCTCCTTCTCGGTGGGGGGTATTTTCTTCTTACCTATTAAATTAATTACTCCGAATGAAATCTTCAATTTATTCCAAATGAAATTGGTTAAAGGGCGGCGACGATGATGAGGTTGCAATCTTATCTAAATGACCTAATGCAATGTACAAATATTTAATATTTTTAATTTTTTTAACTTTAAGTATATTTTAATTTAATTTGAAATTAACTTCATTACAATAAATTAATTTAAAATGATGCTCCATTTTGTATGCTTATTGTTGAAGTAAAAAACTTTTATATAAATATCATAATATATATTGTACCAGATATCAAACAGTAATTTGATGTTTTTTTTTATGGTGGTTCTTGGAGATGCTTTAATGGAAAATAAAATGAAATTTTTGAAAGAAATGATTGGGAATATTAAAGATATCAATCATTGATGTTTTAGTTTTTCAGAATTCTTTATACA
This sequence comes from Penstemon barbatus, assembly GCA_003313485.2. NCBI lineage: Eukaryota > Viridiplantae > Streptophyta > Magnoliopsida > Lamiales > Plantaginaceae > Penstemon > Penstemon barbatus. The sequence goes on along the minus strand of CM064884.1, from coordinate 37,841,068 downwards.
TGTTGCTTGTTTTGCATAATTTGACAATAACCATATAACTTAATATCGTTGATTATTTCAAACACATTTTAAATATGAGTTATTTGCACTACACCCCTGAACTATAGTTATTTGGCATTTGCCCCAATTTTTTTTAATTTTTGGCAATCAGAATAATAGCTCGTTGAAAATATTAATCATGGTGCTATTATAAATGATGTTTTTATTTGATGTTATGGTTACAATTTTCATATATAGTGGTATCAACATTGCAACCAAGATTTAAATTGTGGTACTAAATATGCATTTATTATCCAGTGGTACTAAGGTTGCAAAGCATCCTATTATAATGTTGGGTTTTAATTCCGAATCAACCGTAAAATCACTTCCTTGAATCGGATCGAATAATCACTGGTTGCTTGAAGTGGATTACCGGAGAGAATTCTTCATTCGCCATTTGATCTAGTCGTGGTTGAATCACCGATGCTCTCACGTTTGGGTGCTCCCGATCAAGACACAAATCACGTACGGAAATGAGCCATAATTTCACAATCCAAATGACCCAATTATTGTTGATGATATGTACATATATATATTACCCGGAATATATAATATGATTTACCATTATGTTGATAGAAATAGTGTCCTGCAAGCCAGCTGTATGGCTAGCATTTATTGTAATAAATGAGGAACTATTCAATTTCGATTAATAAATGCACTTTATTGAAATGGTCATCTTTATCTTATGTAATAATTATCTACGCATAAGGATAGAAGTCCTTAGATCACAGGGCTATAGGACAACCCGTGGACTGATCTCCAAGGCCGTGATCTAGAACATATTCAAGAGTCGTAGAATCCAATCGAGATAGGACATCGTTGGATTCGGTTAGAGACTCACTGTTGTGTATACTCCGATGAACTGGAGAACGCTGGGGTCCACGAGCGTGACTGGGATAGTCGATACACATAAGTGGGTGGCTTGCTGGGATGGCAAGTACACTGAATACCCCAATTAGGAAATAACTCACCATGGAAGCGGTAGTCGCATATCGGGGTTGAAGTTATTCCAATTTGCAATAGTATACGAGGAACGATCCCTAACTACTTGAGATGATAGGGTTTATCTGTTGCGAGAACGTCTATACTTTGATATTAGTTCTGACTGACTGGAGTTCGCCAGAAAGTCTCCATGGACTCATATTGGTATAGAGAAACTCGTATGCAGATTCATATCGTCAACAAAGGATCCATTGACCCGACTTGATAGGTTGAGAAATTCTCATATGGATTTCTGTGAGAAATTAATTCTGGTAAAATCTTTGGCCAAGGTATCTGACGACTTTATGTAAGTAGCTCATAAAGATTAAGTCAAAGAGAATTTATTTCGAGATTAGAATGCATAAGGTCAAGACGAATTAAAAGGGAATCCGATGAAATATCATACCCTTCAGTCTCGACTGGGAGATTGATCGATGGAGAGATTATGTCGTATATGGAAATTGTAAATGATAAAAGGTTCACTGAATTAATTCACCAGTGATTGGGCTCCATGGGCTTGTGGCTGGACATCGACCGTGGAGTGTGGGAGAATTCCCAAATTGGCAGGGGTGCTAATTTTGGAAAGATCAATCGACAGAGTGTTCGATTGATTTAGAGTAAGTCTTACTCGAATAATTAAATAATATTTAATTATAACCCACGACCAATTATGTGGTGAACCTACGGAGGCATATATACACAATACACATGAAGCGAAAGCGAGGAAATAAGAACGACCAAGTCGACTGGGTCGACAGGGTAAATAATCGACTGGGTCGATAATAATGGGTGGGTCGACTGGCTCGACCCAATTGGAACAAGATGGGATCCAATTGGAATTGGATCTGGATCATAAATTAAATTGGAATTTAATTTGTGAATTAATTAATTAAGATGAATTTAATTAATTGGAAAGGATTTTAATTAAATAGACTTAGAGCCTGATTTAATTAAATGGGAGATCAAGTTAATTAATTGGGCTATTTAATTGGGAGATTGAAAGCATGGTCAAATTAATTAACTGGGCCATGAATTAATTAGAAGACTTGGTCTTCTAATTAAAGAGGGCCATGGCCCATGTAGGAAAGAGAAGACCTAGTACTAATAGGACTAGGTTAGGGAGATAACTATAAGTAGCCTTCTTGTAGTTATTTTTCACACAACTCCATAAGCAAAAATTGAGCAAGAGCAAAATTCTCTCTCCCCTCTCCCAGTAAAAGGCGACCGAACCCTGTCTTCCTCTTGGAAGAATTTCGTTTTCGATTTTGTTCCTAAATCGTTCCTAATTCCTAGATCTTAATATATCTTGTGTTCTAGTCGATCAAGATATATTATTTTCGTGATATTGTGGTGTATCAACTCGTAGAGGCGCAACACGTGGGGCGCTACTCAAAAGGCTTGGATCGATTTTCACTGTAGGAGAAATCAGAGTTTGTTTGCTAGCTAAATGATTTGCAAGGAGATAGGTATAACGTGAAAACTTATACTATCGTTTTATTTATATTTATATATATACAACTAGAGTAGTATCCTGGCAAGATTCCGTAAGAGGTCCTAAAAATTTTATATTCCGCTGTGCCTAGGGCTGTTTATCTTACCGAACCCCAACAATGGTATCAGAGCCAACTCTAGGTTTTGTATATATATGAATTTGCAAATTCTGTGTTTATTAAATCATATGTTTGATTTATGTGGCTAGTTCTTTAACTTTGCATGTTTTAGAACGTAGATCTGTTAACTTAGAGTTAATGTATAATTTTAGATTCGAAAATTTTATCATGTTAGTTTTTATTTTGGATTGGGATTTAATTGATTGGATCTGTTTAATTAAATCAAAAGGAATCGAAGAAACAAAAAAAAAAATTTATTAGTTCCGACTCGCGGTGGCACGCTGCAGCGCACCGCGGCTAGGCGGCCATCGCAAGCCGCTGCCGACGACAGCGTGCTGGCAGTACGCTGGCCGCACACGCTGCACGCGGCAGCAGGCTTCGAGCTGCTGTGCGCGGCTGCTGCCGCAGGCAGCTCACGCGCCGACCTGATTGTCGCGCGTGGGCTGTCCAACGTGGCAGTCCTGATTGGTCTCGACTGGTCGTTTTTTAGTTGGATTCTAATTCTGCCTATTTTGAAAAATTCTGAAAATTTGGAATTTTGGGAGATTAGGAAACTTGGAGTTTTTGGATAAGGTAGTTATCTTGTTAGATTTGAACACTACCTTAATTAAACTAATCTAGACAAAATAGGATTATCTTGAAAATCTTGGAGATTGAGAAAATTTGGGAAACATAGAGTTTTGGATAAGGTAAGAATCTTAGAGATTTAGATTACCTTAATTAACCAATTTGATCAAGATAAGGTTTGTAGATTACTTATAGCTCAAGTAAGAGCTAATTAGTCTTAGAGGTTAATTGATGATTCAAAATTAATTAACTTGGATGAATTTTTGCGAATTAATATTAATGGAGCCGGTAAATTTACATTTTTGCCCTTATGTGAATTTATGCATGTTCTTGAGTGAATATGTGGATTGGTCGATTTTGCCCTTAAGCCCTGTGTTGTTTTTGGTTTATTTATTTATGGGTTGTAATTAAATGGGCCTGATTGGTGCCCTTGCTTGCGCAAATGAATGTAATAGAATAGGTCCATTTATTTTTATAAGTTAGACTTAGATTAAGCTTGGAGCCGAGAAGACCTCATGAAGACTTGGAGATCCAAATGGAGGCCCATTTACCTTGGAGGACATGGAGGCCCAAATTCATTAGATGGAGGCCCAATCAAGCTGGATATTACAAGAAGGCCCATGATGTATGGGTTTGAAAATTGTAATAGTTAGGACATTTAATTTCCACCCTAGACTGACCAATTGATTCATCACTTGGCTCGTGATGAATCGCATGGGATGGGCAATCGATCAATCATATCCTGCTAGGTGATGTATGTTTACTTATATTCTTTGATGTATGTCATGCATGCTTAGAATAGATCACGTAAACAAGATAAGCATAATATGATGAGACCTCGCACAAGAAAACTTAAAACCTCCAATTGAACTTAAAAAATTCAATTAGAATATTAAATCGAATAACGGGCGCATATGAATGGAGTCTATGGTCCGAGCCTATCCAATTACTAGGTCTTAGGCATATTGTACGAATATATCTCGATGTCTCACGAGTCGTGGGTCGAGCTATAGGAAGATAATATGTCTATTGCGTCGATGCACGAGAAAGTGCCAAGGGAGGGGATAGCAAGGTTTTAGGCACTGTCTCACGAGTCGTGGGGCATCTAGGATTGAACTATTTCTCTCCACGAGTATTGGACATGATTTAACGCTAGTAAATATGGATGTCTCACGAGTCGTGGGTCCATATCGAAAAATGAGGCTAAATGAACTTAAGGGTTAGCTGCGATGGTTAACCGTCGAAGTAATCGACCACCAAGTGAATCAAATAGTATGGCCAACGAGTCGTGGGTACTAGGAGATTGCATTTGGGCCTTAAGCCCGCTAGGATATTTTAAATTCCCCAAACTTATGTGGGGGCATAAGATTTTGATTAAAATAGTGGGAGTAATTTACAAATAAAAACCATGTTTGTAAATTTGTGCATGATAAATTAATCTTTCACGTATTTATTTCTTCTCTCGTAGTTTTGTAGATATAATGCCTAAGAATCCTATTTCCATCATACTTGAACAAAACAAATTAACTGGACCGAACTTCCATGACTGGGTCAGGAACCTTAAGATCATTCTCGCTTCTTAAAAGCGAGGTTTTGTCCTTGATGGGCCCCCTCCCAAACTTGCTAAGGATGCCGATGATACTGAGAAAGAAGCCGTGGATATGTGGCTTGACGATGACTTACAGTCACGTTGTCTCATGTTGGCATCCATGACGAATGAGCTTCAAAAGCAGCACGAGCAAATGAGGTCTTCTTTTGAAATCTACACGCACCTGAATGGTCTATTTGGAGTGCAAAGTAGATATGAGCGGTATGAAACTGCCAAAACTTTGCAACAAACGAGGATGGCTGAAGGTGTTGATGTTCGATCACACTGCATCAAGATGATTGGGCTTATTGAAAAGCTTGGTCATCTTGACGTAAAGATGGACAAGACCTACTGCCAGGATATAATCCTCCAGTCGTTGCCAAGATCATTCGAGCAATTCGTAGTGAACTACAACATGCACAAGATGGATGTTGGACTTCACGAGTTGGCTAATATGCTCGCCACTGCCGAGGCTTCCATGAGAAGAGAGAAGCCAGTGATGGTTGCTACCTCGACCCAATCCAAGTCCAAAAGGACAAAGAAAGGGAAGGGGAAAGGAAATGCTTCTTCAAACAAAGGCAAAGCACCACCTGGGCCCATAGGGAAGGGAAAGAAGCGTAAAGCTTAGTCTAGTGAACAAAAATGTTTCTACTGCAAGAAACCTGGACACTGGAAGATGAACTGCAAAGAGTTCTTGGAGAGCTCGAAAGGTATATTCCTTGTTAAAGTTAATTTATCAATTAACTGTGCATCATGGGTGCTAGACACTGCTTGTGGTTCTCATCTTTGTAATGATTTACAGTTGATGGGAGCAACAAGGCCACTTAGGCCAGGGGATTGGATCCTGAGATTTGGCAATGGAGCTAGAGCTGCTGCCGAGGCCATTGGCGAAGTGGAGTTAGATTTAGGAGGTAATAAGCTAGTCCTTAGGAACGTTCTTTATGTACCTAGTTTAGTGAAAAACATTATTTCCATTCCAGTTTTGGATAATGAAGGTTTTAATTTTACTATTAATAAAGGTTCCTTTTCATTATTCATGAATGATAATTTGTTTTTCACTGGTACATTAAAAGATGGACTATATACCGTTGAACCACCTAAGTTAGTTATGCACGTACAACAAAACAAAAGGAAATAAGATAATGAAATATCTGCCCAATTATGGCACGCTCGACTTGGACATATATCTAAGTCAAGGATTCAAAAGTTAGCATCTTCTGGCGCGATTGAAATCAATCGCATTGATGAAATGCCAACATGTGAACCATGTCTAAAGGGTAAAATGGCTAAGTTGCCATTTAAAGGAAACCCTGAGCGAGCCAAGCAAACATTGGACTTAATACATACTGACGTATGTGGACCACTAAGAAAAAGCGCCCGAGGTGGCTATGACTACTTCATCACTTTCACTGACGACTATAGTCGTTACGGTTATGTGTTCTTGTTGAAACACAAGTCTGAAGCCTTTGAACGATTCAAAGAATTCAAGATGGAAGTAGAGAATCAACTTGGTCATACGATAAAGGCTCTTCGTTCTGACCGAGGTGGAGAATTTCTTAGTAACGAATATCTGAATTATTTTGTAGAGCATGGAATATTATCGTAGTGGACTCCTCCTGCAACACCCCAATTAAATGGAGTAGCAGAGAGAAGGAATCGAACCTTGATGGACATGGTTCGATCCATGATGAGTGCCACTGATCTTCCTCTTTCATTTTGGGGACATCCCCTCCTCACGACAACGAAGATACTAAACATGGTACCTTCTAAATCCGTAGAAAAAACACCATACGAATTATGGTTGGGCAAGGCACCCTCATATGCATTCATGCGCATATGGGGATCTCCCGCTTACGTCAAAAAGCTAATGGGAGATAAATTGGAAACTAAATCCACTTTGTGCAATTTCGTGGGGTATCCGGAAAACTCAATAGGATACGAGTTCTACGATCCTACAAGACAAACTACGTTTGTCTCAAGGAACGCACACTTCTTGGAGAAGGATTTCTTGGTGGACAAGAAAGAAAATAACGTAGAACTGGATGAGGTAACAGAAGCTGAAAAGGCCGAAGAGGTCGAACAAGCTGACCCATCACCACAGGCAGTGGGAGAACATGAGCATGAAAGTGCACAAGAGAGTACACCGATACTTCGTAGGTCAGAAAGACAACGTAGAGAACCCGAGAGGTACTACGGTCTGCTGCACGAGACAGGACAATCTCTAACCGACCCAAGGACTTACGAAGAGGCTATGTTAGACATAGACTCGGGAAAGTGGCGTGAAGCCATGGAATCCGAATTGGACTCCATGCACTCAAACAAGGTCTGGGCCTTGGTAGATCCACCAGTGGGAGTGGCTCCCGTGGGTTGCAAGTGGATCTATAAGCGAAAGCTTGGAGTGAACGGAGAGGTGATTACCTACAAGGCGCTACTAGTGGCAAAAGGATATACTCAAAGACCTGGAATTGACTTTGAGGAGACCTTCTTGCCCGTCGCAATGCCTAAATCCATTCGGATTTTGCTAGCCATAGCTGCGTGGTATAACTACGAGATATGGCAGATGGATGTGAAGACTGCCTTTCTCAATGGGGACATTGACAAGGAGATCTACATGGAACAACCAAAAGGATATGCATCCAAAGGAGATGAACACAAGGTGTGCAAACTCCAGAGGTCCATTTATGGACTGAAGCAAGCTTCCCGAAGTTGGAACATTCGTTTCGATGAAACAATCCAAACTTTTGGATTCATCAAAAACATGTTCGAACCTTGCGTGTACAAGAAGATCAGTGGGAGTACAGCTGAATTTTTGGTGCTTTACGTTGACGACATTCTTCTCATTGGAAACAATGTGAAAGCGTTGTCCGGAACTAAAGCATGGTTGTCTACACAATTCTCAATGAAGGATATGGGAGAAGCATCCTTTGTACTAGGTATAAGGATCTACCGAGATAGATCAAAAGGACTGCTGGGCCTCTCCCAATCCCATTACATAGATAAAATCTTGAAAAGATTTAATATGGAAGAATACAAGAGAGGATTGCTTCCAATGAGACATGGGATTGCACTCTCTAAGTCTATGGCCCCAAAGACGCCTGAAGAGAGAAGCAATATGTCTCGAATACCGTATGCATCCTCGATAGGAAGCATTATGTATGGTATGTTATGTACTAGACCAGACGTAGCGTACGCTCTAAGCGTTACAAGCCGCTACCAGTTTGATCCAGGTGAGCAGCACTGGATATCCGTAAAGGCAATTCTGAAGTACCTGAGAAGGACTAAGGAATTGTTCTTGGTATACGGTGGACGAGAATTGAAATTGGAAGGCTATACAGACTTAAGCTTCCAATGTCATGTAGACGACTTCAAGTCGACATCAGGATACGTGTTCTGCCTCAATGGTGGTGCGGTTAGCTGGAAGAGCTGCAAGCAAGAAACAACCGCGGATTCAACCACCGAAGCAGAATATATTGCCGCGAGTGATGCAGCAAAGGAAGGTGTTTGGATGAGGAACTTCATCCAGGAATTGGATGTGATACCTAGCATCGCTGAGCCCGTTACTATATTCTGCAATAATAATGGGGCAATAGCGCAAGCAAAGGAGCCGAGATCTCATCAGAAATCCAAGCACGTACAAAGACGATACCATGTGATAAGAGATATCATTGGTAGATGAGACATTAAGATGGAACGTGTCGACTCAGAAGATAATATTGCGGACCCTCTAACGAAGCCTCTGCCTCAAAAGGCATTTGAGAAACATCTGCTAAGGATGGGACTCAAGAACATAAAAGACTGGCTTTAGGACAAGTGGGAGATTGATAGAAATAGTGTCCTGCAAGCCAGCTGTATGGCTAGCATTTATTGTAATAAATGATGAACTATTCAATTTCGACTAATAAATGCACTTTATTAAAATGGTCATCTTTATCTTATGTAATAATTATCTACGCATAAGGATAGAAGTCCTTAGATCACAGGGCTATGGGACAACCCGTGGACTGATCTCCAAGTCCGTGATCTAGAACATATTCAAGAGTCGTAGAATCTAATCGAGATAGGACATTGTTGGATTCGGTTAGACTCTCACTGTTGTGCATACTCCGATTAACTGGAGAACGCTGGGATCCACGAGCGTGACTGGGATAGTCGATACACATAAGTGGGTGGCTTGCTGGGATGGCAAGCGCACTGAATACCCCAATTAGGAAATAACTCACCATGGAAGCGGTAGTCGCATATCGGGGTTGAAGTTATTCCAATTCGCAATAGTATACGAGGAACGATCCCTAACTACTTGAGATGATAGGGTTTATCTGGTGCGAGAACGTCTATACCTTGATATGAGTTCTGACTGACTGGAGTTCGCCAGAAAGTCTCCATGGACTCATATTGGGTATAGAGGAACTCGTATGCAGATTCATATCGTCAACAAAGGATCCATTGACCCGACTTGATAGGTTGGGAAATTCTCCTATAGATTTCTGTGAGAAATTAATTCTGGTAAAATTCTTGGCCAAGGTATCTGACGACTTTATGTAAGTAGCTCATAAAGATTAAGTCAAAGAGATTTATTTCGAGATCAGAATGCATAAGGTCAAGACGAATTAAAAGGGAATCCGATGAAAGACCATACCCTTCAGTCTCGACTGGGAGATTGATCGATGGAGAGATTATGTCGTATATGGAAATTGTAAATGATAAAAGGTTCACTGAATTAATTCACCAGTGATTGGGCTCCATGAGCTTGTGGCTGGACATCGACCGTGGAGTGTGGGAGAATTCCCAAATTGGGAGGGGTGCTAATTTTGGAATGATCAATCGACAGAGTGTTCGATTGATTTAGAGTAAGTCTTACTCGAATAATTAAATAATATTTAATTATAACCCACGGCCAATTATGCGGTGAACCTACGGGGCCATACACAATACACATGAAGCGAAAGCGAGGAAATAAGAACGACCAAGTCAACTGTGTCGACTGGGTAAATAATCGACTGGGTCGATTATAATGGGTGGGTCGACTGGGTCGACCCAATTGGAACAAGATGGGATCCAACTGGAATTGAATCTGGATCATAAATTAAATTGGAATTTAATTTTGTGAATTAATTAATTAAGTTGGATTTAATTAATTGGAAAGGATTTTAATTAAATAGACTTAGAGTCTGATTCAATTAAATGGGAGATCAAGTTAATTAATTGGGCTATTTAATTGGGAGATTGAAAGCCTGGTCAAATTAATTAACTGGGCCATGAATTAATTAGAAGACTTGGTCTTCTAATTAAAGAGGGCCATGGCCCATGTAGGAGAGAGAAGACCTAGTCCTAATAAGACTAGGTTAGGGAGATAACTATAAGTAGCCTTCTTGTAGTTATTTTTCACACAACTCCATAAACAAAAATTGAGCAAGAGCAAATTTCTCTCTCCCCTCTCCCAGTAAAAGTCGACCGAACCCTGTCTTTCTCTTGGAAGAATTTCATTTTCGATTTTGTTCCTAAATCGTTCCTAATTCCTAGATCTTAATATATCTTGTGTTCTAGTCGATCAAGATATATTATTTTCGTGATATTGTGGTGTATCAACTCGTAGAGGCGCAACACGTGGGACGCTACTCAAAAGGCTTGGATCGATTTTCACTGTAGGAGAAATCAGAGTTTGTTTGCTAGCTAAAGGATTTGCAAGGAGATAGGTATAACGTGAAAACTTATACTATCGTTTTATTTATATTTATATATATACAACTAGAGTAGTATCCTGACAAGATTCCGTAAGAGGTCCTAAAAATTTTATATTCCGCTGTGCCTAGGGCTGTTTATCTTACCGAATCCCAACATATGTAATGTGCTAACTATATATATATATATATATATATATATATATATATATATATATATATATATATATATATATATATATATATATATATATATATATATATATATATATATATATATATATATATATATACATAATATATATGTGTATATAAGGAGAAGAAATAGAAAGAGGATGAGAGGTCCATTTGACCTCTCTTCTTTCGGCAACTAAAGGGACTTCTTCTCTGTATTTCTTTTGTAATTGGAGAAGTCCACAATGGACTTCTCTATCATGAGAATTGGGGGGAGCCGAATGCTCCCCCACTTGCCATTTAATATGGGAGTTAATCGTCCACTAAGTGGGAGGTTAACTCCTCATTTGGGAGTGGTTAATTCCCTCCATTTTCCTTTTTTAATTCAAAATGTGAACCGGGTCGGGTTAGTCCGAATGGGCGTACCCACCCGTTTCAAATCAACATCTCCCACTTGCACATGAGGGCTAAACCGAGTTTACAGTGACTTTAACAACATACTTATCAACTTCATACAGACAAGTGGATCGTGTGACCGGCGAGCGCAAGAGCATTAAGTGTCATACACCTGTTAGGGTATATAACAACTCTTATTCACAAACACGAGGACATCAGGACTCGCTTTACCCCAAACCTCATTTCACTAACCGAAGTATCTCTGATCCCTCAAATCAACAAAAGAGCATACTTCACTCCACCACTCACTTGTATTCACAATCATGTCTCAAACTCTCAAGTTCGACATATTAGCTGGCCAGCTTTGAATTCAAGCAGCGTGTGTTAGGTTCATAAAATCTTCCTTTCCTACCTGAATCTTTCGATCTTACTTCGACAGCTTTCCTAGACACGAACCGCATCGCCGTATGATTCATGGCTATTAGTGGCGTGCTAAAGTAGCAACACCTTGGTAAGATCTCGAGAAACGGTCGAAAGTTATAAGGGTACCTATTGAGGTTGCAATAAACCTCTGGGCCTCACACAATGAGTGTGCAGGGATCTTTCACTCATTTCCCAATGGTCACTAAGGCACACGTGGTATGAAACACGTGCTACTGTAGTTTACTTCATTTCTTGAAGTGTATGTCATTTAAACAACACAGTACAGATTTTAGTACAAGTACCTGAATTTTCTCCTTATCCTCGATAAAAAATTAACTCGAGAAAATTCACATCTGGCCATTCGACAAGTTTAATGGATGGTGGGAATCCATTTTTCTTCGATTACTTGTATATACAAAAGTAATCTCATCTTAATTAAGCAATCGATATCTTTCTGATCTTGCACTTATGCAAGACTGTGATTACTCTAGTCAAAACAGTCATCTTAAATCGACTATAATTAAGGCGATCCTGGTTTTATCTTGCGCTCTTTACAAGAATAAAACAATCTCATCTCTGCACATTCTCAACGTCAAAGGCGATTGCTCGTGTGAGAGAGCCAATATCTACTTGTCCGACATATCTTAGGACATTGAATGTATGATTTCCAAATCATGTATACAAGCATTCAAATGTCACATAACTTATGGGCTTGATCTAATGAACTTCCAAGTTCAATTAGATCAAAATCTACGCAACTCTAGAGATTGCTAGGAAACCCACGTAAGAATCTCCAATTATGGTCTTAGTACAAGAAACTTGACCATCTATTGTACGTAAATGCTAACTACAAAGTTCTTTATTAACTTTGTTAAGATATCTCCACAAAATTTCTCAATTTTGTGTAAGTGTTTGGTCTCACTAAAACAGTATCTATATTGCAAGCTATGAATGTGTTTCATAACATAAATGTCAACACAACTCGAATGTAGCTCTTTACCTTCCCAAAGAATTAATAAATACCTCTTGACCAAACAACTATCCATACTGCGTATGTGCCATCAATTTTACAACAATTGTACACATAGATAAACATGTCTCATTATGCTTAAGAGATCAATTGCAGTATAATAAAGGTTTCTCGATAATCTTTTTCACTAAAGTCTAAAAATCATACAAATGATTTGACTTATAATTATTGACCAGATCCATGGCACAACATAAATCAGAGTAGGCAATTGGTTTCAAACCAATTAATGATTTTATCAAGATCGGAATCAGTGATCTAGAAATTTCACTGAAAGTGCATATTTCAAGAATCAAAATTCTACATCTTACTGTGAGAGTATTAGTAGGTATTAAATTCAGAATTATTCAAGTGTTGGTTGGCCACTTATAAAATTCAATGAATTTCACCAAGATTTTCTACCTACAAGTCCTCAATTCATTCAAAATTAATTAAGGACGACCATTTTCAAAACGGTCCTTTTATACTCAAAGTTATCCAAACAAATAGGGTAACTCAAACATTAAGAAATGGAATTCAGTATTCCTAATAATAATTTAAGACAAAAGAAAAATGTTGTTCATCCATCAAGATGAAAACCAACGTGATTGCTCAAACAATCTCTTATTGCCTAAAATAATCTTAAAGCTCAAAGATTTCAAGTTCGAGAACTTTGATATCTCAACTTTTCAGATTTATAGTCTTTTATTCATTTGGAATACTTACATATCTAAATTTTGACTAAAGTAAGATACATGTAAGAAGCCATGTGCTCCTTTGAAAAATCAACCAATACAAAAATTGGTTTAAATTATAGGAAGATACTAAGTCTTCCTTCCATTCGTTTATCGTATCTCACCCACGAGATAGGAGAACATCTTTCAGTATTTGAAACAAGTTACAGTTCAGGTGTAGTCCTTTCATTTGAATGGATCCAGTAGAACATGAATTGCTCCCACTCAGAAGAAGCAATTTTGGACAATCACTTTCAAGTGATTAGTCAAATGAATAACTATCCCCTGAACCGGTTTACACTAACACGTTCAAATACAAAAAGTTCAGTTTATCTAGTAAATACATCTTTCGAAAGATTGTATTTCTTGATTTAATAAGAATTTTACTTCCATCTCATTGTTCATTCTAGAACACAAACCATTAGACATTATATATCCTCCAAAGATATATTTTCTATCGTAATCATGTTTCTAAACACATTAGAAATAAAGTTAAGATAAACTCAACTACTTGATCACATCATCTAAGGTAGCTTATGTCAAATCGTCATCTGACCCTAGCTTTTGGATGTTGAAAATTACTATTATTGAAGGTTCACAAAATATGCATTTAATGTTAACATAATTTCCACATAGAAATTCAAGGGGTTAACTTGAAATGCTTTGAATCCCATCATATCAATATATCTAGTTACTTCTCTTAACACAATTATACAAATAAGAGTGTTAGAAATAACTTATACTCAGATGTTTCATTACACTGATCACAAAATGATCGTATAGATATTCATATCCTTGATCTAGTATCATAACCTTATGTGTATCAATACATTTGATTCTCTAGAATTCAAAAACACTGAAGTATTTTAATTTTGCATGAGATCAAAACAATCAAGACATGTAATATCCTTATAAAAGTAATGAAAGGACGGATTCATCCAACCTTCACTAACATTAAATCACTAGAATTGATCAAAATGGAAGTTTAACTCCAACGGCCTAACAAAATAGTTCTGGTGTCTTGTTTCAATTGAAACAGTGCAAGGGCAAAGCAATTTTCAGAAACGACTTGAAAAAATCTTCTCATTGATTTTAGTGTTTCCACTAGCCCAAATTGACCTAAGCAAATATGCCTTCAACATATTTTGTGATGCATCAGGTGTTGATTTTACAACAACAATCAACTATGCAATTGAAACGTTTAGTCAAGAATGACACTTCGAACTATCGTTAAATGTCTAGAACATTTAAGTATCACTCGAAATGATACTAATCAAGTCAACGATGAGTTCAAGTTTAAATCCAATCCATGATCAAACTCAACAGTCAAGTTTAGTTTTCCGAAGGTAGACAAATGTAACTTAATAAACTTGAGTGAGGGCGCAAACACTTTTCAATTATTAGTTATCATAAACCTATTGTCCACATAGGATAAGGTTAGTAACGTGTTTTCGACAAAACAATAATTATAACAGTGTTATTGAGGGCTACCTTTTCAACTTCATTCATTGATGAGTGAAAGAACCAAAAATATGGTAAATCGAGCACTTATAGTCCCATGCCGTTTCAGATTATCAAAATCCGCCAGTGATTGTTCTTCCAACTAGAATTATCTTCAGTCTCCTTTATTTCATTGTCTCTATTAATCTACTTTTCTTTTTCTTAGAGCCTATGCACCGTTAAAAAATAGATTTTGTCAGAAATAATTCAGTTTTGGTCTAGAAACACCAAATAACTTTCTAAGAAGTACAATGAAATACTTACCATTTGAGAAAGTCGTTTTACAAACATGTAAATCGACACGACCTTTGAATGGTCCGTAAAATGGAACGAGACTGAATTGCACTTGAATTTAATGACTCAAAAGAGAAGAATTATGACTTGACTTTTAATCATTCATTAAGTTTGACTTTACTCTCATAAGTATCCAACATACTAGACAAAAGTATTTGTCCAATTGGTCAAACTTCAAAAAGTCCAACGTCTACCTTGTTAGAGTAGTATTTCTATACTGCTCCCTAAGGATAACGTTCTACGATGCCATAATTTCAAGTCTAGAGCGGAATCATGTCAAAAGACATGAAGAAAGTCTATGATCTCTTTCTCAAGTAATAAGACCACAAAAGGTCTTTAATGACTTGATAGATGTTTTATATAACATCACATATTCCTACTCAAATTCTAAATTAACATCGACAAAGTGTTGCATCTTTGTCAGTGAATACTTTTGCAAGTACTCATCTAATTAGAATCTATTGCCATGATCTGTCAATGTAGAGATATCATTTTAGCCCAACTAAGTATAGGTGATTTTATACATAGCAAACTGAACTCGTTTTAAATCCCATAAGGTACAAAATCGAAAGGGTTACTACGTGGCCCTATCATCTCCCATATCCAAATGATCATTATCACTAATTCATTCCCTTAGTATAAAATCTAGTAGTTCCAGGTGAGAATTACTTAAATTCTTCCAACCTAGGAACTCCCACACGAGTACTAATTCAAAGTACTTACAAGTATTTAATGTGCATCGTGTTACATCTTAACACGATTCAATAAAGTGCACATAAGGAGATAAGCATATATCACACACGCATCGAAGTAATATCACATAAACGTAATCATGTGATCAATTAAAAATCACCTTCGAAGATTCTAATGTCAAGGTCTCAAGGGACAAAAATTAACGATACTTGTCTTACTTAAAAGAAGATTGAGTGAAAACTCAGATTTTTGGAAAAAGTTTTAAAGTTGTCAAAAACTTTTAGGAGAGAGAAAAAAATTTTTATTCAAAATATTTTTCCTTCAAATAGTTAGTAAGACAAATTTTAAATTTCAAGAGGGAAATTTATTACGTCGTTTTTCAACCAAGTAGATAAACGACAGATTCATTCCATTAAGATGGAATTCAATCGTTCAATTTTCTTCTCTTAGCCCCCGGCTAAAGAAGCGTCCCTATTGCATTAACTTTAACGTTTCATGTCCTTGACCACGAAACTCGAAAGTGTGCATAAACTTTTATTAGAATTACTAACGTTTCGCAACTTGCATAAATTGCAAAAGAGGTTCAGATTCTTAATCATATTGTCGCTCTCCCACTAAGTCCGGCATACGTCACGTTCTCAAACTAAGTTGAGTTAAATATTAGATCAGCTCATAAGCTAATCAAAATACCTTAACTCATGCTCATAAAAGAATATTTTACACTTATTTTTTGCTCACAAGCAAACCAAGTTCTAATTTCACAAAAATTAATGGCTGGCTGCCATGTGTGTGCTGACTGGACTGTTGACCAAATCAACACATTCACGCGCTTTCGTGGCGCGCGTGACACACGCGCTGTCCTAACGGCATTTTCCTACGAAACGCTTCCAGCTATCCCAACGTTTTCGGGCCTTCTGATTCCTATGGTGAACTCCGTTTTTCATTTTGACATTCAGAAGTACTGGTTTGAGAAACCAACAGCCGCGATCGAGAGTTGGTATGGACAAAGTAAATGTTCATCTTCTTCATATTTCCGGCAAATTGAAGAAATGCTACATGAACTTCGATTGGCAATATCTCCTTCGTTATAAGTCCGAATTACACATACTATATATGGTTGAAAACCTCTCGAAGAGATCTTTCTAACGGTACATGAATCATCTTATGAGCCGCAACATATAATCCACAGAAAATTAAACAAATTTCGGCCAAATAATAATCAAAAAATCATATCTCAATTTCTACATATCCAATGAGCATGAAATTTTGCAGAGATGATAAACAACATATAGGCATGCTATATACAAATTTTCGGACCAAAATAATAAGCATATTTAAATCCGCAAACAAAATGTCAAACAATTTAGACACATATGGCAGAAACTTGAATTGACCATATCTTTCTCATTTCTAATCAAAAAATAGATTTCCATATATGGCTGGAAAGATATTTTCAAGAGGATTCTAATGGTATATAGCACGTCACATGAATCCAAGTATTGAATTGTCAATTTGCATTTAAAGTTTCAGCAAATAATTCAATCAATAATTTTTTCAGAACATATTTCTCAACAAAAAAATCTGAAAAAATACAGTTGCATTCAAGAACTTAAAATCACGCTCCAGTAAAAATTTCATACCATTCTAACGAGTGAATCACAAACTGCCATTAAAGGTCAAGCATGAACATAGTTTCAAATTTCATGAAATTATTAAAACTAAACATGCTTTCAAACACCATATAGCAAAGGAACTCAACCAACCTTGACTCTGATACCAATGTTGGGTTTTAATTCCGAATCAACCGTAAAATCACTTACTTGAATCGGATCGAATAATCACCGGTTGCTTGAAGTGGATTACCGGAGAGAATTCTTCATTCGCCATTTGATCTAACCGTGGTTGAATCACCGATGCTCTCATGTTTTGGTGCTCCCGATCAAGACACAAATCACGTACGGAAATGAGCCATAATTTCACAATCCTAATGCCCCAATTATTGTTGATGATATGTACAAATATATATTACCCGGAATATATAATATGATTTACCCTTATGTAATGTGCTAATTAACTATATATATATATATATATACATAATATATATATATATATATATATGTGTATATAAGGAGAAGAAATAGAAAAGAGGAGGAGAGGTCCATTTGACCTCTCTTCTTTCGGCAACTGAAGGGCTCTGTATTTCTTTTGTAATTGGAGAAGTCCACAATGGACTTCTCTATCATGAGAATTGGGGGGGAGCCGAATGCTCCCCCACTTGCCATTTAATATGGGAGTTAATCTCCCACTAAGTGGGAGGTTAACTCCTCATTTGGGAGTGGTTAATTCCCTCCCTTTTCCTTTTCTAAATTCAAAATGTGAACCGGGTCGAGTTAGTCCGAATGGGCGTACCCACCCGTTTCAAATCAACATATAATGTATCAAATATGCAAGATTCCTTTATATTTATGTTTTTTTTTAAATTAGAATATAAATAAAATAGTATTCAATGTTCCCAAATTTATATTACTAGAATCAATTCAAGGAGTTTAAAAAAAATTAATTCAATTAGTTGTCAAGGGAAAGGGTAAAATTGATATTTGATAAGTTGAATGGATGGTTTGCTAACATAAGGGGTGTACTTTCCACAAATTGAAAAGTTTTAGAGGTATCTGTCAAATAGCGATACTTCAGGAGTTGAAAGTGCAAATAACCCTTTAAAATATTTTTTTGTCAGTTAGGATGATTATTTACATTCATTAATTCCATGTTGACTTTAGCAAAATAAAATAATAAATAAAAAATAAAAATTTCCAAGTTGACAACTATAGATTATTTTATGAGCAACTTTATATATGTTTCCTACGGTACAAATTGGTGTGCTGGCTTCACCTATAAATAAGAACTTAGTTTTCTCTTACTTCATTCATTAGCAATTCAAACATTTCTTTGCTTTCTCTCCCTCCATTATATTTGTTTTATAAAATTTTCTCACTGTTTTTTTTTTTTTTTATACATTAGAAAAAAATTATCATGGATGTGATAACTTATTAGCATGAAATTTGATAAGTTGAATGGATGGTTTGCTAACATAAGGGGTATACTTTCCACAAATTGAAAAGTTTTAGAGGTAACTGTCAAATAGCGATCATCAGGGGTTGAAAGTGCAAATAACCCTTTAAAATATTTTTTTGTCAGTTAGGATGATTATTTACTTTCATTAATTCCAAGTTGACTTTAGCAAAATAAAAAATAAAAAATAAAAAATTCCAAGTTGACAACTATAGATTATTTTATGAGCAACTTTATATATGTTTCCTACGGTACAAATTGGTGTGCTGGCTTCACCTATAAATAAGAACTAAATTTTCTCTTACTTCATTCATTAGCAATTCAAACATTTCTTTGCTTTCTCTCCCTCCATTATATTTGTTTTATAAAATTTTCTCACTGTTTTTTTTTTTTTTTATACAATAGAAAAAAATTATCATGGGTGTGATAACTTATGAGCATGAAATTTGATAAGTTGAATGGATGGTTTGCTAACATAAGGGGTATACTTTCCACAAATTGAAAAGTTTTAGAGGTAACTGTCAAATAGCGATACTTCAGGGGTTGAAAGTGCAAATAACCCTTTAAAATATTTTCTTGTCAGTTAGGATGATTATTTACTTTCATTAATTCCAAGTTGACTTTAGCAAAATAAAAAATAATAAATAAAAAATAAAAAATTCCAAATTGACAATTATAGATTATTTTATGAGCAACTTTATATATGTTTCCTACGGTACAAATTGGTGTGCTGGCTTCACCTATAAATAAGAACTTAGTTTTCTCTTACTTCATTCATTAGCAATTCAAACATTTCTTTGCTTTCTCTCCCTCCATTATATTTGTTTTATAAAATTTTCTCACTGTTTTTTTTTTTTTTTTTTTTTTTTTTATAGAATAGAAAAAAATTATCATGGGTGTGATAACTTATGAGCATGAAATTATCTCATCAATTCCACCAAAGAAAGTGTTCAAAGCATTCGTCCTTGGTGCAGAAAACCTAATCCCTAAGATCTTGCCTCATGCTATAAAGAGTGTCCAAATTCTTGAGGGAGATGGTGGAGTTGGAACTCTTAAATTAGTTACTTTCAGTGAAGGTAAATATTAATCTAGAACTTTTTTTTTTTTAATTTTTTCAACGTTAAATATATTCTCATCGATCAACAATATGATAATTATATAATTTTTCAAATTGCTTGTTCTTATATTTTTTTTTTGTTTTTCTCACGAAAACTAGTTAAATTCGATGTTATTATTAGATTTTTCAAATTATTTTTAGATGATGTAATTCATTGCGTTAAGGATACTTTAAATAATTTTGAAATTTCGTGGGATAAATTTGTTCTACATATATAACTGGTCTCATGTATATCTAGATATTTATTTATATTTTAATACGTTTCATATTCAACATTTGCTAGTCATATATTGGAATTGATGTTGGGGTTTTATGTGTGAATGAAATAAATAAAATTAAGAGTTGTGTCTATTTGGTCCGAAGAGGTATCCTTTGGATCGATCGAACTATTGTGTACCTTTTCAAGAGGCACTTTTGTGTCCATAAATATGAAACAGAAACTGGCCAATTCGAAATCAATTTATATAGTAAAAAAAAGGAAAAACACTACTCTCTCTTTTTATTACTTCCGAAAAAAATTTAGTGCGAAATTTCTGGTTGTTCAAGTTCGCCGTAGGTTCATTATTTGTGCGAATAATGAACAATATATTGTTGTATCTTGGGACACTACAGAAAATCAAGCTGTATGCGCCGTAGCAGTCCTTGAAATATTGTCTTAAGAAAATTTATTTCCTATTTATGTATTGATTAAAGTGTTCTACAAATTAATCCTAACCAAGTAAGTATGATTTATATGCTTTAATAATGTATGAAAGTATTTGTTAGAATATTGTTTACTATATTCTATGTTTTGTGAAACATATAAATGCACAAATTGTTAGACACCAACAATTGATACTATTTAAAATTGATAATGTTTACAGAATAAATTTATTGTCACCCTTAGTATTATAATTTATCAGACTTACACTAATACCACTTCAACTTATATTTTTTCTTAATTAAGATGACAATTTATATGATAATGCTTTTTAAAACTATGATATTTCTATCGACTTGATAGTGCACCGATAAAAGTGCCACTAATGTTCCATATTATACTTTTTAAAACTATGTGCATTTCTATCAGAAAATTGATGCCAACAGTGGAGTAATAATATTCTTTGAATAAAATTGGTAACTTGTGGTACCAATTTAACATGTAATTTTTCAAACATAATTAAAATAAACATTTAATTGCAGGGAGCCAATACAAAAGTGTAACACGCCGCATTGATGAAATAGACGAGGCCAATTGCACGTATAAATACACTGTGGTCGATGGCGATATTTTGGGCGGAGATCTTGATTCCATCTCTTACGTTATTAAAATCGAAGCTGGCCCAGACGAAGGATCTGTGTGCAAAACCACGAGCTCGTACCGTACTAAAGGAGAAGACTACCACACTACTGAAGAAAATATCAAGGAAGGAAAAGAAAAGACAAAGACATTGTTCGAGGCCATTGAGGCTCATCTTCATGCCAGAAAAGAAAAGACAAAGGTATTGTTCGAGGCCATTGAGGCTCATGTTCATGCCAATCCTGATTTGTACAACTAAAGAAATTTGTCAATTTGATAATTTTGTTTGTTGAATAAGTGCAGTGTCAATTTTGAGACTGTCTTTTGTATGCAGTGTTTATTATGAATTGAGTTGCGTGTGTGTTTATTTTTTATGTTTTGGGGTTGTTTTTAATTGACTTAATGTTTCTTCGAATTTATAAGAAGAAGACGAGTGCTATTATACATGGGATTTACACATATTCTATGTTATCTAATTCAACACATTTATCTTTGTTTTTTAAATTAATAATTATTTATCGAATTATGATAGTTTATGGAAAATTGAATTCTTGATTTAGATGATTGAATGTGTATTGTGTTGTTTGACGATGAACAGCTAAGTACGGACCAATAATCTTAGTTTGTGAATATGAAGAGAGAGTAGTTTATAAATTGGACATTTCATTTTATTAGAACTCAATATCTTTCTTGACCTTTTGGCTAAGATCAAGTGTAGCATATGCTGTTATCAATTTAATATTGATATGTATTGACTCACATGATATTAAATTCATTTTATGAGGGGAAAGGTCTATTCATATTTTTCATTTTAATAGAATTCACATAGAAAAATTAAAAAATCCGAAGTCACCACAACATACTCTTATTCCCCTAAAAAAGATTGATAACAATCCCCCTGTTGGATAAAGATGAAGATAAGAGTGCACTGAAGTTAGAGAATTTAAGTGAGGTTTTGATGATTTTCAAATTTCATCAAGATCAGCTAAGTAAGGAAAACTTAGTTGAAATTCCTTGTAAGAATTTTGACCAAGTATGAAGACAGATCAGAAGGGTCAAATATTCAAGGTCCAGAAGACTACTGATCTGCTGAAGGGAAGAAATCAGACTTGTGTAAATCAGCCGACTCAAATCAGATTTGTTCAAGTTTGAGATCAGCTCTGTTCATCATCAGACTTGTACTCTCATCAGCCAAGTGGAAAGGATCAGGAAGTTGTCCCAACGGTAATAAATGCCACTGGAGTAATAAATGCTGAAGTCCGAGGATATTAATGGCAAATGATTGAAGAAATAACTCGTATCAGCTCAGTGCATTTAATGTTGTCTGACAGAAAGTACAGTCTGCAGTACTGTCACTGTGCAGAGAGCCTTTCGCAGAAATTAAGGACCAGAAATCGAGAAATTTGAACTGTGTCTCTCTTCAACGGACATAATTCAAATGAGTGAGTATAAATAGCTGAAGAGACGAAGAAAAAAGAGGCTACAACACAACAACTGAGAGATTGAATTCGAAGCAAAATATTTTCTAAGTCTCAAAAGCTCAAGAACAGCTCACTCATCAGATACATTTTTCTGAGTGAAAATTGTTAGAGTGTTGTGAGGAGTGTTTATCCATCTGTCTGAAGTGATAAAACTCTGTAGAATAGGTCTTCTTTGTGATTTCCTATTGTGAGCTTACAACCAGATTCATTTGTTGTTTGGCGTAAGTGGAGTATACTGATTACTTTGTGTTTTTAGTATAACCCAAGATCTTTGTGACTTGAAAGAGTGGATTAAAGGATATTTACATCCATATAACCACTATAAAAATCCTTGTGTTTTTATCTCGCATTATACTTGCATATTTTCAGATTGCATAAAACACTTGATAAAACTGTTTGAAAAAGATTTAAAGGAGTTTATAAATCTGGGGATAAAATTTTTGAAACTACTAAGTATACTTGTGAAAAACACTTTATAAATCCGCTGCAAGTATTCTTGTATTAAAACTAATTTTGACTAAAATCAGCTAAGTGACTATCAGATTAGTGGTCAACAAAGATGTTCAAAGATTTGTTCGCGATCAGCCTTGTAAGCTTACTTCTCTGTAATAGCTTAGTCAGCTTAAGTTTGAGCAACAATTTTAAAGTTAAGATTTTGTTTAAAATTTGAAGAGGTCTATTCACCCTCCCCCCCTCTAGACCTCATATGACCACTTGGGACCAACAAGTGGTATCAGAGCAGGTGTTCATTAGAATCAGCTGCCTGATCAACGGGCTTGATCCTAGTGTTTTTCAAAGGTTTTCAAACTATTTCAAAAGAGCATATCTTTGAAAAATAAAATTTTTTTGAAAATGGATTGTAATAGCCATGTTTCCCACATTGCTGGTATGAGTTTTGAGGACTGGAAGATCAGAATGGAGATCTTCTTAGCTGCCTACAATGATAACATGTACACATGTATCATCAAAGGTCCATTAAATTCACAAAGACTATCAAGGTTGATGAAGTTGACATAGTGGTGGAAAAAGATCTACACGAGATGACAGCTGAAGAAATAAAGATGTTCAACCTGGACAAAGTTGGCCGTTTCATCTCGACCAAGGCTTTAGACAATGACAGATTTGACAAAGTCAAGCATTGCAAGACTGCCAAACAAATATGGGATAAGGTTTGTGATATGAGTGAAGGAAACGACGCCATCAAAGAGCATCAGCTGAGTGTTGCTCTGGAAAAGCTGGATAACTTCAAGATGAAGTCTTCTGAAACCATTGACCAGATGGATACAAGGTTTACAAGGACACTAAATGAAGTTCTCAAGCTTGGAAAAACCTTTACAGACAAGGAGATAACACCGTCAGGGTGCTAAAGGCTTTACCTCCAAAGTACAACATGAAGGTGACAGCCATGGAAGAGTCAAGAGATTTGAGAATGATCTCACTCACCGAGCTGTTCTCAGTACTTAAGGCGTATGAGTATAAACTGCCAAGAATGGGTGTTGAAGAAACCTCAACTTCAAGTCCCACAGCTGCCCTAGTTGCTGCTGAAAATCCAAGAAGACCAGAATACAAAAGCAAAGAAGTGGACTCATTTGATGAAGCCACACTACTCAACAAAAGGGAGTACACAGCTGGAGACGTTGCATTGCTGATGAACAACTTCAAGAAGTTCTACAAAAGAAAAATGAAGAAAAAATATAACAATATTTTTACTTCTAACCCTACTTCTTGTTCTCAAGATAAGGATTCTTATAAATCCAAAATGATGTGCTATAATTGCAGGAAATTGGGTCACTTCATCAGAGACTGCCCATATCCTAAAGCTGAAAAGTATACAGAAGAAGAAAAGAGAATCAGAAAAGAAAGGAAGCATCAGAAAGGCAAGGTGCTGTTAGCAGAAGCTGAAAAGCTAGCTGCTATCTACTCATCAGATTCAGATTCAGACACTTCTAATGAAGAGTCTTCTGAAGAAGAGAGTCCTGCACTTCTCTGCCTGATGGCCAAGGAATCTGATGACTTTGAGGATGATGAGGTAACTTCTCTTGACGATGAATTGTTTAATTCATTTGAACAAATGATGCTTAACAATACTACTATTGCTGAAGCATTTAGTAAGCTTAAGGAAGAGATGATATTGCTAAGAGAGCAAAACAGTTCACTGAAACTTAAAGCTGAAAAGCATAAAGAATCAGCTGAATATAAATTGCTTGAGCAAGAGAATGAATCTCTGAAAGCTGAAAGTGAAGTACAGAAGGGTAAAATCATGGAATTTGAAAAGATAATTGAGTCTCATGAAAAGTGTCATCTGTTGCATCCACTCCTATGACTAGTAAACAGAAGACACCTTTAGAACAGGATAAGTTAGAACTGAACCATACTGAAAAGTTTGTATCAGCTGACAACAGTAAGGTCATTTTGTATGTTCAGACTACTAAACCTGCTTCACCTGAGAAAGTATTAAAGGAGACGAAAACTCCTAAGGCTAAAAAGAGCAAAGAGCCTAGTGTAGGAAAACAGACTGGTAAGACCAAACAGAAGAGTCCTAGGAAGTCTTCTGATAAGCCTAAAACCAATCAGACTAGTAAAACTAAGTCGTCTGTTAATAAGCAAGCATCTAGTAAACCAAAGAAGCATAAAAACAAGAAAAATCAAAATGCTTGGTATAGAAATGAGTCTTATTATGTGCAACCTGCTGCATATCCTCCTATGTACCATGCACCTCAATTTCCAACTTACTATGCACCATATCCTGCTCATCCAATGCATGCATATCCTGGTTATCATGCATATTATTCTGCTTATGAACATTATCCTTATCATGCTAATTATCAACAACATAGCAAATCTGATGAACGTGATAAAGGCAAAACTGTTCATGCTCCTATTGAAACTCAGAAACCTAAGGAGCCTAAGACCTCAACATCTTGGGTTGTCAAAGGTGGAACTAATCCTTCAGGACCCTCTCAATAAGGGTACCTAAAATAATTTTATTTTGTTTTGTAGGTTAGGATTAGGTGTAGGAGTAAAGTAGAGAAGACTTGGTTTTTAGACAGTGGCTATTCAAGACACATGTGTGGAAACATACATGAGCTGACTGATGTTGTTGCTGTGGATGGTCCGAAAGTTACTTTTGGAGACAGCAAGGAAGGCAAGATTGTAGCAAGTGGAAAGCTGATCAAAGGCAACATTGAGATATCTGACGCCTCTTATGTTAAAGGCCTCAAATACAATTTGCTGAGCATAAGTCAATTTTGTGACAAAGGATATTCACTCATCTTCTCAACAGATAAGTGCTACGTTGAACAGATTGGTACAAAGAAGGTTATTTTATTTGGAAGACGACAAGGGAATGTCTACACAGTGGACTGGAATTCTGTTGACAAGAATTCAAGTATTTGTTTGGTGGCATCAACACCAAGTGAAGTCAGTTGGCTGTGGCACAAAAGAATGAATCATGTGAATTTCTAGACCATCAACAGACTTATCAAGAATGATCTGGTAGAAGGAATTCCAAAGATAGTCATGAGCAAGGAAAAGCTTTGTGACGCATGTAAGAAGGGTAAACAAATCAAGTCATCATTCAAAAGCAAGAAGCACCAATCATCTGGAAAGATCTTGGAGCTGCTACATATGGCATTATTTGGACCAACTAATCCAATCAGTAATGGTGGAAAGAAATACTGCGTAGCTGTTGTGGATGATTATTCAAGATACACTTGGGTGATTTTCATGAAAAAGAAAAGTGAAACCAAGGAGCATCTTACAAATCTGATGGAGCTAATTAAAAACAAAATGAGTATGAAAAAATTGAAGATTAGATCAGACAAAGGGACTGAATTTACAAACTCTACTGTTGAAGAGTATTGTAATGTCAGAGGAATCAGCCATGAGTACTCTGCTGCCAGAACCCCTCAACAGAACGGAGTTGCTGAAAGGAGAAACAGAACTCTGAAAGAAGCTACCAGAACCATGATAGCTGAAGCAAAGCTGCCTCAAAGATTTTGGGCAGAAGCAACAAATATAGCATGCTTTACCCAAAACAGATGCATGATCAACAAGCACCAAAACAAGACTCCATATGAAGTTTGGAATAACAGAAAACCAAACATTCATTACTAAATAATTTTTGGTTGTAAATGCTTTGATTTAAACAATGGGAAAAATCACCTTACTGCTTTTGCAGAAGAGGCTGATGAAGCAGTATTTGTAGGATACTCTACTATTAGTAAAGCTTATAGAGTCTTCAACAAAAGAACTTTACTTGTAGAAGAATCCATTCATGTAGTATTTGATAAACCAAATCAATCTTCTGAAAAGAATCAAAGTACTGATCCAAACCTCTCTGCTGATTTTCTGAAATTGAGTGTTGAATGAAATGAAGAGTATATTCCCATCCTACTACCTGATCTCAACTCAGCTGCTAACTCAAGTGCTTTTCAAAATCACACTGTTGATTGTCTAACAGAAGAGTTGCAAAGAACTGACAGACCAGAGACTGTTCAACAGACAAGTGATGTTCAACAGACTACTATTGGATCTCCAACAGTAGTGTTGCAAGATCAAAACAGAGGACAACATTCAGATTTGCAACCTGATCTTAGATGGCTCAAGAATCACCCACAAGAACTGGTGATTGGTGATCCTTTGGATAGAGTGAAGACAAGGAGAGTTGTTGCAAATGATACCATATTCGTCGGCTTCCTATCTCAAATAGAGCCTAAACAAATTGAAGAAGCTCTCAATGATTCAAACTGGATTGAAGCTATGCAAGAAGAGTTGAATCAATTTGAAAGAAATAAAGTCTGGTACTTAGTTCCTAGACCAAGTCATCAAAGGGTAATTGACACTAAATGGTTATTCAGGAATAAAATGAATGAAGATGGTGTGGTCACCAGAAACTAAGCTAGATTAGTTGCCAATGTGTATTGCCAAGAAGAAGGAATTGACTTTGATGAAACTTTTGCACCAGTAGCAAGATTAGAGGCAATCAGACTCTTTCTTGCTTATGCTGCTTATAAGAATTTCACAGTCTATCAAATGGATGTGAAATCAGCTTTTCTCAATGGAGAATTGCAAGAGGAAGTTTATGTTGAACAACCACCTGGATTGAAGTTTATCAAGAAGAAGACAAGGAGTATCGTCTGAAGAAAGTTCTTTATGGACTGAAACAGGCTCCAAGAGCTTGGTATGATACCCTATCTGATTTTCTTTTAATTAAAGGATTTCGTAAAGGTAAGGTAGATAAGACCTTGTTCTCTATTGAATGGAAAAATCATATATTGCTTGTGCAAATATATGTGGACGATATTATTTTCGGTTCAACAAATCAACAGATGTGTGATAAGTTCTCAAAGCTGATGCAGAACAAGTTTGAAATGAGCATGATGGGAGAACTTAATTATTTTCTTGGCTTGCAAGTAAAACAGTTGCCTGATGGAATATTCATCAGCCAAGCAAAATACACCAAGGATCTATTTAAGAAATTTGGTGTGGAAACTAGCTTGATTGTTAATATTCCAATGTCTACTAGTCTTCATTTGGATAAAGATGAAGAATGCAAATCAGTGGACATAACCAAGTACAGAGGAATTATTGGGTCACTGTTATACTTAACAGCTAGCAGACCTGATATCATGTACTCTGTTGGGGTTTGTGCGAGATATCAATCAAATCCAAAGGAATCTCATCTCTTAGCTGCCAAAAGAATACTCAAATATCTTAAAGGCACTGAAGAATTGAGATTGTGGTACCCTAGAGAATCTGGATCTGAGCTTACTGGATATTCAGATTCTGACCTTGCTGGCTGCAAGATTGATAGGAAAAGCACCACAGGTGCCTGTCAATTCTTAGGTGGTCGCCTCATCTCTTGGATGAGTAAGAAACAGAAATCAGTATCTATATCTACTGCTGAAGCTGAGTACATAGCTGCTGCAGCTTGTTGTGCACAAATATTATGGTTGAAACATCAACTAGAAGATTACAACATTAAAATCTGTGAGATACCTATCTACTGTGACAATACAAGTGCAATATCACTTACTCAAAATACTACAAGTCATTCAAAGACTAAACATATTGAGATCAAACATCACTTCATTAGAGATCATGTGGAGAAAGGAAATGTCATGATAGAATATGTTTTTACGGAAAATCAGATCGCTGACATCTTCACAAAACCTCTAAGTGAGACAAGGTTTTCAACTCTAAGAGCTGAACTAGGTCTACTAAAGTTGGATGCATAAGCTGATGGGGAACTCAACAGAAGACTGAAGTTCATCATCTTACACATCTTATTATCTTCAAAGGTTAACTCTCAACAGACTAGTTAACTTATGGATTCTTAAAGTCAGGGGGAACGTGTAAGACTAGCGGTACTTCTGATTAAAAGATGAAATTTGTTGATGAAAGTTAGTTGAAGTTATGTTCTCATCAGAAGATCAAAGCTTGAAGACTGACGATTAATTATCTAGCTGGATTGACAAACAGCCGAGGAAGGTTATCAGTTATTGGCTTTCACTGATAATAGCCTGTCATCAGGACACTAGTCCATCAGATAAGTACTTTAGTTACTCGTCCGATCAGTTGAGTAAAAGCTGTGTATTTTAATAACGTTTTATTTAAAACACGCTTTTACAACTATACTAAGGCGGTTCGCATTCCCGCCTGGCATTTAATGCTTTTTAAATTTTTAATCGCGTAACTGACGTCCGCACGATCAGAATTGACACAAAACTTATCTAACGGTTAGCGTGTATCACGAAAATCGAAAAACCCTAACTCTATTAAATCAGATCTGATCAGCTCAGTAACTCTTTACGCACTCAAATAATTTCAAAAGTACCCTGAGAATTTTTGCCTTCATTTTCTACAAAAATCCTCTCGCTTTCACTAATCTCTTCAGGAAATCATGAATCCTCAACAAAAAGAAAGATCTGAGGGCATGTATCTTGTCTATGATACATACCACAAATCCGGAACCGCTGTAATGAAGACTATTCTGGAGAGATTCAAAGCTGCAACCCTTGTAGATTTCATGGAAAGACATGACGATGTGGTCTATGAGGACTAGGTGTTGGAATTCTACAGAGCAAAGGAGGCTGATGATTTCAATAAAATTGAAATCAAGGCAACAATTGGCGGAAAAGATATTATCATCACCCCTACTCTGTTTCATGAGAAGTACGGTATGTCCAACAAGGGAAGAACAGACCTAACTACAATGGCTGAGGAGAAGGAACAAGAATTCTGGAGCATCTGTGCTCACGAAGGAGAAGTCTTGTCTGGAAATATAAAGAAAAGACAGTTGAAAGATGAATATCAGCGTATGGCCGATATGGTGGCAAAGATAATTGAGAACCGCACTTTCTCTCTGGATAGTGTGACTATGAAGAGGTATGCTATGATGATAGCTGTTTATTATGGGTTTGAGGTGAATTGGGCTGAAATCATATGGTATATCTTCGCAAGGTTCAATAAGAAGAAGCAAACAAATCATAGGATCTCTCTTAGTCATCTGTTCGTGTTGCTGGGTTGTGATTTGACAAATGGAAAAGTCATTCACAATGCCAAGGCTATGGTTCACTACCAAGCTGTTATGGGAGGCTCTAAGAGGAAAAATGAAGAGGAAGAAGAAACTGAGGAGCCTAAGGACAAGGTTCCTGCAAAAAGGCAAAAGAAGACTGTTCAAACAACAAAGCCTGCTGTTCAAGCCAGAACAGACAAGAAAAAGCAAGCTACTGCTGGCGCTGCCATTAAGAGAGTTATTGATGAAGTGTTGGAGATGTCTGCTGAATCTCCATCAAGAACAGAGTCAGAAGAAGCACCTGCTGATAAAGTGGCAAAGAGGACTAGAAGCCAGTTGAGAGAAACTGCTGCTTCTAAACCTGTTCAAGAGAAGCCTGCCACAAGGAAATCTGCTAAGAGAAAGGTGGTCTTTGAACCATCTCCTGCTAAGGCTTTAGACATAGTCAGAGAAAGTCTTCCATCAGCAGAAAGGCCTGCTGGAACTGAAGAAGAATCTGCTAAGGAAAAGCAAGCTGATGATCAAACTGCCCCACAGATTACTTCAACAGAACCAACAGCTGAGGTTGCTCAACCTCATGATGATCCTGAAGTGCAGATCATCAATCCCATAGCAGCTGCACCACTTGCATCTGCAGGCCCTGTACCTGCCAGTACTTAAGAAGACCAGCCAGCTGATAAAAAGAAAGGAAAGAGGAAGATACTTATCAAAAGAACGAAAATATCAGCTGCTGACAAGAAGAAGAGGGAAGAGGCAGAGCAGAGGAAAAAGAATGACCAAGAAGAGCAAAAGGTCCTAGAGCTCAGCAAGATAGAAGCTGAAAAAGAAGAGCAGAGAAGAAAGCTGTCCGAAGCAGAACGCAAAGCTGCTAAGGATGCTGAGTTAGCTCTAGTTCTTGAGCTAAGTAAAGAGGACGCTCATGGTCCTGTTATTGCTGGAGGCATAAAGATTGGTGAATCTTTAGATGCCAAGAAGAAGATGCCTGCTGGCATGGTTCAAACAAAGAAGAAGTTTGAAGTAAGAAGAGCATTTGAAATTATAAATTCTGACTCTTCTGTTTTCAACAGGTTTGAAAAGGCACTGGCTTATTTTGACAAGAAGCTGATGCTTAAGACCTTGTTCACTCATGAAAAGAAAAGATAGAGTGTACTGAAGTTAGAAAAGTTAAGGGAGATTTTGATGATTTCCAAAACATTAAGATCAGCTAAGTATGGAAAACATAGTTAAAACCCTTAGAAGAATTTTGACCAAGTGAGAAGACAAATCAGAAGGGTCAAAGATTCAAGGTCCAGAAGACTACTGATCTGCTGAAGAAAAAAAATCAGACTGGTGAAGATCAGCCGACTCAAATCAGATTTGTTCAAGTTTGGGATCAGCTCTGCTCACCATCAGACTTGTGTTCTTATCAGCCAAGTGGAAAGGATCATGAAGTCTCCCCAACGGTAATAAATGCATTTGGAGTAATAAATGCTTAAGACCGAGAGTATTAATGAAAAATGATTGAAGAAATACCTCGTATCAGCTTGGTGCATTAAATGCTGCCTGACAGAAAGTACAGTCTGCAGTATTGTAACTGTGCAGAGAGCCGTTCGCGGAAATTAAGGACCAGAAACCAAGAAATTTGAATTGTGTCTCTCTTCAACAGACACTTTTCAATCTGTTAGTATAAATAGCTGAAGAGACGAAGATAAAATAACTACACAACATCTGAGAGATTATCCGAAGCAGAATATTTTCTAAGTCTCAAGAAGTTCAAGAACAACTCACTCGCATGCTGAAGTCATTTGATGACAGAAGCTTGTTGAAGCAAAACGAATACATTTTCTGAGTGAATCTGTGAAAAGAGAGTGTTGTGAGGAGTGCTTATCCATCTTTGTGAGTGATAAGTCTCTGTAGAATAGGTCTTCTTTGTGATTTTCTATTGCGCACTTGTGGTCGTTTCATTTGTTGTTCGACGCAAGCAGAGTATACTGTAAACTTTGTGATTATAGTATAATTCAAGATCTGTGTGACTTGGAAGAGTGGACTAAAGGATTTACATCCATATAACCACTATAAAATATCCTTGTGTTTTTACTTTGCATTTTTACTTGCATATTTTCAGTTTGGATAAAAACACTTTGATAAAACTGTTTGAAAAGATTTTTAAAAAGTTTGATAAAAACTGGGGATAAAATCTTTCAATCTACCAAGCTTACTTGTGAAAAATACTTAAAATATCCGCTGCAATTATTATGGTATTAAAACTGATTTTGACTAAATCAGCTAAGTGACTATTAGATTAGTGGTCAACCAAGTTGTTCAAAGATTTGTTCGCGATTAGCTTTGTCAGCTTACTGTTCTATAACCGCTTAGTCTGCCCACAGTTAAGTAAAAGTTTTAAAGTTAAAATTTGATAAAATTTGAAGAGGTCTAATCAACCCCCCCTCCCCCACCTCTAGACCTCATCTGACCACAGTTAAGTAAAAGTTTTAAAGTTAAAATTTGATAAAATTTGAAGAGGTCTAATCAACCCCCCCTCCCCCACCTCTAGACCTCATCTGACCACTTGGGACCAACATTAGCGAAAGAATGTATGTCGCCCGAACATGTATAACACAAAATGTAGCTAAATATTATAACTAGCACAAAGAATGTTACATTTATAGTCCTAGTGCGAATTTGTCTTAAATACTACAACTTTCATTGTAAGAATTTACTACTTAAAACAAAATGCAAACTCAAAATCACACAAAGATTGCTTATAAAATCCCCAAGACTTTTCAAAACTTGCTAAGTAAAATCCCCAAAATGTTAGTCAAGAACTTTGAAACAAAACCCTATTTTAGAAACTAGCCACATTTTTAATGAAGCATTTTAGTTTAAAGAATTCTACATACTCTATATAAAAGATTCAAGAATCACATGAATATATAATGAAATTTGAGATTTTTACCTCAATTGTAAATTCCAGAATATTTTATCTCTTTCTCTACCCTCTTTTTCTTTCCCTCTCTACTTCTCTCTCTCTCTCTCTCTTTGTTGGGCACCTAAACTAAGTGTGCGGGTGACAGCAATTGTCATGTGGCATCCAAACTGAGTGTGCGGATGGATACCCAAACTGAATGTGCGGGTGGAGCCACAATCGAATATCATGGGCGCTTGCGTGAATGCACTATAAGGGAAGGGTATGCGCATTCCCTAACACCAATTGGTTTTGGGGCAAGTGGTAGCGCCAAAGGTCCTACAAGTGGTATCAGAGCAGGTTGTTCATTAGAATCAACTGCCTGATCAACGAGCTTGATCCGAGTGTTTTTCAAAGGTTTTCAAACTTTTTCAAAAGAGCATATTTTTGAAAAATAAAATTTTTTGAAAATGGATTGGATCAGCCATGTTCCCCACATTGCTGGTATGAGTTTTGAGGACTGGAAGATCAGAATGGAGATCTTCTTAGCTGCCTATAATGATAACATGTACAAATGTATCATCAAAGGTCCATTCAAATTCACCAAGACTATCAAGGTTGATGAAGTTGATATAGTGGTGGAAAAAGATCTGAACGAGATGACAGCTGAAGAAATCAAGCTGTTCAATCTGGATAAAGTTGGCCGTTTCATCATGACCAAGGCCCTGAACAATGACAGATTTGATAAAGTCAAGCATTGCAAGATTGCCAAAGAAATGTGGGATAAGGTTCGTGATATGAGTGAAGGAAACGACGCCATCAAAGAGCATCAGCTGAGTGTTGCTCTAGAAAAGCTGGATAACTTCAAGATGAAGTCTTCGAAAATCATTGATCAGATGGATACAAGGTTTACTAGGACACTGAATGAAGTTCTAAAGCTTGAACCTTCACAGACAAGGAGATAACCGTCAGAGTGCTGAGGGCTCTACCTCCAAAGTTCAACATGAAGGTGACATCCATGGAAGAGTCAAGAGATTTGAAAAAGATCTCACTCACCGAGCTGTTCTCAGTACTCAAGGCATATGAGTATAAACTACCTAGAATGGGTGTTGAAGATACCTTAACTTCAAGTCCCACAGCTGCCCTGGTTGCTGCTGAAAATTCCGGAAGACTAGCCTACAAAAGCAAGAATGTGGACTCATCTGATGAAGCCACAATACTCAACAAAAAGGAGTACACAGTTGGAGACGTTGCATTGCTGATAAACAACTTCAAGAAGTTCTACAAAAGAAAAATGAAGAACAAATACAACAATGCTTCTACTTCTAACCCTACTTCTTCTTCTCAAGATAAGGATTCATATAAATACAAAATGATGTGTTATAATTGCAGAAAATTGGGTCATTTCATCAGAGACTGCCCATATCCTAAAGCTGAGAAGTATACGGAAGAAGAAAAGAGAATCAGAAAAGAAAGAAAACATTAGAAAGGCAAGGTGCTGTTAGCAGAAGCTGAGAAGCTGGCTGTTATCTACTCGTCAGATTCAGACTCAGACACTTCTGATGAAGAGTCTTCTGAAGAAGAGAGTCCGGCTCTTCTCTGCCTGATGGCCAAGAAATCTGATAACTATGAGGACGATGAGGTAACTCCTCTTGAAAATGAATCATTTAATTCATTTGAGCAAATGGTAGTTAATAATACAAGTATTGTTGATGCATTTGCTAAGCTTAAGGAATAGATGATATTGCTAAGAGAGCAAAACAGCTCACTGAAACTTAAAGCTGAAACGCCAAAAGAATCAGCTAAGTATAAACTGCTTGAGCAAGAGAATGAATCCCTGAAAGCTGAATGTGAATACCATAAAGGAAAAATCATGGAACTTGAAAAGATAATTGAGTCTCATGTAAAGTCATCTGTTGCATCCACTCTTATCTCTAGTAAACAGAAGACACCTTTAGAACAGGATAAGTTAGAACTGAACCATACTAAAAAATTTGTATCAGCTGACAACAGTAAGGTCATTTTGTATGTTCAGACTACTAAACCTGATTCACCTGAGAAAGTGTTAAAGGAGACGAAAACTTGTAAGGCTAAAAATAGTAAAGAGCCTAGTGTAGGAAAGCAGACTGGTAAGTCCAAACAGAAGAGTCCTAGAAAGTCTTCTGATAAGGCTAAAACCAATCAGACTAGTAAAACTAAGTCGTATGTTAATGAGCAAGCATCTAGTAAACCAAAGAAGCATAAAAACAAGAAAAATCAAAATGCTTGGTATGGAAATGAGTCTTATTATGTGCAACCTGCTGCATATCCTCCTATGTATCATGCACCTCAATTTCCAACTTACTATGCACCATATCCTGCTCACCCAATGCATGCATATCCTGCTTATCATGCATCGTATTCTGCTTATGAACATTATCCTTATCATGCTGATTATCAACAACATAGCAAATCTGATGAACGTGATGAAGGCAAAATTGTTCATGATCCTGCTAAAACTCAGAAGCATAAGAAGCCTGAGACTTCAACATCTTGGGTTGTCAAAGGTGAAACTAATCCTTCAGGACCCTCTCAATAAGGGTACCTAAAACAATTTTATTTTGTTTTGTAGGTTAGGATTAGGAGTAGGAGTAAAGTAGAGAAGATTTGGTACTTGGATAGTGGTTGTTCAAGACACATGTGTGGAAACATACATGAACATATTGTAGAGATGATGTCTCTTATGGTCCGAAATTTACTTTTGTTAAAGGCCTTTAACATAGTGGTTGTTCAAGACGTCATATATGGTCCGAAATTTACTTTTGGAGATAGCAAGGAAGGCAAGATTGTAGCAAGTGGAAAATTGATCAAAGGAAACATTGAGATATATGACGTCTCTTATGTTAAAGGCCTCAAATACAATTTGCTGAGCATAAGTCAATTTTGTGACAAAGGATATTCAGTCATCTTCTCAACAAATAAGTGTTACATTGAACAGATTGGTACAAAGAAGGTTATTTTATCATGAAGACGACAAGGAAATGTCTACACAGTTGACTGGAATTCTGTTGACAAGAGTTCAAGTATTTGTTTCGTGGCATCAACACCAAGTGAAGTCAGTTGGCTTTGGCACAAAAGAATGAATCATGTGAATTTCATGACCATCAACAGACTTATCAAGAATGATCTGGTAGAAGGAATTCCAAAGACAGTCATGAGCAAAGATAAG
Source organism: Penstemon barbatus (assembly GCA_003313485.2). Taxonomy (NCBI): domain Eukaryota; kingdom Viridiplantae; phylum Streptophyta; class Magnoliopsida; order Lamiales; family Plantaginaceae; genus Penstemon; species Penstemon barbatus. The sequence goes on along the minus strand of CM064884.1, from coordinate 37,804,825 downwards.
CTCTGTGATGCTTGTCAGAAGGGTAAACAAATCAAGTCATCATTCAAAAGTAAGAAGCACCAATCATCTGGAAGGATCTTGGAGCTGCTACATATGGACTTATTTGGACCCATTGATTCAATCAGCAATGGTGGAAAGAAGTACTGCCTAGCTGTTGTGGATGACTATTCAAGATACACTTGGGTGATTTTCATGAAGAAGAAAAGTGAAACCAAGGAGCATCTTACAAATCTGATGGAGCTGATCCAGAATAAGAAAAATATGAAGATACTGAAGATTAGATCAGATAGAGGGACTGAATTTACAAACTCTACTGTTGAAAAGTATTGTAATGCCAGAGGAATCATCCATGAATACTCTTCTGCCAGAACCCCTCAACAGAACGGAGTTGCTGAAAGAAGAAACAGAACTTTAAAGAAGCTACCAGAACAATGATAGCTGAAGCAAAGCTGCCTCAAAGATTTTGGGCAGAAGCAACAAATACAGCATGCTTTACCCAAAACAGATGCATGATCAACAAACACCAAAACAAGACTCCATATGAAGTTTGGAACAACAGGAAGCCAAACATTCATTACTTTAGAATATTTGGTTGTAAATGTTTAATTTTAAACAATGGGAAAAATCACCTTACTGCTTTTGCATAGAAGGCTGATGAAGCAGTATTTGTAGGATACTCTACTGTTAGTAAAGCTTATAGAGTCTTTAGCAAAAGAACTTTACTAGTATAAGAATCCATTCATGTAGTATTTGATGAACCTAATCAATCTTCTGAAAAGAATCAAAGTACTGATCAAAATCTGTCTACTGATTTTCATAAATTGAGTGTTGAAAGAAATGAAGAGTATATACCCATCATACTATCTGATCTCAACTCAGCTGCCAACTCAAGTGCTGTTCAAAATCACACTGCTGATTGTCTAACAGAAGAGTTGCAAACTGCTGACAGACCAGAGACTGTCCAACACACTACTACTGGAACTCCAACAGTAGTGTTGCAAGATCAAAACAGAGGACAACATTCAGATTTGCAACCTGATCTTAGATGGCTCAAGAATCACCCACCAGAGCTGGTGATTGGTGATCCCATGGATAGAGTAAAGACAAGGAGAGCTGCTGCAAGTAATGCAATGTTTGTCAGCTTCATATCTCAAATAGAGCCTAAACAGATTGAAGAAGCTCTTAATGATTCAAACTGGAATGAAGCTATGCAAGAAGAGCTGAATGGCAAGTTTACCTATACTTAGCTGAAGTTTTGTCATCATCAAGTGCTGTTCAAAATCACACTGCTGATTGTCTAACAGAAGAGTTGCAAACTGCTGACAGACCAGAGACTGTCCAACAGACTACTACTAGAACTCCAACAGTAGCGTTGCAAGATCAAAACAGAGGACAACATTCAGATTTGCAACCTGATCTTAGATGGCTCAAGAATCACCCACCAGAGCTGGTGATTGGTGATCCCATGGATAGAGTAAAGACAAGGAGAGCTGCTGCAAGTAATGTAATGTTTGTCAGCTTCATATCTCAAATAGAGCCTAAACAGATTGAAGAAGCTCTTAATGATTCAAACTGGATTGAAGCTATGCAAGAAGAGCTAAATGGCAAGTTTATCTATTCATCATCAAAAAGGGAGAAATTATTGGATGAAGATGAAGATAGAGTGTACTGAAGTTAGACTAGTTAAGGGAGGCTTTGATAATTGATTACGCCCAAACTTGTCGAAACAAAGCGATCGATGTAGAATAGATTGGGCGGTCGTATCCACGAGGAGATGACTAAACCAAGCTAAAATCGTTAGTAGACAAAGTAGCTTTAAAGATAAATAAATAAACTAAATTAACGAAGAGATTTGATTTTAAGAAAACTTAAAGAAAAGTGAATTTTTGGTTGTTGGAAAATACGATAATTAAAACGGTAAGATATCAAGAATCCCTTATATGCTTCGTTCACTTATTAGGATTGATTCATAAAATTACTCAATTGAAAGTTTCACATCCCAAACAATCAATCGGAAGATAAAGAATTGAAAACACATATTTCTAATGTATTTGAGTAAATAATTTTCTTGCTTTTAGAGTTGGCACACAATATCATCTTCTGAGAAATAAAAAACATACTATATACCAAGGCATATTGCATTAAAAGACTACCCATAAAACGAAAGACTTATATCAATATAATTATATCATAAAGATTTTCACATAAAAAGAGCTTGACTAGATTTACATGAAAACTAATGAAACAATTGTATTAACATAAAAGTTGATGAAAATAGATGAAGAAGTATGAATTACTCAAAATTATTAAACTAACAAAACCTTGAAGAATCGAATCCAAATAAGATCACTACGCATATAAGTTCATCTCTAATCTCACCAATGAACTCTTAGCCTAATTTGCTAATCATTATCACAAGTTCTAGAGAGAAAATATGATAATAATTTGAGAGAGAATTGTAACTAAGACTAAGAACTGTGTGTTTCAAGATGTGTGATTCTAGGACTATATATAGGTGCTAAATAGCTCTAATCCAAGTAGAAGAATGCTTAGGAGGTAGACTTTGAGTAGGAAGATGCTTAGGAGGCTTAATTCTCGCATGGAAATGACTTATGCAAGTTTCCTAATCACTTTAGAACAAAAATCGCAGTTCCCGCGTAGAAGATTCTGCTCTGCGCGACATATTTGAAAAGTACATATCTTTGTGCTCCGAACTCCAAATCCATATCCGTAAAGTCCATAATGTAGCTAACTCCTTCCACTACAACATATCCGAAATTCAGCTTGATTGGAGTTTCCTAACGAGAGTTATTGTCCTTGGAAGTAGCAGCAATATTTCTGGCGGATTCCTTATTTGTTGTCCTTGCACTAATTGACTTCCTTGAATCTTTCCTTGTTTCAAATAATGCCTTTGATACTTGTACAATTTGGAAAAGCTAAATATTCCGGGGTCCATATTTTATTTTCCTACAAAAACAAATCAAAACTCAATATTTTCTGATCACAATAATTTCTATTAATTTCATGAAAATATCAAATTTACACTTGATTTATTTAGTAAATAAGAACAACTTAAGTGCATTTTCAAGCACTAGTCACAACCCCCAACCAGCTTATTGCTAGTCTCTAGCAATTCAAGCGCAAATAAGATATAAGCATGATGAACAAAATGAGAAGAAACGAGATAAACTATATAAGTACTTCAATCAAAGAGCTAGTCAAAGATCACAATCGCTATCAATATTAGTTCGATCATAACCCCCAAAATGTGTGTGTGTGAATACTAAGCCAAAACCTTCATACCACAATACACATAGCTTTTGAAAATTTTCCAAGAAAAGTATCAACTCCATTTCCTCACGGGTAAAGTGTTTAAGTTTTCAGGACAAGGATTTCACTCATGGAGTTGGAAAACAGATAGTCACTCAAAGAAATAGGCCATATTTTTGCGGACAAGCATACAAACAAACATTGGTCCAAAGATAGGAAACATAACTATCTAGAGGCCACATTCTTTCACAATTTAGCTTCAGGATTTCAATTGGTCAATACATACTATAGAGCCATATAAAGATTCGTCTTCTCTAATGACGAAAACTAAGAACTTTTCTCTTTCTTCTTTTTTTATTTCATTTTTTATTTTATTTTTTCACTTTTTTTTTCCTTTTTTACATTTTTTTTTTTTAATGGCTCATGAAGACATTTTACTCTTGACCAATATCATCCATCTCTTTTATTTTTCTTTAAGAATGTTACTCTAAATAGCAATTAACCAATTCAAAAGAGCAATATAAGTTCATAAGTTCAAAAGATGTGTGAGTATAGAAAAAAAAAAAACTTTACTTGGAAAATTTCTAGGCTACATGCATCGAACATCCATCTTACCACAAGCTTAGTAATGTGCTATTGAAATTGTTTTGGAAGCTACTTTCTAATAATAAAGATAAAAAAAATGACTAAGATTTTACACAATGAAATCATACCTAAATAGAAAATCTATCATCTCAAATCAATCAATTCATACATACATTATAGCCTATTTTCAAGAGAATTGTTAATATAAAAGCAATAAACTAATCTTTCTTTAAAATGAATTTTTTTTTCCGGAAAGCTACCACCCCCAACCTAAATATGACAGTGCAATCTCCTCAGGTTCATTCACCTTCTCCACAATTTGCTTTAATCTTTGGCCATTCACACGAAAAAGTCTCCCATCTTTAGGATTTTCTACTTCTACGGAACCATTGGGAAAGACTTGTTTCACCACAAACGGACCAGTCCATCTTGATCTCAACTTTCCAGGGTGGAGATGTAAACGAGAATCGTAGAGAAATACTCGTTGGTTTGGCTCAAAGTTCTTTCTAAGGATTTGTTTGTCATGAGCGACTTTCAATTTAGCTTTGTAGATCATTGAGTTGTCATAAGCATCGTTCCTTAATTCTTCTATTTCTGACAATTGTAAGTTCCTTTGAAGACCTACAGCATTCAAATCAAAATTAAGCGATTTAACTGTCCAATAAGCTTTATGTTCTAACTCTACGGGTAAATGACAAGCTTTCCCATAAACAATCCGATATGGGGACATCCCTAGAATAGTCTTGTAAGCAGTACGGTATGCCCAAAGTGCATCAGAAAGTCGTAAAGACCAATCCTTGCGGTTTTGGTTAACCGTTTTCTCCAGAATTTGCTTAACTTCCCTATTTGCTAACTCAGCTTGCCCATTGGTTTGCGGATGATATGCATTGGAAACCTTGTGAATAACACAATACCTGCGCATCAAAGCTTCAAAAGAACGGTTACAAAAATGTGTCCCTTGATCACTAATAATAACTCGTGGTGTACCATACCTAGCTAACACATTTAAGAATTTTACTACTGTAGTGTTATCATTCTTACGACATGGTAGAGCTTCTACCCATTTGGATACATAATCAACAACAACCATAAGAAGAAGGAAATGGACCCATAAAATCAATACCCCAACAATAAAAAATTTCAATGACAAGAATTAGGTTAAGGGGCATCATGCGGCGTCGAGTCAAAGCTCCCAACTTTTGGCATCTATCACAAGAACGACAAAAATGATTAGTATCTTTGAACAAACTTGGCCAATAAAGACCACATTGTAAAATTTTAGCAGCTGTATTTTTCATAGAAAAATGACCACCACAAGCCTCGGAATGACAAAAGTTCAAGACACCATTTACCTCAGTCTCGGGAATGCACCTTCTCATGATTTGGTCGGGGCAATATTTATATAAATAAGAATCATCCCAATAAAAATTTCTCACCTCGATTAAGAACTTACGCTTATCTTGTGCAGTACAGCTTGATGGAAGTTCACCAGAAACCAAGTAGTTAACAATATTAGCATACCATGGCAATTGATCTAGATTAAACAGTTGTTCATCGGGAAAGTCATCTCGAATTGGGAGAGCTTTCGTTGAATCAATGAACTCCAAACGAGATAGATGATCAGCCACAACGTCCTCGACACCCTTCTTATCTTTAATTGTTAGATCAAATTCCTGCAACAAAAGAATCCACCTAATTAAACGAGCCTTAGCATCCTTTTTGGAAAGAAGATACTTAAGAGCTGCATGGTCAGTATAAACAGTAATAGGTGAACCAATAAGATAAGATCGAAATTTTTCCATAGCAAAGACGACTACCAGCAGTTCCTTTTCAGTAGTAGAGTAGTTCTGCTGAGCACTATTTAAGGTCCTACTAGCATAATAGATAACAAATGGTTTTCCTTCCCTACGTTGTCCTAACACGGCTCCAAGAGCATGGTCACTAGCGTCACACATGATTTCGAAAGGTAAGCTCCAATCTGGTGATTGTATGATGGGTGCGGCAGTGAGTTTTTGGACAAGTATTTTGAATGCTTTTTCACACTCGGGAGTCCAGTCGAACCTAGCATCTTTGACTAAGAGGTTACACAAGGGACGAGATATAGAAGATAAATTTTGTATGAACCTCCGATAAAAACCAGCATGTCCAAGGAATGACCTAACATCTTTCACAGTTTTTGGTATATGTAGGTTAGAAATCAACTCAATTTTGGCTTTGTCAACCTCTATTCCTTTTTCAGACACTATATGACCTAAAACAATCCCAGATGAAACCATGAAGTGGCATTTCTCCCAGTTCAGAACAAGACCTTTTTCCTCACACCTGCTCAAAACAGCTTTCAAGTTAAGTAAACAAGAATCAAAAGAGTCTCCAAAAACAGTTATATCATCCATAAAAACTTCCATGAATTTTTCAACCTTATCAGAAAATATGCTCATCATACAACGTTGGAAAGTAGCAGGTGTATTACATAAACCAAATGGCATTCTATGAAATGCAAAAGTACTAAAAGGGCATGTAAATGTTGTTTTTTCTTGATCCTCCAAAGCTATTTCAATTTGATAATATCCAGAATATCCATCAAGAAAGCAATAAAACAGATGACCAGCTATACGTTCCAATATTTGGTCGATAAAAGGAAGTGGGAAGTGATCTTTTCGTGTTGCAGAGTTTAATTTCCTATAGTCAATGCACATGCGCCACCCAGTTACAACTCTAGTGGGAATAGGATGCCCTTCTTCATTTTCTACAACTGTAACTCCAAATTTCTTTGGTACTACTTGTGTAGGACTAACCCATTGACTATCAGATATAGGAAAGATGATGTCTACATCTAATAATTTCAAGACCTCTTTTTTCACTACTTCTTTCATGGTGGGGTTTAATCTTCTTTGAGGATCTCTACGTGGGTTAGCACCTTCTTCTAAATGAATCTTGTGTGAACAAATTAAGGGACTAATACCTTTAATATCAGCTATCGACCAACCTAGTGCTGACTTATGTTCTTTCAACAAATTTATGAGTTTGTCATCTTGCTCGACACTAAGTTTAGATGAAATTATAACAGGAAAGTTATCACCTGGTCTCAAGAATGCATATTTCAGTCCTTCTGGTAGTTGAGATAACTCGACTTTTGGTGCCTCAAAGGAAGATGCATTTGGTTGTGTTCTTTCTTTTGGTAGCTCCTCAAAGCGTGGCTGCCAAACACTCCTTTCATTTAACCCTATTTCATTAACAAAATTAGATGAATTAATATTATTAACAGAGTTAAGCGAATAATCAAAATCAGAATCACAAAGGAGATAGTGTAAGGATTCAGAATTTTCCCTTTCGAATGTTTCAGACACCAATGAATCTATCATATAAGTATGGTTACACTCATCTTCATCTTGTAGTTGCTTCCCAACATGGAATACATTGACTTCCAGTGTCATATTACCAAATGTAAGCTTCATGAGACCATTCCTACAATTGATGAGAGCATTTGTTGTAGCAAGGAAAGGTCTACCTAGGATCAGTGGTATCTTAGACTCCATATTGACCACAGATTGAGTATCCAAAACCAAGAAATCAACAGGATAATAGAATTTGTCAATTTGAAGCAAAACATCCTCGACTATTCCTTTGGGTCTACGAATGGTTCTGTCAGCTAGTTGCAAAACAACAGATGTAGGCTTGATCTCTCCAAGGCCAAGTTGCAAGTAAACTGAGTATGGCATAAGGTTTACACTTGCTCCAAGGTCTAATAAAGCTTGACTAAACTCATGTGGACCAATATGACAGGTTATTGTGGGAAACCCAGGATCTTTATATTTAGGCGGTACCTTTTGCTCAATCACTGCACTTACTTGATCGGTAAAAAATGCGATTTTCTTGACATTGTGTTTTCTTTTCACAGTACACAAATCCTTAATCACTTTTGCATACGAAGGTACCTGCCTGATAACATGTAACAAAGGCAAATTAATTTTGACTTGTTTCAAATGTTCAAGAATTTCACCATGATTTTCTGGTATTTTTCCCAATTTCAGTGCTTGAGGAAAAGGAACATGGACCAAGGTTTTCTGCTCTACTTCCTTAGGGGGGTCATTTGACGGACTAGGTAAAGTTGGTCCCTCTATGACCTTACCGCTACGAGTGGTGATGGCATTGATATCTTTGACGTTATGTGATTCGGAAGATTCTACCTTATGTTACCCCTTAGGATTAGACTGTGGTTGGGAAGGGAACTTGCCTCGTTCTTGTATAGTAAGAGCACTAGTTAGCTTACCAATTTGATTTTTTATCTCTTTGTTCTCTTCCACAATCTGAGTTATTACGGCTTCTACCTTTTGATTAGTCTTACTTTGTGCCTCAATAAATGCTTGCAGTGTGTCCTCTAAAGGATTCCTATTTTGGTGAGCATTATTTTGAGGTGCAGGGTAAGTTCTAGGTGCTTGTCCCTCGGATTTCCAACTAAAGTTAGGGTGATTTCTCCAACCAGGATTATATGTCTCAGAATAAGGTGAAAAAGGTTTCCTATATGTTCCTAAGGCATTACATTGTTCTTCGTAAACCTCTTTCATCTCACCAAGCGTAGGACATACTTGAGCTAAATGATCTACCCCACCACAAATGAAACAACTATGTCGTGACTCTACCCTTGCAACTGGTTGATGTTTTTGACTATCTTTTGTTTCTAAAGCTTTTAATTTGTTAGTCAATGCTTCAACTTGTGCTTTAAGGTTGTCTTCTTCCTTAAGATAGTAAATTCCACTAGTTTTTGTTCTACTAGTACTATCGGTAGTACTAGGTCCAGTCCAGGTGTGAGCTTTTTCGGCTATGTCATTTAGGTAATCTATGGCTTCATCAGGATCCTTTTCAAGAAATTTCCCATTACACATCATTTCAATAAATTGACGCTCCCTAGATGTAAGTCCCTCATAGAAATAACTAACAAGACGCCAATTTTCATACCCATGGTGCGGACACATATTCAACAATTCTTTGAACCTTTCCCAGGCTTGGTATAAAGTTTCATTATCTTTTTGGGAAAAGGTAGAGATTTGTCTCTTAAGGTTGTTGGTCTTATGTTGGGGAAAGTAATTGTTGAAAAAGGCTTGGGTCATTTCTGCCCATGTACCTATAGATCTAGGTCTCAAAGAATACAACCAACTTTTTGCTTTGTCTTTTAGGATGAAAGGGAAGAATTTCAACCTAATTGACTCTACGACATTGGGTTGACTATTAAAAGTGACGATGACCTCCTCGAATTCCCTAATGTGCAAGTAAGGATTCTCACTATCCATGCCATGAAAGGTTGGTAAGAGTTGGATCAATCCAAATTTGAAACCTATTTGCAGCGTATTTGCGGGAACCATGATGCATGAGGGAGTGGATGTGCGGTTTGGGTGTAGATATTCCCTTAGGGAACGTGCATGGTTGTTTTCAAGTTGGTCCATGGTGGTAGGTGTATCGGTTAATGCAATGTTTGACCAAGATTCGCTTAAATCTTGAGAAGTGGTATTGATTCCCTCAGTGTTTTCCCTATGTTCTTTCCTTAACCTACGCAAAGTTTTCTCAATTTCTGGATCGTACTGCAATTCACCTTGATTAGAAGATCGAGTTACAAACATAAAAATAAAACACTTTATTTATTTATTTATTTATTTATTAATTTATTTTTTATTTTTTTTAATAAAACTAATCAATTAACTAATAAATAGAAATAGTACGAAACTTCCTACAATTAACTAAGATAACAAAAATTGAATAAAATAAAGTTTACTTACCTCGTTAGCTAAATAACTACTTATGATGCTTACTTGTTGCACCTCCCCGGCAACGGCGCCAAAATTTGATTACGCCCAAACTTGTCGAAACAAAGCGATCGATGTAGAATAGATTGGGCGGTCGTATCTACGAGGAGATGACTAAAATAAGCTAAAATCGTTAGTAGACAAAGTAGCTTTAAAGATAAATAAATAAACTAAATTAACGAAGAGATTTGATTTTAAGAAAACTTAAAGAAAAGTGAATTTTTGGTTGTTGAAAAATACGATAATTAAAACGGTAAGATATCAAGAATCCCTTATATGCTTCGTTCACTTATTAGGATTGATTCATAAAATTACTCAATTGAAAGTTTCACATCCCAAACAATCAATCGGAAGATAAAGAATTGAAAAACACATAATTTCTAATGTATTTGAGTAAATAATTTTCTTGCTTTTAGAGAAAGACTTATATCAATATAATTATATCATAAAGATTTTCACATAAAAAGTGCTTGACTAGATTTATATGAAAACTAATGAAACAATTGTATTAACATAAAAGTTGATGAAAATAGATGAAGAAGAATGAATTACTCAAAATTATTAAACTTACAAAACCTTGAAGAATCGAATCCAAATAAGATCACTACGCATATAAGTTCATCTCTAATCTCACCAAAGAACTCTTAGCCTAATTTGCTAATCATTATCACAAGTTCTAGAGAGAAAATATGATATGATTTGAGAGAGAATTGTAACTAAGACTAAGAAGTGTGTGTTCCAAGATGTGTGATTCTAGGACTATATATAGGTGCTAAATAGCCCTAATCCAAGTAGAAGAATGCTTAGGAGGTAGACTTTGAGTAGGAAGATGCTTAGGAGGCTTAATTCTCGTATGGAAAGGATTTATGCAAGTTTCCTAATCACTTTAGGACAAAAATCGCAATTCCCGCGTAGAAGATTCTGCCCTGTGCGGCATATTTGAAAAATACATATCTTTGTGCTCCGAACTCCAAATCCAGATCCGTAAAGTCCATAATGTAGCTAACTCCTTCCACTACAACATATCCGAAATTCAACTTGATTGGAGTTTCCTAATGAGAGTTATCGTCCTTGGAAGTAGCAGTAATATTTCTGGCGGATTCCTTATTTGTTGGCACTAATTGACTTCTTTGAACCTTTCCTTGTTTCAAATAATGTCTTTGATACTTGTACAATTTGGAAAAGCTAAATATTCCGGGGTCCATATTTTATTTTCCTACAAAAATAAATCAAAACTCAATATTTTCTAATCACAATAATTTCTATTAATTTCATGAAAATATCAAATTTACACTTGATTTATTTAGAAAATAAGAACAACTTAAGTGCATTTTCAAGCACTAGTCAATAATTTCCAAAACTCATCAATATCAGCTAAGTATGGAAAACTTAGTTTAAAACCCTTAGAAGAATTTTGACCAAGTAAAAAGATATATTAGAAGGGTCAAATATTAATGGTCCAGAAGACTACTGATCTGCTAAAGAGAAGAAATCAGACTGGTGTATATCAGCCGACTCAAATCAGATTTGTTCAAGTTTGAGATCAGCTCTGCTCACCATCAGACTTGTACTCAGCCAAGTGGAAAGGATCAAGAAATCTCCCCAACGGTAATAAATGCCCCTGGAGTAATAAATGCTGAAGTCCGAGGATATTAATGGCAAATGATTGAAGAAATACCTCGTATCAGCTCGGTGCATTAAATGCTGCCTGAAAGAAATACAGTCTGCAGTACTGTCACTGTGCAGAGAGTCGTTCACGAAAATTAATGACCAGAAATCGAGAAATTCAAACTCTGTCTCTCTTCAACGGACACTTTTTGAAATTGTGAGTATAAATTGCTGAAGAGACGAAGAGAAAAGGAGCTACACACAACAACTGAGAGAATTTACGAAGCAGAATATTTTTAAGCCTCAAAAAGCTCAAGAACAGCTCACTCATCAGCTTCGTCTTTTGTTGACTTAAGCAGAAGTTGAAGATCAAAGATATACACATTTTTTTGAGTGAAAAACTGTTAGAGTGTTGTGAGGAGTGTTTATCCATCATTGTGAAGTGATAAAACTCTGTAGAATAGGTCTTCTTTGTGATTTCCTATTGCGCACTTGTGGCATTTTCATTTGTTAATTGGCGCTAGCACAGTATACTGTAAACTTTGTGATTATTGTATAACCCAAGATCTAAGTGACTTGGAAGAGTGGACTAAAGGATTTAAATCCATATAACCACTATAAAAATTCTTTTTGTTCACACTTGCATTATTTTCTAGCATATTTACTAAACTACATAAGAACACTTGAAAACTGTTTGAAAAGATTTTCAAAGGAGTTTTATAAAACTGGGGATAAAATCTTTCAAACTACTAAATTTACTTCTGAAAAACACTTCGAAAATCTGCTGCAAGTAATCTGGTATTAAAACTGATTTTGACTAAAATCAGCTAAGTGACTATCAGAAGTGGTCAACCAAGCTGATTTGTTCGCGATCAGCTTAATAAACTTACTGCTCTATAACAGCTTAGTCTGCTTACAGTTATATAAAAGTTTTAAAGTTAAAATTTGATTAAAATTTTAGAGGTCTATTCACCCCCTCCCCTTCCCCCTCTAGACCTCATCTGATCACTTGGGACCAACAAGTAGTATCAGAGCCAAGGTCACGTGTTCGATTCCCAGTAGGAGCAATTGCTGAGGGGGAGATTGTTGGGCACCCAAACTTAGTGTGCGGGTGACAGTAATTGTCCTGTGGCATCCAAACTGAGTGTACGGATGGAGACCCAAACTGAGTGTGCGGGTGGAGCCACAATCGAATATCGTGGGCGCTTGTGTGAATGCACTATAAGGGAAGGGTATGCGCATTTCCTAACACCAATTGGTTTTGGGACAAGTGGTAGCGCCTGAGATCCTACATTTTTTTCCCTTGTGCGTGTGAGTATGTGAAATTGGATAATTTTCTATTTTTTTCTTCCTTTGTGAGAAAGGTTAACAGGTGGTGGTAAACTTTTCGATCGCATTGGAAACAATGGTAGGATATTGATGCATCAAAATTAATTCATGTTGTTCGGCCAAAATATGCAATAAATGATAGTATAAATAATACATAATGGTTTCATTTAACATTCGTTGTTGTCTTGCTGAATGATGGTAAACCGTTATTAGCATTACATAGACCATTTCCAACAATAATATCTAAATTCAGATTTTAGATAGTGAACGGTGTTTTAGTCATTTAAATACTCTGTTTTATCTACTCCATCCAACAGTCACATTTAATTTTTGTTAACTATCATATATTATTTATATCTATATTGTAAAATGTAATATAGATTATATTGTATTGCATCGTATACTAAAATATAAATATTATAAATGAATTTCAACGATTTTGTTTAAATTTAATAAATATGAATTAATTAATAATTTTTTACATGTGTGAAATATGGCTTAATCACCTATATACTTTCAAGAGTTGAATTAGATATAAAAATCTAAAATGTTTAAAATTAACAATAAATATAAACTAAAATAAAAAAATAAACTTTTCATAACTAAAATAACATTAATCTAAGTTAGAGTATATGTTTATATCAATCTATCTATAATTCTACTAAAAGTGTGAATAATTTAAGTTTTTTATCTTTTTGTGAAGAAAAAAATGCCCTTATTTAAGTTGTAAAGTATATTAATAAAATATAATTAGACATGAATTTTCCTTAAAATTTCTCATCAAAATTTTAGTAGGAAAATATTTTAAGAAAAATTATAACTTCCTTGCATTCTAACCAACCACCATGAATATGGAAGAAAAATATTATATTCAAATTATGTATGAAGTCTTATTATAGTTATTTCTTACATTAACTCCAATAATTAAGAAATTAACTCATAATTCACTTTTACAATTTCATTATTGTCCTATAACACATAAAAATAAAAATAAAGACTATTATTTTGAAATAGTTGTAAAAAGTATTATTTGTTTCTTTTAAAGATTTAGTACAATATGTCACTTCTTAAAAAAATTAAATTCTCTTAAATATCATAAAATATGTTAAAGTAGAATCGCATCCTACCTATAAATGAACAAAAATGCTTATGACATAGTGAACTAAGTAATCTTTATTTGACATGAGAAACATTACCTCAAATTTTCATGAAAATCTTTTGGAGAAAAACATGTGAAATAAGTTAAAAAACGGATGAAAATCAATGAAAATTGGTAAAATCGATTTAATAAATTTTATGTAATTGATGAAAACATGTGAAATTGATCTAGATGAAATTTATGAACATTGGTAAAATAGGTGAAAAATGGGTGAAATCGGTAATAAAAAGTGCCGGTAAAATCGATAAATATATGTGAAATCGATGAAAATTCGGGTGACATTTTTGAAAAATGAGAAACAAATTGGTGAAATCAATGAATAATGGGTGACATTTATGATGAATGGGTTAAATAATTGAAAAAAGGTTAAAATTTGTGAAATAATGTGAAATCAATGAAAATTCAAATGAAAATGCTAGAAAAAAAAACCATGTAAAATATAAGTTAAACTGATAAAAAGAAGTAAAATTAGGAAAAAAAAAGTTTAACTAGCAATAACAGTATGAACTAAATCAGTAAAATTTTCTTTATGTTTGAATAGGAGAAAACAAAATAGATCGATGAAAAATAGGTAAAACAATGGATAATAGGTTATAATTGATCAAGAACGAGTAAATCAGTAAAAAAATATAGAAACCAATAAGAATCAATGAAAATTGAATTAAATTAATTAATATAATAAGTGAAATGGCTTGAATCGGCAAAGAAATATCTTTGAAATGATAAGATATGTTAAATAATTTGAGATATACTTAAAGTAATTGAAGATGTATAATTATTTGAGTTGAAAATTCGGCAAATACATGTGAAATCGATGAAATTTAAAATGAAATTTGATGGGGGCTATTTCGCACCCACCTATAATACTCGGATCGACTAGGGGTATCAGATCGATTAGACCATATGAGCTCATTCGAAGTCCATTACCTACCCGACCAGCGTTGACTCTCCCTGGCGACTAGACTACAATCCGGGTTTAAGAAGGATAATTACGCCGAGTCCTATTAGGACTATGTTTCCTTGTAAAGCTAGGGTTAATATCATATAAATACCTAGCTAAACATTGTATTTAGGGGAGAATGGGAGCTTACACCTACATACTTAAGCCTTCTGATTAGCATACTGAATAGAAAAGCTTTTGGCTATACTATTTACCAATTCATCGTCTTGTAACTTATCGTTGTCCTTTACATGATTGTTCGTCCGAGTAACGATCCATCCTGAATAAAGTAACAGAGCCATGTAATCATACTAAACATAACCCCAAACGAATTTATTATTGATTTAATCATACTCAACGAAAAACGGTTAAATCAGTTGGCGCCCACCGTGGGGCTAGGTTAATTATTCGATCGACATATGGCTCGACCAAGGAAGAGCGCTCGTAACGGAGCGAGAAGTAACACGACCAACCCGCATAACACATCTGAGGGTCAACAGGGCAATACAGACAACAACTCCCCTGTAATCAACGATACTCAGCGAGACAACGAGCAACTGCTGGATCAGGAGAATCCACAAGAGGTAAATGCTCAAAACCCACAATGGCGACAAGGGATCCCCACCAATTCAGTACCGGAAAATCCTGTAGCTCCAGCGATACCGGTTCCCTTATCAGATAATCGAGAGAAACTGCGACAGATCGCTATGCTCTTCAACTCGATATGCCCGGAGGATATACTAGTACCCGAGCAGGTCCCTTGAAACCCTAGAACGACAAGGGTGAATCCAATCCAACGAACACTAAGACAGGTCGACCAGGTCTCGCAGCAAGCGGATAGTCCAGCGAGCGAGCGACGATCACTTCATAGTCCGCAAAAGAGCAATTCAAAACCCTCTAATGAACATATCCGAAGAAAAATGGATCGGATGAGGCCGCAACCCGTCCACCCCGGATCGAAGGAACATAACATAATCCCCTGTCGAGGATGATCCTATCGACGCAGTTCCTACTCGACCACGAACCGTGCAAGTCTCGGAAAGAGAAATAGAAGAGATGGTGCAGGAACAACTGGAACAACGTTTACAAACCGTTCAAAGTCCATGGGCCAGAGCTACAGAGCTCCAGGAGAGCCTAGCAGCATGTTCTCCCTTTTGCAAGGAAATAAAAGAAGCACAATCGTCAGGACAGGTTCCGGGACGACTACCCAGATATGACGGAACTACTGACCCAGATGACTATATATTTAGCTTCACGAACATAATGAACTTATATGCTCACTCAGCAGAGTTCACAGCTAAGCTTATGGTAACCACCTTCGAAGGACTCGCTTTAGATTGGTTCCCAAAGCAACCCACTAATTCCATATTCAGTTTTCGGGAATTGTGCAATAAGCTGACGCAGCAGTTCGCCAGCCAAAAGAGACAAAAACTACCAATGAGTTATTTAGGAACAATTTATCAACAAGAAGGTGAATCACTACGGAACTGGTTGGCAAGGTTTAACGTGGAGTTATTAAAAATTGATTCCCCAAACATTGATTACATAATCTCTATCCTATTTTATCTCACGAAGAATAGGCAGTTCGGGAATGCCCTTAGCAGAAAGCAACCGAGAACGTTCGCTGACATCATGAGCTTGGCATCGAAGTACATGACTCAGGAAGAGATGAACTCTTTTAAGGATAAGAACAAAAATAAAACTCCAGCATCTGGCTCCAAGCAGCAAGATAGAATTCCTGCTCAAAAGCCCATCGATTACGATCGAACTTTCAGAAAAGGCAACGTCCTCCAGCTATTAGAATACAATTGAAATAATCAGGACAGACGACCTAATATCTATCAAAGACCCAGATCGGCCGAGCTACCGATCAGGAGCAGAATTAACCAAGTGGAACACCCTAGGCTGACCGTTCCAATAGAGAAAATATAGGCAGTATTAGAAAGGAATAATTGGATCCCAGCGGCAAAGAGGATCGCTCAGCCAGACCAGGTGCGCGAAAGAAGTATGGACGCAAAAAACAGATCAATAAACGATCAGTTGATTAGTTTCAACGAAAGTGAGGTACCAAAGAATTTTATATGGAACATGAAAGAAGATAACCCTGACTTCCCAATGGTAGTATTGTTGGAAATAGCGAACTTCAACGTCAAACGAATCTTAATCGACAATGGAAGCTCGACAAATATCATCTCTAAAGAGGTCCTAGCCCAGATGAACTTGGGACAAATAACATTCCAAAAGGTAGCCACGCCTTTAGTAGGATTCGGAGGTTCCGAGATTGTCCCTAGCGGCATGATAACTTTAAGCGTTTCACTCGGAAAGAAACCATGTCAGACGGTGAAATTAATCAAATTCTTAGTTGTGGAAACCCCCTTCGCCTACAATGCGATCTTGGGACGACCCGCCCTCAACCTATTTAGAGCCGTTGTCTCAACTTACCATGATGAGGGCTATTTCGCACCCTACATACTGTACGGATCGAGTAAAGAACATGAGATCGGTTCGACCAAATCAAATAGTTCGGGATCATCTTATCGACCCGGCCAAGTACAGCTCTCTTCGACTAGGAGATTATATTCCGGACCCAAGAAGGGTATTTGGGCCGAGTCCTATTAGGACTATGTTTCCTTGTAACGCTAGGTTTAGCATGATATAAATACCTAGCTAATCATTGTATTAAACAACTCCGAAAACTCTGAATCATAAGGCAAATACGCCATTGAATGCTGCTTAAACAGCACAACTCAATATTATTCAATAGAGAAAGAGCTTTTCTCCTCATATTGGTGTGTTCTTTACTTTGGTTTGTATGTTTACTTCTTGTTTTTACCATATTGCTTTTCTTTGTGATTGATCCATCCGGAATAAAGTAACAGAGCCCTATAATATATAAATATTGATAAACCCCCAATATCACAAATTCACTGATACAATATTTAACCCGACGAAATCTGGTTAAATCAGTTGGCGCCCACCGAGGGGCTAAGTTAATTATTCGATCGACACATGGCTCGCCCAAGGAAAAGCGCTCGTATCGGAGCAAGAAGTAACACAACCACAGATCATAACACATCTGAAGACCTACAGGACAACAATGATAATAACGCTCCCAACACCAACGAGAATTTGCAGGATACCCACCCCCGTCAGCAGGAAACCCAAGGAGGTCTTCCCGGTACAATACGGGAAGAACCAGAAGTCCCTGAGATCCCCGTTCCTCTCCCGGGCGCTCAGGAGAAACTGCGACAAATAGCAATGCTCTTTAAATCACTCTCTCCAGAAGAATTACTCGTACTTGATCAAATTCCGTGGAACGTTAGGGCTGCCAGGGCGACTCCTGCTCAAAGAACGCCAAGGCCAAACGAACAAACCTCTCAACAAGCTGACAGCCCGGCAAGTGAGCGACGCTCGCTACACACTCCTCAGCAGGGCAATTCTAAACCCTCCGATAATCATCCCCGAAGAAAACCAGGACAAAGAAAACCGCAGCCGGGGCGCAGTGGCTCCAAGGAACGTACGATAATCCCTATCGAGGATGATATAGATGATGCAATCCCCGATCGACCACGAACAACCCGATTCTCGGAAAGAGAAATCGAAAGGATGGTACAGGAGCGACTGGAACAACGCCTACGATCTGTCCAAAACCCGTGGGCCCAGACCGCGAAACTCCAGGAGAGCCTTGCATCTTGTTCTCCCTTCTGCAGAGAAATAAAAGAGGCGCAATCCATTGGACAAGTCCCGGGTAGACTACCCCGATATGATGGAACCACCGACCCGGATGATTATATTTTTAGCTTCACGAATATAATGAATTTATATGCCCACTCTGCCGAATTCACCGCCAAGTTAATGGTAACCACATTCGAAGGACTCGCGTTGGATTGGTTCGCCAAACATCCTGCCAACTCCATATTCAGTTTCCGGGAATTATGCAATAAACTGACGCAGCAGTTTGCCAGTCAGAAGAGGTAAAAACTCCCGATGAGCTACCTAGGAACCATACATCAACAAGAAGGAGAATCCCTGAGGAACTGGTTGGCGAGATTTAATGTGGAATTACTCAAAATCGATTCTCCAAATATCGATTACATAATTTCTATTCTCTTCGACCTCACAAAAAACAGGCAGTTCGGAAACGCCCTCAGTCAAAAACAACCGAGAACGTTCGCCGACATCATGAGCTTGGCGTCTAAGTATATGACCCAAGAAGAGATGAATTCCTTTAAGGATAAAATAAAAAACAAAGCCACAACTTCAGGCTCCAAACGGCATGATAGGATTCCTGCCCAAAGATCCATGGATTATGAGCAATCTTCTAGAAAAGGCAACGTCTTCCAGCGACTGGAATACAACAAAGCTGACCAAGAAAGGCAACCAAATTTCTACCAAAGACCAAGAAACCCCGAACAACCGATCAGAAGCAGGGTGAATCAAGTGGAACACCCAAGGTTAAATGCTCCACTGGAAGAAATATTGGAAGTTCTAGAAAGAAATAACTGGATCCCCGAAGCGAGGAAAATCGCTCAGCCCAGACCAGGGTCTCGAAACTACGACCTATACTGTAAGTACCATAGGGCACACGGACATCGAACAGAAAATTGAAAAACTGATCGAACAGGGAAAACTAAACGACTACATAGAGCGAGATAACCGCAAGAGGGAAAGAAGTGGAAGTCCTCGAAATTATAATCAAAGAAGGAGTTCTCGTCGAAGGTCACCCGAGCATGGTCCTACGCAAGAATTGGTCCACGACCAGATCAATGGGACCATTCATACAATATCCGGGGGACCCGCGGGTGGAGATAGTCGTAACGCCCGACGAAGGACAGCCCGATCCATAATTGGAAACTCAAAATACCCAAAAGAAATATGGACTCTGGAAAACAAGCCATCGAACCACCAGCCGATCAGCTTTAACGAAGGCGAAGTACCTAAAAACATCATTTGGGACACAAAAGAGGATAACCCCGATTTCCCGATGGTGGTGTCGTTAGAAATAGCGAATTATAATGTCAAAAGAATCCTAATTGATAATGGAAGCTCAACAAATATCATCTCCCGGGAGGTTTTAGCCCAAATGAACTTAGGGCAGATAAATCTACAGAAAGTAGCTACGCCGTTAGTAGGGTTTGGAGGGTCCGAGATCATCCCCAGCGGAACGATAACATTAAGTGTGTCGCTCGGGAAAAAACCGCACCGGACGGTGAAGCTAGTGAAATTCCTAGTGGTAGAAACTCCCTTCGCTTATAACGCAATATTGGGACGACCTGCTCTCAACCTATTCCGAGCCGTTGTCTCTACTTATCACCAGAAGATAAAGTTTCCGACCGATAGAGGTATCGGGGAAATAACGAATGATCACTGTATGGCGTGGGATTGCTACAGCACCTCGTTAACCTTGAAAGAACATCCAAAATCAATCACTCCGAGCAAAAGAAAAATCGAAGACGATCTCGTTAAAAACAAAGTTGAAATCCCTAGTATAGATCGAATGGATAAAAAGGGAAAAGAACCGCTAGATTTATCCTTGAAACCTCCAGAACATAAGGATGTAATACTGGTTGAAGGGGACTCGTCCAAAACGACAAGAATAGGTACTGAATTGAGCAAGGAAGGGGAAGTAATGTTAATTAACTTCCTCAGAGATAATGTCGACGTCTTCACCTGGAGAGCGAATGATATTGAAGGAATTGATCCTCGAGTAATCAAACATTCCCTAAAAATTTATCCTATGGCAAAACCTGCCAGACAAAAGAAGAGAAATCATGGCCCAGTAAAAGATAAAATTATCAAAGCCGAGGTAGAAAGACTACTTGAAGCAAAACAAATTCGAGAAATACACTTCTCAGAAGGGCTGTGTAATGTTGTGCTGGTAGCAAAAGGGGATAAAAAGGACAACAAATGGAGGATGTGCAATGACTTTACCGACCTTAATAAATTATGCCCGCGCGACCCGTACCCCCTCCCAAGGATCGACTTATTAGTGGACTCAACTGCGGGCTTCACGATATTCAGTATGATGGACGCCTTTCAAGGGTTTTATCAAATATACATGGATGAGCGGGACCAAGAAAAGACTGCATTCGTAACCGAGCAGGGAGTATATTGCTTTATAGTGATGCCATTCGGCTTAAGAAATGCCGGGGCTACTTACCAAAGGTTAGTAAACCTAATGTTCAAAGAATTAATCGGAGAGTTAATGGAAGTCTATGTGGACGACATGTTGGTCAAAAGTATGAACGAAGCGGATCACGTAAAACATCTTGATCGATGTTTTCAGATCTTAAGAAAATACCGTATGAAGTTAAACCCCGCGAAATGCACTTTCGGTGTTAAGTCAGGAAAATTTTTGGGTTATTTAGTCCACCAACGAGGAATAGAAGCCAACCCAGAAAAAATCCGAGCCATAACTGAAATGAAACTGTTGGGATTTATGGGTATAATTTGTCAACTACAACAGTGCGGAATTTAAAATTTTTATCATACACCAAATCCCAGGGTTTCTTATTAGCACATATGAATAAAGGTTGAATTTAATTAAAGCATGCATATACTTGAATTAAATAAAGTAGGTAAAAACAATTTTACCTTACCACAGGCAAGGTGGTGGTAACTCCGGTCTTCAATTGTTCACTAGAGCACCCCAAGTGTTGTGCCTCTAGAGATAGTCCACACCAGCTGGATTTGAGTGACTTCGCGAAATCCCCAGGCTCAGAACTAGGATTAAGGAATTGCCTCGTCAGGAATTGGATGCGGATCCGGGAAGAAGACTGGAGAAAAATCCTACACAGGGGAGGGGCGATTTTTGGAGAACACTGAACAGGGAGAGAAAACGATTTTTCCTACTAAATTAGTTGGCTGAAAATTTCGATTAGGTCACTTGAAATTTTCGATCTCTCTCTCCCTATTTAATGGAGTTGTTAGTTTGTTGAGATATTCTTGCTATCTTGAAGAGATTATGATATATCTCTTATATTTAGAAGAGTCCTTCTATATATAAAATATATCTCTTTGCATATCTTTCCTTATCTCCTAAGGAAACAAGATATGCCATATCTCTTCACAAGATATGCTATATCTCTTAACAAGAAAATCTTTCCTAACTTTTCCATCAAAATCTAACATAATCAAATTAATTCAAGACTAAAATTAACAAGCAAAAATCGGCCACTTTAATTAAATAAAAATCGGCCCACATGCTTTTAATTAGTCCTAAACTTAATTTGATCATTGTTCCCAAAATCAGCCCATGTAAGATTAATTAATCCCAGATTAATTTATCTTTACAATAATTGGCCCATATGCTTAAATTAATTAATCCTAGATCAATTAATCTCATATGGATCGGCCCATGTGTTTAATTAATCAACTATTAATTAATTAATCCTTTTCCAATTAATACTTTAATTGAGGATTTAATCAATTAGAGATTCCAATTGATTCATTAATTAGTTACTTCTAACTAATGATTCTCCACTTAGAATTAATACTTTAATTCTTGATTAATTAATTAGTTACTTCTAATTAATTATTCTTCTTCATGAATTAATACTTTAATTCATTTATTGATTTAATTCCTTAAATCAATTGATTCCTTCCAGACTGTCACCGTCCAACTGTATTGTGTGTGACCCTCTAGGTTCACCATCAATTGGCAGCAGGCCCACGACTTTCGTGATTTAATTAGTGAGCAATTAATTGCTCCGATCAATTAACCACTTTAATTGACCACTCCAGAATTAATTTCCTTATTAATTCAGGAGTACCCACACCTCATGGTCGATGTCTAGCCACAAGCCCATGAGGCCCAACTTCAGGTGAATTGATATTCGTGAACCTCCAACTCTTATAAATGCCATGTACATACGGTCCTTCTATCAACTAATTTCCCGATTGAGACCTAGGGTGTGTGAATTGGTCGGCACCTCTAATTATCTCAATTCTGTACTTTCTAATTCAGGATAATAATTCCAGTGTGACTGCTAAATTTGGAAACCCCTTTCCAAATCCGTCACCGACTACGGCCGTAGATTCCTCGAATTTATTATCTAAGAACGTACAGGAAATTCTCTCATCTTATCAGGATGAGTCGACAGATCCTATATTAGTACTAACTATCCGCGCACACGTTCATACGCACCCAAAGTAGTCGCACAATGACCAAGCTACGTGATCGGCTCCTAAATCAAAGTACGTACTCCCGTGTACCGAATCCACCCTAGTACCTCAAGTCAAAGGACTAAATCGTACACTATTATAAGTCTTGAGAGACATCCCATTACCGATATGCTTAACGCACTTCCACGATGGGTCTCTCTGTTCGGGTCGTTCGATGCGTTCGATCCCCTATCGAACCACCTAGTCATATGCACTAGCATTCAATGCCTTGTTCATGAAACGACAACAAATTCACTTCATGTGAATCATGCATAATCCTACAAGTCTTAACGATTCATTCGATACCCCGTCTCGATATGAATCTATGACTTGGAACATTTTTGAGATCACGACCTTTGAGACTGTTTCATGATTAATCGCACCCAATACTGAAGTGAATAATCCCGTAGTCATGAGTGATCTCAGGGTTTCAACCAATCGCTTAGATAAGTTCGCGAGAGATGAAGGTGGCCATTGTTTAATTCACGTACTATGAATAAACGGGCGTATTATCTTATGAATCATAAGATTGCTTCTAAAGGAAGTTCCTTAACAAGCTTATATTTGTTGGCTTGCTGGGCACTATCCTATCAATCTCCCACTTGCCCTAAAGCCAACCACATACGTTTCTAAGGCCCATCTCACTCCAGATGTCCGTCGAACCCTTTTGTGATTATGACTTAATTAGTGGATCCGCTATGTTGTCTCTTGACGTGCCCCCACGTCTTATTCTACCTATGATTTTCCAGATCATATGGTATACTTGTGT
Source organism: Penstemon barbatus (assembly GCA_003313485.2). Classification (NCBI taxonomy): domain Eukaryota; kingdom Viridiplantae; phylum Streptophyta; class Magnoliopsida; order Lamiales; family Plantaginaceae; genus Penstemon; species Penstemon barbatus. The sequence goes on along the minus strand of CM064884.1, from coordinate 37,781,204 downwards.
TTAGATCATGGGTGAGATCTCGATTCCTTTGCTAAAGCAATTGCCTTAAGTTATCATTGAAGATAACTATAGGCCTCGCAATGCTAGGTACTACTTCCAATTTATTGGAAGAAGTTTTCGTCCAAACACTTTCCTTCGCTGTATTCAATACTGCGAAATATTCTGTTTTATTGGTTAACCCAGCATCGATTGTCTTTTGAACTTCTTTCAAATCATCGTTGCCCCATAAAACCAGAATATTAAATTCACTTCAGACGGGAAACTCGAATCACTAAATCCTTTGAGTTCCAATTCTTCATTATTACCGTTGACCAGCAATATTTCCTTAGAACTCCTAGAGTTCTCTAAGGAATGCTTCCTTTCGGTATACCAGTACTCCTCACTGGTGTTCGACCAACATCAGCTTATGATACTCATAGCAAATGTTTAGTCTGGTCTTGTACATGACGTTGCATATACTATGCCACCTTTTATATGGAAGGTGTTCAGAGATATTATCCTCTTTACTCATCAAATGTAGGGCTCATTGACTTTGAGAGAGATTTTATATCTCTATGGAAACTGTCCTCTCTATGACTTTCCATACTGATTTTATTCAGTTTTTGTCCATGTACTAAGATTTGGGATTTCAAACATCTTCTCTAATCTATGACAATAGATACGTACTGCCAATACGTGAGATGTATCCCTTAAATCTTTAATGAAGAATTACGTGAATGAACACGCTTTCGTCTGCGTTTAACACTCTTACAACATCTATGTCAACATTAGTGTTTATATTACGAACAATGCAAAAACTCCCACTGATTCTTTTGTACATTGAGATTTACATGCAATTTTGATAAAGTCAACTACCTTGACTGTCTCATCTAGTTGCATTTTCCAGCTTCGGGATACTGGTCCAGAATTATAGATTTACCTTTGGATTTAAATCCAATGGATATTCTTCGCAGTCATACGAAGCTTCTATGATTCGTTGTTTCCAAACGGATTATTTACAATCCACTTAGATCACATGGCGTTTAAGCTATGTGCCCGAATCTATGTTATACATAGATATTTCGAAAGTTCTTGGATTACTATCCAATCGATCATATTCGTGAACGTACTGGTTCTTTTCGAATTCGATCGAATCTTCGAAATTTGGTGTACAAAATTTTGGTTCAGTAGGTTGGATAATATACTCCCACTATTTGTAGGGATGTGTCCAAGTCTAGGACTTCATCAAGTTCCATGGTAAAATCCCATTTCTATTTGCGAGGGAACCACCCTCTAAGAATTGGGTATCCTTAGCAACAGACTCCTTTCGTCCTTAGGATCATGGAACAGGTATCCAATGGATTTCGTTAGATACCCTACAAAATTTTTCAATTGGATCCACTATCCAATTTTATCATTCTTGGATGATGTACCATACTTGGGTTAGTACGGTTTTTCATAGGAATTGACTTAAGAAGGTTACAAGTCAAAGTATCCTTCTAGAGTCATGGGGTTGACCCCAGAATTGTTTGAGGAGTTATAGCAATACTAATTTAAGGAATGAATCTAGTCTTTCATAGTTCGACTCCTTTTATTAGTTTTAACTTGCTATTCAAGAATTCTATTCTTGATTTAGATAATTTGAGTTATTTAGGGCTTATGTATTAATCACTTCGATTAAATCGAATGATCATACTTTAATGCCCTTAATTGCTTCGATTTTGGAATCCTTTGAATCCTTTCAACATTTTCATACTTGCACTTTACTTAGTGCCTTTATGAAACACTTTGAACCTTTCGACGTTTCCAAAAACTTGTACCTTCCAAAGTACTCGTATCCTAGATGCTGTCAGGATACTTTATGAAGCAATTAATTACTCGCACTATTGCTTTAGTGATCCACATGTGTATTAACGGTTTTATCCATTAAATACTTGGTATTTAAAATACCTTTAATCAATTGATTTCCTATTCAGACAGGATTCGCATGTTTTTGAATTCATCAATCTTCTATATTTCAAGAGCCATGATGAAAACAATCCATCGATTCCTTCTTTTAGGAATTTTGATCGAATGTGGATAATTATCTAATTTGTTTTTTCTTTTCTTGATTTAGCATAATTGTTTAAGTTTTATCAATGCTTATTTCTTTGCTTTATTTACAACGGTAAAGCAATTATGTACGAATTAAAAGCTTTAATTAAAATAATTCCATTCATAATGGTAAAGCTAAGAAGTTTCGTACAATGTTCGAGATAAATAGACAAAACTCTAACTAATGCCTAAATCCAGAATTAAAGAAAAACATATGCTAATAAGAAAAATCCAAATGCTCCTTGACCCATTCCTTGAAGTATGTTTCCCTCATGTGCAATTGAAACCCAGACTTGGTCACTTGCAGCACGTTCCAGTCATCCTCTGTAAACACTTTTACAGAAACCAGAAATGTTAGATGATTTACATCAAAAGAAAATCTTAAGATGTTTTTCATCAAAAAGGAAATAACTTAGGTTATACCTTGGTCAAGTATGTTTCGGAATTCCTCATCAGTCATGTTACTCAGTTCCTCATTTTTCTTACATAAGGGACAATTCTTTCCTTCGATCAATCCTTGTCCTCTTTCGAGAACTTTCTCATATTTCTCTAACAATTCATGCAGATCATCGGTCTTAATTCCTTTATGGGGAACTTCACAATGATCGATAAAATGAGAGAATGATTCAGGCAGGCCATTTGTGATGATTACCATCTTATCATCTAGAGTCAATATAGCTCTAAGCTCATCGATTCGTTTTAGCCTCTTGATCAGGTAAGTGCAATATTCACTAACACTTTTGAACCTAGTCATGCCTTTATCGTGGAGTGATGATATCCAAATTTGCAATATTGTTTGTTCGCAAACGGCAGTGAATATTGGCATGGCTAAATATAAATAATAGACAATAATAAGCAGACAGATTTAAGATAATACTTATAATTAACGAAGATTGGTCTTTCTATCGAAAAAGTTCTCCCACTATTTTATCGAAACAATAAACCCCTTGCATTGTTCGGGAAATTCTATTTCCTAGTAGGTCTTGACGTCCCAGCAGACATTAATTGCACCCACGACTCGCGGTCATACAATTAACTCCCTAGGTAGGTATACTTTTACCAATTGTGTTACTCCACAACCTTCAAGCTATTTTGCCTCGATTTTCGCACCTATCTAGCACTGCTACATCATAGATGTTATTACTCGTTTAAGTCTAACCCAGTCAATCTTGATGAGAAACTGGCCCGGTCGTGAAGTCCCCGTAACTAGTTATCGGTCGATAATCACATCCCGACCAGTCCCCACCCTTGTCGAGTTTAATTAAAAACAAGAATCAAGGAATTTCGTGTATTGTCCCTTTCTTCGACTCGGGTGCCAGACTCTGGATCACCTCTATCGATAAGTAGACAACATACACTAGTCCCTATTGATGGAAGGCTTGGATCTATAAAACATCATTTTATAGTTTACCCAATATGACTTAATATTTTAATTCGAGAGGGGATTTTCGGTTTTAGGAAGTTTGAGGTAACTCTCCTCGAGATCTCACCGCTTTAATTATGCTTTATTATTTATTTAGTGATCTAAATTCTAGCGCGCAAGCCAAAATAAATCAACAAATAAAATAAAACATTCACACCTAGCATGCATGCTACCACAGTATGTTTTCGATCGAGAGCCTCCTATGCGGACCACCATCGAGCCAAAGACGATGGTCCTATTGGTCAATCTATTGGGTTTCATATAGACCTACTCTATTACACATTTTACCATGCATACATGGCCTTTAGTCTTCTTGGGCTCCCACCTTGCTTGTAACGGGCCTCCATCCTAAACTAATAAAACAGTAAAGCCCTATCTATTACAATGGCTCAAAGTGGCCCAAAACTTAAGGCTCGCAGGCCCAATAAAACCAATAAGATTAAAATCAACCAATCACATCTAACCTAAAGGTCAAGGCTCGGCACGATCGAAAACCACGTAAACAATTTCACGTTGAGCAAGAAACAAGCAAAAATTTAATTTTCTTATTTCTTATGTTATTTTAAAACTACCTTTTAAAATAACTTTAGATTCTAGTTTTAAAAACCCCTTTCTAAAACAATCTCTTAACTATCATTTTAAAAACCCCTTTTCAAAATGACCCTTTGATTTTATTTTAAAACCCCTTTTAAAATTAAATCACAATTCCTATTTTAAAACCCCTTTTAAAATATCTCATGGTTCTTACTTTAGTCCACTACTAATTATGAAAAATTAATCCTTCGGATAATAAAACACCTTTTAAAACATAATTCAGATTCTGGAAATTTCAAATTTTGAAAATTACAGTTTGGTCCTTCAATTTTTGAAAATTACGTTTTGACCCCAAAACTTTCGGAAATGATAAATCAGCCCCAAAAATTCCAGAACTTGCAAAGTGGCCCAGAAAACAGAAATAATTATTTTTATTTCCAGAAACTTTTGTTAATCGCAAAACAGCCCCTGAAGTTTTCGTAAATTGCAAAACAGCCCCTCAACTTACGGAAATTGCAAAACAGACCCCTATCGCTTAGAAAAACAGATTTTCAATTTCAGCCCAAAATTCCCAGAAAAATAAAATTTCAGATTCTGTCCAGATTTTCTAAAAATCGTAAATTGCAGTTTTAGTCCAGTAATAATCGCAAATTGCAGATCTGGCCCAAATAAGAATTATGCTATTTATCCGAACACATAATTAATCATAATCAGCAAGATCCATGCATAGAACACGACAAATAAACATATTCACGAAAATTTGAAGTGTTCAGGCCTTTTTCATATGTGCATAATAAGTTAGGCTCTGATACCACTGTTGGGATTTATGGGTATAATTTGTCAACTACAACAGTGCGGAATTTAAAATTTTTATCATACACCAAATCCCAGGGTTTCTTATTAGCACATATGAATAAAGGTTGAATTTAATTAAAGCATGCATATACTTGAATTAAATAAAGTAGGTAAAAACAATTTTACCTTACCACAGGCAAGGTGGTGGTAACTCCGGTCTTCAATTGTTCACTAGAGCACCCCAAGTGTTGTGCCTCTAGAGATAGTCCACACCAGCTGGATTTGAGTGACTTCGCGAAATCCCCAGGCTCAGAACTAGGATTAAGGAATTGCCTCGTCAGGAATTGGATGCGGATCCGGGAAGAAGACTGGAGAAAAATCCTACACAGGGGAGGGGCGATTTTTGGAGAACACTGAACAGGGAGAGAAAACGATTTTTCCTACTAAATTAGTTGGCTGAAAATTTCGATTAGGTCACTTGAAATTTTCGATCTCTCTCTCCCTATTTAATGGAGTTGTTAGTTTGTTGAGATATTCTTGCTATCTTGAAGAGATTATGATATATCTCTTATATTTAGAAGAGTCCTTCTATATATAAAATATATCTCTTTGCATATCTTTCCTTATCTCCTAAGGAAACAAGATATGCCATATCTCTTCACAAGATATGCTATATCTCTTAACAAGAAAATCTTTCCTAACTTTTCCATCAAAATCTAACATAATCAAATTAATTCAAGACTAAAATTAACAAGCAAAAATCGGCCACTTTAATTAAATAAAAATCGGCCCACATGCTTTTAATTAGTCCTAAACTTAATTTGATCATTGTTCCCAAAATCAGCCCATGTAAGATTAATTAATCCCAGATTAATTTATCTTTACAATAATTGGCCCATATGCTTAAATTAATTAATCCTAGATCAATTAATCTCATATGGATCGGCCCATGTGTTTAATTAATCCACTATTAATTAATTAATCCTTTTCCAATTAATACTTTAATTGAGGATTTAATCAATTAGAGATTCCAATTGATTCATTAATTAGTTACTTCTAACTAATGATTCTCCACTTAGAATTAATACTTTAATTCTTGATTAATTAATTAGTTACTTCTAATTAATTATTCTTCTTCATGAATTAATACTTTAATTCATTTATTGATTTAATTCCTTAAATCAATTGATTCCTTCCAGACTGTCACCGTCCAACTGTATTGTGTGTGACCCTCTAGGTTCACCATCAATTGGCAGCAGGCCCACGACTTTCGTGATTTAATTAGTGAGCAATTAATTGCTCCGATCAATTAACCACTTTAATTGACCACTCCAGAATTAATTTCCTTATTAATTCAGGAGTACCCACACCTCATGGTCGATGTCTAGCCACAAGCCCATGAGGCCCAACTTCAGGTGAATTGATATTCGTGAACCTCCAACTCTTATAAATGCCATGTACATACGGTCCTTCTATCAACTAATTTCCCGATTGAGACCTAGGGTGTGTGAATTGGTCGGCACCTCTAATTATCTCAATTCTGTACTTTCTAATTCAGGATAATAATTCCAGTGTGACTGCTAAATTTGGAAACCCCTTTCCAAATCCGTCACCGACTACGGCCGTAGATTCCTCGAATTTATTATCTAAGAACGTACAGGAAATTCTCTCATCTTATCAGGATGAGTCGACAGATCCTATATTAGTACTAACTATCCGCGCACACGTTCATACGCACCCAAAGTAGTCGCACAATGACCAAGCTACGTGATCGGCTCCTAAATCAAAGTACGTACTCCCGTGTACCGAATCCACCCTAGTACCTCAAGTCAAAGGACTAAATCGTACACTATTATAAGTCTTGAGAGACATCCCATTACCGATATGCTTAACGCACTTCCACGATGGGTCTCTCTGTTCGGGTCGTTCGATGCGTTCGATCCCCTATCGAACCACCTAGTCATATGCACTAGCATTCAATGCCTTGTTCATGAAACGACAACAAATTCACTTCATGTGAATCATGCATAATCCTACAAGTCTTAACGATTCATTCGATACCCCGTCTCGATATGAATCTATGACTTGGAACATTTTTGAGATCACGACCTTTGAGACTGTTTCATGATTAATCGCACCCAATACTGAAGTGAATAATCCCGTAGTCATGAGTGATCTCAGGGTTTCAACCAATCGCTTAGATAAGTTCGCGAGAGATGAAGGTGGCCATTGTTTAATTCACGTACTATGAATAAACGGGCGTATTATCTTATGAATCATAAGATTGCTTCTAAAGGAAGTTCCTTAACAAGCTTATATTTGTTGGCTTGCTGGGCACTATCCTATCAGAAACCTCCCAAAACCATCTCCCAAGTGCAAAGCTTGGTCGGGAAAATCGTAGCATTGAATAGATTCATATCAAAATCTGCGGACAGAAGCTTGCCCTTTTTCCAAACTCTCCGAAAAGCAAAAAACTTCATTTGGACCGAAGAATGCGATCGAGCCTTCGAACAACTCAAAGAATATTTGACAACACCCCCGATGTTGGCCAAACCAACGGAAGGAGAACCATTGTATATCTACATCTCCATCTCCGAAGCGGCCATTAGTTCTGTACTAATTAAGATAGAAGGCTCGGAACATAAGCCTGTCTATTATCTAAGCAAATTATTGCAAGGGGCGGAGAAGAATTATTTGGAAATTGAAAAATTCACGCTGGCCTTAGTAGTGGCTGCACGAAAACTTCGACCCTACTTTTTAACCTACAAAATCATCGTTTTAACGAATCAACCACTAAGACAAGTCTTAGCAAAACCGGAAGCCTCCGGAAGACTAATCAAATGGGCGATCGAACTCGGCCAATTCGAAATCGACTACAAACCAAGAATCGCAATTAAGGCCCAAGTGTTGGCTGATTTTCTATTGGAAACACCGACGGGGGCAACTGAATCATCGAGCAGCCTCAACGACGATGTCTTGATCATAGAAGATCAAACTTGGCAAATGCATGTCGACGGTGCTTCATGCCGAGAAGGAGGAGGCGCCGGAATCAACTTCACCGGACCAAATAAAGAAGATTTGAATTATGCGATAACATTGGACTTCGTCGTAACGAACAATGAAGCAGAATATGAAGCGTTAATCGCAGGAATGGAAATGGCGATCAAAGCCAACATAAAGAGCCTTAAGGTATTAACCGATTCAGAGTTAGTGCAAAGACAAATCGAAGGCCTATACGAGGCTAAGGAATTCAATATGGTAAAATACCTCGCCAAAGTGAAAACACTAGCTGAGAAATTTGAAAGTTTCGGCATACAGAACACTCCACGGTCGGAAAACAAATGGGCCGATCAACTATCTAAGTTCACAGGATCCCATGATGGAAAGACCGAAAGGGTGATCAACTGGTTAATCTCTAATACACCGGCGATCGATATCGATGAAACACCGGCACTCGATATAATGGAAATCGAAGGAGCTGAAGGAAACTGGATGACTCCAATGATAGACTATCTTCGAGAAGGAAAACTACCACCTGACCAGAATGAAGCTCGGAAAATAAGATATCGAGCTCCAAAGTATACACTTGTAGAAGGAAAACTCTACCGAAGATCAGTATCAGGAATTCTTCTGAAATGCGTCTCTGAATCACAAACCGCCGATATACTACGAGAAATACATGAAGGAGATGCAGGAAATCACAGCGGATCAAGGGCATTGGCCTTAAAATGTCTCAGAACAGGTTACTATTGGCCTACCATCAATAAAGATGCCGCTCAGTATGTCCAAGAATGTCATCACTGCCAAGTTCTTGCTAATGTATGTCATCGACCAGCAGAAAACAAGCACCCAATCCCGATATGTTGGCCTTTCGATCAATGGGGAATGGACATCGTGGGACCTTTCCCAGCGGCTAGATCCAAGAAAGCTTATGTCCTGGTCGCTGTAGAGTATTTCAGCAAATGGATAGAGTGCATCGCCCTCGCACGAATAACTCAATTCCAAGTGATCAACTTCCTATGGAAATTCATAGTTTGTCGATTCGGCATCCCTAGGATCCTAATTTCTGATAATGGAACCCAATTCGCGGGGAAACAGGTAATAGAATGGTGTTCAAAACTGGGAATCCAACAAAATTTCACTTCGGTCGGGCATCCTAGAGCGAACGGACAAACTGAAGTAGCAAACCGAGAAATAATTAAATCCTTGGAAAAAAGATTAGGAGCGGCCAAAGGAAAATGGCTTGATGAACTCCCAGGAGTACTTTGGGCGAATCGAACCACAGTTAGAAGCTCGACCGGAGAAACCCCGTTTAGCTTGGTATATGGTTCGAAAGCTGTTATTCCTGTTGAAACTCTGATTCCAACACCAAGAATTGAAATGTTCGACGATCATGAAAACGAAAAGACAAGAGAAAATGATGTCGACTTAACAGAAGCTTTAAGAGAAAAAGCCGTTGTACGCTTGCAAGCCACTAAAGCAAATATGGAAAAAGCATACAATCAAAAAGTACGCATCCGAACCTTCAAAGAAGGAGACCTGGTCTTGAAAAAGGTAGAAGTATCCAAGCATGTGGGAAAGTTACAACAAAACTGGGATGGACCTTATGTTGTCATTGGCGTAGGAAAGAAATGTTCATACAAAATTGCACACTTGGATGGAACAGCCTTACCAAGAACCTGGAATGCAGTCAACCTTAGAAAATACTATGGTAAATAAATTTTTGCAGATTATGCTGCTTTATTTTATTTCATTAAGTTTTAGTCTTCGTAATAAAGGTCTTAGCCTACAGTTCAGTTATTAAAGATTTTAGCAATTTCTATAAATCGATTGTTTCGGTAAACACTCCTAGGAATTCTACTATCATATTGGTTGAGATTGGGACAAAAGGAGTTAAGTATACATTGATCAGCTCAATAAACACTCCTCAATCCAACCATAAAAACGAGTCGAGTATACATTGATCCGCTCAATAAAAACTCCTCGTCCGTTATTCACGAAGATCAAAAAAGACTTTTGGTATTAAAAACCTAAGTCTAAATAAAAACGAGTCGAGTATACATTGATCCGCTCAATAAAAACTCCTCGTCCGTTAGATTAAAAAAGACTTTTGATATTAAAAACCTAAGTCTAAATAAAAACGAGTCGAGTACAATAAAAACTCCTCGTCCGTTAGATTAAAAAAGGCTTTTGGTATTAAAAACCTAAGTCTAAATAAAAACGAGTCGAGTATACATTGATCCGCTCAATAAAAACTCCTCGTCCGTTAGATTAAAAAAGACTTTTGGTATTAAAAACCTAAGTCTAAATAAAAACGAGTCAAGTATACATTGATCCGCTCAATAATAACTCCTCGTCCGTTTATTCACGAAGATTAAAAAAGACTTTTGGTATTAAAAACCTAAGTCTAAATCAAAACGAGTTGAGTATACATTGATCCGCTCAATAAAAACTCCTCGTCCGTTAGATTAAAAAATACTTTTGGTATCAAAAACCTAAGTCTAAATAAAAACGAGTCGAGTATACATTGATCCGCTCAATAAAAACTCCTCGTCCGTTATTCACGAAGATCAAAAAAGACTTTTGGTATTAAAAACCTAAGTCTAAATAAAAACGAGTCGAGTATACATTGATCCGCTCAATAAAAACTCCTCGTCCGTTAGATTAAAAAAGACTTTTGGTATTAAAAACCTAAGTCTAAATAAAAACGAGTCGAGTATACATTGATCCGCTCAATAAAAACTCCTCGTCCGTTAGATTAAAAAAGACTTTTGGTATTAAAAACCTAAGTCTAAATAAAAACGAGTCGAGTATACATTGATCCGCTCAATAAAAACTCCTCGTCCGTTAGATTAAAAAAGACTTTTGGTATTAAAAACCTAAGTCTAAATAAAAACGAGTCGAGTATACATTGATCCGCTCAATAAAAACTCCTCGTCCGTTTATTCACGAAGATTAAAAAAGACTTTTGGTATTAAAAACCTAAGTCTAAATCAAAACGAGTCGAGTATACATTGATCCGCTCAATAAAAACACTTCGTCCGTTAGATTAAAAAAGACTTTTGGTATTAAAAACCTAAGTCTAAATCAAAACGAGTTGAGTATACATTGATCCGCTCAATAAAAACTCCTCGTCCGTTAGATTAAAAAAGACTTTTGGTATTAAAAAACCTAAGTCTAAATAAAAACGAGTCGAGTATACATTGATCCGCTCAATAAAAACTCCTCGTCCATTATTCACGAAGATATCAAAAGGACTTTCAGGTACTAAAAACCTAAGTCTAAACAAAACGAGTTGAGTAAACATCGATCCGCTCGATAAAAACTCCTCGATATATTTTACAACGATCAGAAAGATTTCAGGTGATAAAAACCTAAGTCTAAAAGAGTCGAGTATACATTGATCCGCTCAATAAACACTCCTCGATCTAAGTCTAATAAAAAAGAGTTGAGTATACATTGATCTGCTCAATAAAAACTCCTCGATATATTTTCAACGATTTACTTATGACGATTAAAAGGCTTTTGGGTTAAAAACCTAAGTCTAATCAAAACAGAAGTTGAGTATACATTGATCCGCTCAATAAACACTCCTCGATCTGTTTCTAACGATCTAAAAGATCTGCTAATACTCCTAAAGTTTTGAAGATTAATTGAGTATGAACACGTCTGCTCGGAAAATGCTACTCATAAATAAAAATTATGACAGAATTAACGACAAGGAAGATGCAAGGGATAAAAGTAATATTTTATTCATCAAATCAGTTACATACAAAAGTCCTACGTTACAAAGGTCTACATACTACATAAACACCGTTACAATGGTTTAGATGAAATGATCATTTAGATCGGCGATCTTCACGACAATGTCCACGGAAACACCAATCTCCTCCCTAGTACCTTGTCGATTATGATAAACCACCTAAGAAGCATGCTGCTCAGGATGGTCGACTTCTTTGGTTCGATGGCCAGGGGCGGAAGATCAAATGTTCTTCCAGACGAAATGATCATTACCAGCCAGATGACCGGCAACACTCATTCACCCACAACGAGATACTGCTTCTACTTTAGGAGTTAATATTTTATCCTAAAGCAGCATCTCCTCGGGACCGTCGCAAAAGAAAAATTAACCAGCACACCCCGGTGGTCTATCACCCCTAAGGTGACATCCCAGAGCGGGGTGACTGGCAAATATGAACCCTCCATGTGCAAACAGAAACCACGGACCTCTAATTGATGAAGACAAAAACTGAGGCCTCATGGGACCCGTCAGTACAAGGTAGGGCTGACATGGGACCCGTCAGTACAAGATAGAAGATAATCAAGCTATTACAAAATGAATCACGATAATGTGACTTTTTGAAAACTATGGGATCTGAAGGCAAAATGAAATCTAAGGAAACCGAGATCTCCATCCTCTTTGAGAAATTGCAAATGAAGAATGCGAACCTCCCCCCTATTTATAGGGATAGATCTAAGGGATCCAACGGCTGAAAAAGTATTTGATCAACGGACACAGATGCGACCCTTTGACTCCCCGTAATAAATGCAAGTAAGTTGGAACGGCACTATCTAATCGCCTCAACTAGTCGATAACAAAAGAGGTCATAGATCAAAACGATCAATCAATAACACGAGCAGACCTAAAAAAGCTTTGGATCAGACATACCGGCACGATCATACTTCATTGTCGATGGCTTGAAAACCTAGAATCCACAAACGAAGGCATACAAGTTTTAAAATCGTAGTGAAAAGGATACTTGCTCGATAAAAGATAAAAGACCAAACCATTCACCATACGAGGGACGTCACTGCCTCATACATCATATGGATGACCATTGACTAAGCCATACAGGAACTCCTTTGGAATCCAAGATATCTGACATAGAAATCAGGAGAATAGTCCTCTTTATACGAAACGGCAGAAAAGTCACTGCCTAACATACCAAAGAATTGTTGAAGGAGGTCTGAACAGGGTAGATCTAGCTAAGACCCCTGCGTTTTCCAATTCCTCCCATATCAAGAAAGTGATATAATGATACACGGACCAAGGAACATACAGATCAAAATTAATGCTAGGAAAAATGAAGTTTTGAAAGATACTGAAAGAGATATTTTCCTTTGGTCTGATGGAAAGAAAAGTGCAGTTCAACAAAAGGGACAATAGACCCCCTATATAAGATTTACATCGCAAAAAGACAAGTTTACAAGGCACGGATCGAACAACTATTATCGATACGTACGATCGGTTGTCTACATCTTAACGTAAAACATGTTGGGGGACATAATCCAAGGGATTATACTTGGTTGATCAACAAAAAGATTTGATTTGCAGAAGCAAACATTATACAATTCAGTTACTCAAATAGTGACTAAGCAAGGACAAACTACCTTTTCTCTATCCTGAAAATTCTTCGAAAAGATCAATTTCAGATAAGTATGCTAATCTATACTGATTATTTCATGATGATTATATTTATGCACAAAGGAAGAACGAGCATAACAAAGTATATCTACAAAAGAAAATTGATCAAGGCAAGAATCTGCCTACAAAAAGGTCATAATTTCCAATTTAGTACTTCTCCCATTACAAAAAATTGCAGCCCGAACAAATACACAAAAGTTGGGCAGAAAAAAAAAAAAAAAAAAAAAAAAAAAAAAGGAGACAGTCCTAGGCCTGCCATGTCAAACAAAGATCACTGAGAAGAACGGTCAGCAGGTCGACTACTAGAAACAGTCCTCCGAGGAGTCAAGTTGCCAGCAAACGCCATCAACTCCTCTTGACGCTTTAGATAACCAGCGTCATATCCTTCCTCATAGGACCGCCGTTGAGACTCCTCTGCAAGGGCAGCAGCCCGAACCAAGTCGTTTTTCTCTTGCTCCTAGACAGACTTCTCCTCCTGCAATTTTTTCAAATCATCATTGGCAAGCTGCAGCTGGAGAGTCTGCCCTTCGACCTTCGCCGACTCCGACTCCAACCGTTTTCGGTAAGCATCCTTACTATTCCACAGATCATCGTTTTGCACACCCAGCTGGAGTGCAAAGTACTTAGCCTGGAAAAAGAAAACAATCCTTATGTAAGAAGGAAGTCAAAAATTAAAACAAATAAAACAATGAAAAGATTCGTCCACCTGTTCACATATCTTCACCAGCGACTGAACAAGGCGTACGTTGGAGGTACCCTCAAGCTTCTTCAGCTCACCAGGCAAAATAGTGCTTAAACCCAGATCCCAAGACAAAGTATCAGGCTCAACTGAGCCAGGCAATTCACTATTAGAAGGGACACCATCAGAACGTGGAGTCTCTGACAACATAATATCCTTAACTTGCTCAAAGATGCATCGGTCATCTAACAGACGAGGAGATTCTCTCTCGTCGGGGCTAACGGAGGTCTCCTTGCCCGAAGCAGAAATAACGGTTCGACGACCAGACCTAGAACCGGTCCGACCTCCGGAAGGTCCTCCCGATTCGAAGGAAGTAGTCATCACAGTAGTATCATTAAACAGATAATCAGGACAATCCTGCACAATATATTGTGTCGTGGAAGGATTGACAAAAAAGCCATCACCAGCTTGCCCTCCGCTGGCGATTGGGGCAGTAGAAGCAGACAAAGGAAGGGAAATAGCAAAGTCCCCTCCATGAAAAACATGCTCGAAGGAAGAAGCACTTGAAGTAACAGGTATATTATAAGTCGGTTCCTCGTTGGACATATCGCCAAAAGCTACCCGACCAGGGGAAGGCATACTTCCTACTTGAGTGGAAGAAGAAAAGATTGGTTCCAAAAACGACGAGTTTGCTACAGAAAAAGGTTCGGAAGAAATAACACGAGTATCAATCACCGACCAAATTATTGGGGACGAACGAGGAAGCTCCATCGACGGCCCATCTCTTCGAGATTTTTTGGATCTATTATCCCTAGCGCTCTCACGAGAAGGTCGTTTCGAAGTATTGCCGAAAAGATTACTCATGATCGAATTGTTGAAGAATATAAACCAAATAACGAGAAAGTTTATCGACTAACCAAAGAAAGAGTATTCTATTAAAAGAGACGAGTATAACGGTAAATAACAAGTCAAGTTTTTACCTTTAGTATTTATACTACACGAAAAGACGCTACAGACCTAAAGAAAGGGCGCTAAATAGAAAAACGGGCCTTGGAGCAAACGCTAGAATTTGAAAAGACACACGCATAATGATTACGGCGAACTTAATGACTTGTCTGAATTATTACGGCGAAAATGAAAAGACACGTCTGTCAGAATACGAAACGTTTAGCGTACAAAGGGATGAAAAGGTAAAATTACAATTAAACCTACGGGTAAATAATTACAAGGATTGCTTCAAAAGTCAAAATATATTATACAGCCTGGTCGCTATCTCGGATTCTCTGTTCACTATCGACATTCTCGGTCGTACCAATATCTCTTTCTTCTTCTTCGTCTTCTGGATCGATAAAAGTATCATCAAGCTCATCGTTATCATCAGAAGGAGGAATCGACAATGGTTTCCCGAACTCTTTGACGAGGTGAGCCAAAGGAAAATCTTGATATACGACATCTGGAAGCTCGGAAGGAGAATAGAGTTCGCCATAACGGTTCAACCGAATGTGCGCCGCCTTAAAATACTCCTTTCGACGGTCGTCGATCATCTCTAAAGCGACCAGCTGATGAACCGCCTTCTTGAAAGTACTCTCCAGAAGAGGACCGACCATCTGATACACCAACGCCGTATGGACAGGAGAATTAAGGAATTCACGGATAACTCTTTCATCAGGGTTCCTACCGTACCGATCTTTAAGTCCACTAAGAGGGACGTCCTTTTCGTACTCCTCTAATGAAGATTGAAGACTTGATACTTGGCATTCTAGCTCACTAATTCGAGCCATGCTCTGTAACTGGAATTCCTCTAACTTTTTAGCCATTTGATTGGTCTGCTCTTGAGCACGAGAAACCTCCATCACCCTATTTATGATCTCTTGATCTTCAGTCTCAGTAGCACGAGTCTCTACGACAGGAACGGAAAAAGATGTTGAGGGACCAACCTCTGAACCAGAAAACTTACGAAGTAGAGCTTTATTTTTCTCATCTAGAAACTCACATTGCTGTTTTCAGAGTGCGGTTTCGTATGCGTACGAGGATAAACAAGTCTTTGTTTGAAAAAACAAAAGGGTAAAATAAGAAATGAGTTAGCAAGAATGTCTTCGGAGTAAAGAATATCCTACAAAGCGAGCTCAACAGAAATTACCCTTTCAGCATAAAGAGAAGCTCGCTGAAATTTCTCCAGAGGATCCTTACGGAAAAGTTTTTTCAAATCACGAGTAAAAAGCTCGGATAAGAGAACACGAGTCGCCTTGTCAACCGCGTTCTCGCTTTCGTCATGGACAAGTGAATCTTTCTCGGAATAACCAGCGGCTCTCTTACCCTCTAAATGATCTTCGATCATTTCAACCAAAGTAGGTTTCGGATGACTGTCGCCAGGTAGAAAAAGATCATTGCCAGAACGACCATAATAGCTCCTTTTTCTCCCCACCGGGTTATCGCTAGGATGAGGCATCGACCAACTACGACATCCGTGAATTCCCAAGGATGATCTAAGCTGAAGAGGGGGATAACCAGGCCCAGTCCCTTGACGAACAGGGGAATCTTGTGAAGAATTTGGAGACTCCTCTCCATTCTCCTCGGACTCATGACTCAACTCCAGTTTCCTCTTCCGAGAAGCTCTCTGCTCGATCGGGTTGTTCTCTATAGACTTAGAGGATTTGGATAACACCATCTTTCCCTTTGAAGAATGTCGAGAATTCTCTACCATATGAGCTGAACAAGAAACAGAATAGAAGTTAGTTTCTCTATATAAGAAAATATCATCGTAACACTAAATTAAAGAGAAATGCTTACCCAGTGATTCTAATGATGAACTGATTGGAAAAGTATGGATGCTCAATCCCGCCTTACGAAGGAAAGCTTCCCCAATCAGAAGAGCACTCTGATATTTGTTTGCACGCATTTCGGGGATTTCGGCGATAAACTGAGCATTGTCAGGAATAAATTCACCCGTCGGCGAGCGACCTCCGTATACCCATTTGAAATCATGATCCCACGAGAAGGGTATAGTCGAACCATCCGCCAAATGAAGATGAGGTGGGGGGCGAACAAAGAAAAAGTGAGATTTCCAAAAAGGGTTGCTAGAAACAGGGGCATCAAAAATTGCTCGACTAGGCCTCTGACTAGCGAAGAAATACCCACGATTGGATGAACTGGAAATATTGAACCGGAAAAGTTGCGTAAAATTACGAAAGGAAGGTTTAAACCCTTTCGCGATCATCAGAACAGAAAAGCAAACCAGGAAAGCCACAGAATTTGGAACTAATTGTGTCAAGGACACACTAAATATTCTCAAGATGTCAAGAAAAGGGGAGACAACGGAAGACGGAGGCCGCTATTGAAGTGAGCCGTATAAAAGGCACGACATCCTTCCGGGGGAGAAGTAACCCTATCAGAAGGGGAAGGAAGGATTATCTCGGAACCCTCCGGGAAATATTTTGCATAATTGTTCACAACCTCCGGAAAAGTATCCACTGTATAAGCGCAAGCAAGGTCCTCAATTGGATCAGAAATCTGAGGAGCAGTACCTTTGCCCTTTTTGGCTCGGGCAGCAACCTCTGTGTCAGAAAGGATATGTACCTTAAATGTATCTTCTATAGGAACGACGAAGTCAGAAATGGCAGATTGTCCGCCCAAAAGATTAGAGCGCAACTCCTCTTCGTTGTTAGGAGCAACATTCTCCCTCGAGGAAGAAGAATATTTTCTCAAAGAAGCCATATTTTCAGACTCTCGAAGGATGAAAGTCGATAAAAGGAAAAACTTTATATGACGAACGACTAAGCAAGATTGTGACTACGAACTGTAAGTAAGTCTAAAGGAAAAATGACGAACTCAAAGGTCACCTATTTATACTAAGATGGGAAAAGACGTTTCGAACTCGTCACAATTAATCACATTCCCGCCAAAAACGGAAGGAAATGAAAAGCCTCCAGAATAGACGCGCGGCGATTCATAATCGGACAAAGAAAACGACTATCTATGATATGTAGCACTATTTTCCTTACTTAAGATTTTTTCCCACAGGGTTTTTTCTTAAGAAAGGTTTTTAACGAGGCTCCATTCATAGAAAACGAACAGTCGTAAAGAATTATCTACTTCCACGAGCTTCTATTATCTATACGCTCGAAGAAGTGAGGGAGTACTGATGAGGGCTATTTCGCACCCTACATACTGTACGGATCGAGTAAAGAACATGAGATCGGTTCGACCAAATCAAATAGTTCGGGATCATCTTATCGACCCGGCCAAGTACAGCTCTCTTCGACTAGGAGATTATATTCCGGACCCAAGAAGGGTATTTGGGCCGAGTCCTATTAGGACTATGTTTCCTTGTAACGCTAGGTTTAGCATGATATAAATACCTAGCTAATCATTGTATTAAACAACTCCGAAAACTCTGAATCATAAGGCAAATACGCCATTGAATGCTGCTTAAACAGCACAACTCAATATTATTCAATAGAGAAAGAGCTTTTCTCCTCATATTGGTGTGTTCTTTACTTTGGTTTGTATGTTTACTTCTTGTTTTTACCATATTGCTTTTCTTTGTGATTGATCCATCCGGAATAAAGTAACAGAGCCCTATAATATATAAATATTGATAAACCCCCAATATCACAAATTCACTGATACAATATTTAACCCGACGAAATCCGGTTAAATCATACCATCAGAAGATAAAATTTCCAACCGATATGGGAATCGAAGAAATAGTAAATGATCATTGCATGGCATGGGACTGCTATAACACCTCCTTGACCTTGGGGAACCAATCCAGATCAATTATCCCGGCAAAAAGAAAGCTCAAAAACAACGCGGATAGAATTGAAATTGAAATTCCTAGCACATATCGAATAGACAAGAAGGGAAAAGAGCCGGTCGACTTAACTTTGAAACCACCGAAACATAAAGATGTCCTGCTAGTGCAGGGCGACCCGACGAAAACAACCAGAATTGGGACCGAACTCAGTAGAGAAGGAGAAATAATGTTAATCAACTTTCTCAGAGAAAACATAGATATCTTCGCCTGGAGTGCAAACGATATCGAAGGGATCGACCCTCGGGTGATCACTCATTCACTAAAAATCGACCGCATGGCAAAACCTGCTAGACAAAAGAAGAGGAACCATGGGCCGATAAAGGATAAGATAATTATAGCAGAAGTAGAAAGGCTACTCAAGGCAAAACAAATTCAAGAAATACACTTCTTAGAATGGCTATGCAATGTCGTATTTGTGGCAAAAGGGGATAAAAAGGATAACAAGTGGAGAATGTGCAATGATTTCACCAACCTTAATAAACTATGCCCACGCGATCCATGTCCCCTCCCAATGATCGACTTGTTGGTCGATTCGACTGCTGGTTTTGCGATTTTCAGCATGATGGACGCCTTCCAAGGCTTATATCCAATTTACATGAACGAGCAAGACCAAGAAAAAACGGCTTTCGTGACGGAGCAAGGAGTTTACTGCTTCATAGTTATGCCTTTTAATTTGGCCTAAGAAACGCCGGGACCACCTACCAGAGATTAGTAAACCTCATGTTCAGGGAACTTGTTGGAGAAATAATGGAGGTCTACGTGGATGACATGCTGGTCAAAAGCATGAATGAAGCCAACCACGTGAGACATCTCGATCGATGCTTCAGAATATTGAGAAAGTACCGAATGAAGCTGAACCCTGCAAAATGCACCTTCGGGGTTAAATCAGGAAAGTTCTTAGGTTATTTGGTACATCAAAGAGGAATCGAGGCCAATCCTGAAAAAATTCGAGGTATAACCGACATGAGACCTCCCAAAACAGTGGCTCAAGTACAGAGCTTGGAAGGAAATATTGTAGCGTTAAATCGGTTCATCTCCAAGTCGGACGATAGAAGCCTGCCTTTCTTTCAAACTTTACGAAAAGCAAAAAACTTCACGTGGACCGAAGAATGCGACCTGGCGTTTGACCGGCTAAAGGAGTACTTGATGACCTCTCCGCTATTGGCCAAACCAACTGAGGGAGAGCCCTTGTATATCTTTATATCGATTTCCGGGGTGGCCATTAGTTCAGTCTTGGTAAAAATAGAAGGGGTAGACCATAAACCCGTTTATTACTTAAGTAAATTACTGCAAGGGGCGGAGAAGAACTACTTGGAAATAGAAAAGTTTGCATTAGCCTTAGTCGTGGCCGCACGTAAGCTCCGACCCTACTTCCTAACCTACAAAATAGTGGTCTTAACCAACCAACCGCTAAGACAGGTCCTGGCAAAGCCAGAATCTTCCGAAAGATTAATTAAATGGGTAATCGAACTCGGCTAGTTCGAAATTGACTACAAACCAAGAAGTGCAATTAAAGCTCAAGTCCTAGCTAATTTCCTTTTAGAAAGTCCGACCCAGACAAATGAGCAAGCCGAATCAACCAGCCAGGACAACGATATTTTGATCGTAGAAAATCAAACCTCGTTGATGCATGTCGATGGAGCTTCATGTCGAGAAGGAGGAGGAGCTGGAATCAACTTTACCGGACCAAATAAGGAGGATATAAATTACGCAATAACGTTAGACTTCGTAGTAACAAACAACGAAGCAGAATACGAGGCGCTGATCGCTGGAATGGATATGGCGATCAAAGCAAAAATAAAAAGCCTCAAGGTATTAACCGATTCAGAGCTAGTACAAAGGCAGATAGAAGGTCTATACGAGGCCAAATAATTCAACATGATAAAATATCTTGCCAAAGTGAAAAAATTGGCTGAGAAGTTCGAGAACTTTGGGATACAGAACATCCCACGTTCGGAGAATAAATGGGCAGATCAACTCTCCAGATTTACAGGGTTTCACGACGGAAAAACCGAAAGGGTAATCAACTGGTTGATTACTAATACACCAGCGATTGATATCGATGAAACACCGGTCGCGGAGATGATGGAAATAGCACAACAGGAAAGAAGTTGGATGACTTCGATGATAGACTATCTTCGAGAAGGGAAGTTACCGCTTGACTTAAATGAAGCCCGGAAAATACGATATCGAGCTCCAAGGTATACGTTGATAGAAGAAAAACTTTACCGAAGATCAGTCTCGGGAATTCTTTTAAAATGCATCTTCGAATCTCAGACCGACGATATTCTTCGAGAAATACATGAAGGAGGAGCGGGAAATCACAGCGGAGCAAGGGCCTTAGCCTTAAAATGCATTAGAACAGGTTATTATTGGCCTAGCATCAACAATGATGTTATGCAATATGTTCAAAAATGTCATCATTGCCAAATTCATGCTAATATAACTCATCAACCAGCCGAAAACATGCACCCAATACCAGTCTGCTGGCCATTTGATCAATGGGGAATGGACATCGTGGGACCTTTCCCAACAGCTCGATCCAAGAAATTGTATGCTCTAGTCGCGGTCGAATACTTCAGTAAATGGATAGAGTGCATCGCCCTTGCCCGAATAACCCAATTCCAAGTGATCAACTTCCTATGGAAATATATTGTATGCCGATTTGGCATTCCAAGGATCCTGATTTCCGATAACGGGACCCAATTCGCAGGGAAGCAGGTAATAGAATAGTGTGCAAAGCTTGGGATTCAGCAAAATTTCACTTCAGTGGGGCATCCAAGAGCGAATGGACAAACTGAAGTAGCGAACCGAGAAATAATAAAATCTCTAGAGAAGAGATTAGGGGCATCCAAAGGAAGATGGCTAGATGAACTTCCAGGAGTACTTTGGGCTAATCGAACCACGGTCAGAACTTCAACTGGGGAGACCCCATTCAGTCTAGTATATGGCTCGGAAGCCGTTATTCCAATCGAAACACTAATTCCGACACCAAGAATTGAAATGTATGACGACCAGGAAAATGGAAAGGCAAGAGAAAATGATATTGATTTAACAGAAGCTTTAAGAGAAAAGGCAGCCGTACGTATAAATCAAATATGAAAAAGGCCTACAATCAAAAAGTACGCGTCCAAACTTTGAAAGAAGGAGACCTGGTCTTAAAAAAGGTAGAGGTATCCAAGCATGTGGGAAAGTTACAACAGAATTGGGATGGACCATACATTGTCATCAGTGTAGGAAAAAAAGGTTCATACAAGATTGCACACTTGGACGGAACAGCCCTACCGAGAACCTGGAATGCAGTCAACCTTAGAAAATACTATGGTAAATAAATCATAGTAGATAATGTTGGTTTATTTCTTTTTAGTCATTTTTATTCTTTGTAATAAAGGCATTGGCCTGAAGTTCAATTTTTAAAGATTTTAGCAATTTTAAATATCAAATCAAAGCTCGCTTAAGGAGAGATATCAAAACGAGTTCAGTATAAATCGATTGATTCGATAAACGCTCCTCGGAATTCTACGATCATCTTGGTTAAATAAAGATTTGACGAGTCTAGTATAAATTCATCCGCTCAATAAACGCTCCTCGATCTAACAATACAAAGAGTTGAGTATAAATTGATCCGCTCAATAAACGCTCCTCTACTTTTAATGATTAAATAGACTTTTGATGAGGGGTATTTCGGATCCCCTGTTTTTCTAGCCTCAACGCAGTTCGAATAGCACCGAACCCTGTCGCCAGGGACCAAAAGCTGAACCAAAGCATGAAGATGATTGTTCCGAGCACATTAGAGAACCATAGATCGAAGGACACTGTTGGGCCGAGCCCAGGCCCAAGCCCTCCAATTTGGCTATAAATACTCCATGCATTTATTACACTGACGACCACTTCCTAGGCGCACTTACCTTGAGACTGCTGCTCGGGTTTTCTGGAGAATATTAATGTAGGCTTTCTCATACATGTTTCACCCTCTAGCTTGTACGGCATCCAATAATGCTCGAATAGGACCTTTGAATACTTGTATTTGTACTCATTCAATTCGAATACAATTACTTTGGTCTTTGCTTTACTTTATTATTGTCATTATTGTATTACATCCCACCCTTGATCTAACTAACGAAACCACGTAAGATCAATTGGCGCCCACCGTGGGGCCTTATACGAGTCTTAGATCGAAATATGCCTACTACGAGGAGGAATATGTATGCCAGCTGGAAGTTTTACTAATCCGAAACTCCGTTATTCACTGTCCGAGGCGAATCCTTCGACCCTTGGGGGGTTCATCATTTCAGGGATGAAGAAAGAAGGCCTATATGATAGTTTTCTAAGCTTAAGGATAATGGTCAAGCCTATGGTCGCACAGCTCATCTATTTCGTCAACGGAATTATTTTCCACGGGGAATCCATTTTTAGGAACAAATAAGAAGATTCAGCAGGTATCGTCGAAGGCTTAGAAGATCTATGAAGTTGCAGTTTGATATTGACAATCGGAATTTATTTTTCCGTTCTTCGAATTTATTAACTTCAATGACAATTATTTCAAAGATCATTGGTGAAATCTCTACATACTATTTATCGACTATTTGTATTGTTCTCAAAGTTGGTCGGGTTAAATTGATTGATTAAATATCAGCAACCGATTAGATAAGTTCTCGAGCTAATGGATGGTATATTGGCTATCATTTCGACCAATAACGGAATTCGAGTAACAAAATTCGATTAGAAGTGAAACTTTATCATTAAAATTCTTCAAACAAGTTACAAAGTAAAGCTTCGAATATAATTCGGGCTCGAGAAATGCAGTACAATCACTCCTACTCTATTACAAATTTCATGAGGTAATTCTATCTTGTTACGTACTCGGTCTTCGTTCCCAAGATCGCTCCAGATGCATAACTCAGCAGCAAGCTTTATTGGCGATCACTCGCCACCTGTCGCACAGCCGCCTTCGAACGGGATAATGGCCGGATCGCAGCTCCGCTCCAAGGCTTCCGGCCGACCTTAGGTCTTCATCTGTTAACAATGATTGAAATACTCAATCATTGTTAACAGATTAATCCGAACAAGAGCAGCAAAGGGTTATCTCAGCGGAGGCATTCCAAGGGAACTCGAGGAAACTGTCCCGTAAAAAAGCCCTCGAGGAAGCTGATGCCTCAGATTTAAAGAATTCTTCTCAGGATAACCAGCTGCCCGATCAGGTACTGCGCCAGAATACCAGAATTCTAACCCGCACCAGACAAGATATGTCTGGGAAAACAGGTTGCCTGCCGGTATTCTAGGCGCAATTTCTTTTGCCTGTCGATATTCTAAGCGAAAAGCTTATACAAAAGGAAACAAGATCGGAAAACAAAGTTCGAACTCTAATCTCAAACTCTTTTATCTGGGAGAAAATACGAATCAAATCTAAAACTCGACCCATGGTGATCGGAGGGAGCATAAGGAAAAAAGCAAGAAGTGTTGTATACACGAAGGGACCTATTTATAGTGGTAAAGGATTTAAAATCAACGGCCCAGATAACATATTACGAGCGATTCAGATGTCCGCATTAAATGGAAGGACCGTTACATTTCCCGAGAAATAGGGCCCTGTTTGGTAACGAAGGACACGCGATCCAATGGGGAGTATAGAAGAATTACAACATTCTAAATATCGAACAGTTACGACGTATTCATAACATTATTATTGAAGGATGGCATGTCGGATTCATATCCGGTTTATTCAGATATTTTTACACTCAAATATTTATTATTATGCCTTTACGCTGCCAACTGAGAAGAAATATAATCGGTTCAGTCGAACATAATTCTCGACCTGGAAGTTATGCAATTATGGAAATTCAGCAGTGATAAAGATTTATGGCATCGTTTCCCTTATCAATTTCAGGTCTGCTAAAATATTTATATATTATCCACTCATGCAAGTGGTATTCGATTATTTCTTGATCGATATTAAAAGGTCAAGATGGAATTATGAAAGATAAACTTATATCTAGTTATATTTGATATTATCAACAAAACGGAGAGGAAATGTATTTATATTATCTCGAAAAATTACAAGAAGTGGGAAAATACATATCAAGCATAGCATAAGCCTTTGCATTACATCAGTAGGTTATTACAATCCTATGAAACTTTCGGTCTCCCGTCCTATCGTTTACTCGGGATAATTTGGCTCCGAGCACGGAATATCCTTAGGACCCGCAGGCTTTTAACTTTATTTGCAATCTTCCGAAAACAGAGGAGCGAACGCTATCGGCCCAACGTCTTCCTAAATGCATTGTAGCAACAAGGCCAAGGGCCTAGCTTATTGGCTTTCCAGATGGAAATCGCATTTGCCTGTCGATATTCTAAGCGTGGTTGCATTGATTTTCCTTCCGCTCGAAGATTGTTCCGCTTAAATATCGTTCGAAGCCTGAGCTCAAATAACCGTACCAATCGAATAATCATCTTGACCACCATGATCAGATAGATATAATCCCGATGCAACGAATGAGATAATTTCAACAATGGCCAGCCTTTTTATAGCCAAAAACAGAAAAGAATCCAACGGCGTATAATTCGCAAAGTGAGCGGACAAGATTTGTCGACCGTTGCGATTCCCGGTAAAACAGGAACCGTTTTGAAAAAATCAAACTTATCAAAATTGGGAACCTACAAACAAAGAATTTTCTCGACAAAGGCATAAGGATTATTTAAAATCTAGGGCTATTCACTACTGCCTGTTTCTCCATAATTGCAGAAGACTATTTTCTCATCAGTATTTATTTCGATCAAGGTTATATATTCCATGGAAGCTAATCTCGTCAATATTCATATTCGTTCATCTCTCCTTGATATTATCGATCTCTATTATTCTATCTGTATTTGTCTCAGTTTACTATTATATAAGGGTGAAAGCTGTTGCTATGATCCTCGAAAATCGACCAAGGGTGAAAGACGTTGCAACGCTCCTTGGATCGAAAAATGAAAATGGGTGACGACCCTCGAGCTAAAAATGCTCTGATACGACTAAGGGTGAAAGCCGTTGCTATGCCCCTTAGATCGAAATTATTAATGGGTGAAAGCCTCTGCTAAGACCCGAGGGCTAAAAATGCTCTGAAACGACTAAGGGTGAATGATGAGGGATATTTCGGATTTCTGCTCTTCTTCTTTACAACTACATAAGATCGAACGTTATTTATCTCGAAAGATCCAGTTCGACCCTGATGTCGGAATACTGTAAATACAAGGCTACCCTGGATCCAAAATTACTGTTGGGCCAAGCTCTGACCCAAACTTATGGGCCGAAGAATTGCACATCTGCGGGTAGACCACCTGAACCCCATTTTCAGCTATAAATACCCCATGCATTTATGATGCTGGACACGACTTTCCAGGTGCTCCCTCCTCGAAGTTAATGCTCGGAACCGTTTAGGGGCATAGACTTAGGATCATATGTATTTCACCCTCTAGCTTGTACGGCATCCAATAATGCTCGAATAGGACCTTTGAATACTTGTATTTGTACTCATTCAATTCGAATACAATTACTTTGGTCTTTGCTTTACTTTATTATTGTTATTATTGTATTGCATTCCACCCTTGATCGAACTAACGAAACCACGTAAGATCAATTGGCGCCCACCGAGGGGCCTTATTCGAGTATTAGATCGAAATATGCCTACTACGAGGAGGAATACGTATGTTAGAGGAGAGCCTTCCCATGCAGGGGGAGCACAAAATTCTGTCAACAATGAACCTGATAATCTATCGCGCGCCGCACAACAACAACCGGAGGCGCCACCGGCGGTTCCACAAGATAACATTCCAATACACACGACCATTGGTGACTTAAGATCTATAATAGGCACAATGTGCAGGGAATTCATGAACAGCGGAAGGGCAGATCAGTCACCTGTCGACCAACCAGGGATTCAGGGAAGACCAGAGATACCTTCATCGAACTTGCAGAAGGAAAATGATATGTCGCATGCCCCATCGACACATCCACGTGGAGCAGCACCCTCGAAAGCCAATGCCCGGTCTGAAAACCCACCTGCACAAGTGCACGATCTGGAGAATTCTGTTGTTGGGGAAAGTCACACCGCCGGCGCTGTAAGAAGAAACAAACCAATTTACAAGAGAATCACTGAATCTGAATTGGAGATAATAGTACAGGAAAGGTTGGCCAAAAAATTGGAAGAGCAGGATACTATGATAGAGATTCCCTTTACTAATCAAGCTGCCAGGCAAGCGGGGAACACCCTGACTAGAGGAAACTTACGAGAAAGGGAGGTCTCGAATAATATCATGCGATGTTCACCCTTTTGTCGAGAAATACGCGAAGCTCGAAACACAGAAACGGTGCCAACCAGGCTCCCTCGGTATAACGGGACTACCGACCCCGGCGAACACATTAACAGCTTTGTTAATGTTATGAATTTGTATGGACACTCGGATAATTTCTGTTGCAAGATTATGGTCACCACTTTTGAAGGGATTGCCCTCGATTGGTTTGGAAAATTACCTCCGAACTCCATATTTTCTTTCGAAGAATTTTGCGATAAGCTGAAACATCAATTCGCTAGCCAGAGGAAGCCAAGATCAAATCATCTGGGCACTGTGAAACAATTGGAAGGAGAGACGTTGAGGCAATGGCTGGCAAGATTTAGTATTGAGCTCTTGAAAGTGGATACCCCGCAGATTGAATATCTGTCCTCGTTGATGTTCGAGCTGACCAGAAGCACCCAGTTTGGGAATGCATTATGTAGAAAGCAACCAAAATCCTTCGAACGGATAATGGAAATTGCTGAAAAGTATATGATACAGGAAGAGATGAACAAATTGAAGAGTTCACATCTAGATAAATCTCATCTCAACAAAAAGCATGATCGGGCTCCGATCCCAAAACCAGGTGATTATGGAGGGTCGAATAAAGGATCCGTTTGGCAGCGAATTAACACTTTTAAGCCGCATATGCCACCCCAAGGACCGAATTCGTATGGACCCCCTTATGAGCGAAATCGAGCTCCAAGGCCGGGTAAAATTCAATTTACTGAGCTTAACAGTTCAAAAGAAGAGGTGTTGACCGTATTGGAAGAAGGGAATTTAATTCCGGAAGCCCAAAGGATCACACAGGCGAGGTCGGGCGCGCCTGGATATGACCAATACTGTCGATATCATCGAGCTAGAGGCCACAGTACGGAAAATTGTTATCAGTTGAAGGTCGAGATCGAAAAGTTAATCGACCAAGGAAAACTCAAAGAATTTGTTAAGAATGGCAACTATAACAATCGCTACAGATCCCGTAGTCCGAGAAAACTTGGCGCTCGGCAGAGACAAATTCAAAGTCAGGCGGATGAGCAATCAAACGGTGTGATCAACATGATTGCAGGTGGACCGGCGGGTGGAGATAGTAGGAATGCCAGAAAAAGGACTTTAAGGTCAATCAGGACAGGAGTGTCCACAAAAAGGGAAATTCTATCTTTGGAGTTTCCATCAATGGAGAATCAAGTCATCAGCTTTAGCGAGGCGGATCGACCCGCAGATGTTAGTTGGGACACGAACGAAGATGATCCAGACTTTTCCATGGTGTTAACTCTAAGGATTGCAAATTTCGAGGTCAAAAGAGTGATGGTCGATAACGGGAGCTCGGCAAACATAATTTCATCAGAAGCTCTTACAAAAATGAAACTCTGTCATCCACGATTGGATAAGGTAACCACCCCTTTAGTCGGTTTCGGGGGATCGGAAATCACTCCACTCGGAACCATACTTTTGAGTACCACTCTAGGATTAAAACCAAAGAACGTCACGAGAATGATCAAGTTCCTCGTGGTGGACACCCCGTTTGCTTACAATGCCATCTTGGGAAGACCCGCTCTGAATACTTTTAAAGCTATCGTATCCACCTACCATCAGAAGATAAAGTTCCCAACTGACGGAGGAGTAGGTGAGATGAGGAACGACCAGTACATGGCTTGGGAGTGTTATAGTTCGTCCTTAACTATCAAGGAAAAGGTGGAGCCCGAGCTCCCTAACAAAAGAAAGATGAATGAATTAGTCTCTAACTCCGGAACTCCGATTCCTGATTATGAAAGACTAGATGGAAAGAAAGGGAGGATCGTTGACATGAGTGTTCAAGCACCTGATCACAAAAAGGTGAACTTGGTACCCGGATCTCCAGAAAAATTCACAAAAATAGGAACGGAGCTAAGTAATTGCATGGAAGCCAAGCTCATCGGATTCTTGCAGAAAAATGTGGATGTCTTCGCATGGAGTTCGGACGACATAGTAGGAATCGACCCGCGTGTGATAACGCACTCCTTAAATATTGACCCAAAGGCCAGACCGGTGAGGCAGAAGAAGCGTAATCACGGACGAGAGAAAGACAAGATAATTAACGCAGAGGTCGATAGATTGTTAGCAGCGGGACAAATTAAAGAGATAAAATTCACGGAATGGCTATGTAATGTGGTATTAGTCTCCAAGGGGGAAAAGGTCGAGAACAAATGGAGGATGTGTAATGATTTCACCGACTTGAACAAATTATTTCCAAGGGACCCTTACCCTTTACCTCGAATTGACATGCTCGTAGATTCCACTGCAGGATTTGTGTTGTTTAGCATGATGGACGCATTTCAAGGATTTTATCAGATCTTCATGAACGAAAGAGATCAGGACAAAACGGCATTTATCACCGAACGAGGGGTGTACTGTTTCATCGTTATGCCCTTCGGTTTAAGGAACGCCGGTGCAACATATCAGAGGCTGGTCAATATGATGTTCAAAGAATTAATAGGAGAAATTATGGAAGTATATGTAGATGACATGCTCGTGAAAAGCATGTCTGAAGAGGAGCATATTAACCATCTTGATAGGTGTTTTCAAATCTTGAGAAAGTATGGAATGAAGTTAAATCCGGCAAAGTGCACATTTGGGGTACGATCAGGAAAGTTCCTTGGCTATTTAGTTCATGAGAGGGGGATCGAAGCTAATCCAGAAAAAATCCGAGCGATCACTGATCTCCATCCACCGAGGAAACTCTCAGACGTTCAAAGTCTGATCGGAAAAATCATCTCGTTAAATAGATTCATCTCCAGATCCGCTGACAAGAGTTTACCTTTCTTCAAACTGTTGCGTAAATCTAAGAGCTTCGAGTGGAACGACGAATGCGATAAGGCTTTCGAAGAACTGAAAGCTTACCTAATCTCGACACCCATGCTAGCAAAACCATCCGAAGGGGAACCCCTGTATTTGTACATAGCTGTGTCAGAAGAAGCCATTAGCTCGGTTCTGGTCAAACTAGAAAAGGCTGAGCACAAACCAGTTTATTATTTGAGTAAATTGTTGCAGGGTGCCGAAAAGAACTATATGGAAATTGAAAAATTTGCACTTGCCCTAATTGTGGCTGCCCGGAGATTAAGGCCCTATTTTCAAACGTATAAAATCATTGTCTTAACTAACCAACCTTTAAGACAGGTTCTGTCCAATCCAGAAGCTTCAGGCAGGTTAATAAAGTGGGCGGTCGAGCTCAGCCAATTCGAAATTGAATACAGATCACGAGTCGCTGTTAAGGCGCAGGTGCTAGCTGATTTTGTGCTTGAATCAACTAGCATATCAAACGGCAAAGAAGGAACAACCTCGGAATTAAGTATGGTGGAAGAAGCAAACGATCAAGTTTGGCTGATGCATGTGGACGGATCTTCGACCAAAGAAGGCGGTGGAGCTGGGGTTCACTTCCAAGGGCCCAATGCCGAAGACCTGAGCTATGCGATAACTTTGGACTTTGTCGTCACTAACAATGAGGCCGAATATGAAGCGTTGATAGCTGGATTAGAAATGGCCATTAAGGCAAAGGTAAAATCGATCGTCGTGCTGATAGATTCGGAACTTGTTCATAGACAGGTGAAAGGCACTTATGAAGCCAAAGAGTTCAACATGATTAAATATCTGAACAAAGTGAGGAAGTTAATCTCAGAGTTTGATAAATTTGACATTCAACCAATACCAAGGGAGGAGAATCTCTGGGCCGACATACTATCGAAGTTTACAGGACCGGTCGATGGAAAGACTGAGAGGACAATCACTTGGCTGCTATCGAATATGTCTGCTGTCGAGATAGATGCAGCCCCTGCAATTGATGTTATGGAAATTGAAGAACCGAACGAGTCATGGAACGACCCTCTTATCGCCTATCTTAGGGACGGAAAACTGCCGGAAAATGCAAACGAGGCTCGGAGAATCAAATATAGAGCGCTGTCGTTTACTTTGATGGATAACCAACTCTATAAGCGCTCCTCTTCGGGAGTTCTATTGAAATGTATCCGCGAAACACACTACGAGGCAATATTGAGAGAGGTTCATGAAGGGGAAGCAGGAAATCATTGTGGAGCTCGAGCGTTAGCTCTTAAATGCTCAAGATCTGGATATTATTGGCCTACACTCTTTTCTGATTCTGTCGAGTATGTGAAAAAGTGCCATCACTGTCAAATTCATTCAAACTTGATACACCAACCGGCCGAACATATGCACTCGATCCCTATTTGTTGGCCCTTCGACAAATGGGGCATCGATATTGTGGGACCTTTCCCAACAGCGCGAGCCAGAAAAAATTATGTACTAGTAGCGGTGGAATATTTCAGCAAGTGGGTCGAATGTGTTGCCTTGACCAAAATCACCCAATTTCAAGTTATTAATTTTTTTATGGAAAAATATAGTCTGCAGGTTCGGAATCCCCAGGGTTTTGATATCAGATAATGGAACGCAGTTTGCAGGGAAAAGGGTCACGGATTGGTGTGAAAGATTTGGAATACAACAGAACTTTGCGTCTGTTGGCCACCCTCAGGCTAATGGACAACTGAAGTAGTAAATCGGGAAATTGTTCGATCTCTGGAGAAGCGCTTATCGGAAGCAAAGGGAAAATGGCTGGATGAACTACCGGGAGTATTATGGGCCAACAGGACAACAGTCAAAGCGGCAACCGGAGAAACTCCATTCAGTTTGGTTTATGGGTCGGAGGCTGTTATCCCAGTGGAGAATCTTATACCTTCTCCCAGGGTCGAATTGTATGATCCCGAAGAAAACCAATTTATGAGGCAGGTGGAAGTTGACCACGCGGATGCTCGAAGGGACCGCGCAAAGTTGAAAATTCAAGCCGCCAAGGCCAACATGGAAAAGTCCTATAATCGGAATGTGAGGATTCGATCCTTCAAAGTGGGAGATCTGGTGCTCAAAAAAGTGGAAGTATCAAAGCACGTAGGAAAACTACAGCCCAATTGGGAGGGCCCATTCGTGATCGTAGAGGTCGGAAAAAAAGGTTCTTATAAGATTGCACACCCCAACGGAGAGATACTGCCTCGAGCTTGGAATGCGATCAATTTAAGAAGATATTATGGAAGATAGTTACAATCGAGGCTTCTACTTTTTAGTTATCTTGTTCTGTTTTCTCTGACTATTACTATTTGGCAAACTATATGAGTTTAATGAAGAATTGGGTTATTTGAAGAATGTTTATTCGGACTATTTATTCAATGAAAGCTTATTTCGCCTACATTCTTACTTATTCGTCATATTCCCGATATTCTCGATCTATATTCATTATTATCGATCTCTGTTGTCCTAATCAGTGCTTATCTCAGTCTACTATTATATAAGGGTGAAAGCTGCTGCTATGACCCTCGAGCTAAAAAACGCTCTAAAAACGACTAA
This sequence comes from Penstemon barbatus, assembly GCA_003313485.2. Classification (NCBI taxonomy): domain Eukaryota; kingdom Viridiplantae; phylum Streptophyta; class Magnoliopsida; order Lamiales; family Plantaginaceae; genus Penstemon; species Penstemon barbatus. The sequence goes on along the minus strand of CM064884.1, from coordinate 37,748,767 downwards.
GGGTGAAAGCCTCTGCTATGCCCCTTAGATCGAAATTATTGAAAGGGTGAAAGCCTCTGCTATGACCCTAGGGCTAAAAATGCTCTGAAACGACTAAGGGTGAAAGCCTCTGCTATGCCCCTTAGATCGAAATTATTGAATGGGTGAAAGCCTCTGCTATGACCCTAGGGCTAAAAATGCTCTGAAACGACTAAGGGTGAAAGCCTCTGCTATGCCCCTTAGATCGAAATTATTGAATGGGTGAAAGCCTCTGCTATGACCCTCGAGCTAAAAAACGCTCTAAAAACGACTAAGGGTGAAAGCCTCTGCTATGCCCCTTAGATTGAAACAAACATTCTGTTAAAAAAATTGAAACATTCTATGGAAGTTAGATTGAAATAAACATTCTATTGAAGATTGATCTAAATTCTATTAAAATTTCTCCACGACGACTATGGCGCCGAAAAAAAAAAAAAAAAAAAAAAAAAAAAAAAGAGAAGAGACGGAGAATATCATTCCAAGCAAATATTATATCATTACAACAAGGGTTATACTACAACAACAAAGGAAAACCGTTACAACAAGGATGGTGTTACAAAGAGAAGTCTTAACTCATTATACAAAGGTAAACCACAGTATTACTAAACGAAATTATTTTCGGAAAGGATCTTTCGAACTTCAGCACTACGATCAGTATACCCGCGAATGTAAGCTTCTTTATCACGAAGCTCAGAGTGTCTCTTCTCACGTTCGTAAATAACTTTGAGTTTCTCTAATTCTGAACTTAACTTGTCCTGAGATATTCTCTCCTTGAAAAATCTGTTAGCTTCCAATGCACGTTCCAGCTCGATCTTCTTCCCGATAAGCTCGAGCGAAATAGAGGTCCGCTGTTCGAACTCATGTTTGGCCAATGCATAAAGCTTAGAGAAGACCACCCTAGCCTGAACTCATAAGAAAATATATTATAACGGAAATAAAGAGATTAAACACTCATGACAAAGAGGTGAGAATGAATTACTTGGGCAAGAGATTCCAACCCAGAATAAAACAGGAACGAAGAGTATTCTCCAGTCGAAAAGTCACCCTGGGAGATAGAAACATTGGACCGAAGAAAGGTTAGGTCGGTTTTCTCGTGTGACACTTTGTCAAAAGGAGCTATATCCCTTTTAAGCAAAGATCCGCTAACCAACGAGGATACGGATTGAGAAGGGACGTGCCCAGTGACATCCTCCGCAAAAGAAACCTTTTTTATTCTCTTGTTGGAGCCCCTAGTTTTCAAACACGAAGAAAGGGCAATGGTTGAGTGTTTATTCCCCTCATGGAAATTTTGCTGATCAGATCTAGTGGATGTAATTGCTGATCGATTTCTTTTCCTTAATTTTCTACTAACACTTGGCCTGGGAAAAGGCGTGGAAGGAATCACAAGAGCGTTCGAATTTTTATTCATCCCTTAATTTTCGGGTTAAGACCCAACCAAAACAATTATTTTTTAAAAGGGAAGCTCCGAACACTGTGAGCAATGCCAATGCGAAAGCAATTAAAAGTGCCTTCGCTACTTATAAGAAAAACGACATCATGCAAAATTGCAATGATTGGTAAATCACTACTCCCAAGAAAGATTCAATGACGCAGCTGAGTACGCAAGACTGACGTTATAAAATTTAGCAGAAAGTTCAAACAGGCAATAGCCTAAAAAAGCATAAAGGAAAAGAGATTCAAATTCAAGCACCCACTATATATGCAAGAGCAAAAGATTATAAGATAAGTACATTGGTTCGCTAAGTCAGTCAAATTACACAGCGATCGTTATTGATTAAGACTCTTTCACGCCTGAACCATGGTCCGATCTATCTAGCTCCTCTGATTCACTAGAACTGCTTTCCGAGCCGTCGGAATCATCTTTATTCGAGCTGCTGCCTTCTCCATCATGACTTTGCGCATCAGACGCAGATTTACTCGAACCAGAAGAAGGGGTGCCTTGTACACTCTGACCGCGGGAATCCCCTTCAATATCCACATCTTCGCTTTCGGATTGGGCTTCGAGCTCATCCGGATTCGGCATCGGTGCACCAAATTCCTCAAGAAAAGGAGCAAACTCATGAGTGGCAAATTCCTCGAGCTTAGGAGGAAGGGAAGACGCTTTATAGTCTTTACCGAAGATATTCTTGTAAGGATTCATCTTAGGAAGGAAGTCATCAAGGGCGCCTTCGATTTTAGCAGCTGTAAGGAGATGCTGAGCTCCTTTAAAGTAGAAGGATTGATTGATTTCTCCCGACCGTAATCGAATTAAGGTGTCAAGGATCGGAGACTCTAGGAACTCCCTTATGGCGGGAAGCCTGGCTTCGACTCGACCCCGTTCATAAGATTGTTCGGCAGACACTTTGGTTTGCTCAAGCTCCTGCTTTAATTTCCCCGCCTCATCCTCTAAGGCCCTCCTTGTTTCCAACTCTTTCCTAGTTCTCTCGAGTTCAATTTCGACCTCAGACAACTTAATCTTGGTATCCTCTAGCTGACTGGCCTTCGCAGCTTCATCCTTCAGAACATCGCATAAGGCTTTCTGTACCGCCTGAGACTCTTCGCTCAATACGGACAGTCGAAGAGCAGTTTGAGTAAATAGGTCTCCGGCCTGTAAAGGAGAAGATACGTAAAAGCACGAGATGAGGATTATAGGGAAAAAGCTAGAAACTTTCGGAATTAGAAAGTACCATCTGCTGAGCATGGGCATAATCGCCAAATATCTCAAAATCTTTTTTAACAAAAGATTGGATAGTATCATCCCTGAATCTCCCGGCCAAGAACTTCCTGAGAGACTTATCCACCGTATGCTCACCCTCGGAACCCAAATCAGATTCGATGGTCCCACAGTCCGGATATACGGCCGCCCTCGGTCCTTGCAGATGATCCTCGATGAAATCTGCCAAATCTGGCTCGGAATGACCAGCCCGACATGGTATAGGGTTCGGCCCTCGAGCAAAAGGCTTGACTCTCCTAGAGGACTCAGGAACATTGCTACTTCTTTTGCGATTCATCCTGGCCTGCAAAATCTCTCTGGCACGATCCTCCAGGAGAGTATAATTAATGAACCCCTCGTCGTTCGGGTTGGAAGAGATATTCGGAAAAACAGATCGAAGGATTCCAGGACCCTGGAAATCGGAGGCCCCCTCCGCCTCGGCCCTAGACCGAGAGGTTCCTGCTTGGGTAATCGGGGAAACAATCATTAAAGCATTTGAGGTCGACGCGATCCCGACGGGGGCCTTAGACTTTTTCGTTTTCCGAAGATTCATTGATGTTTGAGGACGAGGTCGACCCTTATTACCCTTCGAAAAGGAAGCAACGTGTGGGCCAGATACCGAGGTACGGAATTTGTCAACGATATCAGCTAACGTGGAAGGGGGGTTAGCATGATCGATCTGAGCTTTCCCGAAGTCGATCGGATCGGCAGGAAAAGTGCAACTACTGAGCTCGGCCAATCGCAAGACTGCTTCTTGAGTCATTAGAGCGGTCTGATGAGGATCAGCGCGAAGAGATTGCAGAAATTTATCTGTTATCTCATTTTTCATACTCCCAACGAGACGGCGTTTTCCGTATATCCACTCCTTTGCTCCAGGCCAATCGAAGGGAGTAGGCTCGGGATTTTCTTCAGAAGGCGGAGACTCTGGCCCTCGGACAAAGAAGAACTCATGTTTCCATCCCTTCAGATTGCTACTCACGTTGGTCGATAAGATCGAAATTTTCGGCCTCTGAGAAAAGTATACGTAACCTGCGTTTGAAGAGGCGGAAGCACTCATCTGGAATATCCGCCAAAAATTCTGAAAGGCTGCCTTTTTCCCCTTAGCTTTCATCAACACGCAAAAAGCTATAATTAGGCTGATCGAATTCGGTAAGATCTGGCAGGGAGCCAACTTAAAAGCATCCAGAAGATTTTCGAACAGAGGAGGGAAGGGAATGCGTAAGCCGTAGTGGAAGTGTTTGGAATAAAAGGCTTGACAACCGGCAGGAGGGTCGGTAACTCGTTGATCGGGAGAGGGAAGCACTATCGAAAAACCGGCGCCTAGATACCGACCGAATTCTTTTTGCAACTCCGTCAGGTCTGTCTCTTTATAGGAACAGACGATCTCATCTGCCCTCTCCTCAGTCATGTTTAGAGCTGCGCTAGTCGAGGGCTCTTCCCAATCATAGATCGTAATCACCACATTACGGTTCAGTCTATATTTCTGCTGCTCATTGTTACCCAAAGGAAGCTCCCCATCTTCTATATCTTCCCTTTCAGAAACTGTTGCCTCGCCGGAATTTTCATCTTCGCTATTTCCAGTGTCAGAACTCGACTCCCGCTCCTCTCCGCTGGAATCCGAGGCGGAACCCGAGTTTTGCGGATTCTCGTTTTCAGACGATCGATTCTCTACAGCTTTTTTCCCCTTGCGGTTATCGACCCATTCTCCTCTAAGGGAGATTTCCCCTTCGAGTCTACTGAACTCGACATAATAAATATAAGATGACTGTTCAAAAATGGCTAACAAAACTCACTTATCGACCTGTCTGCTCCGATCTAAAGCTCTCTCCTAAGATTTTGAGAGGAACAGCGACCCTCCGTATAACTATATATACAGGGACAAAATGGGAAATTGCAAACCAGTCCCCGAGTAACCGCGACGATTGGACTCTCTTGAAGGTAAATTTGAAGTCATATTCTCAGAAATTGCACCTACAGCCCCTATACTTTCTAAAATTCCTGAATTAAAGATCCACATCACAAACAACAAGGACGATGTTAAGACTGCGCTATCAAGAAATTGTTTAAGTATGCACTCTTTTTCCCTGACCCGGTTTTTATCCCAGAAGGGTTTTTCCGAGCCAGGTTTTTAATGAGGCATACCCGAAACGATAAGCCGAAATTGAATTATTCTACTGTTACTTCTTCGAGCTTAAGTTCCACTTTACGCTCGAGAAGTGGGGGAGTATTGATGAGGGATATTTCGGATTTCTGCTCTTCTTCTTTACAACTACATAAGATCGAACGTTATTTATCTCGAAAGATCCAGTTCGACCCTGATGTCGGAATACTGTAAATACAAGGCTACCCTGGATCCAAAATTACTGTTGGGCCAAGCTCTGACCCAAACTTATGGGCCGAAGAATTGCACATCTGCGGGTAGACCACCTGAACCCCATTTTCAGCTATAAATACCCCATGTATTTATGATGCTGGACACGACTTTCCAGGTGCTCCCTCCTCGAAGTTAATGCTCGGAACCGTTTAGGGGCATAGACTTAGGATCATATGTATTTCACCCTCTAGCTTGTACGGCATCCAATAATGCTCGAATAGGACCTTTGAATACTTGTATTTGTACTCATTCAATTCGAATACAATTACTTTGGTCTTTGCTTTACTTTATTATTGTTATTATTGTATTGCATTCCACCCTTGATCGAACTAACGAAACCACGTAAGATCAGTGAAAGCCGTTGCTATGCCCCTTAGATCGAAATTACTTAATGGGTGAAAGCCTCTGCTAAGACCCGAGGGCTAAAAATGCTCTGAAACGACTAAGGGTGAAAGCCGTTGCTATGACCCTTAGATCGAAATTATTAATGGGTGAAAGCCTCTGCTAAGACCCGAGGGCTAAAAATGCTCTGATACGACTAAGGGTGAAAGCCGTTGCTATGCCCCTTAGATCGAAATTATTAATGGGTGAAAGCCTCTGCTAAGACCCGAGGGCTAAAAATGCTCTGAAACGACTAAGGGTGAAAGCCGTTGCTATGCCCCTTAGATCGAAATTACTTAATGGGTGAAACCCTCTGCTAAGACCCGAGGGCTAAAAATGCTCTGAAACGACTAAGGGTGAAAGCCGTTGCTATGCCCCTTAGATCGAAATTATTAATTGGTGAAAGCCTCTGCTAAGACCCGAGGGCTAAAAATGCTCTGATACGACTAAGGGTGAAAGCCGTTGCTATGCCCCTTAGATCGAAATTACTTAATGGGTGAAAGCCTCTGCTAAGACCCGAGGGCTAAAAATTCTCTGAAACGACTAAGGGTGAAAGCCGTTGCTATGCCCCTTAGATCGAAATTACTTAATGGGTGAAAGCCTCTGCTAAGACCCGAGGGCTAAAAATGCTCTGAAACGACTAAGGGTGAAAGCCGTTGCTATGCCCCTTAGATCGAAATTATTAATGGGTGAAAGCCTCTGCTAAGACCCGAGGGCTAAAAATGCTCTTATACGACTAAGGGTGAAAGCCGTTGCTATGCCCCATAGATCGAAATTACTTAATGGGTGAAAGCCTCTGCTAAGACCCGAGGGCTAAAAATGCTCTGATACGACTAAGGGTGAAAGCCGTTGCTATGCCCCTTAGATCGAAATTATTAATGGGTGAAAGCCTCTGCTACGACCTTCGAGCTAAGATTGCTCTGAAACGACTAAGGGTGAAAGCCGTTGCTACGCCCCTTAGATCCAAATTATTATCCTCGATCAACCGAGATCAACCAGCATTCTATTCTATTATTTCTCCATAATTATTCGTTCGTCTAAGGCTAACAGCCATCTTTACGACACCCAGGTCAAAGCTATTATTCAAAGATCGATCGAGACCCTATTTCGATTATTACTTCACGATTATTTGTCCGACTAGAGAATTTAGCCCCTCAGATTAAAATGGTTACTCAAAGGTCATCTTGGATTCTTCTGTTTGATGTCTTAATTATGATGTATTTGACGGGGGAATAAAAATCTCCTACATGTTATATTCAAAATCGAGGAATGTCGATTATCATCTATCATCTAAATATTTATCAAAGTTGGTAAAGAATGGCGCTTGTTCATATTTTTGAAGCAGAGAAATTGATGCTCGATAACAGTATACAAAAGCAATTATACAGGATAAAAAGTAAGGATGATAAGAGAAATAAATATCTCATTCATGACATTACAAACAGTTACAAGAGAGTTCGAAATTACAATAACAAGGAAAATCGAACAAAGTCAAGACTTTACATTTAATGTAACCCTATTACAAATCAACCTTATGCTAGAATTCTTCCATGATTAAAGGAGGAAGGCGAGGCAGGGCTAACACTTCCACCCTTCATCCTTCACTTCCTCGATAATCGCTCCACATCGGACCAGATCGAGAAAGAAGCTAGCAACCCCTAGGGAAATAACTCCGCGCAATCTCGAAGGCAGTTTTCTTCAAGAAATATCTTGAAGAAGTAGAGATCGAGTGCAGGAAAACTCCTCCAGCAGTTGACCCACTATCCCGACTGGATAGAGATCAGAGTACAGGAGGTCGAGCCCGCCTCAAAGACTTGGAATCAGAGAGAGCTGGTCGCCTGCCGGTACCCCAGTCGCAATTACTTTCGCCTGCCGATACCCTAATCGAAATAAGTTGCCATCAAAAGATAGCAAACTTTAGGAAGGAAGATAGTTCGAAGGAGAACCTCGAACAGTTCAGTCGGAGATAATAAACGAAACATTATGGCCAGAGAGAGTAAAATCTCAATCATAGAGCCGATCAGAAATCTTACGGAAACATTAAAGTTAAAGGTAACAACGGAACTATATATAGTGGAAAAGAAAAGCAATCGACGACTCAGATTTGATAATACTAACGGCTAAGATAAAACGGTAATTGCGCCGACCGTTACGATTCCCGAGAATACAAAAACTGTTTCAGTAAAAGCGAATAAAATGTCAAAGTCATTCTGCTCGAATTTATCTTATGTAGTCTCAGTTCCAATCATCGGAGGAAAATCATGAAGAAATCAATGTACAGATTGTAAAGAAGCGTTATCAATAATTGGCCCAGGGATAAGTAAAAGTCGATAAAATTACTATATTCCGAGCCCGACATATCTATCGATTACAAATTACAGAGACATCAACTACAATTACATATAAGGCCAATCCTTCGATACTAAGTACCTTTTACAGTTATGAGAATATTGAAAAAGAAAAATCTATTTATCCGAACAAGACCGAAAAGAGGAGTTTCATAGCTAGGCAATCCTATGAAATTTTCGGCGCACGATAATATCTTTACTCGACCAGGAGACGCCTATTGAGCCAACAAGTCTTCGACTATGGTCGAAATTTTCCGAAAAGGAGAAGGGCGATACATCTCTTTCCCAGGAGAAACACGAACATTTTATGAAGGACACCAATCTCCGAACTACTACCCGAAACGTTTTCAAAAGAGAGCATAGCAAATTACGTCATACCCTCGAAAAACTTGACGACAGAGCCTCCCTAAACCACACAAAGGCCATGGGCCATTGGGGTCGTGGATGGTCAGCAATAAAGCTTATTGGTCTTCAAGGTTGAAATAGCATTCGCCTGCAGATACCCTAGTCGAGATTGAAGTATAAATTTTACTATGATACGCAGGATAACTCCTAACCCGATATTCGAAATATTGAGTCGAGCAACAAATTCTCCTATTCAGCATAATCGAAGGAGTCTGTTTTCGAAAAATATTATAAGAATGCAAAACGAAGAGCCCCATTTATAGATACTATTCTTAAAAATCCAACGGCTATCAGAGAACAAAAGAAACGGTCAAGATCAAAAGATTGTCGCGACTCCCGAGAATTTCACCGGGAAAAGAAAGTGAAATTACTTTCGGAAATTAAGCGGAATTACTACGCCAAGATCGAAAGATCAAGAAAGCAAACTAAAGAATGATCAAAGAAATAACACATAAGAGGAACATGCGATTCGAGAAGAAAGTAAATTATTACAAGCCATAGAGAATAAAATATCTGAAAATTATTCAGGATAGCACAAGTAAAAACAGTATACTACAAGTCCTGGTAAATAAGAGACAACATCTAAACAAGCTTATTGTCAGAGAGAATCTTTCGAAGCTCAGCATTGCGAGCCTCACATCCTGCTGCAAATCCACGATCATAAGCTTCCTTTTCTCGGCGAACGAACTCTTGTCTCTCCTGCTCATGAAAACTCTTTAGTTTCTCGAGCTCGTCGTTCAGTTGCTTGTGGATCTCTTCTCTATGCTCTTTAGCAGTCTTCTCCCTCTCTAAAGCAAGCTTCTCTGCGAGGACACGATCGAACTCGATTTTCCTCTCCTCCAGCTCGAGGGAGATAGCAGAACGCTGATTCGCTTCCCGCTCAGCATATGTTTTGAGCTCAATGAAATCTTGTCCAGCCTGTTAGAGAGATCGGCAGTTTTTTTTTAAAAAAAAAAAAAAAAAAAAAAAAGAGAGTACACCTGAAAAAGGAAGTGCTGCCCAGACTCGAACAGCTCTTCTATGTTCCTCTCCTTGGACGCGTTTCTCTCCTTGGGTATGTCGGTCTCCGAAGAAGTAAAGTTAGCTTGCAACAAATTACCCATGGGGTCAACCTTAGAAGGAGATCCATCTTTCAACTACTCGTGCAGGGAAGAAGCAACTTTTGGAGGAGAGGAATCAACAAGAGGTCGGGAAGGATTATCAATTCCTAAAGTTTCAGCAGAGGCCCCTCCACCAATCTCTAACTTGGATTTCTTGCTGAGATTCCCTGCGGGAGGAACGGTAGAGGCATCGGAAGATGACTTGCTATCAATAGCAAGATTTTGTAAAGCCTCAATGGGAGTGACCCCATCGGAATAAGGCCTCTTATTCGAAGAAGGAATAGGAGTCTTTTCTTGAACGGGATCTTCACTCGGAGAGTCGACCACTTTCGGGGAAGAACCCCCGAGCGCAGCCTCGAGCTCTTCATCCAGAATGGACTTGCCGGAAGTACCCTTGGTTTGCTTGGAGGAAGTGGTTTTCTCCTTCTTATTTTCCCCCCCTTTAGGAGCTTTCGGGGAAGACAGGGAGGTCTTAGAAGAAGATTTAGAAGGCTTGGCCTCCTTGGCAGCTTTCTGTTCTTTCTGCTCTTTGCTCGAGCTCTTATTTTTCGAACCACCAAATAGCGACCTGGGATCGATAGCTTTGCCTAATACGTTCTCCATGGTAAGCGAATTCGGGATCGACAAGCTAAGTTCTTTACTTTTTAAGGAATTCAGAAAATGCAGAAAATATGGGGAGAGCTCCGATCTCTGTAAGGAAGGATGTCGTGTGAGTAATGAGAAGAGATCCTAATATTTATAGACGCTACACACTACAATTGTGATAACGAATCGACGCAACCGTGAAGAGAAACCCCACTCGGATAAATAAAGTTCGAGCAGAAAGCGTGTAAAGCAATCGATATTTATAAAGTTAGAATTCACAAGTTACACGAATCAGATCAAAAAATATAAAGTTAACTCGTTTACAAAATTGGGTTACATGAGTAAATACAATCGATTCCTAACTAGAGATCTTTGAATCGCCCCCTCCGGCTTGCTCAACCCCTATAACTCGCTAAACTGAAGATCAGACGATATATATATTTGAAGCTGGATAATTACCCAGCCTGGTCGACAGATCGACCGTCTCCCTTATCCGGGGCATTGCCTATATTGACATCTTCCCCTTTCTCCCCGGACACATTAGAAGGATCATCGCAGGAGTACTCGAGCGCATCAGGGTTAGGCATCGGAATGCCATACTCCTCGACTAAGGGGGCAAAGCGATGATTTCGCCAATTAGTATCCATCTTGGGTAGAGAGGAAGCTTTGTAATCCTTCCCTTCAGCGTTCTTAAAAGGATTCATGTGCTTAAAGTACTCATCCATATCATCTGGAATCTTCTTGGCCGCGACCAATTGTTGAACCCCTTTATAAAAGATCGTCTGAAGGATTTCCCCCATTTTCCTTTGAACTAAGGGGTCCAAGACAGGGGATTCCAGGAACTCTCGTATGGCAGGGATCTCGGCTTCTTCCCGGCCTTGGGCATATGCACGCTCGGAGTCTTGCTTCGCTAGCTCGAGTTCAACCTTTATCTTCTTTAGCTCCTCCTCAAGGGCACTTCTCTCTTTAACGGACACAAGCAAGTCCTCTTCTACTGAGGAAGAATGTTTCGTATTCGCTTTCTCAAGCTCCTTCTTTACTTGGGACAATTCTCGCTGACTCTCCGCCAGCTGAGATCGAAGGGCCTGGTTATCAGCAAAAATCTGGGCATACGCATCATGAGCGTCCTGCGATTCCTGCTCTAGTAACGCCAAACGATAGGATTGAAGGGCGAATAAATCTCCTACCTACAAGACATTTTCGAGTATCACTAAAGCTAGGAATTCTAAAGAAAGAACACAGTCAAAAGACGAGTATTTACCTCGTGATACGTTCTGGAGAAATCACTCAAAACCTCAAAATCCCCTTTGATGGAATGAAGCAGGATATCCCGTTTAAACCGACTAGCCATAAAGATTCTAGTGGCTTTGTCGAATTCATTCTCCCCTCTCATATCCAGATCGGTCATAATGGTACCATCCTCAGGATATCCAGCAGTTCTGCTACTACGAAAATGCTCGTCCATAAAGTCTGCCACATCAGGTTCCGACTTACCTTCTCGACAAGGGACAGAAGCAGAACTCACGCCAAAGGGTTTTATCCTCCTCGAAGGCCCTGGGTGTTCAGCATTTCTTTTTTGGCCCAGAAGCTTCTCGTATTCCTGAATACCCTGAATCCGATTCCAGGAATGTTGACTGTAGCCGACAGACGAAAGAGCGGAAGTATCAGGGGAGAATAACGATCGAAGAGGTCCGGACGTGGCAGAATTCAAAGAACTCATAGTGCCAACCCCTCTTAAGTCAGGAATCAAAGACGGTATGACAACTGGATTCCCACCTAAGTTACTTGCGTCTGTTCTTCTTTCGGAAGCGTAAGGTAACGGGTCGAAATAAAATTGTTTGTCTCCGACCAAGCCGGCAGGGGATACCCGAAATTTCTCAACAATTCGACCTGCGAGGATGATACGAATCGGGCACGAGTTCAAACAAGGAAAATTGTTTAATAAAACACAAAGGTAAGTTAAAGATAAGAAGCATACCCAAAGAAAGAGGGACAGTGTTCGAAGCATTGGAGGTTGGCGGGACATCGGTTCGCATGAGGGGCCCTTCGGAGGACTGGCTAGGGTATCTAATCGCCGGAGCTAGGTAATTACAGTGGCTCAACCCAGCCAATCGCAAAACGCCTTCTTGAATCAAGTATCTAGTTTGGTAAGGGTTAGACTGTAATCGCCCCAGGAGTTCATCAGAAAGACGATGGCTAAGTTTTTCTTTAATTCTGCGAGAACCGTATGTCCAAGTATTTGCGCCATCCCATCGATAAGGTCTTGTTTTCGAACTACCCTCTGAAATAGGAACGTCAGGGCCCTTCACGAAAAAGAATCTCCTCTTCCAGCCTAAAGTCTTCTCTGTTGTTATTTTTGTAAGAAAAGGCCGTTTAGACCTCGGACGGACGGACACAAAGCCAATGTTCGAACCCTTGCAGGGATCCATTCGGAATATCTACCAAAAGTTGCTAAAGGAAGCTTCTTCTCCTTTTGCCTCCATAAGAGTGCAAAACGCTAGTATATATGCAACGGAGTGCGGGAGAAGCTGAGCCGGGGAAAGCGAAAAGAAATTCAGGACATTTCTGAGAAGAGGAACGAACGGGATACGCAAGCCACAGAAAAATTGTCCCTCGTAAAAGGCTTGACATCCAGCGGGGGGCTCAGTGGCACGTTCGGTGTAAGAAGGAACGACAATCGAAAAACCTTTGGGAAGAAATTTCCCAAAATCCGCCTCGAGGTGAGCGCGATCCTTTTTCGTAAAACAACAGGAAGTTTCACTAGCGGGAAGCTCTGACTTACCCGAGATTACGGCTTGTGAGGCTTGCGTATGTTTAAAGATCCTGACAAAAGCACCTTCGCCGATACTACGTTTGTCGACCTCATTCTCTTCGAGATCCTCGCTCGGATCGTCGTCTTCGCCGTCTTGATGAAATTCCCCATCTTCGAAGTCATCTACAAGCTTAAATAAGGGATCAGATTCTTGACTCTCTTCGACCTTATTCTTGCCCTTTGAACTTCTAGAACTTGACATTATGTATTCGGAGATGAATGTACTAAAGTAACTACCTTTTCGATTAAAACACTTCGAGCTCAAGAGAAAATATAACATGGAAGTAATTTTTCAACGGGTCAACATATATATACGGGGTTAAAAAGGTAAAATTGCAAAGAGGTCCCCGAGTAACCGCGACGATTGAACTTACCAAGGGTAAAAACTTTGGGTTTTTCCTCTCAAAATAGCCTTTTTGATCCTTCTTTTTTTAGAACTGCGGAATTTGTCCTTGCGTTTTATCCCTAAGTATCTCGGAGACCCTCCTTGTTATAACCGGAAATTCTGAAAAGCATCCATCTAGGGATCGAACAACGCATCTTGGAACCAGAAAGGATATTGTTACTTCAACATCCTCTAACAAGGGTAACTTCAGAACACGCCGATGTATGTTTTCTTATATATGCACTCTTTTTCCCTAGCTCGGTTTTTATCCCAGTGGGTTTTTCCGAGTTAGGTTTTTAACGAGGCATATCCTAAAGACATTCTGAACGGCTCGTCTCATTGTAGCATAGAACATATTTTGTACTTCTTCGAGCGCTTGCTTCGCTTCACACTCGAGAAGTGGGGGAGTATTGATGAGGGGTATTTCGGATCCCCTGTTTTTCTAGCCTCAACGCAGTTCGAATAGCACCGAACCCTGTCGCCAGGGACCAAAAGCTGAACCAAAGCATGAAGATGATTGTTCCGAGCACATTAGAGAACCATAGATCGAAGGACACTGTTGGGCCGAGCCCAGGCCCAAGCCCTCCAATTTGGCTATAAATACTCCATGCATTTATTACACTGACGACCACTTCCTAGGCGCACTAACCTTGAGACTGCTGCTCGGGTTTTCTGGAGAATATTAATGTAGGCTTTCTCATACATGTTTCACCCTCTAGCTTGTACGGCATCCAATAATGCTCGAATAGGACCTTTGAATACTTGTATTTGTACTCATTCAATTCGAATACAATTACTTTGGTCTTTGCTTTACTTTATTATTGTCATTATTGTATTACATCCCACCCTTGATCGAACTAACGAAACCACGTAAGATCAACTTTGGTATAAAAACCTAAGTTTAAAATAAAGAGTTGAGTATAAATTGATCCGCTCAATAAACGCTCATCGATCTACTTTTACCGATTAAATAGACTTTGGTATAAAAACCCAAGTCCAAACTAAAGAGTTGAGTATAAATTGATCAGCTCAATAAACGCTCCTCGATCTACTTTTACCGATTAAACAAACTTTGGTATAAAAACTCAAGTCCAAACTAAAGAGTTGAGTATAAATTGATCCGCTCAATAAACGCTCCTCGATCTACTTTTACCGATTAAATAGACTTTGGTATAAAAACCCAAGTCCAAACTAAAGAGTCGAGTATAAATTGATCCGCTCAATAAACGCTCCTCGATCTACCTTTACCGATTAAACAAACTTTGGTATAAAAACCCAAGTCCAAACTAAAGAGTTGAGTATAAATTGATCCGCTCAATAAACGCTCCTCGATTTATCTTTACCGAGTAAAAAACTTTGGTACAAAAACCTAAGTCTAAACAAATGAGTTGAGTATAAATTGATCCGCTCAATAAACACTCCTCGAAACGACCAATATTGAGCGACAACGATCATATCGACGATAAGTAAAAACAAGGTGAAAAGAAATCGACAACAACAAAAAATATCAAGGTAATAATACAAAAGTGTAATTCATCTGAATTATAAGTACAAATTACGTATGAAGTATTGATCGGAATACAAAAGACTTCCTACACACCGCTACAACTGTTTACATGAAAATAATCCTATCTTGTGGATCGGCGATCTTCACGACAATGTCCACGGAAACATTAATCTCCTCCCTAGTGCCTCGATGGTTGTAACTGACCACCTAAGAAACATGTTGCTCCGGATGGTCGACTTCTTTGGTTCGATGGCCAGGCTCTGAAGATCAAATGTTCTTCTAGACGAAATGAGCATTACCAGCCAGATAACCAGCAATACTCATTCACCCACAACGAGATACTGCTTTTACTTTAGGGTTGATTTTTACTCTAAAGCAGCATTTCTTCGGGGCCGTCGTGAACGTTAAATTTTACCAGCACACCCCGGCGGCCTATCACTCCGGAGATAACATCGAAGAGCGAGGGTGACTGGTAAATATGAACCCTCCATGTGCAAACAGAAACCACGGACCTCAAACCCGTGAAAACAAGGGTTGAGGCCTCATGAGACCCGTCAGTACAAGGTAGGGCTTCCATGGGACCTGTCAGTACAAGGCAGATGAAATTTAACTCATTATGATATGAATCACGATAATGTGACTTTGTGAATATTATGGGATCAGAGGGCAAAATGAAATTCAAGGAAACTGAGATTTCCATCCTTTCTGGGAGTTATAAGTGACATATGAAAACTGCATGCTTATTTATAGGCACGAGTACGAGTAATCCAACGGTTGAATAGAGGTCTGATCAAAGGACGAAATTGCGACCTTTTGACTTCCCGTAATTAATGCGAATAAGTTGGAACGGCACCTCTATGGTCGAAAACACTGTTCGGCGGTATAGAAGAGTCATGATCGAAGCGATCAATACGACTACTTAGAGATCCTAATCACTCGATGATAAACAGGAGACCCACGATGCAAGCATATAAGTTTGCAATAGAACGACGAGTTGTAACTCCATTAGAGGAATAAGAAATTTATATCCCAGCATACAAGGCCGTCACTGCCTCATATCTCACAAGGCGAGCTCTTAGTTAATTAAACCACAACTCCAACGGAGTCCAAGAAATCTGATGAACAAATGGATAAAACAGTCAACAAAATCAAGGCATACAGACTCGTCACTGCTTAACATTCCAAATAATTGCTTAAGGAGGTCTGGAGAAGCTAGATCTGACTAATGATCCAACATTTTCCAATTCCTCCCATATCAAAGAATGGACGTTCTGATACATGGGTTGCTTTATTTGAGGAACATGGAACCCACAATCAGTGCAGAGAAACATGGATTTTTCTGGGATAATATCTTTTCTACAAACTTAAACCTTTAAAACAAAGGATGTCATGCTCAAAGAAAAGAAGAAATGACCAAACCCTTATATAAGGTCTCCCTGGCAAAGAGACTATTATACAAAACAATGGTCGATCGACGACAAGAGCTCTAAAGGAAAATTCCTTCAGAATCATTCAGCAAAACATCTACATGGACGACCTACAGACAACATTTTGACATCCGAATGGGACTTCTAAAAAAGGCCTAAGGAAGCATGATTGGTCAACCATCATTCCTATACTTGATCAATATTCGATTTACGGAGCGAACATCACTTTATTCAGCTATACAAGAACGATCAGGCAAGAACGAGCTGCCTTTCCAAACAAAGTTAATCTCTTAGCAAATTAACACCAGGGATCGAAACTGGTCATCACTGTCATTAATCTCGTTTTACATACAAAATATTCAGGCTCGACAACCACATAAAGGTTGGGGCCTATTTTAAAAAAAAAAAAAAAAGAAGAAGAAACTCCAGATATAACAGCCGGGTCAGAACAGGTCATTGAGATGGGTTGCTATCGCCAGGCCGACTAGCAGAATCACTCCTCCGAGAAGTCGCGCTACCTACAAACGCCATAAGTTCCTCCTGACGCTTTAGATAACCGGCATCATAACCTTGTTCATAGGCATGTCGTCGAGACTCCTCTGCAAGGGTGGCAGCCTGAACCAAGTCACTTTTCTCCTTCTCAAGGACAGATTTCTCTTCTTGTAATTTCTGAAGGTCATCATTAACAAGTTGCAGGTGGAGTGTCTGCCCTGCGACCTTCGCCGTCTCCGAGTCCAAACAACGTTGATGGGCCTCCCTACTGATCCACAGATCATCATTTTGCACACCCAGCTGAAGCGCAAAATACTTGGCCTGAAAAGAGAAAAAAGCTCATACGAACAGCAGCAATCAAGATAAAGCAAGAAAAGTAGTAAAAAATATAAATATAATTACCTGCTCGCATAACTTGACCAGCGACTGAACGAGGCGAACATTGGGAGTACCTTCATGCTTCCTCAACTCGCCGGGCAAAATAGTGCTTAGGCCTAAGTCCCAGGACAAAGCATCGGGCTCAACAGAGCCGGGCAGTTCACTATCGAGAGGAACACGATCAGGTCGAGGAGTAACCGAGTGCATTATATCCTTAACTTGCTCAAGGATGCAACAGTCATCTAACATACGAGGAGAATCCCTCTCGTTAGGACTGACCGAAGTCTCCTTGCCTGAAGCAAAAATAACGGTCCGCCGACCGGACCTAGAACCAGTCCGACCTCCAGAAGGCCCGCCGGCTTCAAAAGAGGTAGACACCACAGTGGTATCATTAAACAAAAAATCAGAAAAATCTTGGGAAATAGATTGTGTTATGGTAACCGCCCCTGCGGCAACGCCCACTTGGCTTCCGCTAACAACCAGGGCAGTAGAAGTAGAAACAAGAACGGGGTTATCAGGAACATGCTCATTTAAACCATGTTCAAAAGAAGAAGCGCCCGAAGAAACTGGCATATTAAAGGTTGGCTCCACATTTGACATGTCACCAAAGGCCACCCGACCAGGGGAAGGTCTCCTTTCAACATCGCCAAAAGTAGGAAAGTTTTGTCGAATAAAACTAGAACTAACTATGGGAAAAGCTTCAGAAGGAATAATGGGAGTCTCGATCTCCGAGTTCCTAATGGAGGATGAACGAGGAGGTTCTATCGATGGCCCCTCTGTGCGGGACCTTTTAGGTCTAATATTTCTAGCACTTTCGCGCGAAGGACGTTTCGAAGTATTACCAAAAAGATTACTCATGATCGGAAATAAAAAGGATATTTAATTATCGAGAAAGCTTATCGGCCTCCTAATGAGAGAGTATTCTACTGAAGTTGAGTAAAAAGTGGTAAATAGCGAGTAAAATTTACCGTTTGTATTTATACTATACGAAAAGACGCAATAAACCCAAGGAATGGGCACGAATCGCATAAACTAGCCTATGAACAGCCGCAAGAATTTGAAAAGACATAAGCATAATGATTACGGCAAAGTTAATAGCTTGTCTAAATTATTGTCAACAGAGAAGTCGAAAAGACGTAACTGTCAGAATATGAATCGTCTATTGTACAAAAGGATAAAAAGGTAATATTATAAATCAACTTATGATAGTTATTACAAAGATTACATCCCAGACCGATATATCGCTCCCCACTTCACACAACCTGGTCGCCATTTGGAACTCCATGTTCGCCAGCGGCCTCTCCTTCGTTATCTCCCACGTTCGCCACCTCCACGTTTTCCTCCTCTTCCTCTGGATCGATAAAATTAATATCGACCTCGTCATTAATATCTGAGGGAGGAATCGGCAAAGGTTTCCCGAACTCTTCGACAAGACGAGCCAAAGGAAATTGTTGATAAACGACATCGGGCAGCTCGGAGGGAGAATATTCCTCGCTGTAACGATTCAGGCTGACATGTGCTGCTTTGAAATATTCCATTCGACGATCTTCAATCAGTCCCAGAGCGACCAGCTGATGAATTGCCTTCTTAAAAGTACTCTCTAGGAGTGGACCAACCATTCGATACACCAACGCCATGTGAACAGGAGAACTAAGGAATTCACGAATAACTCTTTCATCAGGATTCCGGCCATAACGATCTTTGAGTCCACTAAGTGGGATGTCCCTATCATACTCCTCTAATGAGGCCTGGAGACTCAACACCTGAGATTCCAACTCGTTAATCCGGGTGGTACTCTGAAGTTGATGATCTTCCAACTTCTTAGCCAATTGATTGAGTTGTTCTTGAGCACGGGAAGTCTCCAAAACTCTGTTCATGATCTCCTGATCATCAGTCCCTGCGGCCGGAGACTCTATGATCGAAAGTGATAAAGAAGGACCAGCCTCTGAACCAGAAGCCTTCTGAAGTAATGTCTTGTATTTCTCGTCCAAGAATTCGCATTGTTGCCTCCAGAGAGCAGCCTCGTAGGCGTATGATGCCAAACAAGTTTTGGTCTGAAAGGGAAAGTAATAAATAAAATGAGCTTCTGAGCTAAAGAATTCATTAAAGAAGATTACCGCACGAGCATACGGAGTAGGAAATCACCTTTTCGGCATAAAGAGAAGCTCTTTGAAATTTCTCCAACGGATCCTTCCGGAGAAGCTTGTTCATATCACGAGTGAAGACGCCAGATAAAAGAACGTGAGTTGCCTTGTCCACAACATTCTCACTCTCGTCGTGAACTAAAGAATCATTCTCAGGATAGCCAGCAGCTCTCTTCCCTTCTAAATGATCCTCGATCATCTCAACGAGAGTAGGTTTCGGATGTTTCTCATCTAGTAAAGGAAGATCCTCTCCAGAACGATCATAGTAACACCTTTTTCTTTCCACCGGCTTATCGTTGGCATGAGGCATCGACCAGCTGCGGCATCCGCGTATCCCGAGCGAAGTTCGAAGTTGGAAAGAAGAATAACCAGGTCCCGTTCCCTGACGAATAGGATATTCTTGGGAAGAATCTGGAGATTCCTCTCTGTTCTCTTCGGAGTCATGATTCAATTCTAATTTCCTTTTTCGTGACGCTCTCTGCTCGATGGGAACATTGTCTATGGTTTTTGTGGATTTCGACAAAACCATCTTCCCCTTTAAAGAACGTCGAGAATTTTCCACCATAAGAGCTAAAACAAAAACAAAGTCAAATTAGACTTAATACTAAAGAGAATTATCACAATGCAATACTAAAACGAATACTTACCCAGCGATTCAGAAGAAGAAGAGATTGGGAAAGCATGAGTACTTAAACCCGCCTCACGAAGAAAGGCCTCACCAATAAGAAGAGCACTTTGGTACTTGTTGGCACGCATAGCCTGGATATCGCTGATCAATTGAGGGTCGTCAGGGATAAGAAATCCTGTCGCCAAGCGACCACCGTAAATCCATTTGAAATCATGGTCCCACGTGAGTGGCACTGCTGAACCGTCCACTAAACGAACATGAGAAGGCGGACGAACAAAGAAAAAATGAGATTTCCAGAAGGGATTGCTGGAAACCGGGGAGTCAAAAATTGAGCGACTAGTCTTCTGGCTAGCGAAAAAGTATCCGCGATTGGAAGAACTGGAAACGTTAAAACGAAACAATTGCGTAAAATTACGAAAGGAGGGTTGGAATCCTTTCGCTATCATCAAAACGGAAAAACAGACCACAAAGGCCACTGAATTCGGGACTAATTGAGTCAAGGATACACTGAATATTCGTAAAATATCAAGAAAGAGAGAGGATAAGGGAAGACGCAGACCGTAATTAAAATGGGCTGTATAAAAAGCCCGACAACCCTCAGGCAGAGTAGTAACCCTATCAGAGGGATAAGGTAGAATAATCTCAGAACCTTCTGGGAAATATTTCGCATAATTATCCACAACCTCGTGGAAAGTTTCCTCGTTGTATGCACAAGCGAAGTCTTCGATCGGTTCGAAAATTTGAGGAACCGTACCCTTGCCTTTCTTGGCCCTAGCAGCAACATATGTATCAGATAAAATTTGCACCTTAAAATTGTTCTCAGTCGGAATGATAAAATCAGATACTCCGGTCTGCTCAGTCGAAGGACTAAGGGGTATCACCTCCTCGATAATAGGAGTAACCCTTTCCCTTGAAGACGAGGAAGATTTCTTTGAAACTGAAGCCATCCTTTGGGATCCTCGAGGAATGCTAATCGATAAGAGTGACTTGAAAATGAAATGGCCGAGTAGGAAAATGACTGCGGAAAATTGGGGAAGTAGAAAGTAAAAAAATGATTGAAATAACGATTACCTATTTATAGAGAGAGATGAAAAGAAGTTTCGAACTTCTCACGGCTGATCGCATTCCCGCCAAACGGCAAAAGTCAAAACACTTCCCCAAAGAGACACGTAGCGGTTCGTGATTGGAACGACAAAACGACTATCTATGAGGCGTCACACTCTTTTCCTTATTTAGAATTTTTTCTTAAGTAAGGTTTTTAATGAGGCACAATTCATAGAGAAGACAGTCGTAATCAACCATCTACTTCTACAAGCTTCTACTACATATATGCTCGAAAAAGTGAGGGAGTACTGATGGGGGCTATTTCGCACCCACCTATAATACTCGGATCGACTAGGGGTATCAAATCAGTTAGACCATATGAGCTCATTCGAAGTCCATTACCTACCCGACCAGCGATGACTCTCCCTGGCAACCAGACTACAATTCGGGTTTAAGAAGGATAATTACGCCGAGTCCTATTAGGACTATGTTTCCTTGTAAAGCTAGGGTTAATATTATATAAATACCTAGCTAAACATTGTATTTAGGGGAGAATGGGAGCTTACACCTACATACTTAAGCCTTCTGATTAGCATACTGAATAGAAAAGCTTTTGGCTATACTATTTACCCATTCATCGTCTTGTTACTTATCGTTGTCCTTTACTTGATTGTTCTTCCGAGTAACGATCCATCCTGAATAAAGTAACAGGGCCCTGTAATCATACTAAACATAACCCCAAACGAATTTATTATTGATTTAATCATACTCAACGAAAAACGGTTAAATCAAAATTCGCGAAAAAATGGATGACATCGGTGAAACGATGAAATTACATAAAAAATTATGAAGTATGTGAAAACTGGGTAAAATCAGTGAAGAAGGCTAAAGTCGGTGAAAACATGTGAAAATTGGTTAAACTGGTAAGAATAAATGAAATCAATAAAATGAAAAGAGTTCAACCAACAAAAACAATGTCAAACCATTAGAAAATTGGTTTGAACCAAAAAAAACTAAAGAAATCGATGAAAATACCCATGATGAAGTTAATATATGATGGCTGAAAACGAGTAAAATCAATTAAATTAAAGGCAAAGTTGCTCAAAATATGTAAAATCGATGAGAAGAATGTAATTTCTAAGAAAAATGATGAAACCAGTGAAACCCAATAAAATTGGGTAAAGTTTGTTAAAAAAGGATAGATCGGTCAAAACGTAAGGTTGGCAAGAACATATTTAATCAATGAAAAATTCAGGTGAATAACATGGGAAATTAGTGGGAAAAAAACATGAAAAATAGATAAAAACGAGTTAAAATGGTAAAAACGAGTGAAATCAGTTAAAAGGTAACAGGTGAAATCGATGGAAAATTGGTGTAACCTGATCGAATAAGAAACCAAAGAAATCGACCAAAATGAGAAAATAATGAAAAATATTATAACCGATTAAAAAAAAAGGGATAAATCGTTGAAAAAAATAAACCGGGTAAACAAAATTTAGACAGTGAGAACATAAGAATTAAAGAAAGTTTGGGTGAAATTTGTAAAGAAACAAATAAAATCAGTAAAAAAAGCTTCAAGTCAGTGAAAACATGTTTAATCAATGAAAAAGTTAGGCTAATAACAAGTGAAATAAGTGAAAACGAGTTAAACTTTATCCGACAAAAACAATGTGAAATCAGAAAAAAAGGGTTTAGATTAGGAAAAAGATCGAAAAAAATGGAAAAACAATGAAAAATGTTATAATCAATTAAAAAGAGGAAAACTCGATAAAAAAATTAACAGTGAAAACATATGAACCGATGAAACTTCGAGTGAAATTGGTAAATACTGGTGAAGTTGGTGAAACCAGTAAGAAAAAATGCTCGAGAAATCGATAAAATTTATGAAGAAGCGGATGAAACATGTGTCATCGGTGAATATCGAATAAACTTGACATAAAAACTACTATTATGGAATGCACTAAATAACGTTTTTATGATCTTATTTTAGAACCAATTTTATTAGATGTAGTGACTAAATCAATTATCATTATCTATTTTATTACAATTATTCAAAGCCATCATTTTTTTATAAATCAATAATAATTCATGAAAATAAATCTCATTAAAATAAAATGATCAGTCATAAATACATGATATTCTATGACATAAAAATGTCTATTTCTACACTAATTAATGAAAAAAAACTAGACACATACAACGTACGTGCACTTTTCTAGTTTATTTAAAAGAGAAAATAAATCTTCAAAACATCTAGATATGTCTATGCGGCCAACATCTAAAACTTTAGCCAAAAGTTTCAAAACATGATGTTTAGGTAAAATTAGGGGTCGGTAATCCAAACTCGATCCGTCTCGATTTCTCAAAAACCCAAATGGGACAAATATTCAAATTTTGGGTATCCAAATTTTAAAACCCGTAAAACTATATGAATATAAGGGACGAGTTTGAGATTGAATTGCCCAGTTCTAAATACCAGAACCGCCTAGCCCAACAATCTTATGAACTTTATAAACATGTTCTAATTTAAAAAAGTTTCTACTCCATGTGATTTTACTCTAATGCAAGAAATTTCATTTAATTTGGTACTAAACAATAATAAAAAATAAATTAAAAGTTTGTCGTAAAATGTTTATATATGTGGTCCATGCCAATTGACTAATTATCCATGATCAAGCACGTCCCCTCCCACAATAATTCGGGTGCCCAAAATTGGGTATCCTAATGATTGTGAGATGAGTTTAGAACTAAAATTTCGAGTCCCAGAATTTATTATACCCAAAACCATCCCATGTCCACTCTTATTTAAACATTAGGGAAAATTCTAGGGTGACGTCACGTCACATGACGTAAGTTATAACCAATAGAATAATGACACATCATAATAAGTTACCTACTTATCAGGTTACTAACAAGTCATAATACGATTACTATAAGTAATTGTACTATACTATTATTTGACCACATTCATTGTAATATTTAATCACATCAATAGTAAATTACAAATTAATAAATTATTATAAAATAAATAAATAATTCTGTAAATAATATTTTTATAATAAACGATATTGGACCGTTCTAAGTATGTGTAGTCAGTATTATATTATTTGAGTCTATACTAGTAGATGTGAGACATATACCATGTATTGTGAAAAATTATCAAAAAATTGGTTAGTACTAATGCTAATACTATGGACCCTATTAACTATGTGGAGTCAATACTATTACATTTGAGACATTATACTATGTAATGTGAAGAATTATACATAATGGTTTAGTACTGATGATAATAGTTCATAATGTGGTTAATTACTACTAGTACGGGACCGTACTAAGTATGTGGAGTCATTACTATATTATGTGAGTCCATACTACTACATGTTAGACATATATCATATAATGTGAAAAATTATCCGAAAATTGGTCAGTACTAATTTAATACTATATAATGTGATTAATTACTACTAATATGAGACCGTACTAAGTATGTGGAGTCAATACTATTACATGTGAGAAATACTATGTAATGTGAAGAATTATACATAATGGCTTAGTACTGATGATAGTAATCCATAATATGGCTAATTACTACTAGTACAGGACCGTACTAAGTATGTGGAGTCATTACTAAATTATGTGTGATGGGGGCTGTTTTACACCCCATACAATACTCGAAATGACTAGATGATACCCGATCGGCTGGACCAGGAAGCTGATTCATTAACAAGCCATTTGATCCGACCAAAGGTATCTGTCTATAGCGATCATGACCGAAGATCCGAGTTTCCAAAGGATCAATACCCCGAGTCCTAGTAGGACTATGTTTCCTTGAATAGCTAGGGTTGATATCATATAAATACCTAGATTATCATTGTACTTAAACAACTACAATTAAAAACTTACACCTACATACTCGTGGCTATCTGATATCAAATTAATAGAAAAGCTTTTGCTATACTATATACGATATTCTTTATCCCGTGTTCTTATTGCTCTTTACATATTGTTCTTTCTTGAGATAGATCCCTCCGCAATAAAGTAACTAGGCCTTATAATCACTACATAATTACACCCCATAAACCTTTATCATTGATTTAATCAAAACCTACGAAAAACGGTTAAATTAGTTGGCGCCCACCGAGGGGCTAAGTTAATTACTCGAAAGACATATGGCTCGCCCAAGGAAGAACGCTCGTAACAAAGCATGAAGCAACACGACGCACCCACCCATCGCATCGAACAACTTGCAGAACAACACGACTGATAACGATCCACTCGTTAACAACGATGATAATCAACAAGAAGACAATCAACTGCCAAATCATGAAGAGCGCCAGGAATCCGAGTACAAAATTCTCAAGGAGGCAAGAGGTCGCTGCCAATATGATACCGGAAGCCCCTGTGACTCCAACACTCCCTGTTTCTCTGCCGGAAATGCAGGAGAAATTAAGACAGATCGCGATTCTATTTAACTCACTATACCCTGGAGAGCTGCAAATTCCCGAGCAGGTGCCAAGGGAACCTATAACTACTAGGGCAAACCTAGTTCAGAGAGCCCCCAGGCAAGTCGATCAAATGTCAGAACAAGCAGATAGCCCTGTGACCGAACTGCGGTCATTAAACAGTCCTCAAAAGAGTGACACAAAATTGACCAATGAGAAAATCTGGAGAAAAATGGATCGGACAAAGCCACAACCAACCAGTCGAGGATCAAAGGAACATACCATTATTCCCATCGATGAGGACGTGGTAGATGCAACCCCTAGTCGACAAAGAGATGTTCGCATCTCGGAAAGAGAAATTGAAAAGATGGTACAAGAACGTTTGGAGCAGCGTCTACGTACCATTCAAAATCCGTGGGCCAGGAGCACGGAGGTCCAAGAAAGCTTGGCAGTATGCTCTCCCTTTTGTAGGGAAATAAATGAAGCTCAATCATCCGTGCAGGTTCCGGGACGACTGCCAAGATATGACGGAACCACTGATCCCGACGATTATATATTCAGCTTTACGAATATAATGAACTTGTATGCTCACTCGGTAGAATACACCGCCAAATTGATGTTTACCACATTTGAAGGACTAGCTTTGGATTGGTTTGGAAAACAACCTACCAACTCCATATTCATCTTTCGCGAGTTATGCAACAAACTGACTCAACAATTTGCTAGCCAGAAAAGACAGAAGCTGCCGATGAGCTATCTTGGAACCATACATCAACAAGACGGAGAAACCCTACGAAACTGGTTGGCAAGATTCAACGTGGAATTATTAAAAATTGATTCCCCGAACATCGATTACATAATTTCAATCCTCTTCGATCTCACTAAAAACAGACAGTTCGGAAATGCACTAAGTAGAAAACAACTGAGAACTTTTGTGGATATTATGACCTTGGCGTCGAAATATATGACTCAAGAAGAGATGAACTCTTTCAAGGATAAGAATAGGAACAAGCTCCAGCGCCCGGATCGAGGCGGCAAGATAAAGCTCCTGTTCCAAGACCTATGGATTATGATCGATCCTTCAGAAGAGGAAACATTTTTCAACGACTAGAGTATAATCGGAAAGATCAGGATAAAGGACCTAATGTCTATCCTAGATCCAAATTGGCCGAACCGACGAACAGGAATCGAATAAACCAGGTGGATTATCCCCGATTGACTGTTCTTGTCGAAGAAATTCTTGTGGTACTCGAAAGGAACAATTGGATTCCGCCCTAAAAAAGAATCGCACAAGCTAGGCCAGGTGCTCGAAACTACAATCTATATTGTAGATATCACCGTGCCCATGGGCATCGCACCGAAGATTATTTTCACCTGAAGCAGGAAATTAAAAAATTGTTCGAACAAGGAAAGTTGGACGACTATCTAGAGCGAGATAATCGCAAGAGAGATTAAGCAGGAGTCCTCGAATCAACAATCAGAGGACAACCCCGAGAAGAAGGTCCCCTAATAATGGTCCGCCACAAGAATTGAACAATGACCAAATTAACGGCACCATCCATACAATCTCTGGAGGACTGGCCGGCGAAGACAGTCGTAATGCTCGCCATAGAACCGCGAGGTCCATAGTGGGAAGTATTATATATCCAAAAGAAATATGGACGCTAGAAAGCAAACCAGCAAGAGAACTACTCATTAGTTTCAACGAGAATGAAGTACCAAGGAACATAGTTTGAGATAAGAAAGAGGACAACCCTGATTTTTCGATGGTTGTATCACTTGAAATAGCAAACTACAATGTTAAAAGGATCCTAATTGATAATGGATGCTCAGCGAACATCATATCTAAAGAAGTCCTAACGCAGATGAACTTGGGAAAAATAACGTTTCAAAAGGTGGCCACTCTTTTAGTAGGATTCGGAGGCTCTGAAATAGTCCCCTACGGGACAATAAATTTAAGTGTCTCGCTGGGAAAGAAACCACAACGCGCAGTAAAAATGATAAAGTTCCTGGTCGTAGTGACCCTCTTTACATACAATGCGATATTGGGACGACCTGCTCTCAACCTTTTTCAAGCAGTAGTATCGACGTATCTTCAGAAGATAAAATTTCCAACAGACTCGGGAATTGGAGAAATAGTAAATGATCATTGCATGGCATGGAATTGTTACAACACCTCCCTAATACTGGGGAACAGACTTAAATCATTTACCCCAGCTAAAAGGAAGCTCGAGGACAACATCGAGAGAGCCGAAATTGAGATTCCCAGCACTGACAGGGTAGATCGGAAGGAAAAGGAGCCGGTCGATTTAACCATAAAGCCACCAGAACACAAGGATATTATGCTCGTGCAAGGGGATCCGTCGAAAACAACCAGGATCGGAACCGAACTCAGTTCGGAAGCGAAAGTAATGTTAATAAACTTTCTCAGGAAAATTATTGACATCTTCTCTTGGAGTGCAGACGACATTGAGGGCATTGACCCAAGAGTAATTACTCATTCGCTAAAAATTGATCCAACGGCAAAACCAGCAAGTCAAAAGAAGAGGAATCATGGGCCAATAAAAGATAAGATAATCCAAGCGGAAGTCGAGAGGGTGCTCAAAGCTAAACAAATTCGGGAAATACACTTCTCAGAATGGCTATGCAATGTTGTAATGGTGGATGTGCAACGATTTCACCGACCTTAATAAGCTATGTCCACGTGATCCTTACCCTCTCCCGAGGATCGACTTGTTGGTCGACTCAACTGTGGGTTTTGCTATTTTCAGCATGATGGACGCCTTTCAAGGTTATCTAATCTATATGGATGAGCGAGACCAGGAGAAAACTGCCTTTGTTACAAAGCAAGGTGTATATTGCTTTGTTGTCATGCCGTTCGGACTAAGAAATGCTGGGGCTACTTACCAACGATTAGTTAACCTAATGTTTACGGAGCTGATCGGAGAAATAATGGAAGTTTACGTGGATGATATGCTGGTCAAAATTATGAATGAAGCCGACCACGTAGAGCACCTCGATCGATGTTTCCAAATACTAAGAAAATACCGAATGAAGCTCAATCCCGCAAAATGTACTTTCGGGGTTAAATGCGGGAAATTCCTAGTATATATGGTTCATCAACGAGGGATTGAAGCAAATCCCGAAAAGATTCGAGCGATAACTGAAATGAGACCACCTAAGACAATTTCCCAAGTGCAAAGCTTAGTAGGAAAAATTGTCGCGTTGATTAGATTCATCTCCAAATCAGCGGATAGAAGTTTGCATTTCTTTCAGACTTTAAGGAAGGCGAAAAACTTTGTATGGACTGAAGAGTGCGACCTGACATTCAACCAACTAAAGGAATACTTGACCTCTTCTCCATTGTTAGCGAAGCCAACTGAAGGTGAACCATTATACTTCTATATATCTATCTCCGCAGTTGCCATTAGTTCGGTTTTGATAAAATTAGAAGGCACTGAGCATAAGCCTGTTTACTACCTAAGTAAGCTACTACAAGGAGCGGAGAATAATTACTTGGAGATAGAGAAATTTTCTTTGGCATTAGTGGTGGCAACACGCGAACTCCGACCATACTTTTTAACCTATAAGATAGTTGTGCTTACAAACCAACTGCTAAGACAAGTCCTAGCAAAGCCAGAAGCCTCTGGTAGATTGATTAAGTGGGCGGCCGAACTAGGGCAGTTCGAAATTGAATATAAACCGCGAATCGCTATCAAGGCTCAAGTTTTGGCTGACTTCCTATTGGAAACTCCGACCTCAATACAAGAGCCCAACGACTTGATCAATCGCGATATCGATATTTTGACTGTAGAAAATCATACCTGGTTAATGCACGTCGAAGGTGCATCGGGCATAGAGGGTGGCGGAGCTGGAATCAATTTTACCGGCCCAAATAATGAGGATATAAACTATGCAATCACATTAGACTTCATGGTGACCAACAATGAAGCCGAGTACGAGGCGTTAATTGCAGGAATGGAAATGGCGATCAAAGTCAACATAAAAAGTCTCAAAGTATTAACTGATTCAGAGTTGGTACAAAGATAAATTGAAGGTCTATACGAAGCAAAAGAATTTAATATGATCAAGTACCTCGCCAAAGTAGAAAATTTACTGAAAAATTCAAGAAAATCGAAATACAGAACGTTCCCCGCTCGGAAAACAAATGGGCATATCAGCTTTCTAGATTCACAAGATCACACGATGGCAGAACGGAAAGGGTGATCAATTGGCTAATCTCAAATACACCGGCAATCGACATCGATGGCACACCCATCGCGGAAATGATGGAAATTGAAGAACCAGAGAAAAACTGGATGACTCCAATGGTGGATTACCTTCGAGAAGGAAACCTGCCGCCTGACCTAAATGAGGCTCGGAAATTAAAGTATCGAGTGCCAAGGTACACGATGTTAGAGGGAAAACTCTATAGAAGATCGGTACCCGGAGTTCTACTGAAATGCATTTCTGAACCACAAACCAATGATGTACTTCGAGAAATAAATGAAGAGGAAGCAGGAAACCACAGTGGAGCCAGGGCTTTAGCTTTGAAATGCCTACGAACAGGATACTATTAGCCTACCTTAAACAAGGATGATGTCCAGTATGTGCAAAAGTGTCATCATTGCCAAGTTCATGCTAAT
Source organism: Penstemon barbatus (assembly GCA_003313485.2). Taxonomy (NCBI): domain Eukaryota; kingdom Viridiplantae; phylum Streptophyta; class Magnoliopsida; order Lamiales; family Plantaginaceae; genus Penstemon; species Penstemon barbatus. The sequence continues at coordinate 37,718,959 of CM064884.1, read as the reverse complement.
ATAAGCCATCAACCGGCAAAAAACATGCACCCGATACCTGTATGCTGGCCGTTTGATCAATGGGTTGCTGTCGAATATTTCAGCAAATGGATAGATTGCATCGCTCTTGCTCGAATAACACAGTTTCAAGTAATTAATTTCCCCATGGATCCTAATCTCTGATAATGGAACTCAATTCGTGGGAAAACAAGTACTGGAATGGTGCTCTAGGCTGGGAATTCAACAAAACTTCACCTCGGTAGGACACCCTAGAGCGAATGGACAAACTGAACTAGCAAATCGTGAAATAATAAAATCTCTGGAAAAAAGATTAGGGGCAGCCAAAGGAAGATGACTAGATGAACTCCCTGAAGTACTTTGGGCAAACTGGACAACTGTCAAAGCCTCGACCGATGAAACCCCATTCAGTCTGATATACGGCTCGGAGGCAGTAATTCCAGTCGAAACATTAGTCCCGACACCGAGGATCGAGATGTTTGATAGCGAGGAAAATGAAAAGGCTAGAGAAAATGATGTCGACCTGACTGAGGCCTTAAGAGAGAAAGCTGCAATACAATTGCAGGTTGCAAAATCGAATATGGAAAAAGCCTACAACCAAAATTTGCGCATACGAACCTTCAAGGAGGGGGACTTAGTACTAAAGAAAGTAGAGGTATCCAAGCATGTAGGAAAATTGCAACATAATTGGGATGGACCATACATCGTTATTGGTGTAGGAAAGAAAGGTTCATACAAAATCGCACACTTGGACGGAACACCCCTACCGGGGACTTGGAATGCGGTCAACCTAAGAAGATACTATGGAAAATAAATCCTAGTAATAATCCTTGTTATTCTTTTTAAATCTGTTTATTTTGTTCAAAAACTTTTTCGTACTATTTGCTGAATAAAAACTTTTGTTTGAGAATTCTTTCAAAATACAATCAATGGTTATGAATTATTAACCGAATCAAAGATTCAAAGGGTTAAAACCAATATTTGGTAAACAACCTAAGTCACAGAGTTGAGTAAAATCGATCCGCTCGATAGACGCTCCTCTATCTTCAAAAAACGCAAGGATACCAATATTTGGTAAACAACCTAAGTCACAGAGTTGAGTAAAATCGATCCGCTCGATAGACGCTCCTCGATCTTCAAAAATCACAAGGACTTACTGGTTAAAACCAATATTTGGTAAACAACCTAAGTCACAGAGTTGAGTAAAATCGATCCACTCGATAGATGCTCCTCGATCTCCATAACAATGATTAAATAGGTTAAAGCCAATAATTGGTAAAAAAACCTAAGTCCTAAAGAGTTGAGTAAAATCAATCCGCTCGATAAACACTCCTCGATCTCCATAACAACGATTAAATAGATTAAAGCCAATAATTGGTAAAAAAAAACCTAAGTCCTAAAGAGTTGAGTAAAATCGATCCGCTCGATAAACACTCCTCGATCTCCATAACGACGATTAAATATGTAAAACCAGTTTTGGTAAAAAAAAACCTAAGTCCTAAAGAGTTGAGTAAAATCGATCCGCTCGATAAACACTCCTCGATCTCCACAACAACGATTAAACAGGTCAAAGCCAATAATTGGTAAAAAAAAAACCTAAGTCCTAAAGAGTTGAGTAAAATCGATCCGGTCGATAAACACTCCTCGATCTCCAAAAAGCGACAGAATTAAGAGAAATCAAAGCAAGAACAAACTCACGAAGATAACAGATATAGGAAAATATAAAGTTTTATTCATCTGAATACAAAGAACATTCTTCGATTTACATATCGTTACAAATACAAAAGAGGAAAATCCTATAGATCGAAGTTTTTCACGACAATGTCCACGGAAACATCAATCTCCTTCCTGGTACCTCGACGTTTCTGTTCAATCACCTATGAAGCATGTTGCTCAGGATGATCGAATTCTTTAGTTCGGTTGCCAGACTCTGAAGATCGATCATCCCTTTAGACCGAACGGTCGTTACAAGCCAGATATCCTGTAGCGGTCATTCGATCAAAACGAGCTCCTACTTAAAAGATGGGGTTGAATTTTACTCTAAAGCAGGATCTCGCGAGGACCATCGCGAAAGTGAAAATTTACCAGCACACCCCGGCGGTCAATCACTCTGGAAGTAACATCCAAGAACAAGGATGCCTGGTAAATATGAACCCCTCCATGTGTAAACAAGGAACCATGGACCCCAACCCATTGAAGACCAATGCAGAGGTCACATGGGACCCGTCAGTACAAGGTAAGGCATCAATGGGACCTTTCAGTACAAGGCAAATGATGCTTGAGTTATTACGATATAACGGATCATGATAATGTGACTTTTTGAAAATTATGGGATCACTGGGCAAAATAAAACCCAACGAAACTGATGTTTCCATTTCGTATGGTATGAATAGATATGGGAAGAAACTAGAAGTCTATTTATAGGGAAATTTTAAGTTAATCCTACGGTTGGACAGAAGTCTGATCAAGGGACGAGATTGCGACCTTTGACTTCCTGTATTTAATGCTAGTAAGTTGGAACGGCGGTAGGTTTCTCGATAAAGCTGCTCGATGAGAATGAAATATCCAGGTCGAAACGACCAGGATGGAAATTCCATATACGTTCAAGTGGATTCAGTGAGGGACAACTTGGAATTTACGAATCCATAAGAAAAGGAGATTTACAATGAGGAATAATTACTTCTAACAAATGTAAATGATCTATAAACAGGAAGACAAAATAGCTGATCATTTTGACAACAAATAAGAGCCTGACGACATAAAATCCAGCTCTCATCTTAGAGTCCAAGAGATCTGACAAAATAATTACAGTGACAGTTATCCTTGCTAGAGAATACGGACTTGTCACTGCCTAACATTCCAAAGAATTGCTTAAGGAGGTCTGAACAGGCTAGATCTACTTAATGGGTCTACATTTTCAAATTCTTCCCATACCAAAGAATTGACATGCTGGTACACTGGTTGTTTTATTTTAGGATACTGAAGCTCGCAATCAGTACACAAAGACATGGAAGTACGAAGGCAGTAGACAAGCTCTTCTAAGGGATTTAACTCTAAAAGAAATGCCTCAAAAGAAGTTGCAAGGAAAACCTTTATATAGAACTTCACAAACGACAAAATTATGCCTGACAATGGTGGCTAATCGATCACCGATAAACATGATAGTTCAATACGCAGATAAAAGATAAAAGACTTATCAAGATAAGATCACGTTCCAGAAAGCAATAGCTCTGAAATTTAACATGATTACAAGATTTGGCTAGAGACTATGCATAGTCAACCGATGGATTTACTAAATCCAACACCTCAATAGTAAATAACAAAATTGTGAGGAACTTCTTGATTTTGAAAGAACTCATGACTGATCGACATTAACAGAGTGCTCCTTTCCACAATACTGGTTACCCTCAAGTCAATCCAGATAAGTTTCTATCGAGCTTTATATTTGAACCACTTACTTAACAAGCAGCTTTGATTTGCTTACAAAAGTAATGGAATAAAGATTTTTGAAACTAAAACTATCTACTCGATCAAATAAATCAAATTCATTTCCCAATAAAGATGGGAATTAACGTAAAGTATTTACAGTAAAAATTATGGTTATACAAAATACGGTAAGGATGAATCATCCCCTAGCAACCACATATCGGCCTTAATCTACAAAAAAAAAAATTAATGAAGAAGAAGCAAGTCATCAGGACTGATCATCACCAGCTGGTCTGCTCGAAGAAGCACCCTTTCGAGGAGTAGCTGCATCAAGAAACGCCCTCACCTCCTCTTAAAGCTTCTGATAACCTGCATCATAGCCTTCTTCGAAAGCACACTGACGAGATTCCTCTGAATTGGCGTCCAATCGAGCCAGATCATCCCTCTCCTTCTCAAGAGCTAATTTTTCTTCACGTAACTTCTGGAGATCATCGTTAAGAAGATCAATATGAAGAGCTAGCCCCTTGGCCTTTGAAGTCTCCGTATCAAGTCGAAGCCTCAGGTTCTCTCTACTGAGCCACAATTCATCATATTGGGCACCTAGTTACAAAGCATAATATTTCCCCTGAGAAGAAAGAAATTATAAACGACAAGACAACAAAAAAATAAAATAAGTTCAATTAAATAAGTACCTGCTCGAACTGCTTGAACAGGGACTGAACAAGAAAGAGAGTAGAAGAACCCTCATGCTTCTTCAACTCGCCAGGCAAAATGGTAGTAAGACCCAGATCCTAGGATAGAGGATCGGGTTCGCAAGAATTGGGCACGACAGAATCTAAAGGAATCTTATCATGACGAGGGATTTCAGACTCAGTTATATCCTTAATTTGCTCCAAGGTACAACGGTCATCCAACAACCGCGAGGATTCCCTCTCATTAGGGCTCACAGAGGTTTCCTTCCTCGAGTAAGAAATTACCATCCTCCGACCGGACCGAGGACCAGCCCGACCTCCAGAAGAACCACCAGCCTCGAAGAAAGTAGTCATGGCAGTGGTATCAGAAAGTAAAAAATCCGTAAAACATTGACTAACTGACTGAGGTTGGAAACTAACCAAAGAGGAATCTATAACCTGGCCACTAGTCACTGGCCCAACGGTAGCGTTTACCTGACCTTCACCAACAAACTGCTTAGTAGCAGAAGAGGAAGAAACAAGAATATTAAAAGATTGCTCCAGGTTGGACATATCCCCAAAAGCAACCCGACCAGGGGAAGGTCTCCTTTCGAAATCAGAAAGGATAAGGGGATTTTGTTCAGAAAACTCCAAGTTAACATTCACCTCATTCAAACGATCGGAGGGGACTACAGAAATTTGAGTCCCCGACCTACTAACAGTCTGGAGTCGAGGGTGGTCAGCCGAAGGCCCCTCGGTGCGAGACCTTTTTGGTCTAGGGTTTTTGGAATTATCGCGCGAAGAACGCTTAGAAGTGTTACCAAATAGATTGCTCATTCTCGAAAATTCGATGAAAACTTTAAAATATCAAGCGGAGTTATCGACCTGTCGGGAATAATATTTTATCTAAACAGGAATGCATAGAAAAATAGCAAAGAACTTTTTACCTCGGGTATTTATACTAAGTGAAAAGACGCGACAGACCTTCGTGACAGGCGCGAAACAGAAAACCTGACCAATGGACAATCACATGAATTCGAAAGGATACAAACATAATGATTATGCTAGAATTAATGACTTATGTCTAAATTATCGTAATATATGAAGAAGTTTTGGAGAATATGGATCATCTTATTCGAAAGGTTAAAAAAGTAAAATTACAAATTACACAGTAATGAATATTATCAAAGTTATTAATCGCCCTTATCCGAAGTCCTATGATCGCTCTCTGCTACGTCTTGATCATCAACAAAAGCTTCCTGATCGCCAGCTGTTTCTTTTTCTCCATTTGTATTTGTTACGATTTCAGGGTTCTCCTCCTCGGTGTCTTGATCGATAAAATTACTATCAACTTGGGGATTGATATCTGAAGGAGGAGTCGGTAAAGGTTTTCCAAACTCCTCGACCAAATGAGTCAAAGGAAAGTGTTTATATTCGACATTCGACAGATCAGAAGAAGAATACTCCTCGTCATAACGATTAAGGCTAACATGAGTGGCTCTGAAATATTCCTTCCGGCGATCTTCTATCAATCCCATAGCGACCATCTGATGGATCGCTTTCTTAAAAGTACTTTCAAGAAGGGGACCAACCTTCTTGTATACCAAAGTAGTATGAACCGGAGAATCAAGGAACTCGCGGATCACTTTTTCGACAGCAACTTGTGACTCCAACTCGTTGATTCGTGTAGTGTACTGGATTTGGTGATCGTCCAGCTCTTTGGCCAGCTAGTTAACCCGCTCTTGGGCACGAGAAGTCTCCAATGCTATTTAAAACATGAGGATTATCTTTCCTATATCCTGAATACACTCGACTTGAACTAGACGAGATAAAGAGGTAGAAGGACCAACTCCTGCAGTACCACCTTCTGAAACAGGCATCTTCTTAAGCAACGCCATATTCCGCTCCTCGAGAAGCTCACACTGTTGTCTTCACAGGGCTGCTTCATAAGCATAAAACAGAAGACAAGTGCTAGTCTGGGGAATCAAAAGGATATGCCATCTGAAGTGGAAAATTCTTCAAGAAAGTTAACGCGAAAAGAAAAACATGTAGCAGCATTTACCTTATCGAACATAAAGAGAAGCCTTCTGTAACTTCTCCAAAGGATCTTTATGGAGCATCTTATTAATGTCACGTGTAAAGACACTAGAGAGAAAAATATGAGTAGCCTTATCTGCTGCATTCTCCTTCTCGTCATGGATCAAAGAATCATGTTCAGAATAATCAGCCGCCCTCTTCCCCGCTAGATGATCTTCAATCATCTCGACAAGGGTAGGCCTGGGATATTGTTCGCCAAGTAAAGTAATATCCTCTCCAGAACGACTGTAAAACTACTTCCTCCTTTTAGCCGCAGTGCCTGTTGAATTGGGCATCGGCCAACCTCGACAACCATGAATACCGAGGGAAGTTCTGAGATGGAGAAAAGGATAACCCTGTCCAGTCCCTGTAGGACCAGTTTGTGGAGAAGAAGTCTCCTGAGGAGTTTCCTGGGAAGGATCTAGGGATTCCTCTCTATAATCATCAGAATCTTGACCCAGATCCAATTTCCTCTTTCTGGACACTCTTTGCTCGATTGGATGGTTCTCCACCGTTTTGGTAGACTTTCACAGAACCATTTTTCCTATGGTAGAGTGACGGGAATTCTTTACCATGGAGACTAAAAGAAAGCAAAGTCCAGAAAAGATGTTATTAAAATGTAAAGATAAAGTGAATACAAGGATGAATAAATAATGCTCACCAAGCGACTGAAAAAAAGAAGCAATAGGGAAAGTGTGAGAACTTAGCCCTGCCTTACGAAGGAAAGCCTAGCCAATAAGAAGAGCGCATTGATATTTGTCAGCACTTATTTCCACTATCTCCTTCACCATTTCAGGATCGTCGGAGATAAACTGACCCTCAACTGAGCGACCACCGAAAATCCACTTGAAATCATGGTCCCACGAGAAAGATTCTGTAGAACCGTCACCTAAAGTAAGTTGAGTAGGAGGACGGACTTAGAAGAAGCGTGTTTCCAAGTCGGAGTTACTAGAAACTGGAGAATCAAAAATAGATCAACTAGACTTTTGACTAGCAAAAAAGTAACCATGATTCGAAGAATTAAAACGAAATAACTGTGTAAAATTACGGAAGGACGGTTGAAACCCTTTGGCAATCATCATAACAGAAAAACAAACAACAAAAGCTACGGAGTTGGGGACCAGTTGTGTTAATGAAAAACTAAAAATCCTCAAAATATCCAGAAATAATATGGACAAAGGAAGATGAAGACCATGATTAAAATGGGCAGTGTAAAAAGCCCGACAACCTTCCGGAGGAGAAATAACTCTATCGGAGGGAGATGGAAAAATAATCTCAGAGCCCTCCGGAAAGTATTTTGCATAATTATCCAAAACTTCGTGGAAGGTCTCATTGGTATAAGCACAGGAAAGGCTTTCGATCGGATCAGATACTTGTGGGTTGGTACATTTGCCCTTCTTGGCCTTGGACGCGACCTCAGCTTCAGAAATAATCCGCACCTTGAAAGTGTCTTTGTCAGGAATAGTTATCTCTGATGGTCCCGTCTATTCTGGTGGGGGGCTAGGAGAAGCCCCTATGTCGATAACAGGAATGCTTGTTCGACAGAAGAGGAGGAAGGATTTTTCAAAATAGAGGCCATATCATTCGATCCTTGGAAAATAGTAATCGATAGGCACGAAATTGTTGGGATATTTTGCTATGGGGCTCGATTCCCATAAATCTTTCTCCACAGTTAATTATACGAAAAGCTTGAATCAAACATAAACATAGGGGGTTTTGCGATCATACCTCACCACAGCTTGGTGGTGGTTACCTCCAGGCGTTTCGTTCGATCCACAATATGAGTGATCCATGTGTCTCACCTCCAAAGTTGATCCACACCAATCGGATTGTAGTGACACCTCCAAGTCGTAGGCTACGAACTGGATCTTGAAGATTTGTCAGCAAAGGATTGTAGATCTGGATCTGGACTTAGATCTGGATCTAGATTGGGAGATCTTGATGGAAGAGAAACTAATCATAGGACTTGTGTGATTGGATCAAGTTTCGGCCAGGTTGAAATCGACCAGGTTGGGTTCGGCCGAGTTGGTTCAGGCGACTAGGGTTAGGGCGAAAGTTATGTGGGGCGATTTTGTAAATAAAATTTCTTGTGCAAAAATCAGATTTCTTTTGTTATGCAAAAATCGGTTTTCTCACTTTTATTTTAGCAGAGTAATTTTTTGTTCTCTCAAAAGTTTTCTTGTTGTTATGTATTAATGAAGAGAAGAGAAGAAGTATTTATAAGAGAAGAGTCCTTCTCTTAGAAGATATCTTCTTCCCTTATCTATCAAATCTCCTATTCCTTATCAACTTAGGAATGCAAGATTTGATAGATCTCTTCTTGCTTGTTCTCCAAGACTAAAACCCTTTTTCCTTGTCTTACAAAAAAATCGCCCCCTTCTTCTTCCCATTTTATAATTATTGCAAATCAACCCACATAATTATCCAATCCTACAAATTGGTTAATTATTCAATCTTCCAATTAATTAACTACTTTAATTAATTTCACAATTAATCAGATAACTCTAATTAATTAATTAGACATTAATCAATTAGGTATCTAATCAATTTTCTCCCATTGAATTAATATTTTAATTCAATTACTTTGATTTAACAACTTTAAATCATACATTTCCTTTTTTACAGTCACCGTCCAATTGTATTGTGTGTGACCCTCTGGGTTCACCATCAACTGGCAGCAGGCCGTGATTTAATTAACGAGCAATTAAATGCTCCGATCAATAAAACAACTTTTAATTTACCACTCCAGAATTAATTTCCTTATTAATTCAGGAGTACCCACACTTCATGGGCGATGTCTAGCCACAAGCCCATGAAGCCCAATTAAAGGTGAATTGATAATTGTGAACCTCAACTCTTATAATTGCCATGTACATACGGTCCTTCCACGACTGATTTCTCGATCGAGACCTAGGGTGTGTGAATTGATCGGCACCTCTAATTATCTCGATTCTGTACTTTCTAATTCTGGATAATAATTCCAGTGTGATTGCTAAATTTGGAAACCCATTTCCAAATTCGTCACCAACCATGGCCATGGGTTTCTAGGAACATATTATCGAAGAACGTACAGAAAATACTCCCACCTTATTAGGATGAGTCGATAGATCATTTCTTAGTACTAACCACTCGCGTACAGTTGTGTACGCACCCAACTTAGGCACTTTGTGGCCAAGCTACGTGACCAGTACCTAAATCTAAGCACGCACACTTGTGCACCGAATTCGCCCTAGCACCTCAAGTCCAAGGACTAAATCGTACACTATTATAAGCCTTGAGAAACATCCCATCACCGATATACGTCATGCACTTCCACAATGGGTTTCTCTGTTCGGGTCATTCGATGCGTTCAATCCTCCATTGAACCACCTACTTATATGCACTGGCCTCAAATGCCTTGCTCATGAAACGCTACAAATTCACTCCATGTGAATCATGCATACTTGTACAAGTCTTGGCGATTCCTACGATACCCTGTCTCGTTTGGAATCTATGACTTGGAACGGTTTTAAGATCACGACCTTTGAGACTGTTTCATGATTGCACTCAGTACTGAAGTGACTCGTCCCATAGTCTATTGTGACCTTAGGATTTCATCCAATCGCTTAGATAAGTTCGCGAGAGATGAAGTTGGCCATTGTTCAATTTCACATACTATGAATGAACGGGCGTATTAATTATAAACCATAAGAAAATAGCACTTCAACAAGCTAATTAATGTTGGCTTGCTGGGCACTATCCTATCAGGAATTTAGAAGAACTATCGAATGAGAAAATTACTACAAGAAAATTGGAGGCGGAAAGTAAAAAATGGGTGAAACTACGATCACCTATTTATATAGAAGGCCGAAAAGACGCTTAAAACCTTTGGTGACTAATTATATTCCCGCCAATCAATGAAGAAAAACCGCCTCCTCGAGAAGAAACAACGCTACAGTTCGGAAATAATAAAATGACTATCTATGAAATGTGGCACTCTTTTCCTTGCTTAGGATTTTTTCCCACTGGATTTTTTCCAAGTAAGGTTTTTAACGAGGCACAGTTCATAGAAAAGACAGTCGTATGAGACCATCTACTTCTACGAGCTTCTACTACATATACGCTCGAAGAAATGAGGGAGTACTGATGGAGACGATTTTAAACCCCATACAGTATTCGGAATGACTAGATGATACCCGATCGGCTCGACCAGAAAGCTGATTCATTAACAAGCCATTTGATCCGACCATAGGTATCTGTCTATAGCTATCATGACCGAAGATCCGAGTTTCCAAAGGATCAAAACCCCGAGTCCTAGTAGGACTATGTTTCCTTGTATAGCTAGGGTTAATATCATATAAATACCTAGATTATCATTGTATTTGAACAACTACAATTAAGAACTTACGCCTACATACTCTGGCTATCTGATATCAAATTAATAGAAAATATTTTGCTATACTATATACGATATTCTATTATGGCTCGACTATAAAGAAACTTTCTCTCCGGTATCTTCAAAAGATTCTTCTAGGACGATTATGTCTCTTGTTGGGCATTTGAATCTTGAGTTACATCAGATGGATGTTAAGACAGGGTTTCTAAATGGTGACATTGATGAAACGATCTATGTGGTGCAACTGGAAAACTTTGTGTTTGGAGACCCAAAGAAAATGGTTTGCAAATTAAGAAAATCCATCTATGGACTTAAGCAGGCTTCCCGTCAATGGTATTGCAAATTTCATCAAGTAATTATCTCATTTGGTTTCGAGACAAACACTGTTGAAGATTGTGTTAACCAAATTTTCAGTGGGAGTAAATTTGTATTTTTGGTTTTATATGTTGATGACATATTACTTGCCACTAATGATATAAATATGTTGCACGAAACCAAGAAATTTCTATCAAAGAAATTTGAGATGAAAGATCTTGGGGAAGCTTATTTTATATTAGGTATTCAGATACATCGAGACCACACTCGAGGTATTCTTGGATTATCACAAAAGAACTATATTGAAAAAGTGCTTCTGAGATACGGCATGTTGAATTGTAAACCAGGAGACACCCCTGTAGCTAAAGGAGACAAATTTAGTTTTGATAAGTGCCCTAAAAACAACCTTGAAATTAAGGAAATGCATATGGTTCCCTCCCTATATAGCGTTTATTGTTGGGATGCTTAGTAGATACCTAGAAATCTTAAGATGGATCATTGGAAAGCAGACAATAGAATTTTAAAGTATTTACAAAGAACTAAAGACTACATGTTCACATACCAGAAATCAGACCAGCTAGAGATCATAAGATATTCTGATTTCTGATTTTTTGTGGATGCCAAAACATTAAGAGATCCACATAATGCTATAACTGTTTGTTAGCTGGAGAAGTTATCTAGTTAAAGAGTATCGAACAAACACTCGTAGCTTCCTCCATCTTGGCATAAAAGTTTGTAGCTTGTTATGAGGCATCCAATCAAGTTGTGTGATTGAAGAGTTTTGTCACTAGGCTTCATATTATGATTCAGTTAAAAAGACCACTAAAGATATGTTGTGACAATAACTTAGTAATCTTATATTCTGACAACAATAGGAGCTCATCAAAGTCAATGCATATTGACACAAAGTTTCTAGTTGTAAACTAAAGAGTCATAGTTGACAGATTTTCATTGAGTATATTTGGACAAGCTCATGATTACGATTCCGCTAATTAAAGTATTACAACCTGAAAGTCTGCCTGAGCATACTGCTCTTATGGGTGTAATATTAAATGAGGATATCGGGTTTTAGTGGGAGTTTGTGATTTAGCTGCTCTATATGTTATTAATTTTGGATCCATTTATATATTTGGATATTTCTGCAGAAATAAGATTTTCAGTTTTTGCACTATGTACAATTATGTTAAAGTTGATCTCAATAAAGATTAAGGAGGATCAGTTGAAAATAGGCATGTTTAAGATCACATTACATGTAATTTCCATGCTACTCTCCATCATAGATCTATGTCATTTGGTTTTGTTGGTATATGTGATTACTGATGGGTTTAGTTACGCTATTTGTGACGAAAGCTCCTTTAGTCCTTTGCCAACTAAATCAATGGACGAGATTGTTTGGAATACCTAAGGAAATAATAGCAAATTTTGAGCTCATAAGGATATACACATTTATCTGATAACATATGTGGCCCAAGTGGGAGATTGTTGGAAAATTTCAATGGTTATGTGGGCCTAATATGTTAATATAGAGTGTATTGCTATTATAAAGTAAAGTCCATAATTATGTGGTCTAAATATGTTATCTTTTCGACTATGGGTATTAAGTTTATCATGGAATAAAAGTGTAGATACCAGTTTGTGATTTTCAATTTGATGAAGGGCCGAATTGAGAATAATGGAACATATTCTAACCCTAGTAGGTTATTATATATAAGGAGTTATGATCCCCACTTGAACACAACACAACAACACAATATAGAGTTACACAACTCATATTCTCTGCAATCCCTTTCTGCGTGAGTATTAAGGTTTTAAGGTGTGTATCAAGTGGAAGATCATAAAACCCATCATCACTAAATCATCAATAACACCAAGATTGATGGCATGAATCAAGGTAAGTTTCCGCTGCATTAAAATTTCAAATCTACTTTTAATCTCTTGACAATCGACATGGTTAGGCAATAATATTTTCGGTATTAAATCGAATTAGATCTTATGATCATTATGTTTTTGTATTCGATCTAGATCGAGAAAGTTTCTTTAGAGTCGCCAATAAGGAGAGCGCATTGATATTTGTCAGCACGCATTTCCACTATCTCCTTCACCATTTCAGGATCGTCGGAGATAAACTGACCCTCAACTGAGCGACCACCGAAAGTCCAATTGAAATCATGGTCCCACGAGAAATATTCTGTAGAACCGTCACCTAAAGTAAGGTGAGTGGGAGAAGAAGCGTGTTTTCCAGTCGGAGTTACTAGAAACTGGAGAATCAAAAATAGATCGACCAGACTTTTGACTAGCAAAAAAGTAACTATGATTCGAAACTAGAAATATTAAAACGAAATAACTATGTAAAATTACGGAAGGACGATTGAAACCCTTTGGCAATCATCAGAACAGAAAAACAAACAACAAAAGCTACGAAGTTGGGGATCAGTTGTGTTAATGAAACACTAAAAATCCTCAAAATATCCAGAAATAATGCGGACAAAGAAAGACGAAGACCATGATCAAAATGGGCAGTATAAAAAGCCCGACAACCTTCCGGAGGAGAAATAACCCTATCGGAGGGAGATGGCAGAATAATCTCAGAGCCCTCCGGAAAGTATTTTGCATAATTATGCAAAACTTCGTGGAAGGTCTCATTGGTATAAGCACATGAAAGGTTTTTGACGGATCAGATACTTGTGGGTTGGTACCTTTGCCCTTCTTGGCCATGGACGCGACCTCAGCATCAGAAATAATCTGCACCTTGAAAGTGTCTTTGTCAGGAATAGTTATCTCTGATGGTCCCGTCTGTTCTGGTGGGGGGCTAGGAGAAGCCCCTACGTCGATAACGGGAATGACTTGTTCGACAGAAGAGGATGAAGGATTTTTCGAAATAGAGGCCATATTATTCGATCCTCGGAAAATAGTAATTGATAGACACGAAATTTAGAAGAACTATCGAATAAGAAAATTACTGCAAGAAAATTGGAGGTGAAAAGTAAAAAATGGGTGAAACTACGATTGCCTATTTATATAGAAGGCCGAAAAGACGCTTAAAACCTTTGGTGACTAATCATATTCCCGCCTTAAATGAAGAAAAACTGCTTCCTCGAGAAGAAACAACGCTACAGTTCGGAAATAATAAAACGACTATCTATGAAATGTAGCACTCTTTTCCTTGCTTAGGATTTTTTCTCACTGGGTTTTTTTCAAGTAAGGTTTTTAACGAGGCACAGTTCATAGAAAAGACAGTTGTATGAGACCATATACGCTCAAAGAAGTGAGAGAGTACTGATGGGGGTTGTTTTACACCCCATACAATACTCGGAATGACTAGATGATACCCGATCGGCTCGACCAGGAAGCTGCTTCATTAACAAGCCATTCAATCCGACCAGAGGTGTCTATCTATAGCGATCATGACCGAAGATCCGAGTTTCCAAATGATCAATATCCCGAGTACTAGTAGGACTATGTTTCCTTGTATAGCTAGGGTTAATATCATATAAATACATAGATTATCATTGTATTTGAACAACTACAATTAAGAACTTACGCCCACGTACTTTGGCTATCTGATATTAAATTAACAGAAAAGCTTTTGCTATACTATATACGATATTCTTTCTCCCGTGTTCTTATTGCTCTTTATATATTGTTCTTTCTTGAGATTGACCCATCCGGAATAAAGTAACTAGGCCCTATAATGACTACATACTTACACCCCATAAACCTTTATCATTGATTTAATCAAAACCTACGAAAAACGGTTAAATCAATGTGAGTCCATACTACTACATGTGAGACATATATCATGTAATGTAAAAAATTATCAAGAAATTGGTCAGTACTAATGCTAACACTATATAATGTGACTAATTACTATTAATATGAGACCGTACTAAGTATGTGGAATCAATACTATGACATGTGAGACGTTGTACTATGTAATTTGAATAATTATATACAATGATTAGTACTAATGATAATACTCCATAATATGGCTAATTACGACTAATATGGGACCGTACTAAGTATGTGGAGTCAGGTCTATGTTATGTAAGTCTATACTACTATATGTGAGACATATATCATGTAATGTAAAAAATTATCAGAAAATTGGTCATTACGAATGCGAACACTATATAATGTGACTAATTACTATTAATATGAGACCGTACTAAGTATGTTAAGTCAATACTATTATATGTGCGACATTGTACTATGTAATGTGAATAATTATAAACAATGATTAGTACTAATGCTAATACTCCATAATGTGGCTAATTACTACTAATATGAGATCGTACTAAGTATGTGGAGTCAGTATTGTTTATGTGAGTCTATACTACAACATGTGGACATATATCATGTAATGTGAAAAATTATAACAAAATTGGTCAGTACTAATGTTAATATTAATGCTAATATTATGACCATATTAAGTATGTGGAGTCAATACTATTACATGTGAAACATTATACTATGTAATGTGAAGAATTATACATAATGGTTAATACTGATGATAATACTCCATAATATGGCTAAGTACTGCTAGTACAGGACCGTACTAAGTATGTGGAGTCATTACTATATTATGTGAGTCCATACTACTACATGTGAGACATATATCATGTAATGTAAAAAATTATCAGAATATCTGTCAGTACTAATGCTAACACAATATAATGTGACTAATTACTATTAATATGAGACCGTACTAAGTATGTGGAGTCAATACTATGACATGTGAGACGTACTATGTAATGTGAATAATTATATACAATTATTTGTACTAATGATAATACTCCATAATTTGCCTAATTACTACTAATATGGGATTGTACTAAGTATGTGGAGTCAGTACTATGTTATGTAAGTCTATACTACTATACGTGAGACATATATCATGTAATGTAAAAAATTATCAGAAAATTGGTCAGTCCTAATGCTAACACTATATAGTGACTAATTACTATTAATATGAGACCGTACTAAGCATGTGGAGTCAATACTATTACATGTGTGACATTGTACTATGTAATGTGAATAATTATATACAATGATTAGTACTAATGATAATACTCCATAATGTGGCAAATTACTACTAATATGAGATCGTACTAAGTATGTGGAGTCAGTACTATATTATGTGAGTCTATACTACGACATGTGGACATATACCATGTAATGTGAAAATTTTTAAGAAAATTGGTTAGTACTAATGTTAATATTAATGCTAATATTATGACCATATTAAGTATGTGGAGTCAATACTATTACATGTGAGACATTATACTATGTAATGTGAAGAATTATACATAATGGTTAGTACTGATGATAATACTCCACAATATGGCTAATTAGTACTAGTACAGGATCGTACTAAGTATGTAGAGTCATTACTATATTATGTGAGTCCATACTACTACATGTGAGACATATATCATGTAATGTAAAAAATTATCAGAAAATTGGTAAGTACTAATGCTAACACTATATAATGTGACTAATTACTATTAATATGAGACAATACTAAGTATGTGGAGTAAATACTATGACAAGTGAGACGTTGTACTATGTAATGTGAATAATTATATACAATGATTAGTACTAATGATAATACTCCATAATATGGCTAATTACGACTAATATGGGACCGTACTAAGTATGTGGAGTCAGGTCTATGTTATGTAAGTCTATACTACTATATGTGAGACATATATCATGTAATGTAAAAAATTATCAGAAAATTGGTCAGTACTAATGCTAACACTATATAATGTGAGTAATTACTATTAATATGAGACCGTACTAAGTAGGTGGAGTCAATACTATTACATGTGTGACATTGTCCTATGTAATGTGAATAATTATAAACAATGATTAGTACTAATGATAATACTTCATAATGTGGCTAATTACTACTAATATGAGATCGTACTAAGTATGTGGAGTCAGTACTATATTATGTGAGTCTATAACACAACATGTGGACATATACCATGTAATGTGAAAAATTATAAGAAAATTGGCCAGTACTAATGTTAATATTAATGCTAATATTATGACCATATTAAGTATGTGGAGTCAATACTATTACATGTGAGACATTATACTATGTAATGTGAAGAATTATACATAATGGTTAGTACTGATGATAATACTCCATAATATGATAAATACTACTAATAGAGGACCGTACCAAGTATGTGGAGTCAGTACTATGTTATGTGAGTCTATACTACTACATGTGAGACATATATCATGTATGTGAAAAATTATCAGAAAATGGATCAGTATTAATGCTAATACTATATAATGTGACTAATTACTACTAATATGAGACCGTACTAAGTATGTGGAGTCAATACTATTACATGTGAGATAGTATACTATGTAATTTGAATAATTATATACAATGATTAGTACTAATGATAATCCTCCATAATGTGGCTAATTACTACTAATATGAGACCGTACTAAGTATGTGGAGTCAGTATTTATGTGAGTCTATACTACTGCATGTGAGATATATACCAAAATAATGAAAAAAATTATCAGAAAATTGGTCAGTACTAATGTTAATACTATATAATGTGAGTAATTACTGCTAATATGAGACCGTATTGTATGTAAAGTCAATACTATTACATGTGAGACACTATATTATGTAATGTGAGGAATTATATACGATATTTAGTACTAATGATAATACTCCGTAATGTGTCTAACTACTACTAATATGGGACCATACTAAGTATGTGGACTCAGTACTATGTTATGTAAATATATACTACTACATGTGAGACATATACCATGTAATGTGAAAAATTATCAGAAAGTTGGTCAGTATCAATGTTGATACTATATAATGTGACTAATTACTATTAATATGAGACCGTACTGTGTATGTGAAGTCAATACTATTACACGTGAGACATTATACGATGTAATGTGAGAAATTATATACAATATTTAGTACTAACGATAATACTCCATAATGTGTCTAATTACTAATAGTATGTGACCGTATTAAGTATGTGGAGCCAGTACTACATTATGTGAGTCTATACTACTACACGTGAGACATGTACCATGTATTGTGAATAATTATCATAAAATTGGTCACTACTGATGTTAATACTATATAATGTGACTAATTACTACTAATATGAGATAGTACTGTGTATGTGAAGTCAATACTATTACATGTGAGACTTTATACTATTTAATGTGAGGAATTATAGACAATATTTAGTGCTAATGATAATACTACATAATGTGTCTGATTACTACTAATATAGGACTGTACTAAGTATGTGGAGTTAGTACTATGTTATGTGAGTTTATACTACTACATGTGAGACATATACCATGTATTGTGAATAATAATTATAAAATTGGTCACTACTAATGCTAATACTATATGAACTGTACTAAGTATGGAGAGTCAATATTATTACATGTGAAACATGCATGGGTTAGTACTAATGATAATATTTCACAATGTGGCTTACTAATATGAGACTGTACTAAGTTTGTAGAGTCAATACTTGCTATGTGAGTCTGTACTACTACATGTGAGATATATACCATGTTATGTGACAAATTATTAGTAAATTGGTTAGTACTAATAGCGTTAGAGGTAAAGCATCCCGTTAAGCGTGAAGGGGTTGATCATGTGCAGGCGTGCAAATCACGGAAGTATTTTGGAGGGAAAATTGAAGATAACTACGTTTAAACATATATAAACATATATTTATTATTACTTTTTTTAAATAATAATTAAAATTTGCATAATTAAATTTTATAGCGTAAAAAATTATTTTATAAAATTTAAACATATATTTATTATTACTTTATAAATAATTAAAATAATATTAAATGTTAAATAATTAAAACAGTTAATAAAATATTGGTTTGTTTTTTTTCGAGAAAATTGTTTTTTTGGTACCATAGAATAGGCTAACTTGCAATTTTGGTACCATTGGATACGAAAATGGAAATTTGGTACCATAGAATAGGTTTTTGTTGCAACTTTGGTACCAAACCCAATTTGTTTTCCTAAAATTAGTGATAATTTAACCCCTATGAAATGCATAATGTTCAATTTATTCCATCGTCGTCTAAAAAATAGCATTTTATCCCCTGAAAGTTTGTAGAAGTTCACATCGCTTCTCTGATATTTTTATAGGCGGCACTTTATTCACATTTATTATGATAATGTGGTATTTTACCCCCTGTGATATGATAAATGTGGCAATTTATCCTCTTATATTATAAAGTAGTTTGCATGTCTACTCTCAATTTCGGCAAGTGAATTACACACTCCGGCTGAAGGGGGTAAATTGCTTCATTAAAAAAATTACAAGGGGTAAATTGATTTTTTTTCAAATTATAGAGGGGTAAATTGAATATTATGTATTTTATAGGGGTAAATTGACATTAACTTTGTAGAAAAATTAAATTTGGTACCAAAATTTTAATGAAAACCTATCCTATAGTACCAAATTTGCATTTTCGTATCCAATGGTACCAAAAGTGCAAGTTAGCCTATCCTATGATACCAAAAAAGCAATTTTCCCAATTTTTTTCTTTATTTCTCTTGAGAAATAATTTGGTTTTATACATTTTGGAACTATTAAATTTTAAAAAAATTGCAATTCTTTTCATTCATAGAAAATTAGCTATTCTCCCTTAACCAAATTTACCACGATCAAATTTTATTTCTATGGCTCAATACTTTCACGAAATTGAGGCAACACAAAGTCTTGGATTAGATTGATTAAGGTGATTAATTCTTTTTTTAAATTTATCTTAATTTTCATTCACAAGTTTACCTGAATAATGATTCCTATGTACAATAAATAAATGAATATGGTATACACATAACCTATTTGTATTAAGTCTTCACAGAAAAACTTAGTGTTGACGCATTGATTCAGCCTATAGACTTCGTAAATTTTGGGATCAGCGAAGAGTCATCAACCTTGATGGTAGAATTTGATTGCTATTGCTAATTGGATTTGCGACAAAAAGAATCTTCCAAGTATGAAAATGAAAAACCATGTTTATGTTTTATAAGCAAGTTGCATTGCGGTAGCTAATTACAGACAAGAAAGAGAATCAAAACTAGCTACAACAACTTATTAATTTTAATGGAATTGCGTTTGCTTTCATTGACTCGATCCAATCATACAACGTGATGGGGGCTATTTCGCACCCTACATACTGTACGATCGACTAAAGAACTTGAGATCGGTTCGACCAAATCAGGCTGTTCAAGATCATCTCATCGACCCGGCCGAATACAGCTCTCTTCGATCAAAAGACAATACTCCGGACCCTAGAAGGATATTTGGGCCGAGTCCTATTAGGACTATGTTTTCTTGTAACGCTAGGTTTAGCATGATATAAATACCTAGTTAATCATTGTATTAGACAACTACGAAATCCCTAAACTCCAAGAATACATGATAAAACACTGCTTACAACAGCACAACAAAATAATATTCAATATTATTCATAGCTTTTGACCTTCATATCGGTGTGTTCTTAGCTTTGTTTGTGGTTTTACTTCTTGTTCTTGAATATTGCTTTTCTTTGTAATCGATCCATCCGGAATAAAGTAACAGAGCCCTATAAAATATATATAAATATCGAAAACCCCCCGATATCACAAATTCACTGATATTCAATTAACCCGACGAAATCCGGTTAAATCAGTTGGTGCCCACCGTGGGGCTAGGTTAATTATTCGATTGACACATGGCTCGCCCAAGGAAAAGCGCTCGTATTGGAGCGAGAAGCAATACAACCACCGGCCATAACACATCGGAAGACATACAGGACAACAACGATAATAACGTTCCCAATACCGACGAGAATGTCCAAGATACACACCCCCGACCGCAGGGACCCCTAGGAGGCCTTCCCGGTGCCATACGGGAAGAACCAGAAGGCCCCGAAATCCCCGTTCCTCTCCCGGGCGCTCAGGAGAAACTACGACAAATAGCAATGCTCTTCAAATCACTTTCTCCAGAAGAATTACTAGTACTAGATCAAATTCCTCGAAACGTTACGGCTGCCAGGACAACTCCTGCTCCAGGAGTGCCAAGGCCAAACGAACAAACCTCTCAACAACCTGACAGCCCAGCAAGTGAGCGACGCTCGCTACACAGCCCACAGCAGGGCAATTCTAAACCCTCCGATAACCATCCCCGAAGAAAACCAGGTCGAAGAATACCACAAGCGGGTCGCAGTGGATCGAAGGAACGAACAATAATCCCTATCGAGGATGACATAGATGATGCAATCCCAGATCGACCACGGGCGACTCGATTCTCGGAAAGGGAAATTGAAAGGATGGTACAGGAGCGACTCGAACAACGCCTACGATCTGTTCAAAACCCATGGGCCCGAACTGCGGAACTCCAGGAAAGCCATGCGACTTGCTCTCCTTTCTGCAGGGAAATAAAAGAGGCACAATCCATGGGACAGGTCCCAGGTAGATTACCCCGATATGATGGAACCACCGACCCGGATGATTATATCTTTAGCTTTACGAACATAATGAATTTATATGCCCACTCTGCCGAATTCACCGCCAAGTTAATGGTGACCACATTCGAAGGACTCGCGCTGGATTGGTTTGCCAAACAGCCGGCCAACTCTATATTCAGTTTCCGGGAATTATGCAATAAACTAACGCAGCAGTTTGCCAGTCAGAAAAGACAAAAACTCCCGATGAGCTACCTAGGAACCATACACCAACAAGAGGGAGAGTCCCTAAGAAATTGGTTGGCGAGATTCAACGTGGAATTACTCAAAATCGATTCTCCAAATATCGATTACATAATTTCTATCCTCTTCGACCTCACTAAAAACAGGCAGTTCGGAAACGCCCTCAGTCGAAAACAACCGAGAACGTTTGCCGACATCATGAGCTTGGCGTCAAAGTATATGACCCAAGAAGAGATGAATTCCTTTAAGGATAAAAACAAAAACAAAGCCACAGCTTCAGGCTCCAAACGGCATGACAGGATTCCTGCCCAAAGATCCTTGGATTACGAGCGATCTTCCAGGAGAGGTAACGTTTTCCAGCGATTGGAATACAGCAAAGCCGACCAAGAAAGGCAACCTAATTTCTACCAAAGACCAAGAAACCCTGAACAACCAATCAGAAGCAGGGTGAATCAAGTGGAACACCCAAGGTTAAATGCTCCAATGGAAGAAATATTGGAAGTTCTAGAAAGAAATAACTGGATTCCCGAGGCCAGGAAAATCGCTCAGCCAAGACCAGGGTCTCGAAACTACGATCAATACTGTAAGTACCATAGGGCACACGGACATCGAACGGAAAATTGTTTTCACCTTAAGAGAGAAGTTGAAAAACTGATCGAACAAGGAAAACTAGACGAATACATAGAGCGAGATAATCGCAAAAGGGAAAGAAGTAGAAGCCCTCGGAACGGTAATCAAAGGAGAAGTTCTCATCGAAGGTCACCTGAACATCGACCTACTCAGGAGTTGAATCACGAACAGATCAATGGGACTATCCATACGATATCCGGGGGGCCCGCGGTGGAGATAGTCGTAACGCCGGACGAAGGACAGCCCGATCCATAATTGGAAACTCAAAATACCCAAAAGAAATTTGGACCCTGGAAAGCAGGCCATCAAACGATCAGCCGATCAGCTTTAACGAAGGTGAAGTACCTAAAAATATCGTCTGGGACACAAAAGAGGATAACCCCGACTTCCCGATGGTAATCTCGCTAGAAATAGCAAACTACAATGTCAAGAGGATCCTGATCGATAATGGGAGCTCAGCCAATATCATCTCCCGAGAAGTTTTAGCCCAAATGAACTTGGGACAGATAAACCTGCAGAAAGTAGCTACGCCGTTAATAGGATTCGGAGGGCCCGAAATCATCCCCAGCGGAACAATAACCTTAAGCGTATCGCTCGGAAAAATACCCCACCGGACAGTGAAGCTAGTAAAATTTCTGGTGGTAGAAACCCCTTTCGCTTATAACGCAATATTGGGACGACCAGGTCTCAACCTATTCCGAGCTGTTGTCTCTACTTATCATCAGAAGATAAAGTTTTCGACCGATAGAGGCATCGGAGAAATAACAAACGATCATTGCATGGCCTGGGATTGCTACAGCACCTCGTTAACTATGAAAGAACACCCAAAATCGATTACTCCAAGTAAAAGAAAGATCGAAGACGATCTTATTAGAAATAAAATTGAAATCCCGAGTACTGATCGAATGGATAAAAAGGGAAAAGAACTGCTAGATTTATCATTGAAACCTCCAGAACATAAGGATATAATTCTAGTACAAGGGGACTCGTCCAAAACAACAAGAATAGGTACAGAACTGAGCAAAGAAGGGGAAATAATGTTAATCGACTTCCTCAGAGACAATGCCGACGTCTTCGCCTGGAGCGCAAACGACATTGAAGGAATTGATCCTCGAATAATCAAGCATTCCCTAAAAATTGATCCTTTGGCGAAACCCGCCAGACAGAAGAAGAGAAATCATGGGCCGGTAAAAGATAAGATTATCAAAGCCGAGGTAGAAAGACTGCTTGAAGCGAAACAAATCCGAGAAATACATTTCTCGGAATGGCTATGCAATGTTGTTCTAGTGGCAAAAGGGGATAAAAAGGACAACAAATGGAGAATGTGTAATGATTTTACTGATCTTAACAAGTTATGCCCACGCGACCCATATCCCCTCCCAAGGATCGACCTATTGGTCGATTCGACCGCTGGCTTCGCGATATTCAGCATGATGGACGCCTTTCAAGGGTTTTATCAAATATACATGGATGAGCGGGACCAAGAAAAGACTGCATTCGTAACCGAGCAGGGAGTATATTGCTTCATAGTAATGCCATTCGGCTTAAGAAATGCCGGAGCTACTTACCAAAGGTTAGTAAACCTAATGTTCAAAGAGTTAATCGGAGAATTAATGGAAGTCTACGTCGACGACATGCTGGTCAAAAGTATGAACGAAGCGGATCACGTAAAACATCTTGGTCGATGTTTTCAGATCTTAAGGAAATATCGTATGAAGTTAAACCCCGCGAAATGCACCTTTGGTGTCAAATCAGGAAAATTCTTGGGATATTTAGTTCACCAACGCGGAATAGAAGCCAACCCAGAAAAAATTCGAGCCATTACTGAAATGAAACCTCCCAAAACCATCTCCCAAGTACAAAGCTTAGTTGGGAAGATCGTAGCATTAAACAGATTCATATCAAAGTCAGCAGACAGAAGCCTCCCCTTTTTCCAAACTCTCCGAAAGGCAAAAAACTTTGTTTGGACCGAAGAATGCGATCACGCCTTCGAGCAACTCAAAGAATATTTGACAACACCACCGATGTTGGCAAAACCAACAGAAGGAGAACCATTGTATATGTACATCTCCATCTCCGACGTAGCTATTAGTTCAGTACTAATTAAACTCGAAGGCTCAGAACATAAGCCGGTCTATTATCTAAGCAAATTATTGCAGGGGGCGGAGAAGAAATATTTGGAAATTGAAAAATTCACGCTGGCCTTAGTGGTGGTTGCACGAAAACTTCGACCTTACTTTTTAACTTACAAAATAGTGGTTTTGACAAATCAACCGCTAAGACAAGTCTTAGCAAAACCAGAAGCCTCAGGAAGACTAATTAAATGGGCGATCGAACTAGGCCAGTTCGAAATCGATTACAAACCAAGAATCACAATTAAGGCCCAAGTGTTGGCTGATTTTATATTAGAAACACCGACACAGGCAACTGAATTATCGAGCAGCCTCGACGGCGATGTCTTGATCATAGAAGATCAAACTTGGTTAATGCATGTCGACGGTGCTTCATGCCGAGAAGGAGGAGGCACCGGAATCAACTTCACCGGACCAAATAAAGAAGATTTGAATTACGCGATAACGTTGGACTTCGTCGTAACAAACAATGAAGCAGAATATGAAGCATTGATTGCGGGAATGGAAATGGCGATCAAAGCCAACATAAAAAGTCTTAAAGTATTAACTGATTCAGAGTTAGTGCAAAGACAAATTGAAGGCCTATACGAGGCTAAAGAATTCAATATGGTCAAATACCTCGCCAAAGTGAAAACACTAGCTGAGAAATTTGAAAGCTTCAGTATTCAGAACATCCCACGTTCGGAAAATAAATGGGCCGATCAGCTATCCAAGTTCACAGGATCCCATGACGGAAAGACCGAACGGGTGATCAACTGGTTGATCTCTAATACGCCGGCAATCGATATCAATGAAACACTGGTAGTCGATATAATGGAAATCGAAGAAGCCGAAGAAAACTGGATGACCCCGATGATAGACTATCTTCGAGAAGGAAAACTACCACCTGACCAAAATGAAGCTCGGAAAATAAGAAATCGAGCTCCAAAGTATACACTTGTAGAAGGAAAACTCTACCGAAGATCAGTATCAGGAATTCTTCTGAAATGTGTCTCTGAATCACAAACCATCGATATACTACGAGAAATACATGAAGGAGATGCAGGAAATCACAGCGGATCAAGGGCATTGGCCTTAAAATGTCTCAGAACAGGTTACTATTGGCCTACCATCAATAAAGATGCCGCTCAGTATGTCCAAGAATGTCATCACTACCAAGTTCATGCTAATGTATGTCATCAACCAGCAGAAAACATGCACCCAATCCCGGTATGTTGGCCTTTCGATCAATGGGGAATGGACATCGTGGGACCGTTCCCAGCGGCTAGATCTAAGAAATCCTATGTCCTGGTCGCTGTAGAATACTTCAGCAAATGGATAGAATGCATCGCCCTCGCACGAATAACCCAATTCCAAGTTATCAACTTCCTATGGAAATTCATAGTTTGTCGATTCGGCATCCCAAGGATCCTTATCTCCGATAATGGAACTCAATTCGCGGGAAAACAGATAATAGAATGGTGCTCAAAACTTGGAAATCAACAAAATTTTACCTCGGTAGGACATCCTAGAGCGAATGGACAAACTGAAGTAGCAAACCGAGAGATAATAAAATCTTTGGAAAAAAGATTAGGAGCTGCCAAAGGAAAATGGCTTGATGAACTCCCAGGAGTACTTTGGGCTAATCGAACCACAGTAAGGAGCTCAACCGGGGAAACCCCATTTAGCTTGGTATATGGGTCGGAAGCTGTTATTCCTGTTGAAACCTTAATCCCAACGCCAAGAATAGAGATGTTCGATGATCAAGAAAATGAAAAGGCAAGAGAAAATGACATCGATTTAACAGAAGCTTTAAGAGATAAAGCTGTTGTACGCCTACAAACCACTAAAGCAAATATGGAGAAAGCATACAATCAAAAAGTACGCATCCGAACCTTCAAAGAAGGAGACTTGGTCTTGAAAAAGGTAGAAGTATCCAAGCATGTGGGAAAGTTACAACAAAATTGGGATGGACCTTACATCGTCATCGGCGTAGGAAAGAAAGGTTCATACAAAATTGCACACTTGGATGGAACAGCCTTACCAAGAACCTGGAATGCGGTCAACCTTAGGAAATACTATGGTAAATAAATTTTAGCAGATTATACTGCATTGTTTTATTTTACTTTATCAAGTTTTAATCCTTGTAACAAAGGCCTTAGCCTACAGTTCAATTATTAAAGATTTTTAGCATTTTCTATACATCGATTATTTCGGTTAACACTCCTTGGAATTACACTATCATATTGATGGAAACTAGAACTAAACGAGTCGAGTATACATTGATCCGCTCAATAAAAACTCCTCGTTCAGTCTCATCGATCTAAGGACTTTTTGGTGATAAACCTAAGTCTAAATTATAATGAGTCGAGTATACATTGATCCGCTCAATACACACTCCTCATTCCGACCATAAAAACGAGTCGAGTATACATTCATCCGCTCAATAAAAACTCCTCGCCCATAATTCAACGATCAAAAAGACTTTTGGTGTTAAGAAAACCTAAGTCTAAATTACAGATGAGTTGAGTAAACATCGATCCGCTCGATAAAAACTCCTCGATATATCAAAAAGACTTTTGGTATTGAAAACCAAAGTCTAAACAAAACGAGTTGAGTATACATTGATCCGCTCAATAAAAACTCCTCGATATATTTACGACAAAAAGACTTTCAGGTACTAAAAACCTAAGTCTAAACAAAACGAGTCGAGTAAACATTGATCCGCTCAATAAACACTCCTCGATATGTTTACGACGATTAAAAGACTTTTGGTATTGAAAATCAAAGTCTAAACAAAACGAGTTGAGTATACATTGATCCGCTCAATAAAAACTCCTCGATATATTCACGATGATTAAAAGAATTTTGGTATTGAAAACCAAAGTCTAAACAAAACGAGTTGAGTATACGTTGATCCGCTCAATAAAAACTCCTCGATATATTTACGACAAAAGGACTTTCGGGTACTAAAAACCTAAGTCTAAACAAAACGAGTTGAGTAAACATCGATCCGTTCGATAAAAACTCCACGATAAATTTTACAACGATCAGAAAGATTTTAGGTGATAAAAACCTAACTCTAAATTATAACAAGTTGAGTAAACATTGATCCGCTTAATAAACACTCTTCGATCTGTTCATAACGATCTAATAGATCTGCTAATACTCCTGAAGTTTTGAAGATGAATTAAGTATGAACCCGTCTGCTCGGAATATGCTACTCATAAATAAATTATGGCAGAATTAACGACAAGGAAGATGTAAGGGATAAAAGTAATATTTTATTCATCAAATCAGTTACATACAAAAATCCTACGTTACAAAGGTCTACATGCTACTTAAAGATCGTTACAATGATTTAGTTAAAATGATCCTATAGGATCGGCTATCTTCACGACAATGTCCACGGAAACACCAATCTCCTCCCTAGTACCTCGTCGATTATAATGAACCACCTAAGAAGCATGCTGCTCAGGATGGTCGACTTCTTTAGTTCGATGGCCAGGCTCTGAAGATCAAATGTTCTTCCAGACGAAATGAACATTACCAGCCAGATAACTAGCAATGCTCACTCACCCGCAAGAAGATACTGCCTTTACATTATCTATAAAACATTTTATCCTAAAGCAGCATCTCTTCGGGACCGTCGTGAAACGGTAAGTTTACCAGCCACCCCGGTGGTCTATCACCCCTGAGGTAACATCCAAGAGCGGGGGTGACTGGCAAGTATGAACCCTCCATGTGCAAACGGAAACCACGGACCTCTAATGGATGAAGACAAAAACTGAAGCCTCATGGGACCCGTTAGTACAAGGAAGGGCTGACATGGGACCCGTCAGTACAAGGTAGAAGAACATCAAACTATTACAATATGATTCACGATAATGTGACTTTTTTAATATTATGGGATCTGAAGGCAGAATAAAATCTAAGGAAACTGAGATCTCCATCCTTTTTGAGAAATTGCAAATGAAGAATGCAAACCACCCCCTATTTATAGGGGTAGATCTAAGGGATCCAACGGCTGAAAAAGTATTTGATCAACGGACATGGATACGACCCTTTGACTCCCCGTAATAAATGCAAATAAGTTGGAACGGCAATATCTAACGCCTCAACTGGTCGACAACAAAAGAGGTCGTGGATCGAAACGATCATCGAATAACACAAGCAGATCTAAAAAGCTCCGGATCAGACATACCGGCACGATCATAAATGATGGTCGATGGCTTGAGAACCTAGAATCCACAAACGAAGGCATACATATTTTTTAAATCGTAGTGAGAAGGATACTTGCTCGATATAAGATAAAAGACCAAACCCTTCACCATACGAGGGACGTCACTGCCTCATACATCATATGTGTGACCATTGACTAAGCCATACAAGAATTCCTTTGGAGTCCAAGATATTTGACATAGAGATCAGGAGAATAGTCCTCCTTATTCGAAACGGAAAAGAAGTCACTGCCTAACTTACCAAAGAATTGCTTAAGGAGGTCTGAACAGGGTAAATCTGGCTAAAACCCCTACATTTTCCAATTCCTCCCATATCAAGAAAGTGATATAATGGTACACTAGCCAAGGAACATATAGTTCAAAATTAATGCTGGGAAACATGAAGTTTTGAAAGATACTGAAAGAGGAAATTTGCTTTTAGTCTAATGAAAAGAAAAATGAAGTTCAACAAAAGGGACAATAGACCCCTTATATAAGATTTACATCGCAAAAAGACAAATCTACAAGGCATGGATCGAACATCGACCGAGATACCGAGAGTTCTTTAACAACTATTATCGATACGAATGATCTATTGTCTACATCTTGACGTAAAACACGTTGGTGGACATAATCCAAGGGATTATACTGGGTTGATCAATAAAAGATTTGATTTGCAGGAGCAAACAATATACAATTCAGTTACTTAAAAAGTGACCAGTGACCGACCAAGATCAAGCTACCTTTTCTATATCCTGAAGTTTTCTCCGCAAAAATCAAATTCAGACAAGTATGCTAATCCATACTGATTATTTCATGATGACTATATTTATGCGTAAAGGCAAAATGTACAACGACAGAAGAAAATTGATCAAGGCAAGAATCTGCCTACCAAAAGGTCATGATTTCCAATTTAGAGCTTCTCCCATTACAAAAATTTTTAGCCCGAACAAATGCACAAAAGTCGGGCAACCACAAAAAAAAAAAAAAAAAAAAAAAAGACAGTCCAAGGCCTGCCAGGTCGAACAAAGATCACAAGTTGCCAGCAAATGCCATCAACTCCTCTTGACGCTTTAGATAACCGGCGTCATATCCTTCCTCATAGGACCGCCGTTGAGACTCCTCTGCAAGGGCAGCAGCCTGAACTAAATCATATTTCTCTTTTTCAAGGACAACTTTATCAGCCTCCAATCTTTGGAGATCATCTCTGGCAAGCTGAAGTTGCAACGTCAGCCCTGCAGCTTTAGCTTTCTCTGACTCCAACTGACGTTGATAAGCACTTCTATTTTTCCACAAATCATCGTTTTGCACACCCAGCTGGAGTGCAAAGTACTTAGCCTGGAAAAAGAAAACAATCCTTATGTAAGAAGGAAGTCAAAAATTAAAACAAATAAAATAATGAAAAGATTCGTCCACCTGTTCACATATCTTCACCAGCGACTGAACAAGGCGTACGCTGGAGGCACCCTCAAGCTTCTTCAGCTCACCAGGCAAAATAGTGCTTAAACCCAGATCCCAAGACAAAGCATCAGGCTCAACTGAGCCAGGCAATTCACTATTAGAAGGGACACCATCAGAACGTGGAGTCTCTGACAACATAATATCCTTAACTTGCTCAAAGATGCATCGATCATCTAATAGACGAGGAGATTCTCTCTCGTCGGGGCCAACGGAGGTCTCCTTGCCCGAAGCAGAAATAACGGTTCGACGACCAGACCTGGAACTGGTCCAACCTCCGGAAGGTCCTCCCGATTCGAAGGAAGTAGTCATCACAGTAGTATCATTAAACAGATAATCAGGACAATCCTGCAAAATTGATTGTGTTGTGGAAGGATTGACAAAAAGGTCATCACCAGCTCGCCCTCCGCTGGCGACTGGGGCAGTAGAAGTAGAAAAAGGAAGGGAACTAACAAAATCCCCTCCATACTCGTAAGAAGAAAAACCTGAAGAAACAGGTATATCGTAAACCTGCTCCACGTTAGATGAATCTCCGAAAGCTATTCGACCAGGCGAAGGCCTATTACCTACCTCTGTGGAAGAAGGGAAGTTTGGTTGAACAAGCGACGAACTAACTCCTGGTAAAGGTTGGGAAGGGACAACGGGATTATCGGTCATCGAATTGCTGATCAAGGACGAACGAGGAGGCTCCATCGAAGGGCCCTCTCTTCGAGATTTTTTAGGTCTATTATCCCGAGCGCCCTCACGCGAAGGTCGCTTCGAAGTATTACCAAAAAGGTTACTCATGATCGGATTATGGAAAAATACGAATTAATATCGAGAAAGTTTATCGACTGGTTGGAAAAAAAGAGTATTCTATTAAGAGAGGAGTATAGCAGTAAAAAACAAGTCAAGTTTTTACCTTTCGTATTTATACTACACGAAAGGACGCGACAGACCTAAAGAAAGGGCGCGAAACAGAAAAACTGACCTTGGATCAAACGCTAGAATTTGAAAAGACACACACATAATGATTACGGCAAATTTAATGACTTGTCTGAATTATTACGGCGAATGTGAAAAGACACGACTGATAGAATACGAAACGTTTAGCGTACAAAGAGATGAAAAGGTAAAATTACAATTAAAACCTACGAGTAAATAATTACAATGATTATTTCAAAAAATCACTATTTCAAGAAGCCTGTTCGCTATCCGGAATTCTCTGATCACTACCGACGTCCTCAGTCATGCCAATATCGTTTTCCTCTTCTTCTTCGTCTTCTGGATCGATAAAATTATTATCAAGCTCATCGTTAACATCAGAAGGAGGAATCGGCAATGGATTTCCAAATTCTTCGACAAGGTGAGCCAAAGGAAAACCCTGATATACGACATCTGGAAGCTCGGAAGAAGAATAAATTTCACCATAGCGATTCAACCGAATGTGCGCCGCCTTAAAATACTCCTTTCGACGGTCGTCGATCATCTCTAAGGCGACCAGCTGATGAATCGCCTTCTTAAAAGTATTCTCAAGAAGAGGACCGACCATCCGATACACCAACGCCGTATGAACAGGAGAATTAAGGAATTCACGAACAACTCTTTCGTCAGGATTCCTACCGTATCGATCCCTAAGTCCACTAAGTGGGACATCCTTTTCGTACTCCTCTAAAGAAGTTTCAAGGCTTGATACTTGAGATTCAAGCTCACTAATTCGAGCCGTGCTCTGTAACTGGAATTCCTCTAACTTTCTAGCCATTTGATTAGCCTGCTCTTGAGCACGAGAAATCTCCATCACCCTGTTTATCATTTCTTGATCTTCAGTCCCGGTAGCACGAGTCTCTACGACGGGAACGGAAGAAGATGTTGAGGGACCAACCTCTGAACCGGAGGATTTATGAAGTAAAGCTTTATACTTCTCTTCCAGGAACCCCACTGTTGTTTCCAAAGTGCATTTTCATAGGCGTATGACGCAAGGCAAGTTTTAGTCTGGAAAAACAAAGAGAGCAAGAAAAAGAGATGGATTAGTAAATTAAGGAAGACCCTTAAAATTATCTGTTAGTATGATCAAAGGAAAAAGATATCACCTTTTCAGCATAAAGAGAAGCTCGCTGGAATTTCTCCAGAGGATCCTTATGAAGAAGCTTATTCAATCGCGAGTAAAACACCAGACAAAAGAACACGGGTTGCCTTATCGACCGCGTTCTCATTATCATCGTGAACAAGAGAATCCTTCTCGGAATAACCAGCGGCCCTCTTTCCCTCTAAATGATCCTCGATCATTTCGACCAAGTAGATTTTGGATGTTTATCTCCGAGTAAAGAAAGGTCATTACCGGAACGGCCATAGTAGCTCCTTTTTCTATCAACTGGATTATTAGTAGGATGAGGCATCGACCAGGTGCGACATCCTCGAATACCCAAAGATGTTCTAAGCTGAAGAGGAGGATAACCAGATCCCGTGCCCTGACGAATAGGGGACTCACGAGAAGAATCTGGAGATTCCTCTCTATTCTCCTCAGATTCATGACCCCAACTCCAGCTTCCTTTTTCGTGACGCTCTCTGCTCGATAGG